>RAKG01000018.1:0-600000 GCA_009802275.1 Neurospora sp. CHS-2018a | reverse complement strand
AGTCGTGCCGTACCACTTCGCCTTTCTTCGTAGTCCTTACCTTTATTACGATAGTAAACCCGCGGCGGTTCGTATATTGGTTGAAGGTATTTACTACTTCCTTGTCTATATTAAAAGGCTTAGTAGTAAACGGTAGTACTAGTATTAGGGTGGGTACTAGAGACTATTATCTTGGTGCGGTGCGGGTGGGCGTGCGCTGGGGTAACTGGGACCGCGACCGATACGATTGTATTGAGAGTATAATAAGGGACGGCGCCGGGCGCTTAGGAGTACTGGGAGTAACTATAACGATAGCAATAACGACGGCGACGACGACGGAGATGGTAATAGTTTCAATTATAGTACAAAAGAGGGCGTACGCGAATGCCTAACAGTCGTTAACGGTGGCGGCGGTTGGGCAGCGATATATATACGGTATGCTGGCGGCTAGAAATGCCAGTTATATGTAAAAAGTAGGGAAAGTCTTGCTGGTTACGGTTTGGGGTCTTGCTGGTTACCGATTCCGGTTAACCTTCTTTGCTCTTCTTGGTTTGCTCCACTTGGCTGCTGCCACATCCGACCGAGAAACAGCCGGCTCAGCCACTCAGAGGTGAGGAAGCAGAAAACACACTGCTAACCCTAAAGCCACTCACCATCAACCCCTAAATGTTAGGCCGTCTTACAGGCTTCCCAGTCTCACTCCCGTCATCAGATGACTTCTTCCCCAGATCTCTCTCTGCCAACAGACACAGATTCGCAATCTCGAATGCAGTGCGCGAAGCCTCAATTCCTTATTTCCGAGCACCAACGTCCATACCAAGAAGTTTGTGGTCTCCTTTTTCGAATGATCCATCGACCGCTTTAGGGTTAGCAGGCCGCAATAGTCAAGAGCTCCGATACAACGTTCCACTCCTCATGCCCGCGACTTCCGCCAACAAACCTCCTTTCATCATTGTTTGACTATCTAGACCGTTTTGGCTGACCATACAAGCCATATTTTGCGCTTTTGGCCATTCAAGGTTCCATTTCCACCATCCATTTCATACGTCAGGCTAATGAGAAGCCAATTTCTTCAGTCTACGCTTTACCCAACCTTTTCCATTCTCATCGACGCTTGCCCACCACCAGATGCACCCCACGACAAAGCTCAACTGGTCCTGTCGCGTGTCGTTGAACAAGTGTCAGCAAGGTCAACGGACTGCACCTTTCGTTCCTGAGTTCCTACTCCGGAAATCGTAGATCCTGGACGCCCGGGGGCGGTGAGCCATTCGCACAGCTGTTGTGCAGGTGAACGACACGCACAGATGCGAATCACTCGGTCCATCGGAAGATGGCTTCGCAGCAATAGCTTCGGTCCCTACTCCCACCCTACAATATCGGTTCTGATACCATTCACGGTGTTCACCCGTACCCCGGTACCTTGCCGCCAATCCTTGAGAGATGCGAGTGTGCAAAGTTTGTTATCGGGGTGAACCGCCTTCAACAACTCCACGTGCGCGCGGATCTCGCGGCTATCCTCACGAATTACTGCAACAGGCCGAGGGCAAACCCTCAAAAGAGCCGGCATATCCTAGGTTGCTTATTGTCTCCTGCGCCTCAATCTCTACCGTGTGCTGTTGGCCAGGAACTAATTATAGTCACATCAATCAGGGAACCCTTGGAGAAGTCATCTCCCACTTGCCATTGGCATCGTGGCTGGGTTGAGCCACTCAACCCCCAGAATCGTGATAGGTGAGGTGACAACTACATTGCTGTGATCACCATCCTTTCCTATCTGGGCTCCGAGATTGTCATTATCGGCACCGAAAACGCTCTCTTCGACAAGATCCCGGGGAACATCATAGCATCCTCATCCGGCTGAGCATGCATCAATGCCAGGCACAGCATTATAGACGGTAGATATACTGTCGCCTCAACCACTTCCGTCCTTCCAGGCCATGCCGCTAATAAATACACAGCATGTTAGCCTCACAGAACGAAGCTGCACGGGTATTCTGTGCATTACACGTACATCACAGCCATGCGTTTGTGAAACCTCAAAGCGCGGTGAGAGACGGGACGAGACCATCGAGAAGGCCCGCTCAAGTCACACGGGGGCTGCCTCCTTCACCATGCATTTCCACACCCGACACAATGGGTATCTCTCTATGCCTGGAGTATTTCCCGATCCTTCGGCACCTACCCATCACTGTCGAGTGACTGTTCAGGGCAGGCACAGGAGGGATGAAATACCCCGATGTCTGTTCCCGTTGACTTGCTATTTGCTCCTGGGATGAGTGGCTGGGTTTTGCATCAAACATGGTACGTTTACCAGAGAAGAGATCACAGCAGTATCTTGGTGGACACCGAGATTTCCTTCTCTGGGTCGAACAGACGCTGTATCTTGAGGATTCACTGCTTCCTCTCTCGTCTGATAATATGCCCTGAGAAGGAATATTGTTCGAGGCGGATAGATCCGGTGACGTTTGCCCTGCGTGGTCCCCTGCCGGCTCATTCAAGAGCTTGGGTCACATGCGGATTGCCTCATGCCATGAGCTCCCGTACCGTCGGGGTAGGCCAGGGTAGTCACTTCCCAACCTCGAGCAAACAATCAGCAATTTGGGTGCAAGAACTCAGGTTGCAGCCAGCAAACAAGGGGATTCTGGTACCTGACTCGACAACGAGGCAAGGCTGACACTCAGCAAAGATATGTAATCATTTATGGAAGGCTAAAACAGAGAAAAAGCGTCTGGAAAAGGAGACAAGTGTTGACAAGACGGCCCGAAAGAGGCAAACATGTACAGCACCAACAACGAATCCGGCCTCCAACACCTTCCTTTCTCTCAGCAGTGCCAATCTGTTGGGTCAGCACAAGCTTCGTCTGCTTCCTTCCTGCCCTTTGTGTTTCGTCGACAAGTCATTTCTGTATTCCCTCATCCCAGTCACACTGCCGTCACGCTCAAAAGCTTTTCATGTTCTTGTCACACTGTTTCCCCGCGGAATACCACTCTGCGGCTGTAGAGTGACTCTCAACTGCTGGCCGGCGAGAGCTTCCCTTCTGACTGAAAATTTCATTAATCGGCAGATCAAGTTATCTCGCGCGAGACTCCTTGTAATGGGGCCGATTAACTGCTATGGACCATCTCGGATATCTGATAGCCGAGAGTTCGTCCCCCCAATGAGGAAGATCTACTGGTCGATAAACGATTCACTTGACTCCATTCGATCGCGACGAGTCTTTGGAAAGTCTTGGTCTCCATCTCCATGCCCAATTCCGTCACTCCCTTGCCTCATCTCCATAGTATTTTTCCCATCGCGCATTTTTCGCTTGCCATTCTCAAACCATCGAAGAGGCTAGCATAGTGTAGTAGCAGTTACTCACTCCCCTGCCTCAACTCCAATCCTTCGCTCCACCAAAACTCGCTCCCCACACTGCAACTTCTCGTATTCCGTTGCACTAAAGCAAAGACTAAAAAGTAACCCATCAAGGCTCCATAGGTCCATCGGTGGTGGTCCATTACATGGTGCTCGGGCGGCTATCCTATTCAAGCGCCTCGCAGGGAATCACTACATGGGAGGGTACTTGACTTTCTGACAAGGTAGTCCCCTGCGTAGGTTGAAGCAGAATGAAAGGGTGAGGCTGGGGAAGTTCTTCCCAAATTGTACAACAGAGCCGAACGATAGAAACGCCGACCAGGAGGGAGGACTCCTTACCCATCGCCATGGCTGCCGTCGCCATTACTGCTGTCGCCGCTGTCCTCATTGCCGCCGTCGCTGCCGCGTTTCCGTATAGATCCGACTACTGTACCCAGGTTGTGAGCGACTTGTCCACTAGATACCGGGGCACTACCTAGTCACTCGAAAACCACTGGACAGACGGTCGTGGTTTACGCCCTCCTTCCTGCCTCGCGTAACTAGTAACAGGGACAGGGACAAGGCTCCCATCTTGAGAGCCACAGTGGTGGTTAAGACCAAACCAGCATTGACACTCAGAAGAAGACGAAAAAGAAAAGAAAGAAAAAAGGTTACCCGGCTACAACAGTCGCAGCTCGCAGCTCGCCTCCCCCTCCAGCTCCAGGTCCCTCATCCTCACCCCCGGTCCTTGTCCTAGTCCTTGTCCATGTCGCCTACGGCGCCGGGCGCAACGGTACTACTACGGTAAGTGTACGCTCCGGCCCGAAAGAACCAGCCAACGGGGTTCAAGTACAACTGTACAGCTGTACAACCCTTACTCAGACTCAGACCTTGGTCTGTGTTCTGCCTGGTCTACACCTGGCTGCTTCAGGGAACGCAAGTTCGGTTCGGTTCGTGAAGGAAAAAAAGAAGTTTGCGCTGAGCTGATCTCAACCGAGGTTAGGTAGGGACGAGTCGCGGACCAGGTCGGACCAGGTCGGGACTGTTTAGGCCGAAGCGAGTGGCCAAGTGGCGTGGAGGGCTGTTGATTTAGGAATTTGAAGCCGAATGGAGAGAGATGAGAGAGATTAGGTGAGTAGGTAACTCGGCCATGTGTTCGATCATGAAGCTTTTGCTTTTGTTGTACTACATGTGTTACAAGGGCAATTAGAAGCCTTAGAGTGCGGCGTGCGCATGATCGGGGGGAGTGTCTCCTTGCATCTGGGTAGGAAATCTACCGAAATCCGCCAGTGGACCAAGTCGAGAAACCGGATGAGGAACAAAAAACATACACAGCTGAAGCCTTCCAGTTCATACCATCACCATCAATCTCCACGGTGAAACCATCACCGGACCAGGCCAAACCATCCACCACCTGCTTCCAGAACAGAAAGAACTCGACGACCTGAAACCAGGCTGATGTTTCGCTCCTTCCTCTCCCATTAACATTAACCCCTGCCCTGAGCCTGAGCCTGAGCCTGAGACTACCAAGACGGGTCCTTACCTCCATTGACCAACCCCAATGACCGCCCTGTCGATCGCTCCTGCCCTGTGGTTCCTGCCTACCTACCCTTCTCCCATGCAAGCCTCCTACCTTACTGTGTATGCAGGCGACATACCTTAATTTCACCACTTACAAAGGGCCAAAGTGGCCAAGAAACTCACATGTGACCGCTTCGAAGCGCGAGTCTCAGCCGGGGAGGCGGAAAGTGAGTCGTGTAGTGTAGCACGAGAAGAGAAAGGGACACGTTTGTTGTTACACATTTCACCGACACTCAGTCAGACTCAGACTGGACAGTCCAGAGCCTGCAGGACACAAAGTCAGGTCTAATCCAAGTCCAGGTCCAGGTTCGGAAGAAAGAAGAGAAGCGGAAATCAGAAACTGTGGGAATGGATGGAATTTGTCTTGACTGTAAAGACGAACGGATTTGGAGCTTGTACCGAAATGAATCAACTTACAAGTAACAAACCAACAATGAATCCCGACCGACCAGCCGGCCGGCACGGTCCCGAGTTCGAGCTCGGAGTTTCAATTCTTTCCCCTAGGCGAGGATGCCTACGGCATCGGCATGGACATGGACGTTCGGGCCGTTGGTAGTTAGTTGCGTGCTGCTGTATGGTACCCAGCTGCCCGGTCTGGTAAAATATATTACCGTCCGTCCATCCGTCCATTCATTGAACAAGATAGCATGGACAAGCACGGAGAACGGGACAAGGGCAAGCAACAAGCACTGCCACTTGAATGCCCTGGCTCACCTGGGAACTGGGAGCGGAAGGCGGACAACAGACAATGGAATACCACGTGGTTGGTTGTTGGGTCAGACTCCAGATTCCAGACTCCAGACTCCGTACGTACGTCAGGCACATACCATTCATACAAGCGTAAGGTAGATTAAAATCCCGGGCTGGTGGTTGGGTGTCCGGGGATAACAAACTTCTAAGCCGGTGAGAGCTGCTATGATTAGCACACGCAAAGCGCAGAAAGGGTGGAGATCAAGATCAAGACAGGAAGGTAAGGGAAAGAGATGAAACAGAAATAAGCTTCTGACACGTGAGAACCATGCATTTGAACATCTCATTCCATTAGCAGGCAGGACACGTGTGTTGGTGGTATGTTCCTGCCCCATTTCACCGTGCCATTACGATGAGGCTGTGCTGTGCTGAATGGGTATCTCAACCGCAATGATTTGCTATGTGCATAGGTAGGTACCGTACCTTAGCTTAACGTCGTTGGGAACCGCATTCACATCTTTCAATAGCGTAGTATGTAGATTAGATAGATGAAGATGACATGGATGCATTGCACTAACTACCGTTCGGTTCGTTGGTTCTTTCTACATTTGAGATCTTTCTAGTGTAGTCCCTTCAGAGGCAGTCACCCACCCAATCTCGGTCGTCCCTTCCGCTCACTGGCCTGGGGTCCGGGCGAGCTGGCTGGCTGGCGAAGCGGGACCGAGAACCAACAGACCGTCACAGTCTGTGACAGCGAGAACACTCGAAAGTATTCACACAAAGCAACGCCACAATCAAGCCCAAAAGTCGGTGATTGAACTACCTAGGTCTACTGTGTAATAGCATCCACCCATGCGATACAACGTTGCCTACGTACTTCTTTTCGTGGCGGGCTGCTGTGCAGTACTGTGTTGGTGTTGGTGTTGGTGTTGGTGTTGCCGCCAACCTGAGCCAACCGCAGCATTGATGTTACACAAGACCATAACCGCGGGACAGATGCTCCTTTCTTGTCTTACCAACTGCTTCTTTTCAAAGTCAGAGTTTGGAAGGATCTTCCGAGACCGGAAACTGTTGATTCTTCTGTAAAAAAGGGGAAGGAGCGAAAGACAGTAACCGGAGGGGAAAAAATTGAACCAGATTAGTCACCCTTGACGTTTCATTTTGTCGTCACATACCACACAGGTAATCACCAAGGCAAAGATCTGATATCTCACCTGCCAATCCTGCGTCTCTCGTAGGGAGAAGCGGCCCGTTGTTGCCGCCGCTTATCAAGATCAAGTAGGCAAGTGAGGTGTCATGTGCTTCAATGTGAGTTGAGGCAGCTGGATTAGAGCAAAGCCTGACAGCATAGTTTCTAATCGGTAAGTGTCGTAGGCTTGAATACGTGTGAAGAAGGATAAAGAGTGATGGCCTATAGAAAACGCGCGAAGAGCACGAGAGAAAAGATGAAGTATGAATGCTGTAAGAGAATGTTACCATATCTACCTATTGGGCTTGTTCTTCTTATCCAAGCGACAGATGTGCCTGACGAGCAGAATCAGTCTCACTAAGCATCCCTCTTACAGTAACCACCGTTCACCCTGAATCGCTTCGAAAGTGAACTCTCTCTTCTTGCCATTTTTGCTTGCCCAAAACTTCCCATATCCATAGCTGTCTACCTAATCTAACTAAGCTACCTATCTAAATAAAGTGAACATCATCACCCATAACACATATCCTTCATCCCATAGCATTCTCGATATACCAGCCACGGTCCTTTCCTATCACTGCTTTTGTGATGCCGTATCGTACCCTAAATATAGGCTGATGTTGAATAATTTTCCTCATATCTCTTGAGGCTCCAAGCCCTTGACGATGCTTCCTTCGTGCCTCCAACAACCTGCTGAGTCGGCTTATAGCTTTTGTTTTCAATCCAAACGAAAATTCGGTGTTGTGTCCCATCACCGGGACCAGTTTTTTTTCCATCTCATTGCCCTTGACGCGCACCTTGTCTTCAGCTCTCCTTCAGACACCACTCCGACTGGAGACTCATCTTTATCACGCACATCTCAGCTTTGTATTTTGCCTCACCCAGTCATCGAGTAGAGCACCGCGCCGAACATAATTCGTGTGTCTCGACGGCCTGTCACACTTCACAGGCCACTCACTTTCTCACCAATCTCAACAACCCAAAGGATCAATTATTGCCCGCACTTATGCCATCCTGTTCGTTGGTTGACACCACCCAGGATCAGAGCAGCTTCACCCTGGGAGTGTGCGCAGACTGCGAATGGCATGTATCTTCGTCGAAAACATGACACTGTTCAAGGCGTTCAATCATATTGTATCATTTTGCGTGGCGTGGTCCTTGCATGTAGGCGTGATGATTCAGGGAGAAAAGATTGTTCGAGGAAGGGGACCATGGATATATTTGCAGTAACGACCAAACAGTGGACAGTTCTTCGAAGTAGGTATAGTGTGCGTACAGGCTTCGTTGAGATGCGGTGGCTCGAGTGATCAGCTCAAGCTCAGAGAGCGAAGAGCCTCTGGAGCAGCTCGAGGTCCTTGGCTTCCATTTGCATGAGGAAGTTGGCGAATCCCGGAATGATTTGCTTATAGACATTGATAACCTGCGTGAAGAAACCACCAAGTTAGAACAGATCAGATCATGGGAATTCTCGGGTTGATACTTACGTTCTGGAAGGCTTCATGCAACTCTAGCAAAACGGGCTTCTGCAGGCTGAGTTCCTGATAGTTGGCAATTGTGCTGAAGTAGTGCAGTAAAACGCTCTCCATAGCCTGGGGGTTGCGAGTAACCATCTCAGTGAAGCCACGGAGTGCTGTGGCCTTCTCTTCAGAAGGATCAACATCGTCCATTGTGTCGAGGAACTCCTCAGCGAAATTGCCAAGGTGTGGGGCCACAAGTTCGGCGTTGTCAAGTCCTAACCTACCCAAGGCAATGGCGGCGTTTTCGCTGACACCTCCGGGTACCCTGGGGTTGGAGAGGATGTCAACACATCGTTGAAGGAGCTGGGGCACGAATGGCGCCATTCCTGCCTTGTACTGAAGAGCAATCTCGCCGACACTCCAGCAGGCGTTGTTGACTACGCTGAAGCTGTTGTCGACCTCCTCATCCAGGATAGTGTCCATGTCCAAGCGCTTGATAACGACCGGCATAATGTTGGGCAGGAATGGCTTGAGTTGTTCGAAGACGTACTTGGCACAGTCACCGAGAAGAGCGTATGCCGATTGCTGAACCGCATCAGATTGATCCCCCATGCACAGAGCCATCAGCTCGAAGAAGGTTGGCTGGGCATTGGCAACAAGCTTGGAAGCCTTGTCGTTGTCCAGGGCTTGGATGATGGCACTCAGAAGATCGAGGCTGGTGACCAGGAAATCCTCATCAGGTTGATCAAGGTCAGTGTTGGTCTTGGCCTTCATGGCCTGCTCCAGGTTTTGGTGGATAATTCTGATACACCTGGCGAAGATAGGCTCGGCGTAAGGGGTGAAGGCATCGCCAAGGGCCATGGCAACGTAGGAAAGGCACTCGAGCAAGGGGAAAAGCTCCCGAGACTCATCGCCCACCTTCTGCCATCTGTCGAGCAGGACTGGCATCAACTGGTTGCTAAGTTCAGGCCTAGCCAGGACGGGGCCGATGTGCTCAGCCAGCGTCTGAACGCAGTCGTAGAGAACCCACATATTCTTATCCTTGTACTTGCCGAAGCATCGGATGTATTGCTGGATGATGGGTCCGCAGTAAGGCTCGAGCGCCTTGCCTGCCTTCTCTTCTAGGTTCGCCATGGCGGAGGCACCAGCCTCCTGGACGTTCTTGTTCTTGTCAAGCATCTTCTTGAGAATTCCGTCCATCATAGGCAGGAAGTATCTGTCCTTTTCTGCCGGATCCGTAAGGCCAACCGCCCACGCAGAGTATCGGCCAAGGGTCCAGCAGGTAATCTGGCGAACCACCGGCTCCTCGTCGTCGAGGAGACTGACAAGATAAGGCACCAATTCTGGAAGGTGGGGAACGACCACGTCCATGCAGCCCTCAGCAACAGCACCAAGGGCGAGAACAGCCGCTTCTCTGTAGGACCAGTCCGCGTGCTTGAGGTTGCTCTGCAAATAGGGTAGGATAGAGGTGAAGACTGGTCCGCCAAAGTCGCGAGCAAAGACATCAAGTGCCGCCGCCGAGCACTTGCGGAGAGTCCACTTCTCATCGGGGTTCTCATCTCCCTCGGACTCGCTATCATCGATTTCGCCATCTTCCAGGTCGTCGTCGTCTTCCTCCATGCTTGCAACCTTCTCGAAAGCGTTTCCGTTCTTCGCCATGTCAGCCGCGGTATTTCCGTTGGCAGCACGGGTCAGCTTCTTCTTGGCGAACTGTGGCTTGATGTCCTCCTCCCTATCTTCTTCGTCCTCATCGTCCGAAGCACCTCCAAGTATGGCAATATCCTCGGGACTGTAGACCATGCACTCCAAAAGTACGGGGATGATGTCTGTGATGTACGGTTCCAGGGCCCGCCACAGGTTGTCGTGCTCTCCGACAGTCAGCCAGAACTCGGCAGCCTCAGTGGCAAGATCCTCGTCGTCGCCCTTTTGTTGAGCGATGATGTACTTGGCCAGGCCTTCGATATGTGGCAGAAGCTTGTCCGGACGGGTTTCCACCAGGTTCACAAAAGCACGACAGACCTGTTTCCGGACATCGATTGAGGGGTCTTCAGCCAGAGCAAAGAGGTGCTGTAGAAGGTCATCTATCGAGTTCAGCATGGCCTGCGACTTCCTAGGAGTGAACACATTGATGGCTGTGAGAGCATGGGCGCGGACTTTGGGCACCGTGCTCCTGGTCGCCTGAATGAGCTTGGGAAGGAGAAAGTTGATAGGCCTTTGGCCGTTGTGTTCCCTTTCCAGCATCTTCGCATTGTCTTCGCAGATCTTTGCCATGGCAGCCATAGCTCCCTCCTGCGCCTCGGGCGTTACCTGGCCAGACTCGTTGGTCAACGTCTTGAGCAACTCCGGCAGAAACTCGGGCCAGCCGTAGATTCCTCCCTTGTTGATCAGCTCAGTCGCAAGGGTGCCTGCATGACTGCGGATCTGTGAGTTCTTGTCCTGGAGCCCCAAGGGGACGGCCAACTTGACGAGAGCCAAGCTCTGTTCTGGAATCTTGTCATAGTTGTTCTTGATGTTGTTCTTCAGCATCAGAGCGGCGGCACAGCGCACAAGATGCCAGTCCGCAGCGGTCGCCGGAAAATCCTGGGGTGGTTCCGAGCTCGAGATAATGAGGGCCAAGTAGTTGTTGATATCGGGCGACGCTTTCGCTTGGTTAAGCATCTGGTTGATAGATACAGGTCAGAATCTCTGTCTTGTGGCAATACTCGAGCAAAGCCCGGGGTAGCTAGGTGGTGCCGAGGGGCATCAACTCACGATTTCAGCCTGCTTCTGGGCGGCCTTGTTGAAGGCGCTCAGGGAGTCCTTCAGACATTGTGCCAGAGTCTTCAGGTTCTCTCCACTCGGTTGCCAAGCCATGGTGATAGTTGGGGTTAAAGTAACACAGGCGCGTGACGTCGGCGAGGTGTTGTGTGGTGGCGGCGGCGGTTGGTGGGTTCTCAAACTTTGATATCTCGTAGCTGACGAGAACTAGAACGATGGTGTTTGGCCGATACCGGTGAACTGCTGAAGAGGCGAGCGCAAGATCGGGAGGCGCAGAAAAAAAAGGGTAGCCGACTCGAATGGACTCTTTGTCAATGCAAGTTGTGTAAGAGGCGCCGGGTTACCACAGCGCAGCCTTCAAGCCAGAGGTTCTCTTGAGAGTTCGTTTAGTTGGAGCTGGTCATGGGTAGTCGCATCTGGCAGCCAACGGGTAGCAAGAGCAGCAGACAAGAATCGGCAGTTTGTCTTCGGGAAGGTAGCAGGGTGTTGTTTCGTGATGGAAGGGATACTATCCAGGAGCAATTGCCAGACTGCAGTGGTAGGTAGGCGGCGATGGTGGTCGTGGGTGGGCGGCGGGCAAGGCTCGAGCAGGGCAATGTTTAATGTGGGGTGCAAGTGGGCCTTGGCTGGCCTCTATTTTTTGCTGTGCCGTCAGATTTCGAGGGGAAGGGGAAACTTGTTGAAGAGAAGTGCCCGGGCCCTGCACATATGCACTGGCACTCGGAGTGCGTACGATGCCAAGCCTGCTAGTGTAGGAGATGCAGGCCTGTCAAGAAATGGTGGCAGGTGTGGTCAGTGGTCTTCAGGTGCTGGCTCTGTGTGGGCGGTTGTAGCTTCTGTCGAAGAGCGGGGCCGGGGCCCGCCCCTTACGCTCGATGAGGTCGTCTCTGTATGGCGGCCACCCGCTCGATGGTTGCACAAAACCCCCTTTGATAATAATAAGCTTCCTGCTACGTACGCGCCTTGAAATTGATGGCACAGTTACAGCAGCGAAGTCATTAATGCCCGAATCGAATCGAACAGAAAATGGCATCGGGGACATTGATTCAAGAGGAGTCATTGGCACAGCTTTTGGTGTCGCAGTCAATGAGACGCCCGGCCCTTTGAACCTCGATCAAGGCCTGGCCGAGGATTCAATACTTGGGTTCGTCCCATTTCCCAGTTTGTGGCCCGCCCATCTCTATCAAGTCAAGCTTTTTAGTTGAAAAAAGCCGGGTTTGTATGCGTTGCCTGGATTGTTTGGATGGTAGTATTGGTAGGTAACATCTCTCGCATGTGGCTTCTGTTTCTAGGTCAAGAGCCTGCTTGATACTCTTCCATATCTTCAGTTGGAAATGGGCTTCTAGACCGCTTCCCGTCCTTTGGGAACTAGATGGCGAGCTTTCCTCATCACGTCTTTCGCTTCTCCTTGCTGTATAAGCCGCATGATACCAGTCGTCTTCTTCAGACCGACCAGAGACATGGAACTTGGATGTCGTCAGAGGGTCCACGACACATTTGCTGTGCAACAAACGGCTGAGACCTGCCAAACCTGCCAGGTCAGGTTTGTGAGCCAATACATCCCGAGGCCATGTTAGATGCGCCAAAGATGAAGCTGAAGATAGCACCCTCTGCCGTATCATATAGCCAGGACTTTCGGGTACAGAGCCTCTCCGTCGATTCTCTGAAGGCTACTTGCCTTCGGCCATGCCCCATCGGGATATGGTGCCAATCCATATCGCTACCAATACCCGACATGTATCAAGCAGGTAACCGAACACGAGTGACAGTTCCGTGGCCTTCTCGGGGCATGGATCGTGGGGAATAACAGTCCTTTGTGGCACGTTCAAACAAGGCGAATAGGTTAGGCAAGCTCGATCTAAGCGTTTGCAGAAACTCGTCAGGAAGGGAACTGCCGGAATCCCCTTGGCCAAGAGGCCGAAGTGTTTGTGTGCTACAGCTTGTGCCCGTCAACAGTAGCGAAAGAATGTAGTAGGGGGAGGGGTTCTTTTGTCAAAGTTCGAGGCTCAGGACTGGACTCCATTGGGCGTCGCGTTGGCAGGCTTGAGTTTGGACAGGACAAGCTCGGCCACCTCTTTGAAAGCTTCCATCTCCTCTTCAACGGTCCCGCCAAGGCCAGCGCTGGCAAAGCTCACCGAGTTGCCCACGTAAGTAGGAAGTTGCGTCCTCCTTGTGATCAGCTTTGCCAGTCGGGTGGTAAACTCCAACGTTGGTTCAACCGTACAGAGAGGAGTTGACAGAGGCTGTGTTGGGTTGTATCTCTAAATCAAAATCAGTCATTGGGACATGTATCAGATTGGCATCGGGTGGGAGACTCACATCCGGCAGCGCATAAACAAATGACCCCAGGGGAGTGGGTGACGTCGCCTCTTCGGCCGAAGCAGTGGTGAGAAAGAGCACAACGGCCTTGGACTTGACTGTCAATTGGATGTAGATGCGCGTGTCCATTGATCGCGGCAAGGGAAGCGAGAGCTGGATAGGGGCATCCATAATGTCCGTGGTGATCTCAATTGTATCGAAGAGTTCGAGGACAGTTGCAGATTTTGATTACAGTTTGCTCGACTGCTAGGGCTCGAATGCGAATGAAGGAGCTCGTCAGCTTCGAGATTGATGGTGGTTCGTCCGGGTTGATGTTCAACTTGTGAGTGTTCAAGTGGGAAGGAACAGACGGGACGGGAGTGAGATGAAGACGGAGTTTGGTCTCGGCGGGGGCGGGGGTTGGAGGTTGGAAGTGGAGGAAAGATGGCCGGGGAAGTGGAACTGGAGACGCGGCCGGTGAGATCAAGCCCGGACAGCGTGCCCGCCCTGAAGGAAGTAAAATTGCAGAGGCCTGCACCTTCTGTAGCGAGAAATTTACAGCGGATGGGCCCTGCAGTTTCCCGTGCGATTGCCGCCTCCGGAATTTCGATGATGGCAGTCAAACCGCCCGGCAACAGCAACATGGCGCCATTATGCATGAGGGGAACTGCTCCTTCCATTTCACCTTTACAACGATAATGAAAAATAATGAAGGAACACACAATGGATTAATTTGATGGGAATGTTTGTTGTCTTGATTTCCCTTCTCACTTTTATTGTTTTCCTACCATCCAAACCTTGAAGTGGAAAACTCACGGCAAATGAAGGACGACATGAATCAATGAATGATCCGCCCATAACCGGCCCGGCAGTCAGAGGAGACCCGTGCCGACCTCCGCGCCGAGACTCTTCAACTAAGCAAAAGACGCGGCTCCGATACTGGCCGCTCATATCCACAACACCCAACCTTGACTACGCGTCTCCTCGCACTGATACCTCAGCCGTTTGTAATTGTGACTACCTTAGTATCTCTTCGTGATATCACTTTGACCACAGGACACACAGAACTTTGAGAGACCCAGTTGTCTTGCGACTTCAGTCCCGCCTTCATCCCACAAAAAAGACCAAGACGCTTTACGGCAGCGACTCATTCACAAATCACAAAACGGACCCATCTCTAAAGTGAACCTCGAGATGGAGGAGGGCGAGCAGCAGTGGAAAGGTGTTGAGACTGCCATTGAAGACCCGGAGGAGGCAAGAGTCATATATTGTGCACTCGACTCATTTGTGTCAGTAGCCCCCCATCACTTCTGCTTCACCTTTGGCTTTGAACCCCGTCCAGACCCTCGCAACTCCCGATTTTTGCTTGTTCATGTTCCCGGCAAAAGAAGCAGCCACTCCCGGCTTCCGTAGTTCGGCGCCGTGAACGGTGATGGCCGGTCATCACGCCCGCCAGATCCGGTTTTGTTCACCCTAGTTTAAGCCTTTTCAAACCCTTAGATACATTTGCAAATTGCCTATTACTGACTTAAGAGTAGCCAATATGCCAGGATAGCACATTTCAACTGCACTCATTTGAGGAGGCAGTCCTTTTATGCTCTTCCCGAGGCTCACTGGAAGATGCTAGCAGCGCCACCCTTCAACTATCTGGACACTCTGGACAAGGTTGACGATGCCATCGAGTCCAACGCCGAACTAGCACGCGCCATAGTCCGCGTAGGTCTGGTCAACTTCCAACCACAGGACGTCACGCAGGGTAGCGAACCCACGATCCCTCCCCGATGGAAGGGCTGCGCGAAACGCTTGGATATCGACAAAGCCCGTAGTACTCTCAGGCAGTTCTACCGAGACTGGTCCGCTGAGGGCAAATCTGAGCGTGAAATATGCTTTGGCCCTATTTTCCACGCCCTGGAGGCACAAAAGCAGTCAAGGCCAAAGGACGCGCCGCCCATGAGAGTGCTTGTGCCTGGGGCAGGGCTGGGCCGCCTTGTCTTTGAGCTCTGCGCCAAAGGGTACGTCGCCGAAGGCAATGAGATTTCCTACCACCAGCTGCTGGCCTCATCTTATATCCTGAACTGTGTGGAAAAGCCGGGGCAACACACAATCTACCCCTGGATTCACACTTTCTCTAACCATTCGACGCGGGATAACCACCTGCGAAGCTACGCCGTCCCAGATGTGCACTGTGCAACCGAGCTGACACGGTTGGAAGAGGAGGGAGTTGCCATTGGAGAAATGAGCATGACCGCTGCTGATTTCCTGTGTCTTTATACTGAAGACTATCAAGCCGAAGCATGGGATGCGGTAGCTTGCGTCTTCTTCCTCGACACCGCTCCGAACCTAATTCGGTACCTGGAAACCATCTTCTATTGTCTAAAACCTGGCGGTCTGCTCATCAACCACGGCCCGTTGCTCTGGCACTTTGAGAACAATGCGCCCGGAGGACACGGTCATGACGATGATGAGGGTGATTATGATACCACCGGGATTGCGGACCCCGGCAGCTTTGAACTCTCTGATGACGAGGTGATGGCGCTGGTTACCAAGGTCGGATTCGAGATCGTCTCGCGCGAGACCGGCATCGAATCTCCTTATCTTTTGGATCAAGAGTCTATGCTACAAACAGTGTATAAGGCGAGCTCATGGGTGGCCCGCAAACCACAGACTACGGCATAGGACCTGATTGACCTTTCAAGAACTCACAACTCAACAAAGGTCTGCCACCACGAGATCGATGCGTGTGACACATGTATATCTATATCTCACTGGCTATAGCAGCTCATGAGCCGAAGAAAAACGGACGAGTGTTACAACATGCCCAAACGGCATATCTATCATCCCGAATCTTTCTACCTGAACTCCCTTTCTCAAAGCTCTTACCCACCCCCTTACAACTTCGCCTTCTCCTCCACATTCAACTGCCCCCTCGCCCACATCGCACCACCATCAATCGCAATCGTCGCACCATTCACGTGCGCACCCGCCCTACTCGCCAAATACACCACAACACCCGCAATATCCTCCGGCCTTCCAAGCCTCTTCATCGGGTTCGCCGCCGCAATGCTCTCCTTGCCACCTGACATATCCAACAGCCCATTGCTCATCTTGGTCGGAAAGAAACCCGGGCAAATATTATTCACCGTAATGCCCCTCGGTCCCAACTCCACCGCCAGATTCCGTCCCAAATGAATCACCGCCGCCTTGCTCGCACTATATCCATACGTCCCTTGCTTACCAATAGTCCCAATACCCAACCCCGCCACGGAGGCAGTGATGATCACACGGCTCGGGTCCTCGACGCTCGCCTTCTTTTGGAGCAACGGAGCAAACTCCCGGATGGTGTTGAACACGCCCCGGACGTTCAGGTCCATGACCTTCGCAAAGGCCGAATCGGGGTGCTCGTCAAAGGCGGCGCCCCAGGTGGCGCCCGCGTTGGCTAGCAGGATGTCGACGTGGTCGGTGTGCTTGGCGACTTCGGAGACGAGGTGCTGCACGCCTGAGATGGTGGCGGCGTCGGCGGGGATGGAGATGGCCTTGGCGCCGGGGGCGAGACCGGGGAGGGAGTTGAGGGTCTTGACGGCGCTGTCGCAGGCGGAGGCTTTGCGGGAGGAGATGAAGACTTTGGAGGCGCCGGCTTGGAGGAGACTGTTGATATTTTTTGTGTGAGTCAATGTGAGGTTCTGGAGGGTTGAGGAGGTGTGGGTGGGTGGGTGGAATGTTGAGGAGGTGGGAGTTGTGTGAGAGCTATGTATGAATGCAAAAATAACAACAAAAATAATAATGACGAATTCGAGATCAATGTCGGTTGTGAATCCCAAATAAAACTGAAAATAACTTACGCCGAAGCAGCACTAAGACCCAATCCTCTCGAGCCGCCCGTCACGACAGCAACCTTGCCCTTGACAGAGAAGAGGGAAGGGAAATCATGAAGCTGAGCGTCCGCCATTGTGTCTTGTGTGTTGTGTTTATTGCTCTGCCTTTTCTTTCTTTCTTCGGTGAGAAGTTATTCAAACAACGTCTAAATAATAGAGCTTTTCAAAAGAAACTGTCGATGTTGTAGATGTAACGTATAAGTTCGAGTTGAAGATCCAAAACCCGTACGTGGTGCCCCGGATCGGGACGTGGGCCGCTTTTTGACATCGGGAAGTTTGCCCCCCTGCACTGCTTGGTCTGCGGGGGAGAGACAGCTCGTAGTGGGAGCCGAGGCTCTGGGGCCCCGCATTCTGTTTAGGTCGCTTCGCTTGTTTTCTTCGGTGACGACTACCGACCGACAGATCGGAATCGGCATGTTCATTACCTCCGCCCGGGCGTTTTGGGTATAAAAAAACATCGTCTTCCGAGTTTATTGTGAGAGGCTGAGTAAAGCACTCTTGAGGTCCCAGTTGAGGTCTAAAGCGGAAAGTGAATTCATATTAAAGACAGGAGACCACTTAGCTTGTCCTCGGTACACGGTTGGAAGAATGAAGAGTACAAGTTTCACAGTGCACTGCTAATCCATACTTCCATCTGTGTGCTGCGAAACAGTCCGGTTTTGTGTGATAGCCATCGTCTACACTCATATACTGCGGACTTAGTCCGTTGTAAAGATAAAGTTCCCATATCGTAGGGCTATTAAGCGTGCGGAACTCAAAGTACATTCATTCTTGCCCAAAGAAGGACCTGAAATGATCATCAAGTCTAAAGGTTCGCTAGAGACATCACCATCGCTACTTGAGTTAAGCACTATCCGTACACCTCACCGTAAAAATACAACCGCTCAATAACAACGATTAAGCTTGGAGAGGAATTGCTCGCTCCGGCACATGTTCCGGGTTGTGTACAGGACTGCCAGCATCATTGTTGGCCGTTTGCTCGGCCTGATCTCCCTGCTGCTGGTTCTCTTGTTCGTTGGCGGCAGCGGCGGCTGCTGCTTCTGCCGCCGCCGCCGCAGCTTCTTCCCTTTCTCTCCGCTCACGCTCACGCTCACGCTCAGCACGCTCATTCGCCTCGAGCTGTGCAATGTGCCTCTCAGCCACCCCAGGAGCGATACTGGCCAGAAACAAGAGGCCAGCTCTTTCGATGCGGCGCAAGAAATTGACCAAGTGGACAGCCCCAGCATTGTCGATATCCCGGCGTTCGTGTAATCCGACAAGACCTACGCCAGGCTCACCATTCGCGCCCGCAGGTGGGGGTGCTTGAGGTCGCGGAACACGCTGGCGTCGCTGCTGATTCGGGTCGGCCATATGAAGTAGTCCATCAAGATGTTGTCTGATTGGCCCAAGAGCTTGGTTGGCAAATCGATTCAGGAAACCCGCGTTCATGACGAGAACGCCAGCGGCCAGGGCCACCATGGTAAATACTCGAGTCCAAGAAGAATCGTTAGACGTGAACCACCATATGAAGAAGATCAACCTAATAATCAGCCATATATGAGGCCACGCTGCAGCAATCAATGCGGCGGCTCCGACGGGATTGTTCGGGTGCCCTATTCCATGTCCAATAGCTCGATGGTCGATCCTGATCCTCACCTGCACCGGTTGGTGTTGCCCTTGTGGTCTCTGCGGCTGGTTCTGGACTTGCGGTGCCGTGTGTAATGGAGGATAGTTGAGCGCAGCTGGTTGAACAACTCCGGGGTATAATAAGGGTGGCTGCGGGAGGGTGAAGGCATGATAGCTCTGGAAAGTTCCTGGTGTGGCGTACAGCTCCGATCCGTTCTTGACCAGAAGACCTCTTGGGCCAGTGGGAGAGGACAGAATATACACCTCCGCTTGTTGTCTCTGCGGCTGGGACTGTTGTTGAGACGCTGTAGCTGTTCCGTTCGTCGGATCAGAGGTTGATATTCTGACTGCAGAACCGGTCATATGTTCGTAGATGTTTCGAATCTGTTCATCTGTAGCTGGTGCTACTCCGGAAGGAGCCGAATTTCGCAAAGCGTCAATCCGGGCTTGCATCCGCTGTACGTCAGCAGGCCAATCGTTCTGTGATGAAGCGTCCTGCTGCGTTATCCTTTGCCCCGTAAGAGCAGTTTGGCCTGAAACCGGTGCTGGTTGAGAGGAGGAAGTAGGGCCAGGCGGGTGGTGGTTGGAGGTTCTGACCACGAGATGAAGAGGCTGTTGGTCGCCTGTGCGAAGCTGTTGACATGACAAGGATATCAGCCCATGTTCCCCAATTTGTGTACCATTGACGAAGGTGAGCTTACCTTCTCTTCACCAAAGACATCTAGTAAAGTATCACTCTCGCGGGCGAGCAATCGACCTTGGTGGATGATGCGCTGCTCGTCGTGGGCCGGGTGCATTGTAAGAACATGGCGGATCTTGTCCTTTAATTGCCCGACCGTCGTCGTAGCTGGGAGACCTTGAAAGTCAAGGTCGTCGGGGACGCCTTCAGATGGGGACACAAAGTGTATATTGACGAGCAGAGGAGCGTCCTCCCCGGCGGTTTCTAGCGCCGAAGGCAAAGATGCTGCCGGCTCTCGGTCATTGGCGGCCATCCTGACTGTCAACGAACTCCTGGCGGGTAGCGATTGGTTCGGACCGGTCGTCTAAGCCAGAAAATCTGTAGGGATTGATTGCTTCTTGGAGTCGTTGACGGCTTGATGGGCCTGTTCAGTTCAGCTAGGTCAACAGGTAACTAGACTTGGAGATTACAGCAATCAGACGAATTACGGTAGTGTAAAGAGATGGGAGGAGCAATATTAATTCGAAGCGTGGATGTAGATGCTAGATTTGTTCAAGATGGGATGACAGTGTAGAGGTGCGAGTTGTAGGTTGTCTTTGTCGTGATGCTCTATCGTCGGGGGCGGCTCCTAAATTCCACGTTGTCATTAGACCTGACGCGGCAGGCAGGGTCCGGGCATCCGGTAGAGTGGTACCTGGCCCCACGTTGAAAGAATGGGGTTGTACGAGAAATGGGCCGTCCTTGCACTAAGACCTGGCGTGCTAAAGACACTTTCTTGTACACGTGTTGCGGAGCCGTGCACCTGGCAGGTACTCGCTATCCCAGCTTCCCCAAGCACACACCACTCGCTTCCGTCGTCCTCACTGCGTCTCTCTGCCACTGGCACCCTGGGTCATGAAAGGAACGCGGGGTTTACTGGCGAGAATTCGGGGTAAGAAGGTGCGATCAAGGGACACCGAGGTGAGGCCGTGAGGGGAGATCAGGGGAGCTACAAGGTGAAAAAGAGGGGACTTGAAAGGTAGGCAGGTGCCATGCCCGGTGGCACACGTGCGTCATGACGGGAAAGAGCTTGGTGCGAATAGAAAACTTGATGGGATGGAAGGAGATCGTGTGCGCATGTCATCGCATCCATTGCTGTATTTATATCTTGCCTTTCATCTCAGGTCTGGATTTATCGTCTGCCGCGTTCACTTGTCAACCACCAACAACCCGACACGAACCGACAGCATATCTCGGTTCTCATCCTGCCACTTGCCTGGACTCCATCCTTATCCCGGCTAACATTGCGCTCTATCAAAAGTCGAAAGACGGCAACCTGGAACGCGGATACGGAGACCCGGGGAAACGGGGGAGGCGATACGGGGTAGGCGCGCCATCGCCACCACTCGGACGGCTTCCCTCATTGCCCAATTCCATATTTCGTTGAACCTCTTGACCTCTATGGGTCAGATTTACCCCAACAAATACCACAGACACCTAACTATTCGGGCCTCTGCTACGACACTGGCGCATAAAGACGCAAGACACTCGCAGTAGGGCTAAAAAGTCTAGAGTGTCCAGGTAGCCGAATTGTTGCCGCGGACAGCGACGCTTGATACGTTTGCGGTCGTGGTGTTCCACTCGACTCTTTCACAAGCCAGAACATCGTTAGGATCGTCTGCGACCCCGTCAGGCTCTAGCGGCGCCCATAGGCTGTAGGGGAACCCCTCGAACAGGCCCAGTGAGCCCCTTCTGCCCCTATTCGGTCAAGTGGCGGGAGCCCTGAAGTAGGGCGTTCAACTCACAGCGGCAGGGATTGCAACGCATTGCGGACCCGCTAATTAACGGAAGCGACTTTTTCACTCGTTTCCCACTTTGCCTGTGGCCCTCTAGCCCTGGCCTCTCCGTGTGGTCCTAGCCAACGCTGTCGGCCCTGTCGCTCGTGAAAGACCGTCTTCCTCCCCCAAGATGGCCTCTTTCCAGCTGGGCCCGGTCTCCGCTCGAGTCCGGGTTTCCACGCTTTCTTCGACAGCTTTCGGGCGGTGTCCGACTTCCACGCGCTTCACCAGACTCGAAACACCGTTCCCTGCGTCGACACGGGCGCCCCAAGCCCACCAAATGTTTGGCCGACGCTTCTTTTCCAACCACATGCCAAAGCGGCCCAGGATGCAGTGGCACCCCATACCCATTGGCCTGGGCATCGGCCTCCTAGGCGTGATGCAGTTCTACAAAGTCTACACGAGAGACCGGGACGAGAAACGCCAGGCCGCCGCCGAAGGCTCCGAGCCTGGTCAAGCCGGCAAGCCCAAGAAGCGGCGCCGCATCCGGCCGGACGGCCCTTGGTACGTTGACCACGCCGGCATGCTCAATTTTTGACGCCATGAGCTAACCACCCGGTGTATAGGCAGGTTCAGGTCATGTCGACTCTTCCTCTCAAGGCCATGTCCCGTCTTTGGGGCAAGTTCAACGAATTGACTATCCCCTACTATCTCAGAGCTCCCGGTTTCCGTCTATACGCATACTTCTTTGGTGTCAAGTGAGCGAGACCCGGGCCCCTCCCTTCCTCTGTCTTGTGCTGACACCTGCGCTCCAGTCTCGATGAAGTCGAAGAACAAGACCTCCACAAGTTCCCCAACCTCGCCGCTTTCTTCTACCGCACTCTCAAGCCCGGTGTCCGCCCCGTGGATCCCAACCACAATGCCTTGGTTTCGCCGGCCGATGGTCGAATACTACAGTTTGGGCGAATAGAAGGAGGCGATATCGAACAGGTGAAGGGTATGACTTATACTATCGATGCGCTCCTCGGTCAGAATTCTCCAACTCCCAGCATCTCCGGTACGACCCTGCTCGACGAAAGCACCAAGGCGAAATCGGTCAATGGAGACTTTGAGGGCGACGAGGAATTGGTCAAGAAGGACGAAGAATTCGCCCTTGTCAACGGTATCTCTTACACTCTCCCGGATCTTCTCTCTGGTTCCAAGAAGCACGACAAGCTGTTCAAGCCCAAGGACGAGTCTGTCACCCCTTCCAAGACTTCCGAGACTGAGGTGAGCGCCGAGCTTGCGCTTGGTGAGAAGCCCTGGTACGACGTTCTCTCGGGTGGCGAGCGCCACACTCTCTACTATGCTGTCATCTATCTGGCTCCTGGCGACTATCATCGGTTCCACTCCCCTACGGAATGGGTTGTCGAGCGCAGACGTCACTTTGCCGGCGAGCTCTTTAGCGTGTCCCCCTACCTGCAGCGCACCCTCCCTGGTCTTTTCACCCTGAACGAGCGTGTCGTCCTCCTCGGCAGATGGCGTTGGGGCTTCTTCAGCTACGTCCCTGTCGGTGCGACCAATGTCGGCTCTATCAAGATCAACTTCGATCGCGAACTCCGGACCAACAGCTTGACGACCGATACCGCTGCTGATCGGGCTGCGGAGCTTGCGGCGGCCAAGGGTGAGCCTTACCTGGGATATGCTGAGGCCACCTACGAAGGCGCGAGCCCGGTCCTGAAGGGTCATGCTCTGCGCAGAGGTGAGGAGATGGGTGGCTTCCAGCTTGGCAGCACCATCGTTCTTGTCTTTGAGGCGCCCGTTGCCGAGCACGACGAGTCCGGTAAGGTCACCAAGGGATGGACCTGGGACGTCGAGAAGGGGCAGAAGATCAAGATGGGACAGACCTTGGGTCATGTTGAGGACCTTGAATAATGTTGAGCTCTAAGTTGGGCACACAAAGAAGCCTTGGTACGGTGGGAGGCGTTTGAAGAGACGGAATGGTTGAAAACTAGACAAGATACAGGTGGTGTATTCGGGTCTCGGATCTCTTCAACATGTATCCTTTGACTTTATGCTCTTTATATGATACCCCTTCCCGGGTAGCAATATCTACGTTGCACTCTGTTTTTCATTTTCTTTTCATAGGTATATATCTTTCAAGATTGGAAGCATCAAAAAGTCTGCATGGCATGTGGTTGGGATCTGAAAAGGGCAGATAGATGGACAGACGCATGTACATAGCTGAGAAATCGAAATATCTGTACCACACATTCTTCAAGATCATGAATGAATTGCTGCGTGCTATCACATGAATGAAATGTCGTCGCAAAAAAAGTAAATAAACATGGGCCACACTTTAAAATGAGATCAACCCACACCCACCCCTATCTCGGGAGCCAAATCTAGCGTCAAGTATTTTTAGCACCTTCTCCCCACGTTCTCCCTTCGTTATCTAGAAATTGGGTTTTTCTTGACAACCTGGACAGATCCAGAACCTTTCATCTCATCCTTGAAGGAGAGTTTAGACGAGGGCCAGGATCAGGATACCGGCTGTCCGGCTCACAACGTGGCACGTGCTTCATCAAAGTTGAACTTTCATCCAGACTTCACGGACGAACTGATTGCAACTAACTGATGCTGATAAAAAGGGGGTATTCATCATCTACTCTACTCTATATCTAGCGCAGTGGCAGTACCAACAATTCCACAATTCGCTTCGCTTTCTTTGCAACAAACAAAAACCAAACACATCCCTCCCCTTCCTTCTTAGGTCCCCTTAAGCAGAACCAAAAGTCTTAAACTTCTCCTCCACCGCGCCGAAAGCCTTCTCACCCGCATCACCCGTCTTGCCACCGAAAACAAGCTGGGCATTGAGCTTCCAGCTCTCGGGGACAGACCACGTCTCGGCCACCTTGGCATCAATCAGAGGGTTGTAGTGCTGCAGGTTGGCGCCCACACCTTCGGCCTCGAGGGCGACCCAGAGAGTGTGCTGGAGCATGGCGTCCGACTGCACAGCCCAGACGGGGAAGCGGTCGGCGTAGAGAGCGAATTGTTCTTGCATGCCCTTGACGACCGATTGGTCTTCGAAGAAGAGGATCTGTTTTTGGGAGGGGGTATTAGTATGATGATGGATGAGAGGAGGGGTCGGGTGGAAGGGGGAGGATCAAATAGGGCGATAAGATACCCAGCGAAAACAAGTCCGGGCCAGGGAATGAAGCATCGCAAAAGAGGTAAGTAGAAAAGAAAGAGGATAGGGATAACATACAGTACCAGCAGCACCCTTAAACATAGCCATCTTCCCCGCCGTGCTAGCCCAGCTGTCCTCGGGCACGATAGCCTTGAGGGTCTCGGTGGTGATATCCCAGAGCTTATCGTGCTCGGCGCCCAAGAGAACAACGACGCGGTTGCTCTGCGAGTTGAACGACGAGGGAACGTGCTGCAGAGCCTCCTTGACGATCTCGTTGATGCGCTCGGTGGTCAAAGAGCCGAGGTCCTTGGAGAGAGGGTAGTAGGTGCGGCGGTGCTTGATGAGGTCGAGGACCGCGTTGGCGGAGATCTGGGTGGTGGAAGAAGACATTTTGGTTGATGAGGTGTGGATGTTGTTTCTGAGAAAAGGTTTGGTGGTTTTGGTTATGGTTGAAGGACGGTGTGTTGCAATGGTCGCGGTGAAGATGGTGGGAGTCGTGCTTCTTATGAGACCAGCGGAGATGGTAGCTCGAAGTCTACCAGGGGCTAGGTGTCGCATACAGACTGATAGGATCCAATGTTACCCTTGCGATCGAGGGTGGGAACTCTGTTGGCGGCGGTTGTTCCGTTGTTGTCTAGACGTGGATGGTAACGGAGGGAAGGGCGGGGCTTCTGGACGTGGCAGGTTTGTGGTAGGATATGGGTCCTTGTCGACTATTTTTTTTCGGAATTCTTTGACGTTCCGGGTCTCGGTGGGGTGAGTAGTATGGAATATGGAGCACTAGACGGATGATGAAGATGTTGAGGATGTATCACTGAAGATATTCACACGGGGTGCTGAAGGAGGTTTATATCTGTATCTCTTCAGCTGTCTGGATCATGAACCGTGGGAGGGAAGGAAGCCCCCATCACCAATGTTGTCCCACACGATGCCCATTGTCATGAATTGGCTTACTAAGAGCATTCATTTCCGTCTACATGGCGTATGCCTTCATCTCTGAGATTCTTGCCGAAGAGGCAGAGACGAAACAGAAGCATCGCGATCGGTACCTCCCACCCCACACGGCGACGACCGTGGAGCCGGCCGGAAGGTGGCAGAGTTTCTTGACAAGAGAGGGGCTGCCGTCCAGCCGACCAGGGGTCGAGGGGGTGTTGTTGGATTTCAAAAGATTTCCAAAAGCTCTGTCAGCCATTAACAATGCAACCGGAGACCAAAGTCGACCACCACCCAATGAGACGACGAGAAGGTTCCATATTGGGGAAATTTTGCTCTATCCAGTTAGTATCGCCAACAGGCCAAAGGTTTCCAGGAGGCTCTGCGGTTATGCGCTTTTACCGCTTGACCGCACAGACACGCTGTCAAACCACACCCCTCGTCTCAAGTCTGATTACGACGGCTGACAAAGCCGACCTTGGCATTTATTAAAAGCTTAGACAAGCAGGACAAGCAGGTGAAAGCGGGGTGCTCCCGCCTCCCGGTGAGCCGTCAAGGTCTCAAACCGCTCTCTCTCATTTCCGAACAACAACAGGAACATTGGTGAGCCTTTGAAATTCTTACAAAACAACACAACACAGCCCATGATTTTCAGGGTCTCTACACGTGTACTGCCGCAGAGCGCGACTCGGGCTCGATTGGGGGTAAAAAAACATCCATTTTTAGCCGGCTGGATTCTTCTTCGTCAGGGTCGTTGTCTCGGATCGTTCATGCATTCTGAATCTTGTCATGCATGTTCCATGTTCCATGCAGTGTTTTTGTTATCGGGACATGCGGACGCCTGGAAACTGATAACGGTCTTGGGGGTGATAGGGGATGAACGTTTTGCTCATCAGTCAGCAAGCATGCGGATATCAACAATTAAGACATCAAGAGACAGTCACGACAGTCTATACCACAACGTATTCAGCACTGGAAAGATATGTCGCTGGTCATATACAGGTCTAGCTAGGTGGTGATATTCAAACGTGATATGGCGGGATCACCAGCGGCTATTGCGTCACGGATATTGCCTTCCACATCATCAATGTCTCTCAACGGCGAGGTTGAAAGGTTGTGGTGGTGTGCAATCTGATTGGTCAATGCATTTTTGACATTGACGATCCTATGGTACTGCGTAGTGGTGTTTGATATTCCGGAGTTGACTTGTGAAGTTCCAAGTGCTTTTGGTCGTCTCTTCAGCAGTGCTTTGCGGGCACTCTGGATAACTGGAATCAGAGGGCTCAAGCTTCGAAATACTTCGAGCTGGTGATGTGAAAAAATAGCATCGAGGTCCTCAGCGGGAGTGATTATGACCACAGTAAATACTTTAGAACAAAGTGTAACTACAAGTTAACGTACAATCATCTAACCAAGCCCGAAGAACTATGCGTAGTACATAAACAGATGACTTCCAGGAGATCCAAGAACGCTCAACACAAAGTTGTTATGAATGATGATATACCTAGAAAAAGCTGAATGCGTACGTGCAGGAAAAGAAAAGAAGGAAAGAACACCAGAAGCCAAAAAAAAAATGTGACAGAAACCCGCCCATGCACGCCGGAAAATGCTGGTGTTGTTGTTTGTCTTCGCCCTTGAACGCCGTTTCTACTCTACCCCGCCTCCCCTTGCCTTCCTTTGATGTGTATGCTTTTCGTTTGGCCTATGGGGCCCCTGCCGATGTATTTTCCCTCTTTTCCTTTTTCTTTGCATACTAGCAAAAGAATCCGCCATCCGATCAAGTCCCCAATGTAAGAATATTTGTCGCGACCCTGAAGAGGCTCAGAAAGGTGTTAACTTTTCGTAGGGTAGTGGATACGATCACCACGTCTCGGCGATGTATTGTCCAACCTCCCTCTTCAGTTCCCAAAATTGCTTCGCCTCGTCGTGCTCGAGGTTACCCTTCTCCATCGCGACTTCGATCAAGGCTTGTTCGACGCCTTCGCCCATGCCCTTGGAGCTTCCGCAGACGAACACCCTACCGTCGACTGAGTTGATGATATACCAAACAAGGTCCGCCTGAGCCTTGACCTCTTCCTGGACATATCGCCCCTGACCGCGACGGCTCTCCACTACGCGCTTGACCTCGTCCTCATGGACACCCCACTCGCCGCTGTAAAGCTCATCGACTAGCGCGTCGCGGCAGCCCTGAAGAACCCAGACCTTGTTGGCGCAGTTGGCAGTCTTGAGACGGCGCTGGACGAAACCTCTGAAGGGAGCAATGCCGACACCGGCACCAATGAGCAGCATGGGGCCGTCAGAGACGAACTGCTTGGCGAGGGGGTTGGCCATCAGGCCCTTGAACATGGGGATGTAGACCTCAATGTCCTTCTCGCCTCTTTCTTGTGCCTCGATATACTTGAGGGCTTGGCGCTGGAAGAAACCAGAACCGACTCCGTTGCGCGAGCCCGTCCTCCAGTCGGACGCAGTATGGACGGTGACGGCAATCTCGATCAGTCGATGTTGCTTGCCATCGCGTCTCAAGAAGGACTCGTGCGGGTCGTTGGACAAGGAGTAGAAGCGGGGCATCAGAGGCTGTAGAACAGAGAGGAGCAAATCAAGAGGCGGCCTGGCGCTGGGGAAGGCATGGAGGAGCTGGGCGACGGTGATGTGCGGGCCGGTGCGGAAGTCGCAGAAGATTCCCTGGCCTTCCGCCGAGCAGAGGAAGAACAGAATCTTGCGCTCGTCCTCATTGGTCGCAGACTCGGCTAGAATACGGAGAAGTTGCTTCGTGGGCGGGTAGGACTGGATGTCAGAGCACCATGTCAGGAGGTCTCTCCGTGTTGTGACAAGCTCACGGGCCTGATCTTCGCCCCAAACGGTGGGCCATCTGCCCTTGGTTGTCCTTAGGAGGACGGGCTTGTCGCGGAGGAAACGGGGAACGAGGAGAAGGTCGAGAAGCTCCTCTACCATCGACTCCTCGTTGGGAGCCGAGACACCAATGGCTCCGCCGACCTTGAAGTCGACACCCTCATCCTCGGGGTAATTTGTGACGTCAATGTCGAAGTGGAATGTACGCTTCTCGGCGCCCTGGCCTGTCAACTCACGAGCCGTGTGAATGCGGGCGGGGAAGACATGGTAAGGCGGGTGAGGTTGGACAAAGGAGGGTGGCTGTATCTTGGTGTCAAGGTCCTCCAGAGCCAGCTTTTGTATAGACTTTTCGATATCGGTTGTGGCGGATGTTGTGTTACCATCTATGTTGAGAGCCGCGGTGGACTCTGTAGGAGAGGGCACATTGGAAGGACGACGAAGGGGCTGCAGGAAGGCAGTCTGTTCGGGCAGGTCGAGAATGTTGTTTAGGATAGTCGGAACTTCTTCGATCTTGAGGTTGAGAGCGCGGTATGCGTCGTTGTCAGGGAGGTTGACCCGCTCATACTCGATACCCTGCTTCTTGACCCTCTTGCCGTCGGAAGTGAGGCAGCAACCACCACCGCAACACCTCTGGACCAATTGGGTTGTTGTCTCGCCCGTAATACGCTGGATGTCAGCGGGAGACTTGACAATCAGAACGGTGGATGCGCGGCGGCGGCGCGGCTGCTCGTCAGATTGGCGGGGTTCCTCGTTTTCCGAGGGTTCGGAAGACTCCGAATATGTGAGGGACGGGGCGATGGAGGGCAGTTGAGGCTCTTCGGGTATGCTGTTTGCCGAGTGTTGGGCCATTATACGATCAACTTGTGCCGCCATTGTTGCGTTGGTTGGCTGTAAAGAGTATAAGGTGTGTTTTGTCGGAATTCGCTGTGGCGAGTAGCGAGTAAAGGAGACGGGGTGTTTTTGTTGGCAGAGGCTAATAATAAATAGGGAGTTGGGAGTGGTGACGGAGGTGCAACGGCCGGCCCGAACGGTGAATGGTGAAATTCCAAGATTCCGGATCTGATTAGATCACTGTGGGCGAATCGGGCACTGTGTGAGGAACCGGAGATAAAAATGCTCGTGCACTGGCAAAAAGTCTGGGGCAAGTCTGTGGATGGAAGGAAAAGAGGTCAGAACTCAAGACTCGGGATGGCAAGTAGAGGTAAAAGCGAGGATGGGAACCTGAAAGGCGAATTACCAACATATAAAAACCAAGAACAACCGGCAAACAAAGGGCGAGCCCGGTCTGAAGGAAGGAAGGAGGAGCAGAGAGAGAGTCTGGGTTGCAGTGGCCACAAGCTCGACGAAAAAGGACGGGAAATCGCGATCTTTAATTATTTGCATGTCATAATGCAGGGCTGCTGGAGCACCGGCTGGAGTCACTGCACCCGCTGGAGCATGCCGTTCGCAAAGCCCATTCCTAGTAGCACAGTACGTACGGGGAAAGCGTTTACGGCTTTGGCGGGCTGGCCCACCAATCCCCGATATGGCGACAGATGGGTCCCTGCACATGCTTGGGGTTGATCGCAAACGAGCAGGCCGCCCTTCTCCGTGTCTGCCCGACGTCAACTGGTCAACAAAGGGGAACATGTTCAGTTGCAACGTCTCGGTGTGTGGGTGGGCTTTCAGTTTCCCCAAAACCTTCCAGTTTCCCGGAGATATGTCTAAAACAAAATACCGCAAACCCGGCTCGACATCGTTAGGCTTATCAAGGTCCCTCCCGCGACATCCCACGGATTAGGCAATTTCCCACGAACCTTCATGTATCAAGGCGGCACCGGCACCTCGGGCTGTCGAATCTCAGGCACGGGGTTGTACAAACCGAGCAGCCGGGCAAGACGCCTTGCACTCAGCTTGTTGAGGCTATGTATGCGCTGACACCCTATAGGAACCTCAATTTTCCCCTCAAAAGCAGGATTGCATTGAGCCTGGCCAGCCTGGAGAGGTTAATCCGGGAGAACTGTCAGGTGATTCTGACCGCTCTTCATCCCGTTTACTCGTACTTTTACCAAGATCCTCATTCCCCCTTTTATAAATCAAATCTTGGACCGGTCCATGACTGATGACTCCATGGTCCTACCGTCTGTCCGAAGAAAGACCTCAGGCGACTGTAATCTCGTATGGTGTCATACACTCCCTCGACCGAGTACAAGGCCTTGCTTGTAAGATGATTGCTCACAAGACCGGTTTCCCCAGCGAGTTCCCCAGATGGTACAACGCTGCCCTTTTCAGAAGTTGCCAGAGGCCGATGGACCTTCCGAGTTTCATCCCTCATCATGAGAGTCAGCCGATCCGGAGCCGTGAATGACAAGAGGTGATGTCGCCACTTTTTCCCACGATTCTATGCCAAACAAGCCAAGACAAGCGTCGGCATGAAGAATCACCGAGTTGCCGACTCAGCGCCATGCTTCCATGCATATGATGGCTTACACCACCTGAGAAAGCACCACGGAAGTCCAATCATGTTAACGAACCCTCTGCTTGTATCACTCATCAACAAAATCCAAACCTCTTACATGCCTCCTATCAACAACCAATACTAAGCCAACTTCTCGCGTTCTTATTCCCTCGCAGTCCTGACAGAAAAATGACAGAAACCCTCTCCCCTTCGATTCTGGAACCGTCACTCAAAAAAACGGCGCTAGCAACCTCGGGACCTCCGAGTTCGGTGCAGTGTTCCTCAACAGCTCTCTAGCACTGCAGTGCACTGCAGCGAGCAGCTTAACAACCTCACACTGTGCGATCCCCGAGCGCGCTACCAGGATCTAATCAATCGCAAAAATTTATCAATCAGCCCCACTTCTTCACAGTTACCGAGGAAAAGTGGATAAAATCCGAGTCAAGTGGATTTCGGGCATCGCTGGCGGCCTGGCCTGTTGAGATTAGATGATCAGATAATTCGAGATAACAAACATTAAACGAACAATAACCGAGGCTCAGCCAGGGGAGCATCATGATCTCAACAAGTTGTTATGATCCGGAAAAGGGGGGAGGGGTCGGAGAGGAGGGGAAAGATAGGATGGGATATACCGTTGGACTCGGTTTTATGTGAGGGAAACAAGACAGAAGATATGTCCCAGTCGCAGTCCCAGTCCCAGTTCCGCCTATCAAAAGAAGTCAAGGAGATTCAAGGAGGGCAGTCCTCGTCAACTCACAGGTCTTAAATTCAAGATTCCAAGGTAAACCCCAGAAAGGCAAGCATCCGAGGCGAATCCGGGGAAATGACAGTGACACTATCACACAAGAATGTAGAATAGGGCGGGAGTTCCCACGATTTCCAAACAGGATTTACTCCGATCACAAGGACGTGGACGACTTCGTAGTTCGTAGTGTACACGTACGTTCCTCCTTGCCGAGTCGTACTAATAACCCTCAGCAAGTATAACACTGCTACACACGACTAAAGAATAACACGAGTCGCTTTCAAGCATTCTTCCCAAAATATAGGCGCTACATATTAAGCATATGATACTTGCCGGATAGTCTGTTTTGCGGACATGCCTACTACGAGTCCACGACAAGTCAAAGTCAACCGAGCAGTTCATTGTCAAGGGTATCACGGTATCTAGCTGAATCCAAATCCAGAAACGAGCACTACCTAGGTCTGCTATAATGGTACCATAGTTTTGGGGGGAAAAGAGACGAGACGAGACCAGACCCTTGACCGGAACCCGAGCCGTTTGTTTCATACAGTACCAGTCTCCCAGTGCAGGCGTAGTGCCTGTAAGTAACAAATGACATGAAACGAACGAGTACGGACGATCTCCCTCAGTCCCTGCACCCCGGAAAATCATTGTGTGATCAACAACCGCTATACAGGCATGGGAAGACCGGTGGGAGTTTATGTCAATCATGTCTCCATTGTCCATGCTGTCCCGGTCCCGGTCCCGGCCAGCCGGCTCACTAATGTCAAGTGGGAAGTGGGACGGGATCATCGATCATTGTGCTTCCCTTGCCAATTTTGGCTGTTCCTGGATACGGTAAATACCGGTTCCTGCTTCGGTCGGTGTCTATAGCCAGTGTGGGACTACACGCTTAATATATAGCGCATACAAGGAACTGCTCATTTGTTTCGTCGTGATACGCATGTCCGCAAACCAAGCTACCTACTAGGTATCTACTTGTGTATATTGGTTTAGCTCCCAGGGACTGTACCGCTAAATACACGATCAAGAAGCACTCCTTCGCTTATCAGTCCAATCTTGTAGACACATCACCGAACCCATCCCAGGGGCTTCGGCTCTTGGCTCAGGGTTATAGCTATCCCCAGTTGGAAAGGAAGTACAAAAGCCAATGGACGAGATAACGTATTGTAAGGTTATATTTCGCTCAGGAAAGATCCACCTTTCCCCTGGCCGATGACATATAGTCGACCATGAAAAAGTGAAAACATTCCATCCGCTGCGTGTGTCAGTCTTGGCGCGCTCTTCATGAGAAGTACAATCTGGTAAAGAAGAGCGCGCGGAAGAAGAAAACAGTAACAAATGAACGTAAGAAACCCAAAACTATCGAGAAGAGCCAGTTACCCACGGACAAACCAAAAACTTGAAACAAAAACAACGTAGATAATGGGTCACCATCCTGCCGGTCCTCAGACAGGTTGTAGGTATCCAAAGGGAGTTCTTCTCCAGTTCTCCTTATGCAAATAGGTGCGTCTTACACTGTACACCCGCAACTAAAATACCAGACATTCCTTAACAGTCCAACCTGGCATCGAGGGCCTAGACAGGAGCACTCTATCTCTCGACCGAACCTCTCGATATATGTCTGTGGTGATCGCTAGTCATGCCTCGGTTCTTTGCGTTCCAACAAGCGTCGACCGCCGGTATGACTATGTCCTTGAAGTCTTCGGGGGTGACTCGGCCGATGAAGAAGACCTTGTAGTTGTGCTCGATCGTCATAAGCTTCGAGTAGTTGACTCGGGACTCCATCGCCAGAGTCTCGTGGGGCGAATCCAGCATTTCGATCTGTATTGGCTCGAACCCCAGCTGGGGTTCTCCTTCCAGACGCTGAGGCTGGTTTCCGACATGATAGGCAATGCCGTGTTGCCTTGGCTTTACGCCCGTTTTGCTGCATCCTCTTTTGAGGTATGTCAGGATAGGTCTGGGTTGTGTTAGTATGCCATAATGCTGAGGCTACGATAGAAACTTGTTGACTTACACACAGGTACAGTTGCCTTCGTCATTTCCGACGACGATGTAACGCCGGATGGACGAGTAGAACAGGTGGCTGGGGTCTTGTACAAGATCCCTCTCTATCTCGCCTGAAAGCTCGTTGAGATTGACACCAGCGGGCTCTGGCCACAGGATCTTGAATACCTGGAAACAGAATCAGAACATGTCCATACGTGTGGAAAACGAACAAATAATGTACTTACCGATCCTGGGCTAAATTTCGAGGAAGGGTGCACTTTGTAGCCTGCCACAGACTGTCAGCGAAGAGTTGGTGGATATGGCACATTTGGTTGAAGCACTTACGGGGGTCGAGCGGTCCAGATATTGATCTATTCGCCGACACGCTGTAATCGATCGCACCGGAAGAAAGGCCTAGAGGTAATGGATACCCAGCCCTTGGTGAAAGGTTCATTCGCAGCATAGTCTGCTGACTGTTCGGATCTTCGTATGCTGCAGCTGATGAATAGTCCGGAGATAAGACGTCAGCATTGAAACCATTACCAAAACTGAGCCCATTGCTGCTTGCGACACTCTCTGCTGAGGGCGACGTAACCTGAGCTGTTGCTGTCACTGAGTGTCAGTATGGCTCTCAAAGCTTTGGAGTGTCACATACATTCAGGGTGTTGGCCGCCATCTCCGTTCAAACGACTGCTGGTCTGAGAACCTCCGTCGGTCTTAGTTCGTGAATCTTCCCCCGTTTCGAAAAACGGTTCGTCATCGTCGGGTTCGGCTGGGGTCTTTCCCAACTTCGATGAATAACCCCTGCTGTACGTTTTGCCTTTTCCGTTACCTCTGTCTCTGTTTCTATCACCAGGGCCTCGGTTCTTAGATTTCGTTCCTGGTTCTGAAGGCTTTCCCTTGTCGATGAAAGTCGGTGTGCGATCTTGAGAAGCTGGTCCTGCATGACTTTGGAGTTGATCTACACTGGCATTAGGTAGGAACAAATTAAACGTGGGTAAACTTGGTTTGGTCTCACCTCCACTGTAACTCGGTTGTGATCTATGTGTGTAGTTTCCCGCGCCGTAAGCCTGGCTAAAGCCCGCCTGACTAACATACTGTTCATGCAATGCCGGATTCGAATATGCGGAGGTTGGGTAGCCTGGGCTTGGAAACAGCGTGGCCTGATATTGTTGGTTCGGAAAAGGTTGGGGCTGGTAAAGTGTGTTGGGATATGGTTGTTGCTGAAGATTTTGATATGCAGGAAGTTGGTATGCTTGGGTGTGATATGCTGAATTCTGGTTATGGACTTGTTGGTGTCCGATGCTTGTTGCGCCAAGTTCGTCTATAAGATCTTCCACCCCGTCGACCTGTTGGCCAGTGTGATGTACATTCGGAGTGTTAGACCAGCCTGACGACGTGTGCGCCCATCCGGCGGACCATTGATCTTGGCCATTGTAGTTCATGCTTGACGCCAGTTATCTTTGGCACCCGGCCAGATGAGCACTCGAGGCTCGGCAGGACTGTCCAGACTCGAGCAATACCACGGAGCGTAGCCAACAGTTGATTTGTTTCCTGGATTAGATTTGATAAAAAGGATGAGGAGGCTCCAACAAAAAAGGGCAAGTGAGCCAATTGCCCAACCGCACATGAGACCGTTAAGTTTCCCGTGGAGTTGGTCACACGCAGAGCCTCACTGGGAGTCGATGTTTTAGGTGATGGCCGACGGATGACCGATGGGATTATCTCATGCTGTCGGCGCCCTTGGTGGAATATCGAATGCAAACACGATTGGTTGAAGAATGGCCGTGACACTCGAGGTTGGATCTTATTCGTAGTCTTCCGAGCTTGGTTGCTGACGGCCAAGCTGATGGTTTGAAGCTGTTGATACAAGCGGGATGTACTGTACCGCTTTCACGGATATACACCTCTAGGACCAAGAAACCAAAGATGCAGAAGAGAATGCGTTGCGAATATCAATATGCAGAAAAAAAAGAGGTGGAAGTTGGGCTCGACCGCGGCGGTCTGGCAGCATGGCAGCGCAGTGGCTGTGTGGCTGCTCTCGCTCTCACTGCCCCCGGTTACCTGTCATTCAACCTTAAAGATCCAGATGCCCTTTTGACAATTCCCGTTGGCTGGATCCTATAATTTGATGTGTCGCAGTATGTCTTGGATTTTCTGACCAATATTCGGAAACACTTGGAGAGCCTTGCGAAAAGTGTAACGTTGGCGGAACTGTGGGTGATCCGGGAGGGAGGGCAAGGCAACCACATGAATCTGCACGATGACCACGCAGCCTTGCCAAGTCACCCAGAAGAGTGGTAAAGAGTGGTAAAAAAGGAAAGAAGAGCAAAAAGCATTTTCCGATTAGGACAAGCGTGCATATTGGTGGGAGTTGCAGAATCATACATGCCCGCCATTTGGCATGTTGAGCCATGACCGAGACGATGTACGAGCGGATGCGAAGACTGCGGGGAAGACAGATATCATGCCATGTGCCTGGAGTCAACTTCGAGCTTCGAAATTGAGGACTGGGGACGGAAATGCGAAAATGGAGCCATGGGAATGGATGGATATGAATGATGCTTTTTCGCGGGTGTGGCCGTCGCGGATGAAGCGAGCTGTGCCCATTAATGCCGCTTGCCGAGATGCTTCGAAATTCGAAATCGCCCGATTCAAACGGAAACAACCCAAGTACAACATGATTACGTACCCCGCGGTCGTCATCAAGGTCGAAGTGACTTAGTTTTTTCCTCTTTCTTTATCTGGATCATTGCTTAGCTCAATCGCTCAATCGCACCTTCCATTTCGTTACGCACTTAGCACTCTCCGCGACAAAAGTGGCTGCAACGAGTCGACCATGGAGGCCGCTCGACCAACAGAAGGCAAGCGGCAATCTGAACAATCTCAAATCTGGTGAGCACCTGCCCTGCCTATGGATGATTGATGAAACTTCATCCATGCAGCGACAATAGACCCTTTGCACCTGCGAGTGTCCTCGGCCTCAATCCCCTTCCTTGAGAACTGATAGTACTAAGATTGCGCCTTCCCAGAACCGAGTACTTGTCACACCCAGGGTTGTCGTTTCCTGCCATCAACAGACATCTCCATGTTCGCAGGCTCGTGCCGATGGATGGCTTTCGGGAAACCCATCGCGTCATGATGGGGAACGTTCTTTCTGTCCAAAGCGGCATGGAGAGGGAAAGGAAAGAACTAACAACTGTCCTTGGAAGCGGGAAGGGTCGAGCTAGAGACAACGTTGGTCCTGGTTGTCCCATTGTCACAACTATGGCGCGTTGGCCCGATGATGCTTGAAACTGCCATTGTGCAACTCACCTACGCGAGACCATCAACTTCCATCTCAACATCGACCATCAAACGGTTCAAAAAAAAAAAAAAAAAGAGCCATACCAGCGTTCGAACCCACGATCTCTCCTTCCTCTCCCCCGACCGTCTCCTCCATCTCCGACAGAGGTACAAAAAAGTACCCAAAAAAAGACCAACAACCGCTCAATCGAGCAGCACATCGGTTAACCGTCGAAACACCTTAACCTCTTTTTTTTCTTTCTTGTTCATTGTGCTATTTATTACCTTCTTCTGTCGCTGCAGATACTAACAGATCCATTTAGGTAATGGACGCGGTCTACGATGTGGAACGCTCTTTGGGTTACTTGAATGTACATCATCGTTCCCGAACCGACAGGTATATCTTTCGGAGGGGTGGTTTGAGGCGGGTGTTAGGACGGTAGACCGTTGCGTCATCCGACCAAGCGGATGTTGGTGAAAGGGGGTGACGGTTAGGGAGCTTATATAGTTGTTAGAGGGTTTCTTCGCCGACACGAGTTAGAACAGAGAACGAGAATAAATGGATGCCGACATACGTTTTGGTCAAGCTCCATGGTCGAAGATGAAGATGAGGGTCATCTTTTGGAAAAAGCGGATGGAAGTCAAAACTCTACGCCAAAAGAAAACCTTGGTTGACGCTGCAGTTATGCGGAACCTACGAGACACTCGGAACAAGAGGGGCCAGGCAAATATTAGCTTTGTAGGTAATATCCTGTCGACCCCCGCTGCCCTACACTTCTTGATGGGGTACTTATGTGGTGTTGATATCGTGATCATCCACATTCGTCGGTTGGCAAAAAAAATACCTCTGGGGTGGTGAGCGAAGTAAGTTAGGCCACTCACTGTAATCAGATCGTGATACTGTGAATACGCTGTAGTCGTCGGTCGGCGTGGGTTGAAGCGCCTACGGTAGATACGAGATAGGTATACATGGAGGTATGTGACCTGATGGAAATCAAGCGTTCTAGAAGGTGAGACGGGCAATGATGGCCATGAAAACGATGTTGATGATCTTCCCCAGATGATATTTCTTGAATTTTTTGAACCTGAAGTTAGCTCGACGAAGCATGAGTTACTTCCCACCCTGATATTACTGCAACCCGATGGGAGTATGATCTATTTGAGTGTGTGAGCAGTGTAATGGCGAAAGGCTCGGTACCAGACTTCGCATGAGTAAAATAGATGAAGATGGACAAATCATGATCACCTTTTTAATGAAGACATCTAAAACAAGCGGTTGTTAAGCGCGCGCGCATGTGTATGATACAAGTACAAGCAAACGAGAAGCAAAGTACAGATGTTGGATGTTAGCGGAAACAGAATGATTTGGGTATCGTATCACCGCAAGTCGGTGTGTGCTGCTTACTAGTATCATACATACAAAGAGAAAGAAAACGCACAAGATCAACTTCAAGAAAAGACAAGAGAGACAGACAAGAGAGACGATCAAGAATAAAAATGGTATTCATAAAAACGGCCTTCGACAAGGATGTTGGCATTCATCCAAATCATCCATCCATCCACCCAGATGTGGTATAAATAACCCTGACCCGTCCGTTCCCGTTCCCGTTTCCGGTTTACCACCGACCGTGCCGCCCACCCAGTACAGTAGAGTTATGTCAGATATGTTGTGTCTGTCTCATTCAATCATTAGGAGGAGGTCCCTCTCCTCATCCCATCCCGTCCCTATCCCTATTTCCAACCCATTCCTGGCCAAAAATAATAAACAAAAAGGGGGAAGGTACATAAGAAACAAAAAGGTATAAGTCAAGAAACCTTCCTGTGGTTTCTTGTTGTCGCTAAAGGATCCCCTATCATTTTTCCTCCGGTTTGAACTCCATCCCACCATTATATTGAAACACCACCCAAAGCCCAGTTTATGGTATCATTGCCGACAGCAAAGGAAACATTAGAAGAAGCAAAGAAGCTTTTTGTTTTAGTCCAACCCGACCCCACTTCATTGGTTGCATGACTGCAACATTAGCAACCTTCTCGCCTCCTCCTTCTCCTCTTCGGTCGGGTCATCCGAAATCCAGGGGCCCTTCTCCTCTTCTGTCGCGTTGAGGAAACCCTCTGTCCTCCTGAGAGTCTGGACATCGAGATCCGTCACGTACGACTTGCCGTCCTGGAGCTTGATGCGCACCTCGTGCTCAGTCGACAGCATCATGTCGTCCTTGGCCAGACGACGGGGTCCATCGAAAACAGCGACAACCCGCTTCTTCATGGTCATTTGACCCTTGTCGAAGCCCCAGCTGGAAGGGTAGTCGCGGCGGTTCTTGCGACCGCGGGTCTTGCTCTGGAGGGCGACGCCACCGCGGGAGTGGGTGAGACCTCGGGACTTCTGCACACCGTTGGCGGGGTTGCCCTTGGTCTTCCTGGAAGGCGAGTTCTTGGAACCACGACCGGCGATGGAATCCTCGTTGTCATCCTCATCGGCCATATCTTCATCTTCATCGACATCATCCATCTGGGTGGTCATTGTCGTGGTAGTCGGGAGGTTGTTCTTCTCAAGAGTGTTGTGGACCTCGCGATCGTTTTCCACCTCGGCCAACCGCTTCGCGTTGATGGCTTCAGCCGGGTCCTCCTGTTGCACAATCCTCAACACGCAGTCGTCCAAGTGCTCGTAGAAGTCTTGGGCATTGCTGAAAGTCTGAGAGCATGTCGAGCACTTGCCGGTAGCATCGGGTGCGTAGCCCGTCAGCTTCTTGTTGCCAGAGTTGCCGCCATTGACACCGCCAGTCTTCTTGCGGCTGTTGGGTGGTGTCTGCTCTACACCATGGACGGCTGTCAAGTGACGCTTGAAGACGTCGGCGCGGTTAAACGACTTCTCGGCCGCTGAACCGGAGCCCGGGCAGAAGCCGCACACCATTGTTCCCTTGTAATGTGTTAGAGTGTGGCGGTTCTTGTCGTACTTTCTCGCGAAGCCCTTGACATGATATTCGCATGTCGCAATGGGGCACTTCTCTGGCCGTTCTGTTTGGTGGGTGAGCATGTGAGCCTTCAAATCCTTGAAGGTCTTGCCGCACTCGGGGTGGGGACACCTCTGCTTCTCCTTCGAAGCTTCATCTCCGCTGTATGGCTGTTCGGAAAAGTTGGACTGGTATGAAACCAGGCTTTGTCTCCTTTGTGGCTCAAGAGGTGCCGGGAAGGGGGAGTATGTGGGGTAGTTGTTGTTTTGTAGGAAAGGCGACGTGCTGCCAGTTCGGAGCTGAGGAGATGCGGAAAGAGCGGGTGAGCCGGGATACGCGGAGCTAGGAGCAGGGTACATTTGCTCGTAGCTAGGCATGGCCATCGATCGAACTTCGGGGTGAATCAAGGAAGGATCTGTTTGTGAAGGACAGGAGTCAGCAGTCCGCTTTTGGTACGTAGGTTCGAGATCTGACAGAGGAAACCAACACGAAGAATCAAGGGGAGGAACGAAATGCCCGCTTGACTGAGAAAAGAAAGAGGAAACCATGCGAGAATTTTGGGGTCTTCGGTCCACATAGTGTTTACCCCAGGCGGGGAGTGGAGGAGATGGGAAACAGGAAGAAGTAGAAGTGGCAGGAGAAGAAAACACAAGGTTGGAAGCCATTGAAGATGAAGAAGTTGAAACCGTGGAAGGGGTCGCCGGGCTTGTCGGCAGGCGTGTGTCGAGGACCAGACCAGTCTTGGGCGTTATGGCATAGGATGTGGAAGAAGAAGAAGAAGAAACACAAGAAGGGGCAAGAAGGCTCTGACACGGCGAAAGACGAGATCTAGGGATCTGTTCAAACTCACCAACAAAGCCGGGGCCTTTGGGATTCGAAAATTCGAAATTGGGGTTATAGCCATCAAGAGGCGTGAATGAGTACTCGTTGCCATGGAAGTACTCGCCTTGGTCGACAATGCCGGGGCTCACACCGGGGCCTGAAGGAGCTCCCCACGAGCCTAGGTTGCCAGGATTTGAGAGGGGGGAACCGGCGTTTGATGAGGATGCGCTGCGGCTGTCGACGCTCAGGTTGGAGTCTTCGGGATACAGGCTGGGGGACTTCGCATGGTACATGTTGTATGGCGCATCGGCATACAAAGTGGTGTTTGGGTCGTAGGCCATCGATGTTGTGTACTCTTGGGATCGGGGTGGGTAGTATTCAGGGGAAATGCCCATATCTACGGGAGTTGAGAACATTCCTCCCTGCGGGGGCTCTGGGTAATGCATCGTGTATTCGTCGGCTTCGTAATGGCGAGCAGTCGCCATACGTCGGAGCAGGTGATGGATGTAGAAGCGTCGAAGATATGGTGGCTTGCTAACAATGAGCCACAATCCTTTCGCTGTAAGTATGCATATCAGTCAAACTGCGCTGGGGAATTCGGAGCCCACTATCATCCGTCAGTCACTCACCTTCACAAGTGTATACACTGGTTCAAGGTCTTCGAAAACAGAGTGACTGGATTAGTTCGCAGCTGCTGATTTATAACAAGGCGCAATTGGAAGCCGGAAGTCGATCAAAGGGAGCGGTTCCTTGGTAGTGAGTCTCAGACTGTGACTGAGACCTCGGGTCGTGGTGAGTACGGAAACACGGATGTAGTGACCGGTGGTGGTAATGAGTGGTAATGATCGGTGTGTCGGATTATCGGTTGACGTGAGTGTCTTGATCTTCCAAAATACCCTTCGTCCTTTGATCAGTCCTAATCCCTTGTTGTTTTTGTCGTAGTGTTTGGGTGGGAGTGAGTTAGAAGGAGTGTTGATTATGATCCTTCGTGCTGAGCTTATCCAACTTGGGAAATTGTTGGAAGCTTCAGTCGATGTAAACACTCTTGTTCCTGGGCTGATGGTGAAAGAAAGGGACAAGAGAGGCGTATTCCAAGACGATCGGGGCGTGTGAGGTTTCTATATACTCGGAGCCTCTGACGAACTGCTGGTATCCTGGAGGAGCGTGGAGCTCGGTGGGCATGAGAGATCTGGTAGGGCTCCAGTGGCCGGCGAGCAGCGAGCGAGGCGTAGTACATGCATTGGGAATGTACTGCGTACACACACAAGAGTCTGACAGGGACAGGGTCGAGGGTGCAGGGGCTAGGGGGCAGAGACAGGGGGTGGTGTGGGAGAGAGGGGGCAGGGTACAGAGGTGTGTGTACCGAGAGACTTTCTTGGGAGCTACGTAGCGAGTGCACCATCGCCGACCCTGCTGCCCATCCACTGAATGGGGCTCATGCTCCTGAGGGCGCCAACCGTGGATTTGCTGTGTAGGTACCCTTGTACCGTCGTCAACACTGGCCACCCCTGTCTTCCCATGTCCCAACTCGTCGACAGACCACAAGTCGGCCACTTGGACGGCTGCACCCACGAGCCCTTTTGGATGGTGTGGTTGGGTGAACGGGGCCAGAGGGTTGTGAAGCGACTTGGCAAGACCTCTCGAGAGACCATTTGGTATGTGCAGTGCTTGTTCCGTACGGGATACCGACACGGCGACACCACCAAGAGTCCAAGACCACCTCTCGACCGGCACAGTATGGAGCAGGGCCCCGAATATCGATCGCTAGTTTAAGGTGGTGACTGGTGATGTTGACTTGTCCGTGGGTTGACTCGGGCAACTACCCAGTCGAACCAGTTGATCCCGTCTCTCGCCCACCATCAAGATAATGGCATTTGGGTTCTGGACTGGGTAATTATTGGTCATTTTATCAGTCTAGTTCCCGTCTCCTGTGCTGTGGATCTCCCCCGTATGTATCCGGACCAGGCCAAGGTCAAGGTCCCTGTCCCTGGTCCCTGCCCAGGAAGGGCTCGCGGGTTGGAAATTGGCACGCCGTCTATCGAGCATTTCCCAGAGCTCAAGAGAGCATCCGGAAGCGAGACATGCTGTCGCAAATCTGTCCTCGCCCCTGTATGTCGTTTTTGTTGCCATCTTTTTTTCTTCTTCCATCTCTCATGATCCGAACGTCCAGTCATATCTCGTTTTGGACATCATACAAGTGCGGGTTCCTGAAGAGCCGACGCAGTGGACAGGCGAGGAATGAGAGTGTGAGGCAGAACCCACGAGGCCTGGATCCGTTGTCCCTCAGAGGACAGCACGAGCTATTGGGACTCAAGCATGGCGATTTGATCCCCGCACCGTTCTTTGCAGACCGCGCCGGTGCTGTGCCTATTGTATATCTCCGCCTCCGAGTTCTCTCTTTCCTACGCATTTTACACTTTTCTAGTGTGTCTTTGGGTGTAAGCACTGTCTTGAACGGAAGCCATCCGAGCGTAGGGAAATTGCAGCCATCACTCTGTCCACTCCAAGACATGTGCAAACTCGATGATGGACGTTTTGCTTTGGCTCACTGTACTGTAGCCGGGTGAATCACGAGTCTGTCAACGGTCACACAACCGGGTCGGAGGAGTTCAGTCAGTCGCACGCTAGGTAGCAGACCCAGGTAGTTACCGATGCTGTCTCGCGGACAAGGCACCAGATTGGGGAGCCCACCACCGCACATCAGGCTCTCGAGTCGAGTCTGTAGCCACCGAGGTGACACTCTTCCGTCACTGCTTGTAGGCATACCTAAGCATCTCGCCCATTGCCAGGCCCAGAACTGCATGTTGCCTCGAGGGATCTGCCAGAGACAAAGTCCAGTGGCCAAGAAGCAAGAATAACCTGCCTTCCACGATCGTCAACGTTCAAGCCGGCGTTCAATGCCATCTGATGCGCATCGAGGACTGTATGGGCATGCTCCGGCCTTGTCCTTGTCGCAGATGTAGGGACTCGGGGTCGCAATCGCAGTCGTAGTCGTAGTCGCGATATCGTGAAGGTGGCCGTATCCTCTGAAGTCAAGGAAATAATCAAAAAGATATTTTTATTCATTCCTTGTGCTGTGCAAGCCGCTGCGCATACCCGACATATTGGATGCGCAAGCCTGCCGCAGCGCCCGGATGGTTCCTTGGAGTACAGTACCGTAGGGACTGGCACTGCAATGTGCCCTTGGTACTGCAATGGTTGCAGTGGCTTGACATGTCCCCATCTCCCCACTGATTGAAAGGGTTGATGGGTGGCTGCTGGTGCCGACGGGACTGGGCTGTCCCGCCAATCGAATCGAGGGGGTTGCAGCCAGCGTGGATGGGTGTTACTGCAGCAGTGGACGGCCAGTGCGCTACACTACCGCTTCCACTCACTCGATTTGGTTTTGCTCAACAGGTATAGCGCCGGGTATAACTAGCTTTCGACCAATGTGCTAGTGAGCTGATGTGGGTCACAAGGTTTCTCGGGAACGATCCAGTGATAGGATTGGTTTGAGTAAAACCAAATTGCTTTTGTCGCAATCGTGGCTTCGACGTGTAGCTTAGTGATAGTCTGCCATCCGCGATGCCATAATTGAACGTTTTTCTTTGCTTTCCCCGATGATGCGTCATGTACCGTAGCTCATCTTGCGTCCGGGACGGCTTGCTAGTGTCTGGGGATGATGGTGCTGCTCCGGGATGTGGTGTCTCGTCTCGAAAATGTGAAGCTATCACGGGGCCATCACGGCGAGTCTGGAACAGTGGAACTAGGCATGGACCCCCTCTGCTCGGTAACCCGTTCCCATCGCATCGCGCTGTCTCTACTGTTCATCCGGTATTCGTCCGGACTGCAATCCGTGGTCCCTGGTCGGTCCTGGTCGGTGCAGTGCCAAGCGATGAAAAGCGGAGCATGTACATGGCAGAGAATGTCGGGCAGAAAGAGGGCCGCTTGCCAGAGCGGGGCCAAACATCCGGATTGTGTGCGCATGCGCTTCTCCCAAACAGGCAAGGCAATCTCGAACCGATTTCGCGAACTCGAGCCTCATCGTCGAGTCGGTGGGTTTCGCAAATTTGGCGGTCAAGAATTCGAAATGCACGAGGAAGGACAAATTGCGACTTCTGGCGGCTTTGCGCTTGTTACGGTCGGTTCAAAGCGAGTCAGAGATGGCTTTTCTCCACCGCGCGAGTGGACAAGAAGAAGAGTTTGCGAGTTTGCTGGAGATGCCAGCGACCATCTTAACAAAAGTGAACGTGAAAAAGAGTGGACGACCGGAAAGTTTGGTCAACATGCTCCTTCCTTGAAAATCGAAATGTTCTTTCTCTTGAAAATTTGAACATCGGCAGCAACCGATGAACGTGGAAGCAGGCAAGAACGAACGTCTTCAAGTTCGGTAGTCGCTGCAGTGTTTTGCTCTGAAACTTTTGCACGCACCTTACCCCCAGACCCTCAACACCAAACGAAACGAAACAAAACAAAACTAGATATCACCGTGGAGCCTCGTTCGCTACACTAGCTTCGTTTTCGCTTTCCCCAAGGCCGTCGTCATTGTCGCCCTTTCGCGTGATCACAAGGCTCGGGAAAGCTCTGAAAATGAAGACGCAAACCCACAGCAAACCAATTTGACGAATTGGTTCATTCCACCGCCAAGAGCGCGGGTTGGTACGCCGCAATATCCAGTCGCGGAGTATTTCATGATATTCTTTTACGTATGCGCCTGCCTGTAAGTGTAATCTTTGCATCAATGGCATGGACTGCACTGCACTGCACCGCGCTTGCCCGCGACGTTACGGGAAAAAGGCAGTTTGCAGAAAGCAAATTACAGACCGGTGGTGCAACCGGCAACTCGGCTGCTGGAGGAAGAAGGCAACCTCACACCAAGGCATATGTTCATTATACTACCATGGATTTTGACGATCAATCGTTATACAAGCCGATTCAAAACAAGGAACCAAGCCGTGATCGGCGGATTTTCCGTGCCTGAGCCCTGAACCTCCTGGGCGGAGAGGGCGGAAACGACGACGAACCGTTCCCCCGGCGGCCCAAGATGATGGAACCCGTGCGGTGGGACGGGCAGGACGGGCAGTGGGACGGGCAGGACGGGCAGTGGGACGGGCAGTGGGACATGCAGACCCGCCTGCCCCGCCAGCGACAGGGGTACCGCAACATCGATGTCACTCTCGTGCCGCTGAGCAAATCTCGAAACTGAGGCCGATGACATGGAGAAGCCCCCCGGAGAAGGCCGGGCCCCATCGCACACTCCCACTTTGACTCCCACGCAAGTGGAATACAACACAGAGAGACAGAACTCGTTCTGAGGCCGGGCTCCAGTTCTCTCGCCGTCCTGTCCTGCCCGGACTGTAGGTCTCCGAGCCGAGCGCCCGCTCCAAGTCTCTGAACTCGAAAAGTGATAAGGTGCCGTGGTGTTGACGGGACCTAGGTAGGGGTACAAGCACTTGAGGGGCACGGCCGTCTCGAATTGATAGTGGGTGCATGCCGGTATCAGACGGTACAGATATCCGTACGTATCGTGCTGCGATTTGTCCGATAACAACAAGTGACAACCGAGATGGCCTTCATCAGGCTCCGTCTTTTTCCATCGCTGTCCCGGTGTCCGTACTCCGTCCCTCTCTGCTAACGAGACACACAACGCAGACACAGGCACGCACGCAGTGAAAAAAAAAAAAAAACACCACACTACAAACCCTGGGTTTTTGGCAGAGACAGATCACAACGTGTAACGTCAGTGGAGCCGGGTCAAGATCTGCGTTGCCTTCAGCCGACATCAGGACCAATCTCATCGCTGCGTTCCCAGATAGGTCTAGTTGTGGCTCATGCCTGCATGGCGCCGGATCGTAGGCAGTCATTGGCTCTTTTACGTTGTGATCCAAGGGGTCCAAGACGGATGATGCAAAATCCCACTCTGTGTGGGGAAGCCAAAAGGTAAAATCCAAAAAAAGCAACGATTCATGTCGACGAGGCGGTGCAACCTTGGTCTTGGGTCTGTCAGACAACAATCCCTACGCTGCTCCCGCACCGGGACCACACCCGCCATCACACCTATATTACAGAAGGGCTTTCGGTACTATACCTGCCACGGGATGTGCTATAGGGATGGTCGGGAAGACCTGGAGTAGCAGTCTTACGCGAGTATAGCATAGGGTCTGTTTTGTATAGCCATGGAGGCCCGGTTCAGTTCCATGTTGTCGACACCGCACTTCACATCACCGGATGTTTGCTGGCCTTCCACGCGGTTTCGAGGAGAAGGATTATATCATAATACCAGGGGAGAAGTCGGCAACCTTACACCGTATATGGTCCCCCACACGCAACAAACAAGGATGAAATAGCTCTCCTGCTATGAAAACCCAGCATGATATTCAACAGGCATCTTCGCTTCACTAACCCCCGGCTTCGACTCCTACTTGTTGTTGTTGTTGTGTTGAGGTTGGAAAGGTCCTTTGTCTGCCTAACTACCCCCTGAACCAATATCATGTCCCTGCTATGATCACTCTCACTCACACTTACACCGGGTCTCTTAACTTCAAGGGGATCCTATAATAGGCGTTGGAGTTCCACTTAATCATTATCTGCAACGACATCTTCATTACGATGACCGGATCGCGATGCAAGCAGCCGGGATCACTGGAACATACATCCATCCATCCAAACCACTGGGATATCGTTGCGGAGTCTCGCAACTCAAACACAAAAACAGACAAGGAAAAAGGGGTTCATCAATGTTCGATATGATGTTCCTGTTCCTTGGTCATGGATAGCTTGTCTAGCCCATCTCAGTTCATGCATTCTCCCCCCTTATCCGGCGCAGGTACCCAGTCATCCAGCGGTCTTGGCTTGTTTAGAGGCAAGTTCGACATGTCGTACAGACTCAGAAACTGAGAAGGCCAAGAACTCTGTGTCTCCCCTATCTTGGACTTTCACTTCACTCTCTTTTTGACTCTCGTATCTGGTTCACAAGAGTCAGTCAGACCGGAGTCTCTCCAAACGAAAACGATAGTATACGATCCTCTCACGGCCAAGAGATTCTCCGACATCATGATGACGACAACGACAATCTCATGTTTATTATAATGTCTGATAAAATTTTCTCGGCAAATTTCCTTTCATACGAAGCATGATTGAAAACAAAAGAAGCAATCGAGATTTCACCTCGGGGGTCTTGGCATATCTTCATGTTACTTACTCACTTGCACTTTTCAACAACCCGGTTGACTGACTGGCCCGTTCGAATTGCACAGCAGAAAGACCAGACTACAAGCACATACAACTGAACTACTTGGCGGTCATGCAGGCCACTTTTCACCTTTGCGGTTTGGGGTGGTAAGCAATGTAAATCATTCGGTCCAGTCAGTGAGGTACGTTTCAACCAACACTATAGCAAGTATCGCAGTATCCTGTGATGCGAATTCGGAAGCATCAGAAATGTTGTCCAACGCGAACATGATTGTTATCAGATCAGATCGAACCCACGACAGCACTGCAGTTAACTCAAGCTTTATTTATTTTAGGTTTTCACGACGTTGGTAGTGCAGTTGGATGTCGCGAATTGAGGCAGTGCTCAGCCCTATAAGGTACCGCAGTCCAGCCCCAGCCTCAGTCTAGTGCACAGTACGTACCGTAGGAAAGTTGACGAAAAAAAAGAGCCATTCTCATTCACTGGTTTTTTTATAACTTCGAATTTTCTCTTCGCATTCGTTTTCCCCGACTGAACTGAGCCGTTGTTGAAATCACTTCTTCCAAAACCCAGAGAAAAACTCCTGACCAAGACATATAACGGACGGACGAACTACTATCCCGAAGTCGGGTTTGTAAGTGAAAAAGGGGGTTGGCAGTTCGCTTTGCGACAAATAAAGTGGTCCCCCCTCCCCCCTCCCCCCTCCCGCGCGCCCGCGACCGCGGCTCCGACCCGTCTTACCCGCCAGGCCCGCCCACGCCGCCCACCCAGGTGATGCGATGGAAGGTGAGCAGCTCTTCCCCGCGAGCCCGCGCGCCGTACGGTCGGGACAAGCGTGTATGCGGTCTGAGTTTGAGCCCAGTGTCCCAACAGTACGTTCGCGGGCCGTTAGTGGTTGAGGTTTATCCGGTTTGGCGGATGCGGAGTTCCTTGGGTTTGATTATCCCTTACCTACATGCACCTTCTCTTACCTTTTGGTGAGCTACCTTTACCTGACACCTGTTGGGAAATACATCGTGATTGGTGGTTGGTTTTCGTGAAAGATAGGGGTTAAGGAGGATGTGTGAGTCCACAGTTTTCTTCTTCTTCCCCTTGAAGGTCCGAACTCAGGTCGTCCAGATTGATGGAAGCGAGCGAGGGGCCAAGGGCCCTTCCCTTCAGTAGCCTCTCAGTTGTTCCATATCCTGCAATCCTGCGGCGTAGAACCAAGCAATTCCATTCCATTCCATCCTGTCCTTCCATGCTTACCGCGGTCTGTAGAGGTATCTCGTATGGCCCGGCAAAAGGCAAGGTAGCAAATGTAGGTACGCCGTAGGCCGTAAGCACAAAAAGAGGACATGAATACGGGGTAAAGCATGTCGGATTGGAAACCCTGTTTTTTTCTGGCGGCCGCGTACCTGCGCTTAAAGCTCAGCACCCGGCGCCAGTGGCGGCTTTCTCTCATCTGCCGGTCCGGGGCAGTGATCAAGCTTATTGTCGGTGCTTGGCTTTGGCCAAGAACTACCTTTTTGTGGCTGGTTTACATATGTTTGTTGGGGCGCTTAACAGTTTGGGATAGGACACGTGAGAAGCGCGAGAGAGAGGAAAAGGACGAGGGGATGCGGGCAGATGGTTGTCGTCGCCGGAGCTAGGGATTTTGGCGATGATTATGATGAAGCGAATTGTGACGGTACCTGGAAAAAAAATGAGGCGCGCAATTCAGTTCGTCTGTGTCTCTCGCTCGCATTGCATCGTCATCCCTCACCAACGAATGGCCGCATGTTGGTAAGGTAGTCTGGTCTCGGGTTATTCCGCGGCGGCGCGCCGGATATCAGAAACCACTTCCCGATATCTCTCAGAGTGGATGTCGCGACTGCTGTGAGCAGCGAGACGGGAAGGAAGGGAAGTCGCAATTTCCCTTTCCGTCGCCGCATTTGACCACTCACCATCAGGCCAGACTGGAGCCGGCTCCATGTAAGATGGTGCAAGATTCGAATTCGTGTAAGATTTGTAACATCGCTCGCTCATCATTTCAACACAGTCTCACAGTCCAAAAAACCCACGACTTATCTATCCCGCTCAAGTCCGCCATCAGAACCATCCGATGTCACTCTTCTCCGCGGTTTCCGATCCGCCCGAACGGAACGGGCATGCGCTGTTCGAATTGCTTGCTTGCGGCTTGTTGGCGCGTGGGTGCCCGCCCTGCCTGTCGCCCTCGTGAGCAACGTGGACAGTGACAAGGACGGGTGGAAAAGGCGAGAAGATACGACTGGTTCAGGAACGAAATCATTGCAGTGGGAAAACCGACAATCTTTTGGGTGGACAACTCTGAACTGTTCTGTTGCGATGTTACTTCAAATCCGATTTGGGTAACGATTGCGGTGCTCTGGGGTTGCTGAACCCTTACGCTACTGTTTTGTGCTTCGAGCCTTGTCGTCCAATCACAATCTGCCATTCATAACGGGTGACTTTTTATTCTTTTGATATCTCGGTCAGAGATCAACCCGAACAGGCTCGATGGATGTTCAGTTGAGTCGGGTCAAGTCATAGAGATCTTCGGTGCCGCTTCGCACACGCGGAGTTGAGAGCAGGCTCTCAAATTCTCTCCGGCACCATGCTACAGTGCAGCGTCTTTGGTGACAACAGTCGTGTATTTTACACCACTGTACAAAGTTACGGTACTTTTGTGATGAATATTACATCACCAGAAAACAAGCATTGAGGATCGACGGCACATAACGCCGTACCTCCGGTTGATCGACAGCCTGCTTAACTGAAATGGGGGTTGGTCCAATTCGACCCAAAAACCCAAGGCACCAAGATCTTGCCATCAAGGTTCTGAAAATCATCATCGGATTGGTGATCCAGAGACAGAACTATTTGAGTGACTGGCCCAAAACATGCACTCTGACGACAATGAGCATCAGAGGCGTTACGCTGTGAAGATTGTTTGCTTGGATGAGCGACCGGAGCTCTTCAAGGAGCCGCCTGATTGATCTCATGGAGAGGAAACCATGAAAGGCTGTGGAGCGATTAAAACGACTGTGTAGGGCCATTCCCATCACATCATCGAGGTGGCATGAGAGGAAATGAGATGGTTGTTGACGTGGAAAAGTAGTAACCAATAACTCGGGTTTTGTTAGAGCACACCGGGCGAGTTGTCGCCTCTTTCTAGCGTATATCTTCCCGCCCGTTGGCCAACGATGAATTTCAAGCAGTCCGTTCCTTCTGTGAGCTCGATGTGCAACTGCAAGGAGCCAACCTCGTTTTGACGCCTTCTCGACGCCTCACGCCTCTCGCCTTGCGTTGTGCCGCCGCGGCCGCCGCCATGGTCCGTTGGGTCTAGGGTGAGATAGTTAAGCGCTGCATCCACTTGGACAGGAGCTTCAAGCCTCGGTCCCTCAGTGGCTCGACCTTCCAAAGAAGTGATATCGCAAGAACAGACGCTCAGAATTTCAAGCTTTCCTTTGACCAACATAGAAATTCAAACATACCCTGAAAGACGTACGAACTTTGCAAGATACTTCCCACAAACATCGTGTGTCTCTCCCACCCTGCACAAGCTCCAGGGTCAACGAAAATCGGATGCCCAAACCCACGGATATCATCCCAAAAGGGAAAACGTAAACGAGAGAACGTCCCAGGCCCACAAATGTCCCTCCTCACTCTCACTCGTGCCCTGGACGCCTTCAAGCCAATGAATGGTATGCTTCGAGAGTTGCACCGTGACGCCCCTCGGGCCCGACGATACGGCCCCCCTCTCATGCCCCTGTGTGGCTCGTGCCGCACATCTTGTCAGAAAAGAACAGAGAGAAGGGCAAGCAAACCCTCAAGCAGAAAGCCGCTAAGCAAAAGCCAAGGCATCAGGGCCACCAGGGCACCATTCTTTTTCAGACAAGGGTCAAGGGTCAAGGGTCCTCGACGAGGGGGAGAACAGAGGACAAGGGGGGAGATGATCTTCCCGCGATTCGTCAATTGCCAAGACGTACCCACGGCCGCGGGCCTTGGTACGCATGGAGAGGCTTTGGAGGCTTGGCTTGGGATTGGTAACTTGACGAGACAGAGTCGCAGTGGTCGTCGAGTGGGAGGTACCTTGAACGGTTGCGACGTCGCGGGCGAGGAATCTAGAACGAAGGATTCCTGTTGTCGGTGACCGTGGAAGTGTTAAGAAGGAGGTTGGATAGTATAGGTCTCCAGGATCATGGCATTCTCTTTCCCTGCCCCGATGCCATGTAGGCGGTATGCCAATGTTCAAGGACAGAAGGACGGCTCCAGGGTTGTTGTGTGATGCGATTTCTTAGCCCTAGAGACAACAGGCTGTGGTGGTGAACAAGCCACTCGCAGGTAGGGTATCGACCATGAAATGAAGGCAAGGCTGTTGTACCATCATCATCATGGGAAACCTCAAATCCTGTTAGTAAGTGGTGGTTTCTAAGTTTAACCTCGTCCACTGTACAATACAATACTGGTTTGTTTGTTAGTTTGGTTCTTCGGCCATGGGTTGGACAGGGGAGAATTGGAGCTCTCATTGGCCTCCTCAGAGAGTTCGTTTGAAGCGACTGACAATGACCAGGGCTTAATACGCCACAGAAGCCTCTTTTATGCCTCTCTCCGTCTTCTTCGAGATCCAAAAGACTGAAAATATCAGTCTACAGCACCCATCCGCTGAAAAGCCGAACGCTTTCCTATATCCAGCAAAGCGCTGGCTTTTTTGTACCAAACTAACAAACAAACCAGGGCTGGATTGTAGAGTGCAGTTCTGGGGGCCAGAGAAACCCCAATTTCCATCTCCCAAGGAACACAGCATTAACCCCAACAGGACGCGGGGTCGTCACATTAGAAGCCCGTTGCATTGGAGAGATTTCCAACCACACCATGACGGGAGGTTGCGTATCGTACCAGGAAACCAAGATACCAAGGCAGACCCATTCGATCCCGTCCGCAAAAGGTCATCTCCCTTTCTTTTGACCCGCAAAGGACCTCTCAAGGAGTAGCATCTCGTTTCATGAGCTCGCTTGGGGGAGGAGAGTGAGATGGAGTGGTGGCTGCCCAGCCTGCCCTTTGGTCCCGTGAGCGACCCATCAAGCATTTTCCTGTCGCGGGGTAGAAAGCCATCAGCGGCACGGAAAAGGGGTGGAGGGCCCGCGGAATTGTAGGTACATACCGTGTCATGACGGAAGAGTGGGTGGCCTGTCAAGAAGGGATCTTGATGCAAAAGCACCCAAGATGGGGGAGATGGGAGATGAGAAGAGATGGGACAGCAAACCTCAACAACGCAGATCCCCCTTTCTGGCACATCCATATGCTAGCCCAAGTTTGATACACGTACCTTTCTTGTGTCGACGACTGCCAGTCGATTCTCGATTATCCCATCGTGCGTCCGCGAGTGTCATTGCGGGAGGAGAAAGGGCGAATTGTCCGCGAGTTTGGCCATGTCCGTAGGCGGGTCTCTCCCCCCATGCAACGGCACCGGCACAACACTTTGGCGCGATTCCACTTTCCCCCGGCCGGGCCTCCACTCTCCCGGGGCCCATGCCGTGTCGGTGAGGTCCAAAAGTTTCCGAAGGACGATCCGGGGCTCTCGCCGACCGTGAGGACCAGACAAGATTGGTGCTTGTCAAGGCGCAGACTGGGCTTTGAGTGCTTGCCATGCATTAATGCAATGGCAGGTGGGGTTGTCTGGGTTGCAAGGCTGTGACGACAAAGTGCGGAATGAGGAGGTGGAAGTTTGCCCGGCGCGGGGGTTACATAGGTACCTCTGCTAGCCTGAAGCTAGGTCATCGCGATAAGACTTGTAGCGCTGTGGCCCCGCCCTCTGTTGGTGTTTTTGGTGGAGTCAGTCTCTGTTAGTGCTGGCACCAGCCACAATTGCACCGACGACTTCCATTTCAATTTCGAAACGCAAATAATGACATTGAATCCGTCAAAGCCCTGCCAAGTTTTCAAAAATCATCGATCCATCACATCATTGCCGTCGAAAATTCCAGTCTTGTCCAGCGTGGAGGAAAGGAAATTGCTGGCTGCAGAGGCGGCATGCAAGTGTACCTTCCCGGGAGAAGATACCTCTGCCCTCTTTGACATCGGGCAAGTCCAATTCGTTGCCGTATGTTGCACAAACTGCAAGATGCCTTTTTCAACATGAGCAGCAGTGACCCAATACACCACCATGAGCAGGCAGTAACCGACTTAGAGAGACTTCCCAATTCTCTTGCCTTGATTCCCCACATAACAATCGAAGTCCTGATACGTATGTTGCGTGCGCATCGATTCCTATATTTGGACCATCAGATCGCCGCAAGGGTCGCGTAACCAATACCATGGTTCCTGGCCCTCAGACCCCGAATCAATTAATTTATTTCAACAAAGGTTTGGTGCAGGATGGACGGGATGTACGATGATCATCCTGGAGACACTGCTCAACATCGACGGGATGGCATCCTATTCGGAAGTGGAAGTGTGTTCCGACCCGTCAAACCGGCCCTCGGGGAACTCAGCAACACAAGAGAACAAGTGATATCTTGCGCGCCAAACGATACACTGGCTCAATTTGCAAGTGTCTTTGCGCAACAAATGTGACCGTGGGGATTATCCTCACCATCCACAGTGAGCGATGCCCGTCCTTCATTGGACCAACGTGGGTGGAAGGTTGATGGAAGACACCACACTTAAGGTGTCACTTTGGTGGTCACAATTCTGGTGCCCTTCTCCCGTCACTCAACTCGGTCTCGCCGGTTGCGACGTTGACGGTTGGGTACCATCGTCCCGTCCCCCCGCGCCTCCGCCCCCGGCGCCGCCCGTCCCTACCACGGGTCCCTCCCGGAGACAAGACTGATTTGGGCTTTGAGCTTTCGGGGTCCTACCCGTTTGTGGAAGACCGGCCTCAGAAAGGGAAAGCAGAAATCGCAGCAAAGAAGAACATGGGAAAGATTGTTGGCTTCCATGTCGCCATGAGTACTCAGACTATGAACGACCCCGCCATGCCCGGTCTTCTCATCACGCACTCTATCAATCTATGGGCCAACGCGGGACTGTCCATCGTGATGTCGGTTACCGTTCACGGTGAACCAATGGCGCCCCTCCTTCACACACGTCAATACTCCCCTCCCCCTCCGGAAGAAGGTCAGTGTGTTCAAAATCCAGACCACCCTGGGAAATCGAAATCGAGAATCGTGCCACTCTTCGGTATGGAACCCACGACATACGGATTTGTGCCGTCTCCGAATGCCAAAAGAGTGAACTCGGTATCTCAGAACATCCGGGATGTCTCGCAACCATGGCCTATTTCGACTACAGTATTGGTTCCTTCAACCGAAGAGTAAACCTTCTGTTTCCTTTTCACGTGCTCGACATCAGAAGAAAGTCATACACCATCGAGAGATTCAGATACCTTTTGTCAGACACTTGTCTAGTCCTTGTGTTACCCTTCCCCAAATAGGTTTATGTTTATGCAGAGCAGCAGTGCATTGAAAGAGAGATAGGTACATTACACAAGCCAGGGACACACCGAGGACACTCCCGCGCATATCAAAATATGTAGACAATACTTTTCGGCAAGCACCCGTGATGCTTACTGTGCCCTTCAACACAAGATATCCGGAATGTCAGAATGACGTCCCGACTTTGTACGCCCTCGATCGAGCCACAGAGTGAGGCCTCATTTCATAGTCACACCAGGGGGCAACCGATCATTCCTTCTTCTTCGACATGTCATAGGCCCTCTTTAAACGGCTTAACAAGCAATACCCGAGCACAAGAAGATATTTCTAGCAGCACTCCTTTCACTCACATACCGGATGCTAAGCATCCCGGGCGTACAAACGATGGGACCCAATTTCCCGGGACGAAGATACATAATAGCTCTATACATATCAGTTCGATTTGAACAACTGATACCATCAAGTGACATCCAGTTCTCTCCTTGTTCGTATCGTATCGCGATCTCTTGTACGATTGTGAACCTAAACAAGAACCTACCATAAACGAATGATGAACCAGGCAACTCCATCCATCTGTCACAAGTCTGATCCCAAAAACGTACATGTATCTGTAACTGGCTCTTCTCTTCTACCGATCTCTGCGCCACTATTCAGGGTCCCCATCCAAATCTCCAAATCGATGGGGGTCCAAGGCAAGTAGGAAAGACAAGGACAAGGACGGATGGCGAGTGGAAGAAGGGCCAGCCCAGCCCAGGTCCCTAGGCCTGCCCTATCTTGCAGCATCGACTGAGCGCAGTCTCGGCGCACGCACATTCACAGGAGCTTCCGGTTCCCAGCTGGATGGTTCGGTATTCCCTTCCCCAGCGCCACCACCATTCTTGGGGAGGGGAGGCAGTGGGACACTCCAGTCAAGTCCGGCCGGATGATCATGGGCAAGGCATGGATGGGGGTCTTTTTGCCGGGCCAGACCATTAACAGCCGATGGGCTTATGGGAGTCTTCTGTTTTTCGGGGTCGTCGTCCACTCTGCCACTTTATACTAGCGTAGAATCGTCTCAACGTCTTTTTTTTCGTCGTTCGGGCTCACTCCCGAATGGTTCCTTAACGAAGTTTATGCTAGTGTCGTGCCTATGCGCAAGCCACAGTTGCGGAGTTCAGACCGTTTCGGTTTAGTTGCTTTTGGAGGATATGGGATTGGGGATGATTGGGGAGGCGTAGAATGGCCTGATAGGCTTCCAATGAACGGTCCGCCCGGACGTTGAAGGGCCCAACTGAACTGGTCCGAAAAGAGTTACCACAATACCTAACACAGGGTTTTTGCGTTTCTGTCGGAGACATTTTCATTTGGACTGGACTGATTGTGATATGCCCGGAGCAATTCCGAGGAGGAAAGCATGGTAATGGAGATTCTTGAGGATGGCGCTTGTCTAGCTCGGTCGGTTGGAGTCGATAGCTTGCGCGATGCCCACGAGGTGCGAAGGTATTCCCGGATCCCAGGTAAGATATTAGTAGTGTCAAAGCGTCGTCTCTAGTTCAGTTTGGAATAACACCATGCCCCTGCCGAACGAAGGTTTCGACCATAACCTGGGCTTACATGTACTGCTCCGATAAGGCTATCAGGAAATACATACCTCTAAACGTACAAGTGGAAGTCACGCAAAATCGTGTGTGGATGATCTGGACCTCTTTGGACCCTTGGCATCCCGTATCTTGCAGCGAGTCCCAACCCAGGCTACCCAGCAGACCGGATAAGATATGTAGGTATCATTTGGCGCCTTCCCCGGATCAACAAAGTCTTGGGTACTTTGTGTCAGATTCCAGGGTAGCATTCTACCCAGATGTGGGTTAGATGCCAGAGTCCCAGCCACCTGATTTACAGGTCTTGGCAAATATAGGTTACCTCCAGAACCCCTAAACCTTCTAGAGCATACTATTCTAGTTAGTTACATATACACAGAATTAATTAACTAGATTATACCAGTAAATCTAACAATTAACAGTCTAATACGCGCCCTATTAATAAAACGATTAATATTACGAACTAGCAATAAATAATACAATAATAATACCTATATAATATCTTAATTAAAGCCTATTAATAATACTAAAGAGAACGTTACTTACCTAAAGGATAGCGATAATTAGATCCGCTAGGAACTTATACTCTAATTAAAATATAATTCGGATACATTTAAAGAATGGCTTTAAAGTACTATTAAGAAACCTAACGTACCGAAATAGTTTTATCTTAATTATTACCCTATTACGAAAATTATTAGAACCCGTATTAACGAAGCTAAAGTAGAATTTATCTTTCTTAATAGCGGAATAATTATTTGTACTATTATTAATTAAATTAAGGAATCTTAGGAAGTATTTATTAAGTATCGAATTAAAAATAAAATACTATTCGATACCTTTATAAACGAAGCGGATTTAATTAATAAATAATTTTTTAAATTAGAATTTACACTCTACCCCAATAATAAGAAGGATTAGAAGGAATTCGTAGTTAGCAATAAGGCTATACGTGCCTAAATAAGATCGTTAATTAGCTACAGACTATAAGATAGCGCTATAAAGGAAGAATAATAAATTAACGAATAATATTAAAAATTTAAAAATATAATAAATTATTAAACCGTCGATAAGTAAATTAAGGCGAGGAAATAATACTATAAAACTATCGCTATCTTAACGAAGGAATTTAAGAATTAGATTAATTGGCTTTAAGTTTAGTCTATTACTATAAATAATAATTAGATTATAAGTATTAGAGAAATTAAGGTTACTAACTCCTAATATATTAATTTTATTAATACGATTAGAATTATACGCCCTAAATAGTATAAAAGTATTTAGAAATTTAATAAAGAAATAGCTAATAGTATATTTAATTATATAGTAGTTTATAAAGATTTTAAGAGATATAGTATCGATACTACGAGACGTAGGGTCGCTACCGGGAAAGGAGGATATTGTAGCGCTTTTAATATTAATAAAATTAATATCGAATATAATAGTTAAAAATATAATAGCGAAGGCTAAAATAAGAATATTAATAATAAGGACGCTTATTAAGAGGGTAAAAATAATAAGAAATTAAAGGGCTTTAGAGGAAAAAGGAAGCTCTAATTGGATAAGACCGAGATTTAATTACGTAAAAAGTTTAATATCCCTATATATAAAATATACAAGAGAGGATTATATTCTTTTAAAAACTATTAGTACGTTAACTTAAGCGCGAAGCCGAAGTATATTACGAGGCTATTCCTTTCTATTTAATATATTATTAAAGCTAATTTTATAAAGGATTTTAAATTAACTAAGGAGGTTACGAAAATCGCGGTTAAATATAGCGGTGAAGAGAGGGCTCCTAAGAAGGAGGAGAACGCGTAATTATTTATTACGATTCGAAATTTTACTTATAGAGCGACTTTTTAAATTAATAAGGTATATTAAATTGGAGAGGAGATTTACCCTTTTAAAAATTTAGCGATTCTCGATTCTAGTAATTCGCTTTATATATTTAATAAAATTATTCGTTTCCTTTACTTTTATTATATTAATCCGGATAATTCTTTATAGGCTAGTAATATTTAAATAGCGATTAAAGGTTTTAGGGAAATTAATATTATTATTAAGGGTAAGAATAGTCTTTTAAAATTACAATTGAAGGAAGTTACTTTTTACCTTAATTTCGCTATTAACTTCGTCTTCTATTTCTAATTACGAAGGTAAGGTTTCTATTGGAATTACCGATTACTAAATAATTATTTAAAGAAATTTAATAGATTATTCTTTTATTATTTAAATATTATTTATAATTAAACGGTTATCGAAACTATCCTACCTTTATTTACTAAAGCCTTATTTATAATACGCTACTACAAAATTAATTCCTATATAAAGCGCCCTTCTAAAAAAATAATAAATATATAGTATCTACGATTTAATTACTTAAGACCCTAAATAATCGACTACTTTCAAAACGTAAATAGAATTAGACTATATAATATCCCTTTAATTAAGTACGACGCATATACTATAGTAAAGATTAAACGATAAATTAGCCGTATAATTAGAAATTGTAATTTTAGACTAGGAAAGAAATTCGCTACTAACTTCTTCGAATTCAACGAAGGAAGTAATAGCGTTAAATATTTCTTCCTTATTATTTATCAATAGTTTAACTATATATAGGATTATTATTTATTAAATCGTTAAATAATTACTATAATTACTACGCTAGTATCTTATATTAATATACTACGATACCGATATAATATTAAAATTAAAATCTTCGAATTCAATAACGAATTTATAAGTAATAAAATCTAATAAAGACTATTATAGCGAAGAGCGAATTTTAAACCCTTTACTCCTAATATATAAATATAAAACAATAAGGTAAAGCGTTTAAAGGGTATTATTAAAGAAAGATATAATACTATATTAATAAATTCGAAATTCCTAATAAACTTATAGCCGGAAATTATTAGCGTAGCAATTTACTTTATTAATTAATCCCCTCGTTACTTCTATAATTGGAAATCCCTATTCGAACGGTTTTATACTTATATTATATAATAAAATAGTTAATAGGAAGCTCGTAAACCAAATTTAAATCACTTTAAAGTTTATAATTATAAAGTATTTACTATAACGAATACTATTTAAAAGAAAGAGAAGCAGCGTTAAAAACATTTATTTAAAGTATAAATAAAGTTCTTTATCGGTTATTTAACGACCTCTATTTATCGTATATAGAATTTATATATAAATTAGATTATTTAAATTAAGGATATAATTTTTAACGAAGAGATTATTTATAATTTAGACTTTAAGAAATTAAAAGAAGACTTCTAAATAAGTAGCGAGGAATTAGCGGATTTATTTAATAAAATTGACGAACCGTATAGTTAACCTTCGGGGGTGTCCGAATTATTAAAGAGAGAAGGTTATAGGCTATAGAACGACGTCGATAACGTAGATATCGAACCGTTCCCTTCGAGCTTCTTCGATAAAGATTACGAATAATATCAAAAAGATTCCTAAGAAGAGAATAGTTAATTGTAAAATATTTTTAATTAGTAGCCTAATATAAGAAAAATATCTATTAAATATATTATAGGATTATATCCGTCGCTTCTATTTACCCCGCCGGCCGTACTTTATATTAATTATTTAATCGACCGAACTATCGATAAATACTTCCATTAGTAAGAATTATAGGAAATTACCTTTTACGTTAATAAATTATTATAATTAATAATTAAAATAACCGGTAAAATTATTATTAAAGCAGAGGTATAATAGTTAATTATTAAACCTAACCGTCTTAATAGAATTTACCGACGAGAATTACCTTTAATATTTAAATACTATAGTAATTTTAATAACTATTTACTCGGTTAATTATTTAAATAAATAAAAGAGATTTATTTATAGAGTTATAAAGATATAAAGACGTAAATTAAGGTTAATACTAACGTACCGCGGGTACGAAGTAAATAAATCCTCGATTATATATAAGTATATATTTATAAATTTAATAAGAATAATATATTTAATAAGTATAAAGTAAAATTCGTCGTAAAAGGTAATTAATAAAGTAAGACGGGAGTAAATATATATACTTCTACTCTAATAGGGAGGTTATTTAAATCTATTATTACTCTCGCTACTCGTTTTAATTTTAAGCTTATTTAATATAATATAATCAACGCCTTTATTAATACCTTCCTCAATAAGGAGATTTATATACGTATACTACCCGGGTATTAAATCCCCGGCAAAATCCTTAAATTAATTAAAATACTATATAATCTCCGACGAATACCCTTATTATAATAACGAGAATTTAATGGAATATTCAAATCGATAAAATTCGAGACAATTCCTAAAAATCTTTATATTATAAAAAAGAATAGTATCTTTATATTCTACTACGTTAATAATATTGTCTTTGCGTTTAATAAAGGTAAGATAGAGGAAATTAAAAAATATATTGTAGAATTGAAATCGAAATATTACTTAATTGGAGGAAACGAGCTCTAGTAGTTTCTAAGTATCGAAGTTATACGTAACCGAGATTAGGGAAAGATCTGGCTATTATAAGAGGTATATATCGAAAAGATTTCGAAATTATTCAAATCTAACTATCGACCTACTCTAATACCTATAGGCTACAAAGAATTAACCCTTTATAATAGTATTACTAATTATACTAAAATACGAACTTACTAAATTAATATAGGATTACTATTATATATAATTATTAATACGCAACTAAATATTATATTTTTATTAAATAGATTAGTTCGATATAATTATAATCCTAATCCTACCTATATAGCTACTAGCGAAAAGGTTATATAATATCTTCGAATAACGAAGATATAGGTACTCTATTTTAGCGGTAGTAATAGATTAGAGATTACTTTTAATACTTCGTTTACCGATAATAAGAGCGACCGTAAGAATTTATAAGGGTTCACCATTAAACTCTATAGTAGTCTAATTTACTAGGAAATAATTAAATAAACTACGGTTACTATATTAATAATAGAAGTAGAATTATATATAATTAAAAAGGTAATAAAGGAAACCCTATTTATAAGCCGCTTAATATTAACTCTAGGGGTAAAGCTATTGGAAGATCCTATCCTTATTCTACAATATAATAACTAATAGACTATTAGGGCACTTATAAAGGAAACGCCCACCTTTAATATAAAGATGAAGTATGTAGATATCTATAGATATTGGTTAAGGGAAGAGATTATCGATAAGAAAATACTCAATATCGAGTATTTAGAGACGAAATCGATACTAATAGATAGATTAACGAAAGTACTAGGCATTTTAGAGTATAGGAGATTTAGGGAGTTACTAGGTATAACCGAGGTACCGCCGCAAAAGGATAGCGGAGGAGAGGTTATTCTAATACCGAAAGAGGTTAATTTCGAGAATCTAGATGAAATATTAGGATTAAAGATATGAAAGGATAAGAAAATATATAAATAGTTTTACTTTTAACCTCAAAGAGGCAATAAGAAGTCTATAAGTGAGGGGGTATATCAAATTCTAAGGTAATATTCTACCCAGATGTAGGTTAGATGCCAGAGTCCTAGCCACCTGATTTATAGGTCTTGGCAAATATAGGTTACCTCCAGAACCCCCAGACCTTCTGGAGCACACCGTTCTAGTCAGTTACACACACACAGAATCAATCAACCAGATCATACCAGTAAATCTGACACTTTGCACGTCACTCAATCAGATCATATGGATCCCAAACCGGTACGCTCTTTCCGCTTATTTCTTCCGCATTTGTTTGCCTTGCAGCTGCCGTGCCGCGGTGAAGAAAATGTGTGCAATTTGTATGATGCTCCCAACACCAACCATCCTGGCCTTGAGGACAGGACTAAAACACTTATTGTGCCGCTTATTGTGACCGGTAGATAGTGGAGTCGCCCGTTCTCTCTTGCCTCGGTGTGGCGATGTTCTTTCTTCCTGTGAAATTAAATCTCAGTCTTAGTTGCATCCGAGGGAACAACGACCTGTGATTGCCGAACAGATGATGATTGTTGAGGAAGGAATGATTAAGGAAGGAATGATCAATCACTGACATGTGCAGAGCTTACCTAGTGTTTTCCACTCGAGATATTGGGTAGGATGCGTTGAACGAGGCTTCGGTAGAAAGTGTAAATAAAGTGAAGAACTCAACCTTTACGAACCTCATTCGTGAATAATCCGCAAAAGAAAAAGAAATGGCCATCATCCGACAACGACCGGAACTAAACTCCGTCATATGGCGTTATTTTTCTCGTAAAACACTGTACGCCAAGTGTGTAAAACGTCTGGCAAATGCCGAGTCAAGGGGGCCAAAAGGGGAGATGTACATCACCAAGTTTGATCACTGCCCTATGTAAGATGTACATATGATCTTACTGTTCCGATGTTTGCTCGAGTTCCAAGTAATACTTACTGTAAATGCTATGATTTGCCCAACCCGCCCTCGCCGCCGTTCAAGATTCACACTCATCGCTTCCGCGGATCCAGGGCTGACTGCATCCGAGATGAGAAGACTGCAGGGCAGGCCAAGGCTAAGTCCATCTCCGTTCGACGGGACGCAAGGGAATGTCTTGACAATACGTAGCCGGTAGTTATCCAGCCATTTTCCTACTTGGCTAAGAGCGAGGAAGGCACGCACGAAAAGCAAGACGTACATTGGCCCAGCATCTGTCCATCTGAAGACCTGAGTTCGTTCCGATGTAAGTTTTTGCTCGTGTGTCTGGACCGACGCCGACGGCAGAGCAAGATGAGGGATTGACACTTGCGTTGTCGATCATAAAAGACCAATCATCGTCATGATCATCAACGGGAGTGTGCGAGCAGCAAAGCCGCTGACGAGATATGTGCCAAGAGTAAGACGTGTCTGGTTTGTCGCCGACGGAAAAGCCTCCTGCTTAACCGCTTCGAAAGGCGCCAATCCTCGATCGTCGATTTCCCCTTGGGGTTTACCCCTATTATGTGCAGTTGAGGTAAGGCAGAAGGTGGTCACATATCTGGCGCGCGCCTGATGTTGTCCTTGTTGTTGGTTTAAATCGTGAGTTTTGTTGAGTGAACGGAAACGGTTCATGAGCGGGTGACTGACTTAAGGCAAAGACGGAATAAACGAGATGAAGCGCGAGAATGGCTGATTCCAGTCCCTTTTGTAGCCAAGCTGGGCTTGTCTAACTAGATCGCAGACAGATGGGTTCGAGGTAGGGTCGTCTTCGAACGACTTAGAGACTATGAGTGCGCAACCCGTCCTAGTAAAATGCCACTGCACATGGTGAAAGAAACTCAGGTGAGAAGTTTCGCCAGTAGACTCCCAGTCGTCTTGCACAAGAACCTGAGTCTCACAAAGAGATGTTATAGGAAGCGGAACGGATCATCAACATTGTCAGTCCATAAGGATACGCCAATCTGCATAATATTGCGTGTGTTAGAGTTCCTCGTGGATCCATAAATACAGGGAACATGGAAACCAGACAACGAGAGGAAAACTTGACCTGATTGATCCGGCTCTAACCCTCGCAGGTTTTTTGCTGCTCATGGCCTACATTAGCTTCGAAAGTCATTGACGAGGATATCTCCAGGACCTTAGAGATGATATCATCCTCAAGCCTGGCTCGGGCCATCATTCGTACCTAGCATAGTGCCCGGTAATGGATGACACTCGAACTGTCCGCTCTCTCCATTAGAGTTGCTTGCCTCGTCCCGGGATATGTTATCGCCCGAGTTACCTTGTCAGCTCTGATCAACGCCGCAAGCAAACGAACCAAGGAGATAAGACTTTTAGGAGTGTAAGAGCGCTTAGTACGGGGAAAGTGTAGAGGCAATGGGGTGGGATATCGAGGAGCTGGACAGCATGCAGATCATAGAACAGAACATATCCAGCATTGAATAAAGCAACAAACAGTAAGCTCAAGAGGCAACAAGGCCGCCGGCAAGGAGTAAAGATGACCCAAAACTCTGGTATGTAAATCTATAGGGCTAAGCAAGCTCAACTGTGCTCGTTATCAAGTGATACGAACGGCCGCGCATACCCTTCATCCTGGATTGACCCTAGGCATGTGTAGACAATCTTTTAAGCCATGTGAGCACTGGCTTGCTGTATCCTTGCGTTCCCAGGTCCAAATAGTCTCCTCTGGAACTCTAATGGCCATTGGAATAGCCTCAGTTGTCGGCGTGATCCCCTGATGAGGAGGGAGAGACTCTCTGTTCGCAAATCCCAAACGCCATGAAGCATCGAGAAACGAACCATGCCGTCGACCATTTTCAGAGCCCATAAAAGCAACCTCTGCTTGACTATCCAACGCCCTTGTTGTTCTTAGGGTGGTTGACTGGTGATCGCTGTCGAAGTGTTGTAGGCTGGCCCTTTCGCTTGTGAATATTGGGTTCGTTGCTTGGTGGCTTGAGAGTCGTGACGAAATCGTGAAAGGCGACGTAAGGTAAGAAGCAACCGGGGTCACTTCGGATGTCAGTCTAAGAACCCTGGTGCTTTATTCCCACAATGCTAATACAAGGCAAATACCCAAACGCCATTCGCCGTTCCAGATTTACAAAACCATCCTGCCAGTAGAACACCGAATTATGTGAAGGTTCCAGAACAGAGCAACGAAGATAGAACAGTACTAATTCGAAACTCAGTTATCGACGAACTCCTTCTGCTGGTAGACGCAAGAAACCATGGCGTGGTCACGCTCATAAGGCTCTGTAGGCAGTTGTTAGTTATTGGTCGCTTTATCAGCCAAAAGGTATGCGGTCTAACGTACCAAGAGTCAACTGCTCCTTGGGGAAGAACTTGTCCTCGCGGAGCTTCTGGACTTCAGAGGCGAAGACCTGCTCGGGAGGAGCAGTGGAGTCAATGCAAGAAGCCTTGATAGAGATGAGAAGACCACCACCCTGCTTCAAGAAGTGCTTGGCGTTGATACCGACAATTCTATGTTGTGTTAGTGTCAGGCACAGAAAGTCAAGGGTACGTAGAACTCGGCTTACCTGGCCTGATCGGGCTGGGCAACATCAGCGAAGATGACATCGACCATGGGGAGGAGCATGCGGTAAGCCATGGGCTTACGGGCATCCTCAACGATGGGGATGACGTTGGTGCGGCGGGTAGCCATGTTGATGAGATCACGGCCGGAACGGTGAGAGAACTCGACGGCGTAGACGGAACCAGTAGGACCGACAATATCGGCAACGTGGGAGACGGAGGTACCGGAGGCAGCACCGAGGTAGAGGACCTTGGAACCAGGCTTCATATAGATGGTTTCAAGACCACCGAGGATACCGGCAGCAAGCTTCGAACGGAAAGGGTTCCAGATCTGCAAAGTCCAATGTTAGTCTTTGCCCAAGGACACAAGCGGGAGAGCCTGGAAAACGTACGCGGTACTCAGTCTTGGTGGAAGCGCCACCCTCCTCCTTGGAGGCGTTCTCGACAGAGATTCTCTTCTCGCCATAGACGGACTCGCCAGGGACAAGGTTGACGGTAGCGAGGAGATCCTCCTTACCACCACGAGCGACGAAGACGCCCTTGTGACGGTGAGGCTCGACGATGACCTTCTTGCCGGCAGCGCCACCACGGGCACCACCGCGGCCACCACGATCACCACCACCGCGACCACCACGGCCAGGAGGACTATAGTCGTAATGTTAGTCAAAGTCTTTGAAGTAATAAGCAGATTTGGATATGTAAAACGTACCCGCCACGGCCACCACCGCCGCGAGGACCGCCACGACCACGGCCACCTATTAAGTCATTGTCAGTAAAGTGTTGGCGTTGATGTGGTTGCTGTTGCCATCGCATGTAGGGTCGGGTGCGATATGAAGTTCGACTGAAGTCGTCATCCCAATGCGAGGGGTCAAGAGGCATGCATAGCGGCCACGGGACGCAGCAGACTCTCGACAACTCTCAGGATAACGAACAGAAGCAACGACAAAGCCGCAAAGACCGTTCAGGCGATGGCATTGAGGCCAAACTCACCACCGAAGCCACCACGGTCACCACCGAAGCCACCGCGGCCACCACCACGGGCACCACCGCGGCCACCACGATCACCACCACCGAATCCACCACGACCGCCGCCACGGGCGCCGCCTCTGCCACCACGATCGAAGCCCATTTTTATAGAATGTGTCGGTATTGATAAGTCGGAGTCGTGATAAGTTGCGATTCTGGGCCGAAACGCGTTGTAAGATCTGTCGTGCGAGGCACAATGGGTTTAGAGTTGTCGCGCGGCGCTGTCGAGAGACTCGGAAAAGAGCTTTTGCTGGAGCTGGGTGCAAAATTTCCTGGACATGGATTGAAGAAAAGAAAAGCGGGGCACAGAGTCTCATCGCTGGAGCACTTTTTTTTCCGGTCGAGGCCTTTGGCCTTTGCAATTGGCTGTCGCCCTGGCGTGGCGGTCGAGGTTCTCCAACTTGTTGCGGAGGCTATCGTGCACGGCCGGCAGTCCAGGCGGCAGGCTGTTATCAACGCTAGCACTTACTGTCCCCGCGTGCACGTGCCTCAGGCAAAGTGACGGTCCGCACGAGCCACCTGCGCAGTGCCCACAGAGCCCTAATCGCGAAAATCGGTTTTTGTACGCCAAAATTGGAACCCATCACCACCTCTGAACATCACACTTGGTCGATTTCCCGTCCTCTCATCGACAAGCAGGCAAGATGGTGAGTAAATCCCTGCCAAACCCGCCGAACGAGAGAATTGCCGCCGTTATTTTGCTTCAGGACAGTTTTCGGGCTTCTGCAGCCGAAATGACGACGAAATTCTCGACGGACGACAATCACGGCTTTGCGAGCATTGCGAGCACTTGGAGGAGAGGGAATCGCTGACCGAGTCTTGTTCAAAATCGCAGGTTCGGTACGCTGCGACTGAGATTGCCCCGGCTAAGTCCGCCCGCTCGCGCGGCTCTTACCTCCGTGTCTCCTTCAAGAACACCCGTGAGACCGCCCAGGCCATCAATGGCTGGAAGCTCCAGCGTGCTCAGAAGTTCCTCGAGAACGTTCTTGAGAAGAAGGAGGCTGTCCCCATGAGACGCTACGCTGGTGGCACCGGCCGCGCCTCCCAAGGTACGACTACTCGAGATTCATATGCACAAAGACACCCGAACCGGTACATCATGCGACGACGACAATGGGGAGGATGAAGTGGTGGGGGCATAGGGGGGAATTGTCAGCATGATGGGACCGCGACCGACCGACACGAAACCGCAATCGAATGGAGGACATGGAAGACACGGTGCTGACCGTTTCTCCGTCATATAGGCAAGCAGTTCGGTGTTACCCGCGCCCGCTGGCCCGCCAAGTCCGCCGAGTTCCTCCTCACTCTCCTCAAGAACGCTGAGGCCAACGCCGATGCCAAGGGTCTTGACACTGGCAACCTTGTTGTCAAGCACATCCAGGTCAACCWGGCCCCCAAGCAGCGCCGCCGCACCTACCGTGCTCACGGTCGCGTACGTTAAACCCCGAGATACTCCCCGGTTTCTGCTTCTGCACCGGCAGGCAGACGACCAAGCCGGCAATGGGCTAACAGTTCGCGTTTAGATCAACCCCTACATGTCCAACCCCTGCCACATCGAGCTCATCCTCACTGAGGCCGATGAGGTCGTCCAGAAGTCCGAGGACGTTGTCCGCGAGGAGGCTCACCTTACCTCCCGCCAGCGTGGCGCTCGCGTCCGCCGTGCCATCACTGCCGCTTAAATGCGCTTTGATAGCTAGGTGATTGGACGAGGGGATGTTTTGATTGAGGGCTTCACTTTTTTTCCGGAACGGTGTACGCGAGCATGGCATTTTTCGGGTCAAGGTCACGATTCCAGGGAAAAAGGGGTCGATCATGAATACTCAATAAAAGAATTTGAGAAAGCATGAAACGGCGAAACAAGCAATCATTCAAGTCCTGGCGTAATTGCCAACGGGACGCCAAACCTATTCGCGGGTTACCTGGGCTCTTTGAGTGGCTGTGACGTACATGTCTGCCTCTGATGCAGAGCCGCATGATGTTCAGGTAGCTAGCCTTCCCGAAACGATACCCAATCCAGCATCTCCGAGTTCAGTTGGATGTGTCTTCTTTGCTGCGTGAGAAGTGATGCTTGAGCAGACACAGTTGCTATTGTGGTTTCAGCCACTTTGGGTATTTTGGGTATATGATAGTCGTAGCTCTTATGATATCATACCCCTTTGTATGAAATCCACATGTACAACAAGACTTTGGCAAATGCACATCGTGCCCCCTAAACACCCAACGTTGCTCCCAATAACAGATCAGGGGCTCATATAGTCATGATCATACACATAACTCAACAGATCCACCGCTAGCATCTGATTAAGGGGACCCTTCAGCCCTGCATCTCTACGTCTTCCCCCTCTCCACCTTCCCTTGCCCTCTGCTCAGCTGCCCTCTTCTCCATCTTCTTCTTGCCCTGATTAACCCAATCATCATACGCACTTCCTCCCGCCGCAAGCTTCGCCGACACGACGCCCTTGAGAATCTCTCCCGCAAACCCAACAAAGTTGTGTCTCCTCAGGGCATTCTCAAACCGCCAGGCCTCACGCTTGCGCTCCTCGCTCGCCAACAAATCTTCATCAGCAAACTCGCGCGCCCGGATCCGCAAGTCTCGAATCATAGCCAGCAGGTTGAACCGGATCTCGCTGGCGTCGTACCTGGCAATGCGCCGCTGCAGAACGTCCATAACCTTCTGCGGGAAGTCCTCCTGGGTACAAGCGCCGTGGCTGATGGGCGCCGGCTGCAGGCCGTCGAGCTCGTAAAGGGTGCCGCCGATGGGCGAGTAGGCAATAAAGTGAAAAGCGTCTCCGTCCTCCTCGTCAGGCCGACGCTGCGTCTCGTCGATAAACGGACTGCTGCGCGCAAACGAGTTGTGCGTGTCGCGAATCAGTTCCGAGTTGGAGAGCGCTTCGCCGCGGATCTCAGCCGGCAGCGCGATGGTGAACTCGCGGAAGTCGCGAAGCTTGTCGCCGATGTCGATGTACCCCGCATCGCCCTCCTGCGAGACGGACGGGTCGGCCTTGTTGAGGAGCACGCTCAGGAGCGCTTGCGTGCCGCACGCGTTTTGGATGGTCTGGTGGGCGAAGAAGAGTCGCTCGCTGGCGTCGTAGTCGAAGGTGCCGTCGAGAGGCTTGTCGGTGCCTCGGTATGGCTCGTTCGTCGGGTACTTGAAGAGGAAGATGACGCCGTAGACGGGATGGAGTTGCGCGAGAGCGTCGGGTTCTAGGGAGAGGAGTTCCTCGAATTGGACGCCTTTTACGCCGAGGTTGGTGAGAAGATCGGTGAACACGCCCTGGAAGCGAATTGTCAGTCATTCAATGTTCTTACAGGAGTTGCGCCTGCGTGCCGGAAGGTGACTTGAGGTGGACAGGTTGGCTAACGTACCGCATCGGACTCGACTGTAGACAAGTTGTTAGCTCAGAAAGCATTATGGATGGCGTGTCGTAGCCCAACTCACTGGTATTCCAACCACCACTCATTGTGACAAAAGGGTTTGCAGATACAAAAGGTGCGGTCTGTACAAGTAGACGTATGTGTTGGCGTAAGGTGATGTATCAGGGAGAAGTTGCTAGGTTGTGGCGGGGCAAAAGCTGTCCAAGAATCGAGGGGTGAATCAGAATCGCAGGACTGAAGGTAAGTTGTATATCGCTCGAAGACGTCTCAACTGACGGGCCGGTTAGTTCCACTTAATAGAAAAAGATCAAGCGTTCCAACTCCGTACGCCATCAACCTAGAATTGCACAAAAGTCACGGCGGAAGGTTCAATGCGATGATGCAGCTTGCGGACCTTCACCAACAGCGATAAGATAAGCAGGTTCCCCTTCAACTTCGTCACTGTTGGTTGCTTTGATGGAGCTTCCCCCTGCCAATGCCTGCCGACAACTGGCATTTGATACCCTGACAGCTGTTGGTCAGCTGGGAGGGCACCATTACTCAAGCGTCCAAAGCTCAGGAAATGCTCTCGTCTCGGGACCAGATCTGCTCTCCGTGGGAACGACCCACGCATTCGTAAGAGAGACTGTTTTTTTCCCGACCCAACATCAACGCGACCCAAAATTTACGGAGCAGACGATTCCATCAACAGGAGCATCTGGTATCGTCCCATGTTTCCAACCGTCTGCGCAACCACTGACAGTGCCCAATATGAAGTCGGACACCACGGACACTCACAACGGGAACATGATCCACAACAAAGCAGCCATGGACAAGCCGAAAGCAACATCAAAAAGGACAAAAAAAGAACAAAAATTGTGACAAGAGTGGGATTCGAACCCACGCCTATTTCTAGACCAGGAAGCTCAGAAGAGCGAGTTCAAGTAGACCTGAACCTGGCGCCTTAGACCGCTCGGCCATCTTGCCATTGTGGATATTATTATGTTTTGGCAGATCTAGTGCTTATAAGCAGTCTCTTCCAAGGGGAGGATGCTTGTGATGGTTGAGTTGGATTTGCGCGCTTGCTATGGGGAAAGTGCAAGTTGCTGACATATTAAATGTCATCTTCTTATCGTTCATCTCAGGTAAGTGCGTTGTAAGTGTTCTGATAAGGCAGGAACTGTCACAGCACGTAGGATTACGGGCTGGCGCTGCAAAAGGTTTAGACGAAAGTATCAAGATATTAAAGATGAAGAAGACAGGGGAAGCTAAGCTACATCGGATGAATGGGAGTGGGCTTTTATATACAAGGCCCATGGGGCAGATAAGATGGAACACTGGTTTATAAAGCAAGATCAGATGGAAACCCAATGATCCGACAGGTGTTGGCATGCGCTATTACAGGAACGACGAGTAGGAACTCGGATGCGGAAGTTCAAGTAGACCTCAACCTGCTCGGCCATCGTGCCTTTTGATGAGAATATGACCCAGCGTAAGACTGATGTGCAATATACTGCTGAAAGGTAAGTTGGCTCGAGTTTTCTGGTCAATTTTCTTGTGCGTCTTTACATCTAGTTGATGTGCTTCACTCAAACTTGGAGGCCTACTATAGTCGGCCAACAGTTTTGGAGCGGAAAAGGGGCGAGCGGGCGGGTTTAAACTACCGGTATTCGAAAGATATATCTTTCCCTTTCGTGCAAGATCTCATGTCCAGTTTCCCAGACGTTTTGACATCGGTCATGGATCAGTTTAGTTGTGGAAAGCTTGATGTTACCATGGTTATGTCAAGCCTTGTATTCTGACAAGTTCAGAAACCGATTCGTGGCATATCGGTGTGACTTATGATACTTGGAGACTCCGGTAGAGCCTCATTCCAAAGAACCAAGCTGACAGACAACACGAGAGTATCGGACTAGAGACTTGATGAGGGGGCAACGTCTAATGATGTCCAAGCTACCTATCGATTAAATAACAAGCCAAGTTGGACCTTCATCTGGACATACTACTCCGTATTGGATGAGCACATTGTCTCAAGCAAATTACTCTTTACTATTATGTTCGACGTGTTTTGCCTCGATGCCATCAAGGACATCCTTGAACGGAGATGATCCCCAAGGTGACCATTTCTATATCTAACGGAGCTTTCAAAGCGTTCTTTAACTGATGAGTTCCAGTGTGACTTTCAAAGAAGGAAAGAAGTGAAGGCAGGATGATTCTCTCGATGAATGCAAACGGCAAGCGAAAGGATGACAAAGGTGATAAAGCGATACGCACTTATGTTCACTATGAGGACATCAGTACTTGTGTACTCAAACTGAATCCTCACATTTCTCTTCCCAGCCACTCTAACCTGGCTGTGCCCGCCGCTACAATAAGTGGACGAGTCATACTTGTAGGCACTCTTCTCTTTGCTGCCACCCCAATGTACCGCTTCCTCATTACTGATGATTCTGTCCATTCATGTGTTTCTAGCAGATTCATCTTTTACACTTTGGGAGAGCACATCGTGCTGCCTTTTCTGGATGTCATTGTCGGATAACTAGACAGTGTCTGCTTGTTCTGCGGTGATCAGTAAGTACGTGTCCGAGTGAAGGTACCTGACATCCGCAGGCGTGATGGTGGCGCAAACGAGAGGTACCGACTAAAGGGCTGAGTACGGTATGACCATCGACAGACGGGAGTGAGCGAGTAGAGTGGATGTGTGGATTGGTGACTGATTGACTGAGACTGAGTAGTCGAGGTTCTCGGTAGCAAAAGGAACGGAAGTTGATGAGTTCCTCTAATAATGGCCACGTACCAGCCTGGTGAGCCTGTTAGCGTTGAATGCTGAGGTGCTCTGCATACCTCATGGTGGATGATTTGACCCAATTGGGCCTTTGTTGTAGTAACACGCTGTGCCGTGAATCTCTTCAAATTATTTATGAGTTCCTCGGCGATGTTCGTTAGCCTGAGGGAGGACCGAGGAGTGAATGCCAACTTAGCTATCGCGACGGACTCCTATGATGTCGAGGATTGTTCAACACAGCAAAGCATCCTGGGACATCCGATGGAGTAAAAAGATCTGAAGTTGAGATACTGTTGTTCACTGGCCTTACGACTCGTTCTTTCCCCATCTCATATTCGCACCTTCTTCAGTTGTATACCCTAAGGCTCCAATGACTTCCCTTGTCATTTCCAGGTTCCGCTTTTCATATTGGCACCTTCCCTGCATTCCTTGATGGCTCCAACAGCCTTCTTGATATCTGGGGAAGGCACGGGTCGCGGTTCATGCAGCGCTGTGGGACGTTCACCCCGCCACTGCCGGACTAACATTGATCAACTGATATTGGGAAAAGACACAGAAATGAGATGGGCTCTGTTAGAAAATTGAAATGTTTCCCTTTCTGCTTCCAAAACTCTGAGTTCCTTTTCCCTTGACTGTTTGCCAAATGGGTACCACTTACCCCTAACCATGCTGTTGTTCGGGGACGGCCCAGTCGTGAGACAACTTGGATTGCATCCAAACTCTAGAGAATATCATTGACAGCTGAAAACCTTGTTGATGGTCATGAGTTTAGTAATGTAAGATCATTTTTGGAACGAGCCAGTTTCTTTTCACTTGATTTTGGTATGTTTTCTCCTGCTTCTTGCTTCTCCCTTCCATACCCCAGAGCACTACCTCTCATTCTCCCCCAGTCAATAGAGGTGCAGGTCTCTTTTCAGTACGGTAAGAATTGACATGCTCATAGTGAAGTATCTCCGCTCAATCTCCCAGTACTATTATCACCAGTATTCATGCATAGGCGGAAGAGTTATTGGCGAGTGACCATCGTGACTGGTAGGTCCCTCGTACCACCTAATTTTGACACATTGACGGCTGACCGGCAGCTTCTGACATCTCTGGGCATGAATGTGTAGAGATACTCATTCATTCCGTAGCCGTTAACTCCGACTATCTCTTGACAGCCAAGTAAACACTTGTAGTTCCAAGATGCCGCTTATCCGAACTTTTGAGGATGGCCTCCAAACATTCACGCAATGCCGACGTAGTCTCTCCTGCAACTTACCTACCTACTTACATGGTATGACGACCGTGTGTCTAACAGACCAACCAAGAARAGCGGCCTAGAGGAAGTCGTACAGTTACTTGACCTCTGAATATTTCGATCCGCATGTTATATCCAGATCTTCTTTCACCTCCTACCCATGCCAAGGTACGGACCTTATGTAAAAGGTGTTGGTGATGTGGTAGTGGTAGTGGTAGTGGTGTGTCCAAAACCAGCAGCAACCAGCCAAGCTTGACTGAAATTCGAGCCAAACTGGTGACTGACTGACATAAACGGACTTAGTCTGAAACAAGCTTTGAATTTTCTGATGAACCTCCGGTCGATATGTTGTTGTACATCATGCACATAACGAAGGGCACTGGGGGGATTGAGCCGATAGACAGGCACAGCTAGAGAAAGGTAGGCACCGCCGTATCCCCACCGGAAAGAAAGCGCGTGTACTAGTTCTAGGTTGGTGCAAATGGGCATGTAGCGAGAGAGCTGAGCTTCAGTCCCTAGTAAGGTACGAATAGACTTTTGGGTCGATGTACCTACCATGATGTGCTCCAGTCAGTCTCTTTCCGAGCTGCTGACCACCTACCTAGTAGTCTAGGCCTAAGTTCGATCTTTCGATCGTCACACAGGGGCATCCGGGCACCTCATGGGCATTTCATGGGCACCTCAGAAGCTACCTACGCTCGGGCTCCACCTCACCAGTTCGGCTGGGTTCCTAAGGGGGTAGGTGATTGTGAGTGAGGTAAGCAGAAGACAAGTATGGGATTGTTCAGCTTGTCTCCTTTCCGACACCCGAAAGGGCATGCAGATGATGTGAGTATGATGGAATTTCTGCTCCTTGTTCCGACCAGTCACCAGCCGACTGGAACGAGAGAACCGGGGGGAAGAGCCCAAAACACTCAAAAATCGTCGATGGCAACCTTGAATTCCGATCGATTGTGGATGTAAATCGGGCACGTCGACCTTCGAGTCGAGCTGGAACTAGGTTTGTGACTGGAGAGAGGAGAGCCGAGAGAGCCTCATTAAGCGAAAAGCGAGCGAGTGAGTGAGTGGTGATGATCCTGATCGACTTCCAGTTTGGGTCTTTCTCCTCTTTCCGTGTCCAACCATTCGCTCGGAAATTTTCAAAGGGGCTCCTGGCTCCTTAAAAGATCCTCGACAGTGATCGGATGTGGTGGTGAGGAATCGGTCCCCTCAGGTCCTTTCCCCTCTCTCTATCTCCTGAGCTCCTCAAGGGTGGTTAAAAAAGGGTCGTGGTGATTAAGATGGGTTTTTGGTGGGCTGATGAAGTGATCGGCGGTCTTGTCGAAATTACCCCGTCCGCTGCTGTGGTACCGTGGGGGGAAAAGAGCCCCAGCCTAACGACTCGTGTTGGGCGGCCTGGTAGTACCTGGAATAGAATAGAATAGGTAAGTTTGGAAATTTTCAAGGATGGATTTTCCGGGGCACACCTGTTGAGCTGAGTGTTTGGGAAAGATCGATGGCAGGGTGTTTTTTGAGATGTGAAAGGTGGAAAAGTTTGTTGAGGTGTGATTTTTGTGGTTCGATAACAAAAGTTCTGGTATGATATGGTATGATCTGCACTCTTCCCGTCTTTATACTGCCACACTGAATAGTATGCATCTAAGTGGCGATATAGCAGCCGATAGACAGCAAAACGGCTTGATAAGGCAACTGTCATCTCGATGTGAATTTGAGACATGCTGTCAACGTCACTCGTGGCCGCATAGTAAGATCCCATATGGGATAACTGTGGGAGCAAATCATCCGCCCCCATATCGAAACAGATGCTTTCGGAGACATACTAATATGAAACGGCAAAAAGTGGATAGTACCAAGAGAACAGTTCCCGTCGAGAGAACGATGGACGCCAGGAGGCAGCTCCGGTCGTTCTCTACCGGACGCGCGTTGCTACTAAGCTTCTCGTGGACTAGGTGAGTAATCTCGATGCAAGTCACAATGGCATAATAGCATGATGGGTTTCCGCTTTTAGTTGGGTTCGCAATTCCCGTCCCTTCCCACGCTCCAAAATCGCGGGGTATCTGGGTAATGTACGTGATCACCTGTGAGTTCAGGGCTGCACTCCGGAGACTTGTTGTTGGCCCATACGAAGCGCCGTGGATACGGTATGTGTATATTTTGCTCGGTCGAGTCTCGCTTCTTGGCCTTTCGTCGGATCGCTGTCCTTCCGCGCGGGATACAACACCAGATGCGGTCGCGAGGGAGATGAGGTTGAAGACGTGAAGTTGACGAAGCTCCATCAAACTGCTGAGGGACGGCAGATGTCGCCGCGATCGGCTGGCCAATGCACTTTGACGGGGCGAACCACCGAGCCGGTCGGGGAATCTTCCAGCGATTGCGATTGGTTCGTGCGAATTGCTGGTGAAACCCCCAAAAGACAGAAGCGATGAACACCTATTTGCACGGTTGCACCTCGATTTCGAGCCCCCTTTCCCTCGATACCCAATGCAATCGCCAAGCGGATATAAGTAGAAACGCGAAACATGTCTGGTATTACCGGTGCGATAGTTCATCTCCAGGACCTTTTTTCGCAGGTGCACACTATGGGAGTGCGTCAAGTCAGTAGTATTCATCGATCTCCATAGGAAAAAAAGCAAATGGACGGATGGACTGTTCGCATATCGAGGCCCCGAAAACAGTCGGGGAAGAACCATGTGCTAACGTTCCACCGCTGGCACCCCTAATTTCTTAACACCGATGAATCTGCGAATCTGCCCTTTGTAACAGACATCGTTGAGGTTTGTAAGCCGATGATTTGATGAGAAGAATCAAAATCTCTCTCCGGCTCCGACGTGGTTTGCCTGTCTATGTAGTTGCATTGTGTTGAAACTTGTGTTATCTGTAATTCCACTAAGGGAGTCCACCAAAATGCATTGTGCTGACAATTATTGCCCAGTCCCGACACGCTTACCAGCGTACAAAGGGTTCAAGCCAGCAAGCCAAACACAACTCATCCGTGTCAACGTGTGTGTCTTGGATGTTGTACGCTATTGGATTTCCTTTTGGGCAAGCACAAGGCACAGGCATATGAAGAAAAATTGAGGGTACGAGAAGTATCGAGAATCACGGAATTGCCATCCTCCCAAGAACCGAAAAAGCAACCTCACCAAACAATAGCATCCCACCAGCGCACCGCATATCTTTCTTAGCACACTTGGGCGCACGATCGCACATCTGGCGGGGGATCTGACGAACTGCTCCAGTTGCCGGGCTGAAACTCGGTCCAGACCAATGGCGGGGCTTTCTGGTTGCAACTCAACGTTACAAAACCCCCCCCACCCATCTGTCCCGTTGCAGCTGTGATGGCTGTGAGTCTGTGACAGACCGATGGGCTGGAAAGGGCTGGTAATCAATGGATTGAAATCCCATGTTGCAAAAGCAGTCGACCAGGTGCGTTCATGATTATCAGCAAATATGGAAGTTGTCACGCAATTTGTCACAATAGGAGCCGCCAAGGCTTCTCAAGAGATTGTGAATAAGTATGGAATTATCAGGAATATGAAACAAGAAATTGTTTAGGTGAGTCCCATTGGCTAGCGGAGCGCATGAAATGGCCAGTGGGTTCATGCCGGCCGTGACTTCTGAAGTTGTGGTTAGAAGCCCCGTTTTCTGTTGCCGTGCCTGCTGCCCGGAGATGTCTGAATCGCGAAGACCAAATCTTGAAGGAAATTGAAGGACTGGCCTACATCACGGGATCCCAGTGAATCACTTTAACCACCGCTTTTGGACATGTTTTATGTAATTATTACGCAGTTACCAAGTTATCCAAGGAGGACCAAGACTTTGGAAATTGGTATAGCTTCAGCCAAGAAGAGGGAAAGGGGACAATTGCAAATGGCTTCTCCATTTGTGACTGTCTGTGGTGGGGTCTCCATTACTCCCTGTGATGGCTTCGCTCAACAAGGCAAGCAAATGGCAGGCGGTGCACTCAAGTCGTTTTGGTCCAAGTCGCCGGGCAGGGCTGGACAATGACATGGACTGCACACGGTGAGTTAAACCCTAGCCTCAGATCGATGAACTTGGGCAAAGATCGTCGCCTTCCCGTCCTGCCGTCCTCCAGGCTTTCACGGAAGTCTAGGGGGCAGAGGCACTTGCCGGTCCTGTTGTATTCACGTGAGCATGACTCTGGGGGTGTATTGAAGCATAGATGTTGAGCAGTGAAGACATGGCTTCACGGCCTTGACTGTTCACTCAGCAAATATCGTCCAAAGCCTCACTCACTCCGCGGAAGATCCTAAGAACGGGGCTATCCTTCCCCACGCCGTACACTCAGGAGGCAGCAGCATGGCATACCTTCGCGAAGCCGGACAACTGGTCATTCATTCATCCACCATCCCCGCAAGGAGACGTGTCTCCTTTCCTAGATGTAAGCATCCAACAACGTGGGCTCCAGGATAGTAAGCACGAACCGGAAGCTACCCAAAGACGCATGTGCCCTTGCGGAGTACGGAGTATTGGCTGGCTGTGCTCATCTCTCGCTACACAGTAGCATCTCGAGACGAGTCTTTGTTCATGATGACTTATTAATCTGGACGGTACGCCTTGCTTGGCCGGTCGTTGTGAGTCTCACCACTCCTTCTTGTTGAAGCCTCACGTTCTCGACAACGGTAAATTACAGCCAGGTGGCGACACACGGCATGAGTCTCGAATCCCCACATCAGAAACCGGTACCCGGACGGACCGCTGATCACGGCCCGGAATGTTAGGCCGGTGTGTCACGGGTGTGTGAGTCGTCGGTCTGGACCTTCCCGTCCCTAGGTCCTGGCCGGTTTCGCGGTTAAAAGTGGACGTTGGGCATTTCCGGACTTGTTCCGTTCGTTTCGTCGTCGACGGATGCGGTGCTGATAGTGAAGGGCCAGACTCAAGCCTCGTCCAGGGAGTCTAGGGAGCAATCTCGCTGGCCTCACAGTTGTCATACGCTATAGACAAGCCATGATACTCTACCACAGGGCCCTAGGGAGAAAGGGGTCAGGCTATCGAGTCTGGAATACAGGCTGGAGCTGGCCAGACACGGTGGACCGCCCGGTTTGATGCAAGGTGGTCTGGAAATGAATGCGTGCAGCAATTGGCGAGCGTGTGAGCCGTGGGCGGGCGGGCCATCAAGATCGAAATTTGTGTGTGGGATCGGTCAGCGTTCTGGACTTGACTTGGTGCGGACTTTGCCGTGTGGCCTAGAATGTGCTGGTGCAGAGGACTGAGTCCAGGCCGAGGATCCACCGACAGCCACTCCACTTCCGCATCTTTGAAACCCTTTCTTCACTTGTTCCCGCTGCTCGACATCCGTGCCGTCGAGGAACCCGGCGTAGGATGGGATGAACGATTGACGGCAAGGTCCGGGCGTGCTTTGCTCGCTAAAAAGTTGCATTGCACTTCACTTCGCCGAGCTATACGACACCATCAGCTATCAGAAGCTTCAAAGACGGCGACGACATCAACGAGCGAGGGCCAAGTTTCTTGGTTGGTGGTTACCGAGCCTTTTATGTATGATGGTGACTGAGTCCTTGCCAGCTGTGATGACGAACCTAAGAAAGGATGATAGCGTTGGGCACTGCTTGGGATCGGCGTGTCCTGTTTTCCCCGTTTTGAGCAGAATTTCTCGCGAGATCCCCAATCTCGCTCGCCTTTTTCGCTCTTCCACAGTTTGGTGGTTTGTTGCGCTGTCCACCGAAGCCCTACGTACTAGTGGGTTGTTGTAGGTACCTAACATAGGACCGACCTGAGAGTGCAACTGTACGGGGTATCCCCAGCAACAGCGTTGACGCAATTCCTAAACTGTGGACATCCTATTCAACATGAATTTGCTTCACCTGTGTCATGTATGTAGGCCACAGATTAAGGAGCACAAGATACGTACCACGTCGTGTGCCCATCCCAGAAACAAGTCTAGGTTCTAGGCCTTATCACGGATGTGCAAATGCAGCCCAACACAAGTGCAAGTGTGTAATCTGTGTGTTTGTTTTGTTGTGTTGGTGTTGGTAGGGGGATGGCTTCAACATTGGTGTTGCTTGCTGTGTTGGTTGGCGGATGACACGGCGACCAACGAAATGCTAGAAGGTACTAGTTGCTGAGCGGTTTTGCGACGGCATCATACTCTAGTGGATGGATGCAGTGAGGTGTACGTACGGGGTGAGCCTGATGATTCCTCCCTTTCCTTCTCTTCCAGCCTCTAAAACTGGCTGGAGGGAACGTGAAGGTCGTGGACGCTAGACGCCATCGTCACATTCCGAATTGGCGAGCGTGGGCGTGAGATACCGGTGACCGCCCCCGGTGTTTGGTCCCGGAGTCGAGAACTTGCAAGACCTGTCGACTCGTCAACAAGCCGGAATTCGAGAAAGCAGTACGTAGCAGTACGTCGCAGCAGTACATTACGGCATGATGACCTGGCTACCCCATGATTGTGCTCATAGTCTCGCGACTATCGTTCTTCACCTCGTTAGTTGCATAGTGAGTAAGGTTTCAGGCTCTGTCTGCTCGGTAGGGTCGGTACTTTGGCGCAGGTACCTCCTTGCTTCTGCCCTGCCTGTTTTTCGCACGCCCGGCTGGCCGCGAATTTGATTTTTTCTAGCCCCACCCCCCTGGCAACCTCGGACTTGGTACCCCTACCCCCTGGGCAGCGGGCAGACTTGGCATTTTGTTGGTGGACGCGGGTCAATACCGTTTACATACAAAGTCTTGGTCTGGCCCATTCGTCTCTGACCGGAAGAAATACCCACTTGTTTTTTGCTCCAACTCGATCGAGATACAAATTCCTCGAACCGACCTGGACCTTCGCACGTATAAACCTCACACCCGCACCACCAACCTACAAGCACCAGCCAGCAAGCACCAGCACCAAACACCAACACCAACATCAACACTCGAGACCAAGCCAGCAACAAACTCTGCAGCATCCTCCAACCCAACACTGGTACCAATAGCCTGCCTCGCGCACTTCCACCACACAACACACATCACAATGTCCGTCCGACCAAAAGTTCAGTACCTTACTTCCACATCTTCGGCTTCGTCATACTCGTCCTCCGACTCCGACCTGTCTTCGACATCATCATCATCAGTCAGGCACAGCATGGACTCGACACAACCCATCGCCTCGGTTGAGGTGCTCCGGTGCCTAAGGTGCGCCCGCGCCGAAGAGATCACCTCGACAGACGACCCCAGCTCCTCGGGAATGGTCCAAATTGGCACCAACATCTACTACTGCAACCGCTGCGCCAAGATGACCGGCTACAAGTGAATCGACAAAAGCAGTCTGCCTTCTCACAACCAATTACCACGGTTGGAATGTGTGGGAATTGGCCACTTGGGATCTACGCATCACCTTCGCACACGCGAAACACCCACAGCCTCCAGCTTCGAAGCGACAACGCTCGAGCTGTTTGGCTGCTTCTTGGATATCAACTGGACATTCCACGTTGCCCCGGAGTCGAATAGCGGCGGATTTTGAGAGTCTGGACCAAAACGTCCTGATCGATCGACGCAAGTACCGGCGATCACGGTGGCAATTTCCTCTGCGGCGGATTTTTCCCTCCTGCAACACAGCCCACGACATCTTTGCTACAGACACTTGAAACAGCCGCCATCCTCACGGCGGCAACAAGTGTCCACCATTGATCGGTCTTTTCCGCGGACAAGAGTGTCGACATGCAAATATCCATTCACAACCGCGACGCATCCAGCCGGGCCGCCACAGAAATGGCGCCCTGTGCAGACATAAAGTCAGCAGCAGTCTTGCCTTCAACGACTCTGTATTCAAGCTACTCTACACTATGAGTACCTCGACTCGCCAACCATCATCTTCACACCGAGTGATGTGCGAGCCAAGAGTAAAACATCGAGATCCTTGGGACTCTCTCCGAGCCACCGAGTTGACTATCTCGAACTGATGAGCCCTTCTGACGTTTGAGCGCGACGGTCGTGGCTCATCACAGTCCAGGGATCGAATTTGCTATCTTTCCCATTCTCGGATTCCCGTCATTGTGCGTCAAAGGCACATGCTACGAGATCTTGGGAACGTCATTGGGCTACCAACAACCGACTTTGGATTTGGTGCTGTCTATCTCCGGCGGCGGCCAACCAATGGCGGTCGGGGTCGCTAGACTACCCCTCATTTTTTCTCTTCTTCTGCTCCCTCCTCCGGACACCCCCTGCCCTTTGCCAAGCCACTGACGTCGACCTGCTTGGATCCTGCTCTCGTCTCGGGGTGGGGGTGGGGACGGCATCAATTGGCAAAGGAGATCCAGGGGCACCGGTGGGGTTTGCTAGCTGCTACGAACGGCAGTTTTTTGTGTAATTTGACTGTTTTTGGACTTCTTGTATTTTTATATTAACATTTGTCATTTGAGCGAGGCGCTGGGATTTGCTTTTCATGCATTGCATACACGGACGGAGTAGAAAGGAAAGGACGGTAACAAAATGGCGGAAGGGGGATAACTGGCTGGGCTGGATACCTGGTGGCTTTTTACAACGGGATTCTGGAAACGGGAAACATCAATACAATTTTTGAGCCTGGTGGCCATCTGATTTCTTCAGCAAACAACTATACCCCTCTGTTGCAAACTTCTGTGATCATCTTTTCATTGAGCAGATATCATTATCCTCTTGACCTCTTTTTTCTCCCTCCGCTTTTTCCATGTGTGCAGCATCTTGGCAGTGTGAGTGAACCTCACAGGGAGCTTTTCTCCTGCGTGAGCATAGGACGGCATGCAGGCCAGGCAGGTTTTCTGCTCGTGCCCTGGATTTGCTGCAGATAATAGTGCCATTTGACACATCAACAGCTGCTATTTTTGTGCCACAACGGTTCCCCGCGCCAGCAAAAGCCTCCATTCGCAGATTCGGGGTTGGTTCCTACGGGCTGTTCTCATCAATCCCATCAATCGACTCGTGTTTTTTTTTTGTGAGCGGTGTCTCCATCGCCATCCCTCATCCCCATCCTGCTTTTAGAACCTGCATTCCTGCAATGCCATCGAAGCCATTCCCATCGGGCCATCCAATGCACTGAAAGACGGATGTGGAGCTACAGATGAACTAAAACAACAAGCTACAGCAAAGCTACAGCTCCAATTGTTCATTCTTCTCCAATCGTCTTGGAGAACCACACCTCGGAGCTCCCCTCAAGCTCCTCACAAGCTCCTCATAGCTCCTCAGGGAGCTCCTCCCCGGCCCCCCTTCCCGTTGCAGTTGCTCCAACGGTGTTGACTCGTGGCCGTCCAAAAGCGGCCGTCCATTGACGCCAACGCAATCCGCGATTGCTTCGACAAGTCAGTCGGTAAGTCGCTACGGTACCTACATAGTCGCTTTACATACGCGCTTCGCTTGGTGCGTGCTGCGTGGCGGCGGCTGTGAAAGACCTCGACAGACTTCTTGGAAGAAGAAGCATGCCACGCGGCATTGGGCTCAGCTAGCTGCAAGACTCTGTGGAAGGAAAGAAGGAAAAGGACCCCAACAAACGCACATATCCTGCATTCATTGCCCATCTTTGTCAAGATGCATTTTTCCATCACCCCCAACATATCGCTATTTTCGGGCTTTGTGGCTTTGGGGCTTTGGTCTTGATGCTTGATGCTTGATGCCAGCCAGCTTGCCAGCCTCCCTTGGCGAAGATCCATGATCGTCAACACTCTCTCTACTTTTTCTTCTTCTTATTTTCACCATACACTTTTCGGGCTTCACACTTCGGGCTTCACAGTGACAGCCCGAGGGCCGGCAAAGGCGGTCATCGCTCATCCCCCGCATTGCACTATACCGAAAATTGTTCGTGATTGACTTTTTCGCAACCTGCCTCATTTTTGCCTTGCACTATTGGTGTATCACGACCTCGACCGGATTTTGTCAATGGGAAACATGGACAAAAAGCTCTCAAACAGTTCACTACATATCAGAAGTGCAACATAGCCTCGCTTTATGGCAAACACCAGCTTACACAAACCTCCTTACACATCTGCAACACCACGCACCATATATTGCACCTCATCGTGAACCGATACCGTAGTATAGCTGATAAGCACTATCAATACGTACCACTTGCGTTCTGATACATACATATTCCTAGTTCAGTAGTTCAATAGTTCATCAGATAGTCTTGCAGATCTAAGGGTCCCTGGGGTCCTCCTTGGTGAGCTCGGTACTGCACAAAGACATCATAACCTCGGTTTTTTGGTGTGGGTTGATCAATGTTGGACATATGATGTAGCGTAGTGTAGTTCACAAGCCGAGAGCTCCGGTTATCTCTACTATCTACATATCACACAAAAACCGATGAATGCTTATCAGTAGGTGGGTTGGGGATGGTGGTGTGGTGTTAAAGCTAAGATGGGTGGGTAGGTATCGAGTGATCAAACATATAGGGTCATAGGGTGGTAGGTACCTGAAACTGCTGAAAGAGATGATGTAAATTCTCAGGACCCTTAGTGCTTGAATGTCCTGAATGTGCATATCTGGAGCAAGCCTTGTGTTTTTGTCTGACGTTCGGACTGACGTTCTCACTGAGACATCAAAAGCCTCACTGGTTCAATATCAGAGACAAGCCCCGTTGATGCTTCACTACGATCATCCGGGTCGGATGTCATGCCTCACTTATCAAGCCACAATAGGGCTAACCGAGATCCCAGTGCCCATGTGACGCCATGGGAAAGGTCAACAACATCATAGTGTAAACGTGTTGCGATCCATGCTTTAGGAAGTGGTGATCTTTGCTGTAAAGACATCGAGGATAGGCATACGATCGATTGTCAAATGATGTGTGTCGGGGTTAGGGGTGCGGTATCGTCTCTTCCTGTTGATCATCAGCGATTGTCGCTGCACTCTTTGGATATGCTTCCTGTTGTTTGGTTCTTGGGGGATCTTTGTCTGTTTTCGGTTGTCAGAGTAACTTGAAACTTGAGGACAAGGCTGTTGATATCGACCTTGATATTGAGGCTGTTGTTCGAAAGGTAGAATGACAACAACAACAACGACGACGACATGGAAGACTCCTTGCAACTTCTTGAAAATATCGAATATCGGGACTTCACGGCCCGTTCCCGTTTCACGGTCCACCTCATGATTGTCCTTGGCACCTCAAGTTTGCATTTGACGACGATGTCCGCTTTCTAGAAAAGGCCACACCTTGACTGCTGCCAGGCACTGTCACGACAATTTCGGGCTCGGGGATATGAAGGTGAAACTCGGCGAGTTGAAACAAGGCCGACAGGAAGGCTTGCACACACACCCTCTCCAGCTTTGGTCCCTACCGTAGCTCCCGCGGGCTACGTAGTGTAGGTAGGGGACAATGATGACGCCAAGTGTTGAATGACGGGTAGCGCATTTTAAGAAGGTAAGGTGTGTGATGTTTCACCTCCAGGTCTCACATCATCATCCCTATCCATTCAACAACTTATGCTCTTATGCCCTTCTTCCGTTCCGCTTGCTTCCCTCTCTCCCGGCGGCAGCGGGTGACGAGGGGCCTGAATAGCCGAGAATCCCCTTGAACCCTAGCCCAGCCAGCCGTGCAGCCGTACCTGACATGAGGCGTTTCGGGCTCGGCTTCTTCTGGCGGTAACACGTAATATCTGGGGCTTCTGGGGTTCTGGGGGAGGAGATGGCGTGGAAAAAAAGCTTGATTCGCTTTTACCGGGCGTCCACCGACACCGGCGGCGGTAAGGTTGACGAGTCACGTCGACGACGACGGGATAGGGTCTAACGGACAAAACAGGACCCCTTTCTTCCCCGTCTCTCTCCTTTCTGCATACCTCTCTGTAAAAAGGACTCGTCATACGGTCATTGGTTGTTTACGGGTGCAAAAGACCCCGTTTCTGTCCAAGGTTTGGGGTGTGAGAGCTATTCGGAGCCAGAGGAGGATGATATGTGGTTGTAGTTTTTTCGGTTGCGCTGCGAGGGCCTTCCGAAAAGGGAATCACTCGTCTCCGCTTGATGACGACATTGTGCATTTTCCCGCACCTGCGTAGCCGTTGATTTTACTTAATATCTCCTCTTGTTTGGTTATGAGATTATAGGTTGTGAGGCCGAAAATGGGGTTCGTGAGAGGGTCGTTGAGAGGGTCGGACGGGGGGTTGGCCCCCATCACGACCCTCCGACCCCCCGGTCCGTTCAAGGTTCACGGGTCCCGGACCCCCGCTCGCTCGTCCATTCCTTCCGCTGAGTGGCCGCTGAAAGTGCTGAATGACCGCTACCTTAGGTACAACTGCGAAGGATTGCGGATGTACCTGGACCGAAAGGAAAGACCTTGGGAGACAATGAGATTAACGAGACGAACACGACGAGAAGGGACGAGCAAGAATTCAAATGGAACGCGCCTTTCCTCTTTTCATTTGACATTGTCGATTCTTCGCCTGTTTTGTCCTCACTCCGCCCCCGTATGAGCTGCTTGGGTTGAGGTTGTTCACATGTCCTTCGAGAACATATCCACCACACTACTGGTTTCATCTTTCAATGATTTATTATTATCTTGGGAAATGTGGCGTCCCAATCCCTTCTTCATCATCACCACTTTCACGAGTTAGCTCTGCGCCGTGTGATCGTGCACCGGGCACACCCATTGCGCTAGAGTAGCCAAGGTAACGTTCAACGGGCGGCCGACCAAGCTGGAGCAACGGAAAGGGATGCTTGGAGATGATGCTTTGCGCGCGCAAGTGTCCATTCAGCTGACCCTGACGAGAGAATGAGGGCATATACGAACCCCGAGTTGCGTCTAGCGAAGCATCATCCCGCTCACACGAGAAGCATCCCGCACCTGCGCTAAGCTTCTTCCTGCGTGCGCGATCGCGAGGAGCAATTCACCGCAAAGCATCAAGCATCATGCATCGTTGCCCTGATTTTGGCGAGGTTATTCGCAACAAGCCACACCCTAACCCGCGCCGACGAGTCAAAATTGCCAAACGCCATCGGGGACTCTACCGGTGTTGCACTTGTTGGCTTGTCATGCCTCCCTCAGCTACCACCCTCCATGCTGTACACACTGGTTCAGGAACCCCGGTACGGCGAATTCCATTTGGTTCACTACAGGTATGTATGCACATATCAGTGTATCACGCTCACCTCTAGCATTTGTTAGCTTTGGTGTTTTATTGCTTTGTACCGAGTGTAAGGTCTCACACAACCACACCCTCACACATACCTACCACAGCAACTATCACGATAGCTGCAACAAACATGCCAAGGCAACGAATAACTTACCATATTCTATAGGAGCATATCAACCCATATGGATGTTCGTGGGGGAGGGATTCACTTACCCACAATCCGGTATTTCTAGTGACGCAGGGTCTTGAACTCTCTCGGAGCTAGCACCACAACCAAAGCAACGAGGAGGGGAAGCGGCATCAGAAAGGGTATTGCATCACTTTCTCGATCTGGATCGCACCCTTATATATGTACCCCAACGTAGGCGTCGCGTTACGGGGCTTCGGCCCCTGGCTATTAAAGGCGAGCAAAAGATAAAATCGGGGGACCAGGCGGGGTATCAAGGTACAGTATTGTCCCCTGAAACTGCATACTCCAGATACTGCATATACACCAAAAGTTCCCCATTTAGTGCATACCCAGGCGCGGTCACAAATCCCTGTCTCCCACCAAAAGCCAGCTCCCCCTTCTGCATATACGCCAGTTAGTGCATAACAATACTGTACCTTCTCTCGGAGGGGTTCGGTAAGAAGGGGGGTTCTGTGACAGTGTAAGTGGAAGAGCCGGATTGCGGTGCGGGCCTGGACATCATCGGGGCCATGCGATGTCATGTTCCCCAACATCTCGACAATTGCGCAATCTTGGACTACACGCAATTTGGCTTCACTTTCCCCTTCATTTTCCATCGTCGAGATGTCGGCTTCTGTGGGATACAGTACCAAAACTCAACGAGAAAACGCCGAAATTGCCTCACCGGCGAGACCAGGGTAACAGAGCCAGAAGCCTCTCGCCGCCGACCATTCACCTTCCTCCCTAGGGCGGCATCCCGAACGGGGCCGGAGCTAACAAGGCTATGGGGAAAGCTATGATGCACCGGAATCGGTAACCAGCACGACACAAAACCGTCACCAGCAAGACTTTCTATCTCCGACGTCCTCGCAAAGTCATAAAATTCCGCCCGCAACAAGAGTACCAAAAGAGAGCCAAAATGACCGTCATTTCTGGGCATGAGTCCCATTGAGTCTTCAAAGCTGATGCACTGTTTTTTTTTTGGGGGGTGCTGAGATGTAGGAAAATGTGCAATATCTTGTCATGATATTCTGGGGTCGGTTTTCGCTTGACTTTGCGCTGGACCTGGCCCTTGTCCCGGCCGAGGATTGGCGCAGCTACAAAAAGGTGCTTGTGGGGGGAGCCTTCCCTGCCGATACTTGTACAGGTCTTAGAAAGCCTTGCTGGTTACGGTTTTGTGTCTTGCTGGTTACCGATTTCGATGATGCACGGTCTAGATTCAGAGTCCGTCCGGGGACAGGATAGGCAGATAGGCTTGCTCCAAAACCTCAAGTCGAGATTGCGAAAGTGGACAAACGACGTTGGGAATAACTTCATATTTCCTGCAATGTCACGCATTGTGGGCTTTGGGCAAATCATAACGGGTAGAGAGGCGGAGAATGGGCTGCGGTCTTCGCAGGGCTGCCTGGTTCGCCTGTTCGGGCCGGGGAAATCCTCAAGGACGATGCAGCGAAGAGATGGTCGAGAGGGGCAAATGAGGGGATTCACACCTCCAGAAGTCGGCCTCGAAAAGACAAGCCTTTGACGATGGGGCTCTCCGCATGCGGTCCGGCATGCCAAGCTTTCTAGGGCTTAACCATCCCGTCGATGTGCTAAACAAATCGTCCAGCAGAGACTGTGGCTTTCGGATAAAGCCGAGAAGAGCGAGGCTGTCTAGCAGAGGTCACCGAAACGAGAAGGGAGCAGCTGTTGACCCCGAAGCCCACGATAAAATTGGATATGACACGGTTCAGCTTGTCAGAACTCGTCAAGCTACCCGTGTCAGTTCCTGTCAGAAACCGGGTTGGGCTGCATCATCAAACAGGGTCCAGGGCCTCTACGACTCAAGCGCAGATCGTTCCCCGAGCGAGAAAGCTTCTCTCCAATAAGGTGTGGTGAATTGGAAAAGGGGGTCGAAACGACACCGTCGCCAGTACCTGTGGTTTGTGAATAACCTCACTTTCTGGCCAGTGCCTGATCCCGGTATCTGCATACCTGGCTCACCCGCCTAGGTCGGTACCTCAGGCTCACGTACCCTCACCCTGACCGACGACCTGACCGCCGACATCACCACCCTCTCACCCGCCGTCCCGGGTCGATGAACGGACGTAATCGGAGGTATCCGGACGCAGTGGATGACACAATGGAGAGCCAAGGTCGATCATCAGAGGGACCATGGAATTCTCGAATGGAAAAAAACTTGCCGGAGTCGGTTTCAGAACCCTTCTGCGTGCGAAATATTGATTCACATGCGCCGGACCCCATACGTAGTCTCATATGTCATTACCTGACTGTCCCGGTATCGCCAGTCGCATCCCACGCAACACCGAGACGACTGTTGACGTCCCAGCCAAAACCCTGTCAACCATCATCACCTCCCCTGTTCACCTTTCAGCCTTGTCATCATCCGCATCCTTCCGTATCCTCCTCAGAACGGAAACAGCCAACCACCTCTTCCGCCCCGTAATATCCAGATCCTCCGCCCCGCGATCCCACGCCCACCCCCGATCATTCCCGTCGCAGTCCCTTTCCCACAGCCTCTCCACCTCGAGCCCGACTTCCCTCAGCTTCTCCGCGTCGAAGAATCCCCGCATCTTCTCCCGGCCGGTGTGATAGCCGCCCACGACCCACGCCCGGGCCCCCGGGTCGTCCTCGCTCAGGAACCACGCGATCGACCTCCGCAGATTCTCGTGCTGCCACGGCATCCACAGGCAGTCGGCGCACAAGACGCGGTCGAACGCGCCCTTATTCTCCAGCGCCAGCGGCGTCTCCAGCTCGCCCCACCCGTGTCCCTCGACCGCGACCTCGACGTCCTTTGCACCCTCCTGGTCCTTCAAGTTCAGCTCAACGTTCTTCCTCAGGTTCTCAATCACAACCGGCGCCGGGTAATCCGTCACCAGCACCCTCTTAGCTCCCAGCAGCGCAGCCATAAGCGACGGCAACCCTGTTCCAGCTCCCATCTCGATCGTCGACCGGCCGCGGATGTCAAAGTCCGCCAGCGGCGGCACAGACACAACCTTGCCTACATCAACCGTTCCCGCGCCAGCGCCGGTCGTGTCACCCCCCGGCGTCAAACCCAGCGTGCCGGCTTCGATCAGGTCGGCAAGCAAAAGCGAGGCGTTCCAGAGGAAGTGGCTAAACAGCGAGCGGTCTTCAGCGACTTTTGGGTCGGACAGCTCGATCCGCAGCGGCTTGGACAGGTGCGGGGAGGTGTAATGAAGGGCGGTGGAGGCATCGCCGTGCTGGTTGGTCACGTCGTCGGTGAAGATGACGCCGAGGGAGCCGGCGAAGAGGTCTTCTGGGTCGTCTGAGGACTCGTTCTCGGTGGTGTTGATGAAGGAGAGGCGGGCTGTTAGGGCCATTTTTTTTGTTTTGGCTTTGGATAGGTTGGGATGGGTTGGATGGGTTGGGTTAGGTTGGATGTTTTTTTTCCCCTTGGGTTTGATCAGCGAGTGATGATCCTAAACAGGTGAGTGTTGTTGGTGGGAGGTAAGTTATTTGGTGTGGTGTGGTGTGAATGTGTTGATGAGAAGATGTCGAAGCTGAGTTGAGTGAGTTGACTGATGTGGTTTTGATGCGATGTGATGATCAGACCTCTGTTCCTTGCAGAAGATTCGTTCTGAGGCTCTGATCGCAGCAGGGGAGTTGATGAAGATCCTCTGATCTTCACAGGTACCGGTAGGTTGGTAGGATGTGTGAAGATCTTGACCGGAGGAGGCCGTTTGTGTGGTCTCAAAAATTCTGATTCGTCTGCACAATACTGGGGTGGTACTCGGCTGCAATAATACTCTTCAGGCTGTCTCCTGCCGTGGTTGAAAACTTCCCTACAAATATAGAAGAGGACGGTATCCTAAACTCTTCTCGAACTGACGAGTGAAGCGATCACAGTGGGCGTTTCTCGCGACTTTTGGCGGAGCAGCCCTCGAAACAAACTTTGGTGGGCCTAGATTGAAGAGGGCTAAGGGTTTAGGGCATTGCCTATGCCTTTAGTGACAGCCCTTTTCGTTGTTCTCCACCACACAGTTGTTGATCGACAACATCGTGAGTAGGTAGACACTCTGAAGAGTGCGCTTCCTGGATTGCAACAATGCTTCAAGAAATCGGGCTGTGGTAGACGTCTACTAACACAATGTCTGCAAGATGCCTAACTCCATCAAGTCTGAATATCGCAGGCCACATTTCCCGGACGACCCTTTCCTTCTAGGTCACTTTAAGGAAAGATATAAAGAGATTGAAGGATCTAGGGTAGGTCGTGGGTGACAAAAAGACACCCGATCACAAAGGTGTCCATGGTAACTAAGATTGGAAAGGAAGTAAGAGTAAACTCAAAACTCTATTCAACTAAGCAGTAATGAAACAGGTATCGTAGCGTCATTCATCCAACAAGCAAACTAGACCTCAGCAGCCCCAGGTAAACCAAACACTCCTTCAACTTTTCTTCAACTTTTCTTATCACTTCTTCAACTTTTAAAACTCCAACTCTGCCCGCCAGTCGTACGACAACCTCACAGACCCAGTATCAACATCACACGCTCCCACCACCGCCACCAGCACCACCAGCACCAAAACCAGCAAACCCACCCCCAACCCACCCAGCAGCCCTCACCAACATCGTCACCGGCATAAACGTCCACCCAAGCCAACTCCTCATACTCCCCACGCCCCAGACAGCTCCAATAACACCCAACACAAAGACAAATTTCCACATGAACCTCACAGGCCCGATAGCCAACAGCGATAACTCTTTGCTCTTTTCCTTTAGTTTTTCCTTTCCGCGCTTCAGCTTCTCCTCAGCGTGATCCATCTTGACTTTTAGCTTATCTTGACCGTGGGCTAATTTGTTCTTCATTTTGGCTCGCAGACTTAGGGCTGATGAGGAAGTAGAGGTAGAGGCAGAGGCAGAGGCAGAGGCAGAGGTAGAGGCAGCTTCGGTGACGGTTTCGGTGACTACCACTTCGCTGGCACCACCAGCACCATCACTGGTGCCTTCGATTTTCTTCTCTACCTTGGTAATATGAGAAGAAAACCAGGACTTTAACTTTTGTCGTGAGGATGAGGAGGAGGAGGATCTTTTCAAGGCTGGTCTGTCACCACCACCACCACCGTCTTCCGTCGTCGATCCGCCGGTTCCAGATCTGGATCTGGACTCTTCACCACTCGGAGCTCGACCTTTACTGCTACTTTCCACTTCCCTTTCCATCATCGCAGTGTCCGTAATTGTGACAGATATAATCCCAGGTTCCCCAGGGTCCGCCGCCACCGCTGCTGTCTGCGTCCTTTGCTGCTGCTGCTCTTGCGATTGCTTCATCTGCTTATCAGAATCAGAAGAATCATCAGCATCAGATCCATCGACGTCAACGATGTGGATAGGTACAAGAGGAAGAGAAGGTGCATCCCCACCGGCAGCTGGGTTATGGTCCGAGGTTGGAGACACCTTTTCGGCAGATGATTTTCGTCGACGTTCTGCCTCCTCCTCGTGGTCCTGACTCTCAGAGTCCTTTGGCTCGGTTTTCTTGCTGCTGCCGCCCGTGGAAGGTTTTTTGAACCTGACGGTCTTGCTTCGGATGAGAAGGGAAGACATTTCTGATGATGATGACGGCTGCGCACCGGCTAGTGTTCCTTGCACCTTCATGCTGCTAGTGAACGGGTCGAGCAGGCTTCCGGGACCCGAGGGAGAGAACGGTTCCGATGTACGACGGGTGGTGGTGGCCAGCTTGCTCTCGGGTTTCTCTGACAAAATAGGATTTTCTGGATTCTCATCGATGGAGGTAGATTCAGAATGGCTGTGGGAACTGAGGTGAGCAGTTCGGAGACCGCGTTCTCTCGAGACAGCAATGCTGTCGCGTAGTCGACCGCCTTGCTCCATGGGCCGCAGCAAAGAGGCTACCAGGTATGGGGACGGCACGTCTGATCTGTCGCCGCGTTCATCAAGTGGCTCATCGGTAGAGACAGACCGAGAACGACGATGGTTTCTCATGCCAGGGGCTGTTCGGACACCCCGCTCCTTTGAGAGAATAATGCTGTCGCGTATGCGACCACCTTGTTCCAATGGTTTGAAAGACGAAGGTCCCGGTGATGGTGAAGGTGTATCATCATCAGGCCTCGTCACGTTGATGTCCAAAACGCTGTCATCTTTCGTGCCCTCCAAGAAGACATGGTCCAGCTGCGAGACAAGCGCGAGCATGTGCTCGAAAACATGAACAGCTTCGTGAACAATCCTCGCCCGCTCCGAAGTCGTGAGTAAATCCTCCGCCTCCACCAGGCGTCTCTTAAACTCGCGCTTCAGATCTTCTCCATCCTGGTTGGTGTTGAAGTGAAAGAACCGGAGACGCTCACTCATCGGTGCCGTCGCGTGGGACTTGTCCGGATATGCGCATGCTTTGTTGAGAGGCATGATGGGATCACACTTGGTCTTCCAGAACTCCGGACCCGCCTTTTCCAACGAGTTTCTGAGGATTCGGCCCCCGGAGAAGAGCGCCATGTAAAGGACCCATGCGTAGGCAAGTAAGATATGTGGACTCTCGCCCACTGATTGTTTGATATGGGTGATGAACTTCCTTAGGTTTCCATTCTGAGCCGCGACCTCAATCTGCTCATCCACCACGTCCTTGGACCAGCCTGTCAGGCAACGAATGTCGGCTCGTAGACAGTCGGCTCGCATGAGGCCTGGAAGACGAAGACTTTCGAGGATGGAGAATATGCGCTCGGAGGTGCCGGGGCGTTGAGAGAGGCCCGCATCGTCGCCATCGTGGAATGGGACACGGTGTGAGGTCTTCGGATCAAGGAGAAATCGGTCTTTTTCTTGCGGTGGTTGAGGAGAAGGCGGCCTGTTTTGGTATGGGGACGGATTTCTGAAGTCCTTCGTCTGCTCCTTGTGGGAAAGAAGGATCATGTACCATAACGTCTCGAAGGTGATGTATACCGGAGCCACGTGGAGCAGACCGGATACGTAGGTTGAGGGGGTATTCGCGGCCGGAGGAAGAGCCAGAGGTAGACGGCGGATGATCTGACTGTTAAGCTGGGTATGCACCGATCTTGTGGCCGCGTTGATCTGGTCTCCGAGGTGGGAATACTGGGGGGCGGGACTGGAGCGTTCCATGGTCGTATCTGTAGCCGGAAACACTCGTGTGTTTGATATCTCAGGTGACAATCTGTTGAGCTTCGATTTGGTTGTCGATGCTAGAAAGGGCGCAAAGTTGGAGTAGCGGCCTCGAGGGTATTACTGAGGGGGTGCAGGCATGCTTCTGGGAAGAACAAGAGACACGATACACAACAGACTGAGACCGTGGACTGGAAGTAGGACAGGAAGGCCCTCCGATCGGATGAGTAATAATACTATAAGGACGTATAAATGTTGCAGTTCCGTGAGTCAGATAGGTACCATGAGAAATGGGGAGTGATTCTAGGTGCTATTGATCATGTCGTAGTGTTTTTCTTTGAATGGATCATAAATGACATCGAGGCGACAGAACTGCAGCTCATCCTCCCAAGGGAAGGGGTCAGGTAGTGGGTAGGAAAGAGCAATGACGACGGCATCTTGATCCGATCTTACCTCTGGCTGTAATGGCTTGGGGCAATGACTCCAGTGAATCGTTGATTCAGACTATGGAAGTGTCAAGAGCTCTCGGACCATGATGGCGAAAGAGAAAGGGAAGGAAGGATAGGGTATATGCTAGTATCCATGAACTGCGCCTCGAGACTAGAAAAAATCCGAAAACCCGGTTGACACAAGTAGAGAATTGATCGCCTCGGCCGAGCGAGAGCAGAAGCAAAAAAAGGCTAGAGATGATCCCGAAGCCGTCGAGTTATGGTGTTTCCATGTTTATTGTTGTTACCCCTGTGTTGTTCCAGCGTTACTAGCAAAGTCAACGGCTGGTGGCGAAGGGACGGTGCGCATGTACGCCACCTCAACATCCACAGCCAGTGGCTCGTTGGTACCAAAGTTAAAGTGCTGTCAGGTTTCCTCCAAAGGCGGACCATAGTAGTCTTGTATATCTGCTTGGAGGCTTTTTCGGCTTGACCGATGGGCGATGGTGTACACGTTCACCCGGCAATCGACGGTCAAGTCGCGACACGTCGTCCAGTCCAGGGTGACCACCCAATACAATGCGCCTTGCCAGTGGGACAAGAACCAGGCATGTATCATATCTATCATTATGTCGAGGTTTGTGAATAGACAGTTGAATATGTATACGACACAGCCGGGTTGTGTCCCGCTCTCTCAAGAGCTTGTATACTGTTAGAATGGGAAGAGAAATAGCCAGGATGCCATGCCAAAAAGTAAGAACGCCCGCATCTCTATATGCAATATCCAAAATATGCCACGCTCTCCACGAAAAGTCATCCAAGAAACCTTCGACCTATTAGACAGCAATAGCTGCGTCAGAAGCGCTCGATCCTCCCACAACGCTCCTCAGCTCAGCTGTTGTCTGCTGCTCCTTATCGTTCGCTTTCCCTTCTCCATTACCATCGCCTTCCTCGTGGCTCTCGTTGTTCACAAACACGAAGGAGAAGACCACGATACCAGCTCCGACCCAATAGATCCAGCTTGAGTATTGGTGGTATTGGATCATCTCGCCGATAAGCGACAGCGGTATCGTAAGAGACAGGCCGACGGTGACGACTAGCGGCGTGGTGAGGAGCATGGCGTATGCCCAGATAATATCGCTGAAGAAGGAAGAAATCGTGTTAATCTGTTTTGAATTTGGTCAGTAGAATTCTTGCATCAAAGGTTTTCGGACCATATTCCAACTTACCCAGATAATGGCCCAAGTTGTGCCGTTTGGCGGTAGTTCGAACTAGGAGAAGCAGATGTTAGCAAAGGTATGTCCGCACCACGCACAGCTCGAGAACCCTCCCAAAACATCCCTAACGTTCGATGGGGGATAACTTACAGTCTCAATCCCTGTGACATGCAGGATAATAAATAGTGGCCAGAGAAATAGCAGATTAAGTACCCCTACAATCCCAAAGAACAGCGTCATGTTCATCCGATCCTCATCAACGGCCCTCTTCTTCATAACCGTCACATAAACACCATACACAATGGCACTGAAGAAGGCCATGGCATCGCCAATTGCAATCTCCGTCCTCGACTTCTCCGGGAAGTCTCCTCGCATCTCGTCACTCGCGCCGCTCATGTCCAGCGACGAGATGAGCACCACGCCGGCCAGCGACGCCAGCACTCCCAGAAGTTTCCGCACCGTAAAACCCTCCACGCCGGCCAGCGCGCAGAAGATCAAAGTCCAGATACTGCTCGTCGATGTCAAGATGGTCACGCTGCCGACACTGGTGTACTCGAGACATGCCGACGCAAAGTAGTTGGCCGCAAACCAGAGCATGCTGAACTCCAGACTGAGCCAGAAGGTCTCTGCTAGGCTGAGCTGCTCAGACTTGTTGGTTTCGAGGCTGCCTGTATCGTCGACCAAAAGACTCTCGCCCGCCATTGCGTCTTCGTCGTCGACCGTGGCGACCTTTTGGTACGACCTGCCCTGCCGTATTTCGTACCAGGCCTCTACCAGTTGTCGCTTCGATGCCGGCCACCCATACTGCATAACGTGTCGGATCCCCATGGGTATTAGGGCGAAGGCGAACATGGAGATGTTGACATAGAGGAGGAAGAAAGGCTTGTTGTAGGAGCCATCGGCGAACATGACCTGTAAACCGTAGACCGACAATTGGCTGTCAGCGCGTGCTCACACAAGAAAAAAAGGGTATAGCTACGGATAGGGGCTTGCGCAACTCACACTGGCGAGGAAGTTGGATACCGTCCATAGGAATACCACAACCAGGAGCAATGTGATTCCCAGCGTCCGTCGTCCCATGTTTGTGACCCAGAGGGGCATCCTGGAGCGAAAGCTCCCCTTACTCGCTGTTGTCGACATGGAGAAAGAGCGGGATGATCGCCCTCGCGCAACGAGTTCGACACTTGCTGTTGACGGAGAGTGTGAGCTGCGGTCTACAGCATTGTATGAGTCGGCATCGTCGTCGTCTTCGGGCTCGTAGCTGCGGCGGTGATGGTAGTTTCCGTTTGAGGGCGGCACTAATTCGGCAGCCGCCGGCGACACTGACCGGGCAGCAGATGCCATTTCTGCTGGGAGTCGCGAAACGGCCGAAAGAAGCTTGAAACACAGCAGGAGTCTCCTGGACAGCCCTGGGGAGTTAAGACAAGCTCGAACCAGAAAACAGAACGCCGAGACGTTGCAAGAGGATTGACAGGGTCCCGAAGCAGAAAGTGAGAAGAGTCGGGAGTTGCGAAGCGGACGCAGGGGACCTTATCGGTATCATTGGCTGCTGCAACGACAGGCTAATGATGCGGCGTCAGTGGGAGAGAGCTGAATGAGGAACTACAAAGACAAATTGTTACTGGGGCTGTTAAGGGTAAGGGAGACAACCTACCAATATTATTGAGGAAACGCTAACAGAGAGGCTAGACCAGCTGCTTCTTCAGAGTTCAGAGCGCAGAACGACGAACCAAACGGGTCATCCCGAGATATTGGGAAACAGGATGAAAAGGAGTAAGAGGGGCATGTTTACATTTCGTTCCCCTTTGGAGCCCTTCTCCCCTTGTGGTCACGATCCTCCAAAGTCGACACCGCCTATAATTATACTGATCCCGGTAGGGGGTCCAGAAGGTGGGTTTGTCGCTACTTCTCACTCCGGGGAAGTGGAATCGCAAAATCTCAAAGTCGAGTAGAGTTGCGGAGGCGCCATGGGAGTCCCTGTGATACAAACGGGAATAGTGGAAACTGGTTGCTATTCTCAGTCAACACAAAGTCCGCGGGCCGTTGAGGTGTCCGTCGCTTTTTCTACCACTTATGTTCGACCACTGAAGCATCGCGCCATTGCGCTACTGTCGCCAATTGTTTTTTCATTGGCCCATTGATGAGAATTTTCATCGTGGTGGAAAAGCGGAAGAGGAGATGTGAAGAGGTGAAGTTGAAGAGCCAAGTGTTGTCGTTGCAAGTTGCGAAGCAAGTTGATGCATCTGTACTCTACAGGTGAAGTCTAAGGTACAAGTAGGTACCTCCAAACATTTGCTGCCGAGACGCATCGTGCATCGCTTATCGGACAGCTGATAACGATCACAAAGAAGCCGCCTGGCATCGCTGATAGCAGGCAGCAAGAAATCGGTTCAAAGAGACATTGTCATCCCAAGGTACAACTCTGGCTTTGAGAATATTGGCTATGCCAATCTTTACCCAGTGTTGATGACAAGGTGAAGAGCACAAGAGGTCCACTCATAAACACTGTATAATTACCAGAGATATGATCTTATCGTCAGCTATAGAGGCTCGGAGAGGAAAGGCAGTCGAGATATTAACCTCTCGTACCAAACACCATGACCATGTCCATGCTCCCATCTACACCAATGCATATCTATCATTGCTCCCCATCATTTCACATTCACTCTTGCGCGGCCCATTGACACTTTGTTCCAAACTCACTGGTCATTAGCATTCCGTCTCTTCAGACCAAGATCAAAACCGCATTCCTGTCATACCCAGCGTGATATCATACAAATGAAGACATGAAAAACCAAACTCCCTCATAAACCCAAAAGGAGGACGAAAAACTTCTTGTTGGAGCTCCTTCGCCTCAGCACGCGCATCCGTCCCGGTCGTTCTCGATGTGGATGTTGATGGGATCCTGGAAGTCTCCGCTGAACTCCTCCGATTCTTCCTGCATGAGCGCGTTTCTGGCGATAACCTCAAAGGCCTGCTCGACGTTGATGGCCTCCTTTGCACTGGTCTCGAAATACGGAATGTTGCCTTTGGATTGACAGAAGGTCATAGCCCTCTTGGTCGAAATCTGCGCCAACTTGTTAGTAAACAATGAGCTCCAACTCAAGACCCAGGAAACAAAAACATACCACCCTCTTGCTCTCTTCCATATCGATCTTGTTACCCAGCACGACGAACGGGAAGTTATCCGGGTCTCGCGGAGATGCTTGGATAAGGAACTCGTCTCTCCAGCTGTCGAGCGCATCGAAGCTCTTGGAGTTGTTGACATCGTATACTAGAACGCAGCAGTCGGCACCACGGTAGAAGGCAACGCCCAGCGACTGGAACCTCTCTTGTCCGGCCGTGTCCCAAAGCTGTCCGTCGAGAATCATGCGTAATTAGCAAGTCGTCCAACTGGCCAAACTAGGGTATTTGCCGCACACACCTGCATGGTCACTTGGCGGTCGTCCACCAAGACCTCCCGAGTCAAGAAATCGGCTCCGATAGTGGCCTTATAGCTGGCACTGAACTTCTTGTTGACCTATTTTGCGCCAAAAGAGCGGGGGTCAGATAACGTCCTCTTTGTATCATGATGCATGGCGATAACGGGCTCGAGGATGGCGTACATATTGGTTCATCAAACTGGTCTTGCCGACACCGCTGTCGCCCAAGATAATAACCTGTCATTGGGAGCCATTGTTAGCTGTTGCTGTCTAGATGATCCGATTTCGCGGCCGACACTAACCTTGAGAAGGACCTTCTTCCTCGAAGACATGGCGGGCGGTATGGATTAGATAACGTCGTTCGATAAGGCGTAGAAACCGGGACGAGAGTTGCTGTTACTGGGGTTTCGGGGCAATCGTCGAGAACAACAAAAAGACGGGAGTCGTAAGAGTGAGGAGGACGGCGGGCGCAACAAATGTTGGGTCAGTAGGTCGTGGCAGGCTGCTACATTCGGCAGTCTAAACAAGGCCAAGAGGCTGGTTTCGATAAGTGAACGTGACCTGGGCTGGACCGACCTGACGTTTTGTTGAACTGGGCTGGCCACTGAATGCTGCGCTGTTGGAGGAGCGACGCTGCGACACAACCAGTGACGGAGTGTGGTCGCAGCGCTAACGACGACCCCGACGCACTTTTGGCGCGCCGGGCATCGGGCAGGCACGCACTGGTCCAGTTTCGCCAGTTCACACCCGGACTGGCACAGAGGAGCCAATGAAGTCACCCGACGACGCCCAAGTCGGCCTGGTCCGAGCTGAAACACAGTGCCTTCCGCAACGAGGAACCCGCAGCCCACCATGCAGTGCCCAACGCCAAGGACTGGATGGACATCTCCAGCATCCCGTCATCCTCCCGTTTCTCAAAGCAACAGCCAGGGGCAGAAGGGATCGGCACATTGCGACCGACTCACATTTCTCCAGTCAGACTCTTGATATACTTGTACGATTCACAGAAATAACTACAATTTGCAGACAAACTCTTAACATCCTGCCGATTGCGCGACTTTGGAAACCGACGGGCGATTCCTCGATTTCCATCAACCAAGAATGGCCCAGTCCCGGTGACAAGAAACAGCGCCGGCGTGAAGGATCGTAATATCGGCGGCATCCAGTTCTTCTTGCTCTTACACTACCTTTTAGACTTTGCTAGTCCTGCCCATGGACATAATCCTCATGCTTCGACATGACAACGGTACCGGAAATGGAGGATGATAGCAAGGAGCGACAACAAGCCGAACTTCTGGACAAAATACACAGCCTCAGCGACCTCGAGCTCGCCGTCCTCCTCTCCCTCATCGCACGGGAACACTGTTTGATCAGCACCGAACCCGACTTTGTCGAGGACCTATCGAAAGAGCTATGTCTGACCGCCGTCAAGACCTTTGGCCTCACGCCCGTCATCGTCCAGTGCCACTCGCAGATGACGCTCGATGAGTTCGCAGCAGCACTCTTAGTCCCCGTCACCCCACCAAGCTCACCACAGCCCAACAACAACCAGCAACACTTCCACTACCCCCGCTCTGTACCCTCTGGCTCAGGGTCATACTTCTCCTCGAAACAAAATGTCCCCGGCTCATCTTCCTCCGCCCACCCGCCACCACCACAACAACAACAACAACAACAACAACAACCACCAGCAACGCAGATAGCCAACGTGGTGCTCGCCCAAAACCTCGACCACGCCCCGCGCGCCGTGCAGATCCAAGCCCTCGAACTCCTGCGCACGCGCCGCCTCTTCACCCGAACGAGCGTCCAGGCGGCTCCGAAGCAGTTTCTCTTCGTGGCCGTAGTCGGCGCAGAAAGCGGCGGACAGGCACGAGTCACCCACCACCTGAACGACTTCCTCTACCTTGCGCACTGGCACGACCCGGAAGATGGCTTCGCCTACCTCGAAGAACAAGTGGAAGAAGGATGGGTCGGTGCAGGTGGTTTCGGCAGCCGTTTGGGAATAACGGGAGTGGGGAACAATAACAACCATAACAACGACGGCGACGGCGACGACAGCCCTTACACCAAAGCCGATGATGACCGAGCGTCGATCGATTCGGGAAGTAGTGTCGTCAAAAGGGGTGCGGGGAGCATGGCGAACAGCGGGTTAATCCACGAGTCCTCCTACCACTCGGCCCTCAGCGGTCCCCTCGGTCCCGGTCGTTTAGGGGCTCTGGGAGCGCCCGGTGTCTCCCTTCTCACAGCCATCGATCCGACCTCAGTGGAACCACCCCTCCTCTCCGATTCCGAAATCGCCCACCTCGCCCACCTTGCCCAACACACCGTCAGCGTGGACATCGACGTGCGCCGCTACCAGATGAACATCGTCGCCTTCTTGCGCATGCACCGGGCCGTGGCGGGCGGCGTCACGCCCCAGGCAACCAAGCATTTCGAGCAGCTGATGAGGAGCCTGGCGCCGCTGCACGGGTTGGATTTCGTCACGCCGGCGCTGGTCAAGTTGGCGGCTAAGAAGGTCTACCTGCACCGCATCGAGATTGTGGCGTCGCCCGAGCGGGAGAGGAGCATGCAGTGGGGCAGCGAGTTGAGCGCCGTTGAGGCCATGTTGGAAGGGGTCGGGCCCGAGGAGGTGATTGAGGATGTGCTGGGGATGGTTGCTGTTCCCCAGTAGGCCAGTAGGGTGGTGGTGGTGGGTGAGTGGATAAAGAGAAGGGGAGGGGTAATGTTTAATCGTAATGGAAGGGAAATAATAGGAGAGAAGCAATAGAGGGTGCAGACAAAAATTACATGTAAATTGGAACAAAGCTACAAGCTACCTTGACCACCTACCATTCCATTCCATGAGGTGGCAGATAGCTCTTATATCTATGATTTTTATCTCAAAGTCATCCCGTCCCAACTCTCATTATGTTGGTTTAGTTGGTTATCTTTCTTTCATCCGTTGTTGGCATTTCCCATTTTCTGTCATCCGATCCCTGCGTTGTCCCAACCCATGATCGTTCGTCGAATGCACCCTCCCAATGTTTGTACCGAATTTATGAAGCACGTATTATCATCTGCCCGCCAATGTCGATAGGGCAGTAGAGTAATGGCGAGAGTCCACCAACCCTCTCTTAACGTCTCTGAAGTTGTAGAAGAAAATACATGTTCATCGTCAGGTCGATCAGAAGCTTCCAGCTGATGATTAGCGATTTAGTGGATCTCCTTGATCTTGCACTTCCAGCCGGAGGACTGGGAAAGCAATGGCAAGCTGCAGCAAAAATACCATGTTAGCAACCCACTCTATACACATGTAGGAGCAGCGTCGGAAATGCATTTAACTTACCTAGCACCAAGGCACCAACCCAACTCGTTATCCTTGATCTTCTTCGCAATCCTGACCTCGCGATCAATCGGCATCTCGTAACCCGTGTGCGTAAGCGCAAGCATGAAGTTGAGATCCATGCAGTGCTCGGGCCTATCGCTGATCTCCTCCAGCGCGCCGGGCACGCTGGTGAACACGTCCCAGCTCTGCTCGCCGCCGCACACCTGGGCGGCCAGATCGTGCATCTCGCGGAGGGTGAACGACTCGGGCATGCCGAGCGGCTGGGTGCGGTCGGTGAAGTAGGACAGCAAAAAGATGTCCTCGCGGGCGAACGTCTTGGCGATCTGCGGCTGGTGGACGCCGTTGAAGGAGCAGGGCGCGAGCTTGCACTCGGCGTCCTTCTTGAGGATACGCTCGGCCAGGCTGCGGCACAGGGCGGGGGCCGGGGTCGAGGGGCCCGTCATGTTGAGCTCGACCTTGGCACCGAGCGGGTGGTTGTCGCCGAGGGGCACCTTGACGGCCTTGGTCATGCCGGTCGAGAAGCACGGATTGATGACGGGCTTCTGCATCCACGACTTGTCCTGCTTGTTAAGCTCGAAGAGGTCGTTGACGAGGGTCGCGAAGATGGCGTCGCGCGCCGACATGAGGCCGTAGCCCAGATGCGAGTGCTGGTACAGGTCGAACTTGCGGCCGCCAAAGTCGAGCTCGTACTTGTGGTCGCCGTCGGCCAGCTTCTGGGGCATGCCGCCGCCGGCGAGGCCCTCGAAGGTGGGCTCGAACACGATCTGGGTGGAGCCGCCGCCGAGATCGAAGACGGCAGCGGTAGGGCTGTGGTCGGGACCGCCGATCTTGCCGAGGAGGTAGTTGACCGTGATCCAGGCGTAGACACCCTCGTCGGCACCGTCCATCATGGCCACGCCGTTCTCCTCCTTGGAAACCACGGGGAAGGGGTAGTCGTTCTCGAGGTGCTCGCGGACCGCATCGAGGATCTTCTGGCTCTTCTCGGGACCAATCAGGCGCAAACCGGCGGTGGCCTTGACGGCGACGGGACTGCAGGCCTTGAGCTTGTCGGGAATTTTCTCGAGCGCAGCCTGCATCAGAGGATCCAGACTCTTGGCGGCGGCCAGAGGATCGTCCTTATACGCGCTCAGTCCGCTGCTCTGGCCCTCGATCTTGGCGGTCATCTTGAAAAGAACCTCTTCCTCCAGCTCGGGGGCGGGGCCGCAGTTGTTGAACTTGTAGACGTGGATACGGGAACCAGTGCTGCCGGCGTCGATCATGGAAACATACTGCACGATGGGCTTCTCCTTGGAGAAGGATCTTGTGCATCGGTCGGTGCCATAGGATGAGTCGGAGGGTACTTGGCCCTGGTTGCCTTGAGAAGAGCCTGGTAGTGACAAGTTGTAAGCATTCGGACTCGTGCAGACCGATTTGTAACTAAGAAACTTACCTCCACCGGGGATCTCGACGCCTGATGGGGAGAAGAGGTAGAAGAGGAAGAGGACGGCAAAGACGATTGCGCCCGTCTTCAGGTAGCGCGCCTTCTGCGACTGCGACATCCAAGCGTTCTGCATCCTGATGAAGACGCTTGCCGGTTCCTGATTGTGCTGGTCGCGGCGGTAGCGGTCGGGCTTCTCGTGGGGATCGTGAGCTACGTGCTTGGTCGGCAAAGAGACCGACGTGCGCCTCATAGGGAAAGGGACCGAGCCACTTTATGAATGCCTGGGGGTAGTGGAGGGACAAGTATGTGGTCGATGCGTTCAACCTAGCGAGGAACGCCGAGATTCGAGGAGGTGAGGACCTAGCGGGATCTCCAACTGTGGGTGGACCTGGTCGAGGCTCCGATAGCGATAAACCAGGTTTATTGAGCCGTTGCACATGCCAGACACGGGAAATAAAAGGTCAACGAGAGACTATAATGGGCCAAAGGGAAGGCAAGGGAGAGTTGAATCAGAGATCGCGAAAGTTTATGTCGTTTTGTTCGTCGACATTGAAGACTCTGGTCAAGATGGGAATTCTTGAATAGGGGTTGAGGTGGGTTTGGGGTTTGGAAAGATTTCAGCACTTCTTCTTGGTTGAGGCTGCAGGGAGATTTGGCTTGTTGGATCTTTCCGCTTTCTGGCAGCACATTACATAAAAAAGTACAATTGAGAGTGGCAGGCCGCCCCTGCGACGAATCGTGAATCCTTCCTCTCCAGTCAGTTGCTCTCCGGTCCCACGGTATCAGCGAAACAAAACGGTGACAGTCTTGACACTGTTCTCATGCCGTGGTGATGCTGCGGATGCCAGGTGCCCCCTGGACAGCGACGGTCTGGATGTGGCGTCGCGCCAGCCGGTTCGGGCTTTAGCGCGGGACCTGGAGGAACCCCTGCTTGGCAGCCAATACTTGTAAAGATAGGGGCCAGCAGTGGAATTTGTTAGTGATGGAATACGTAACAGGTTCCGAGGGTACTCTCCATTCAACTTCTAGTTGTTGATGAATGTGAATATACCATCACAGATTCTTCAAGGCGGTCGCCTATTTGGTGCCTCTTGAGAATGGACTGCTGATACTGGAGACACATGTTCTGGTAATGTTTACCAGGTGATGTCTTTGACGTGGCCCAGGCAACTCCAGCACTGCGTCCTCGCCCCACGGCATAACCTAGACAGAATAAGCAAGTACCAGGTACATTTCCGCTTCTTTCGTCTTCCAGAATGATGATTCCACGACTTCGTAACCACTGTTGCCTCTTGCGACAATCACCGAGATATAAACACACCGACAACCTCCTCTCTCCTTCTTTTCCTCATCCATACAAAAAGTTTGTCGGCACTTTTCAGCAAACACGTCGTGTTTTTGGTCCTTCTTTTCCTCGAGATACCCCTACCACTAGTAATACCACGTTCCGTTCGAGTACCGGTACCACCACCCACGTCACTCCCCTCAAACTCACTCGCAAAATGGATGTCCACCTGCTTGTCTATGACCTCTCGCGAGGCCTGGCGAAACAAATGTCTGCTGGTCTCCTCGGCTTCCAGCTAGACGCCGTTTATCATACTTCGATTCAACTAAATGGACGGGAATATGTGTACGATGGCAACATTGTCTCCATCATCCCCGGGTCCTCGCACCTCGGTCGGCCCTTGGAGGAGATTTATCTTGGAAAGACTGAGTGTAAGCACCCTGTCGCTGGACTTCTTTGGAAGTCCGATATGCTGACGGATATTGTTTGAAGTGCCAATGGAAGTCATCGAGGAGTATCTAGACTCGTTGAGGGAAATTTACACAATGGAGGTGAGTGAAGATGAGATCCTGCTTGCTCAACTGGAGACAGCCACTGACCGCTTTGGCGCCAGACATATGATCTCTGGACACATAACTGCAACAACTTTTCTAATGACCTGACTACGTTTCTCCTTGGAAAGGGCATTCCCGACTATATCATCAACATGCCCCAGACCGTACTCAGCTCGCCCATGGGACAGATGTTGATGCCCATGCTCAACCAGCAAATTCATGCCAACAAGCGTGGTGGTGGCATCCTGGGCATCCAGCAAAACACCCCTGGAAGCACGTCTAAGCCAAAAGCACAACTTCACCACCACGAGGGCAAGGTTCACAACGTCACCAGCCTAAAGGAACTTCAATCTCTTTTGGACAAGTACCAAAACTCATGCGCCGTCGTCTTCTTTACTTCAGCAACCTGCCCACCATGCAAGGTGCTTTACCCTCTATACGATCAGCTAGCAGCTGAGGTGGGAGACAAGGGTGTCTTGATCAAAGTCGATGTCTCAGCCGCCTTTGACGTGGGAAGCGCTTACTCGGTCAGCGCAACACCTACGTGTGTGACCTTTCTGAAGGGCAAGCAAGAAAACCGATGGAGCGGTGCAGACCGAGGAGCGTTGCAGGGCAATGTGCGTCTTTTAGTTCAGATGGCGTGGCCGGCTCATACACACCAGTCTTTGAACCTCCCAACATTTTCGAACCCGGGCACGAAACCGGTTCTCTACACCAAAGTGCCGCCGCTGGAGAAACTGCTCGCGAAAATGGGCTCAGACGCCGAGAACCCGGCAGTACAGGGTGTCAAGCATTTCATCGAGGCTCGATCGCAAGACGGACCTGCTGAGGCAACACTGCCCGATATGGCCGCCTTCACAACATTTGTGCGGCAGTCGATCAAGAACGTACCCACAGATACTCTCTTCACGGTCGTCGATTTGATGAGGATCGGTCTCGTCGATCCTCGTTTTAGCGGATATCTGGCCGAGGAGGTGGTACACGGCACTGTCACAGCGCTGCTCGAGCACGTCAACGACCTGAAGGAGTGCCCGTATGCTCTTCGCTTGGTCACCCTGCAGATGGCTTGCAACCTCTTTTCCAGCCAGCTATATGCCGACGAGGTTCTCAGCAACGAGAAGCTGCGAACTTCTCTCACGCAGCTCGTTTCGGCCAGCTTTCTCGACGATAACCATAATAACGTGCGGGTAGCGGCGGCATCTCTGCTGTTCAACATCGCGCTGGCGAACAGTCGCAAGAGACAGGATGGACCGGGTGACGTGCTTCCGCAGGACGATCAGATCGAGCTGGCAGCCTCCATTCTAGAGGCCATCGCGCAGGAGGAGTCATCGGGTGAAGCGCTCGAAGGAATGCTGTTGGCTTTGGGATATCTTGCGTATCGGATGCCACTTGACGGCGAGCTTTCGGATCTATTGAGAACGATGGATGCCGGGAACAGCATTTTGGAAAAGAAGAAGGCTTTCCCCGATTTGAAGTTGATTGATGAGGTCGGGGGCGAGTTGTTGGGTAAGGGATTGAATAAGCCCTAGAAAGTGGTAGACGGCGTGGGGTAATTATGGCATGGAAGTGTTTACAGATACGGGAGTTTGCGTGTTGTCAAGCGTTTGGGTCCATTTTGCGAAGAGGCGTTGTGTGGTTCTGGTACACGGTTGATGGTTGTTGGTTGTTATCGTTTTCAGAGACATGTTGCTCGGGTGGCGGCGTCTTGGCCACCGAATCTTGCATCTAATATCGTGATGATAGAGAATATCGAGAAAGAATATGTCCAATCATTTGTGGTATGTATTGTGTTGTTTGCCTTCTCGGACGACCATGAGCCAAGAGGTACTGCTTACTCTCGTCATCAGCTTTGAACTCTTGATTTGATCTTTATTTTCGAAACAAAAAAACCTCACTATTGACCAGAGAAATACTGAAACCTGGTCTGGACGTCCCCGGCCTGAGTAACTGACCAGTGAAGGAAGCGCGATCCAGTCTTGTTGGTTTTGATAAACGAGCTGCCCTGGCAGGAAGAAAGACTCCGCCCGCTGCCAAATGCACGTCAACAAAAGGCCCCACTAAACCCCTTGCAGAACCCCAATCTTGGATCCTATGGTACACGATCTCTGGTAAGGCAAGTCCAAACGCACCTGCATCCCGAGCTACCTGCATCGTAAAATTTATGGTCCTAGCTCGAAGAATTTGGGAAGAAAAAGTACCGAAATCTCGAGGAGCTGTTCTGTAAACTTTCGATCTTCATCACTGCCCACAAAAGTCGCAATTTTCATCCTCAAGCACCCTCAGCACGTATCGCGCTATCGGTTGTTTTTAACAGCACGCAAGTCTCTCCGGATTCAGCGCTACTGCAGGACACCAACACCATCCTTGGTTCGCCCTGGCAACTGCAACCCAGACACCCCCCCTTTGCAGTGTAAACATTGGCCGATCCCTGCTCCCTTGTCACCAAAGCATCTGAACGTGGAAGTCGTGCCGTGCCGTAGGGCGTAACGAACCTTTCCCTTACACAGGCAGTCACACAGCTTACAGCTACCACAGCAGCAGTACCACTACCTACCTGGACCTCCCCTGCCTTTGTCAGTGTGGGTGGGCATCCAGGTTGGTGGTATTCGATAACCATCACCCCTCCCCAGCTCCCGCCCTACTACCATTGGACTCGATCATTTGCGAATCGCATCTTACATGTTCAACCTTCTTCAACTGCGCTTCCGCAACACCATTGTTGATATCGAGGATACTTTATACGAAATATCTTTGGAGCCGCGTCTGATGCCGAACTCCCTCGACGTCCGCCAGCGGCAGACCCGCTCCAATGTCTCGACCCCAACTCTACGACCTCGAGATGGACCAGTTATGCCTTTCGTCCCCAAGGACCCCGGAGCGAATGTACGGGTGGTGGTGAGAGTACGAGCATTTTTGCCTCGCGGTATGTGAAGGTTCTGTGTGTTCGCTTTACCAACGGAAACTCCCATGCTAACGCTTATTCCCATCACAGAACTCGAGCGCAATGCTAAATGCATTGTTGAGATGGACCCGGCAACAGAACGAACAACTCTTCTGGTTCCCCAAGAGACAGACTTTGCTAATGCTCGAGGTGCCCGGTCTCGCAGGGTACTGGAGGAGAAGTCGTTTACCTTTGACAAGAGCTTCTGGAGTCACAATACAGCAGACGAGCACTATGCGACCCAGGAACATGTCTACGACAGCTTAGGCGAGGAATTCCTCGACCACAACTTCGAAGGGTACCACACCTGTATCTTTGCCTACGGTCAGACTGGCTCGGGAAAGTCATACACCATGATGGGAACGCCTGATCAACCGGGACTTATTCCCAGAACTTGTGAAGATTTATTCCAGCGCATTGCTTCCGCCCAAGACGAGACACCCAATATCAGCTATAATGTCAAAGTCAGCTATTTCGAAGTCTACAATGAACATGTGCGAGATCTTCTCGCCCCCGTCGTGCCTAACAAGCCGCCATACTACCTCAAGGTCCGCGAATCTCCTACCGAGGGGCCGTACGTCAAAGACCTGACCGAGGTTCCCGTACGAGGTCTCGAGGAGATCATCAGGTGGATGCGTATTGGCGATAGAAGCCGCACAGTAGCCAGCACCAAGATGAACGACACCAGTAGTCGGAGCCACGCCGTCTTTACTATTATGCTCAAGCAGATACACCACGACCTCGAGACAGACGAGACCACAGAGCGCAGCAGTCGTATCCGCCTTGTCGATCTGGCTGGCAGCGAGCGAGCAAAGTCCACCGAGGCCACAGGCCAGCGCCTCCGTGAAGGGAGCAATATCAACAAGTCCTTGACTACTCTTGGCCGTGTCATCGCCGCACTTGCCGACCCGAAATCAACCGCAAGCCGCCCTTCTTCTCCCGTGAAACCCGGAAGAGGACGAACACCTGGGCCAGCCAACTCAGTGGTCCCCTACCGTGACAGCGTCCTCACCTGGCTCCTCAAGGACTCCCTCGGCGGCAACTCCAAAACCGCCATGATAGCTTGCATCTCGCCCACCGACTACGACGAGACCCTCTCGACGCTCCGGTACGCCGACCAAGCCAAGCGCATCCGCACCCGTGCCGTGGTCAACCAAGTCGATGGCGTCAGCGCTGCCGAGCGCGACGCCCAGATTGCCGCCATGGCCGCCGAGATTCGCCAGCTACAACTAGTCGTGAGTGACAGCCAGACCCGCGAGAAGAGCGCCCTCGACGCCGAACAGCAGCTCGAGGAATACCAAGCGCGCGTGCGAGGCCTGCAGCAGCTGATGGAGGAGAAGAGCCTGGTAGCCGAGGGCAAGATTCGGTCTCTACAGACGGAAAACGAAGCGCTGCGGTTACATCTCAAGCTGGCCCTGGAGAGTCTCCGAAACCCTATCAAGGTGTCTTCGTTCCCCACCACCGCGCTGGCCATGTCAGCGGAGGACTCGACTATGCCTCTGGTGGCTGTGGGAGAGGTTAGTACCGCCCACGGCCGAAAGACGGAAAATAAGTTGGTGGACGACCCCTTCGTCGATGGAGAAAATTCCGGCAGCGGCATCACTAGTGATGATGATCAAGGCCTCATTTATGAACATGATGATGATTATGACACTTATGAAGAAGATGAAGACGAGGCCCAGGAAATTGATCTTAGCGAAAAGGCTCATGACATGGACGAGTATATGAGTGGCTTGCTCAAGGATTTGAGCATGTTTAGACGCAAGATCGGGGATGATAAGACGAGGTTTCTGGATGAGTTGGGCGTCAGGAAACCGCTGGGGGTGAGGACTAATATCATATGATGACGAAGTTGGTCTGGACTCTGCGTGTTTTGGTGAACGGACGGATGGATGGTACAAAAGCAAGCAATGGGAGCAATCAAGCAGTCAGGGAGTTTACGGACGGTGTTTTATGAAGGGTTATGTATTGTTCAACGAGTTTGGTGTTGGAGGGATGGATGGATCAGTAAATTTGAGGAAAATGAGAAGGGCTTCACAAGGAAAAGGCAAAGGAAAGGAAAGGAAAGGAAAGGAAAGCAGGTGAAAGCCATGGCAATGACTGGAGTCTGGTTGGGACAAGGCGCGGCGGTACGGCATTTGCTTTCAACTTTACATTTTCTTTCTCTGATCATTGTCTTACTATCATTCCCCAGGGTTATGTACTGCAGCTCTCGTTAGGCGTGGTTTCTTGTTTTTTTTTCTTTGCAATATCTGTACTTTTAGAAGCTCTATTCCTCACTGCCCGGTTTTCATGGTTTAGGACGGGACATAGCAAGCATAGTGTAGTCTACAAGTTCCATATGGGACTTTTCGGTTTCCGCCTATCTAGGTTTCAGCCTATCCATCAATGGGGCTTGATACACGTTCCAGATGTCTCACACTTGACAGGTGTATGAATGCCGATGTGTCTGTTATGTTGGTATAAATTCGCGAGCGGTTTCCCATTAACTATTACGATTAATGAAGATAACCTGCGATGCCAGTTTCATTCGTTACCCAACAGCGTAACACCCCAAGACAAAGGATATAAGTCCAGAAACAGAACAAGGTTGCACGCCCATTCATACCTCTATCCATGATGATAATGATGAAGGGTGGGTATCCGCCATGCGGGATCGTGACCCAAGTCAGAAGAACGTGGTGCCGAAATAGCACCGCAAAACAAAACAAAACTCAACTCTCAACTCCTGACGCCCCCTCGTTTCCTTGAAGGTCATCATGTCTAAAAACAAGAGCCCAACCAAGCAACAAAACTCCATTAGTATGCGTCCCCCGTAACTTTTCCTTTCCCTTCCTGGCCTTTTCCCTTCTGCTTGTTTTCCATCTCCCGTCTCTTGGAACAAGAGAAATCCTCCAAACGATCCAGGCCATGTGGCCATGTTGCCAGGTTTAACATTCGTGAAAGTTGTGCCGAAATGCAGAAACATGATGTCGCCGTAGTCAACGCCAAACGCCTCCAAACGCATTGTTTTCCGGTGGTCTCCAAACGATGATGATGATGCTTGCGCCGATGTCATTGCCGCCTCTTGTCGAATTGCTTCGGTTGGTGTGATCCTCCGCTCAGCTCCGTTCAATTTTGTGGTACGCAAGATGTTGTTGCGCTGTAGAAGAGAAACGAGTGATGCCTGTGTATAGACGGGTTAGTTTTAATGTCCAACAACCAGCGTTTCGTCGTGGTAGTGGGGAAAGGGGAAGAAACATACCTTGACCTCAAAGGGTAGGAGAGACGCTTCTGCTTTTAGCTCTCGCCACGCTTCTCGTAGCCCTCCTTGTATCATCCTCCTTCTCCTGTTGATCCGTCTGCTGGTCCGATTGTTGATCCGACTGTTGATCCGACTGGCTATTCACCCAGTCAAGCACGTTCTTCTGGGACTGTTTGGCCCCCAGGCGACTGAGCGGAACCAGCATCTTTCTGGAAGGGGTCCCAGCAATCTCGGTGTAATCCCCTGTCATGGATGGCTGGTCGTTCACCCAGTTCTGGACATCTTGACCTTGCACAGGAGGGGAGGGACTGCGACCCTTGACGACGATTCTCTTCGTTGGGGGTGTTCCTTTCCGCGAAGAGGAGCCTGAACTTTCTGCGCTGTCCGCAGATGCTTGCGAGTCCGGGCTGCCTTCCCTAGCGCCGTCTCTTTCCAAGATCTGAATCTTGATAATCCGAGTTTCTCCCTCTGAGCTGCTGCTGCTGCTACTGGAGCAGGAGGAGGACGAAGCTCGGCGCTTTCGGTTGTTGGTGGTGTGTCTAACCTTGACAGGCTCAGAGATAAACGGCTCGCTGTCGCCAGCAACACCATCCCCGGCCAAGGGTTGCCCGTTGGGCATGACGATCTCCTTCTTCGGTTCCTCCGACTCGAGCACACCCGAGTAAAGGTTCATTTCGATGACGGGAGTGTCAACCTCGTCGTCATCATCGATCTCCATCCTAGCAGCCTTAGGGTTGGCTGCCATCAGCTCTTGGGTCTCGCGATTCGCACGGGCCATCTCTTCCAGAAAGCCAGGAAGTTTGCTGGCAAGCTCGGAGTTTCCGAGCGTGGAAAAATCAACCCGCATGTCAGGCTTGCGAGCAGGGCAAGGTTGGGCGTTTTGGGGACGAAGATCAACGACTTCGTCCATGGCGTCGTTCATCTTGGGCCGAAATGCCATATTGGTCATTTCTGAAGAGATTAGGGGGCCGAGGGCAATGCCGTAAGCTGGTGTCAGAATTGCCGTGGTTGGAATGAGAAGAGGCGGATATGAAGAGTTTCTGGTAAGTATCGGGAAGAAATGTCAGTGGAAAAGTGGTGGTATGGAGGGGATTTGTCGAGCTCTTGAGGATGGGTGGACGGACAATATATAGGTTGAAGGTTCCAGCTGATGGCGAAAATGCAGCAACGTGGTTCTGAAGGTCCGGATACTGGACAGACCGTAATGTTGAAATATTGACAGGAGATGAAAGTAGGTTGACTTGAAGAGTGTCGAAGTCCTAGCAGGTTGACGAGACTCCGAGATGCACAAGGTGAGGAAAGCCCGAGCTGCACGGCACCGAACAATTGCTGTCCGAGACGTTTTTTTCAAAAGTTTTGACGTGTCAAGTTGTAAATGAGAGTGGCGGCTGCGAAAGTTCCCTCTTGTTTCCAACTCGGGGGAGAGTGTATTTCAAGAACAGCTGGAGGGTATCATGGTGAGGATGAAGGTGATCTGAACTTGGCCGGCGGATGACTTTGATATTCAAGTGGATACCACAAATCCTGGCGTCGGTCTGCAGGTGCGGATTCCTACTTCAGCGGGGTGCCCTGTTCATCCCCGGCACGTTAGGGGAGAGGGATCCCACTAACAGATATGTATGAAAGAGCACAGTGTAGCATGTTACAATGCTATCAGGAAACATCTCCAAACTTCACTTACACCGAAGGAAATGGCATAACCACGAGCATACATTCAACAGAGATAGGGGAGTTGAAATACAGCTACCTTACGACATCTTACCACCCGGACTAGATACTTTACATCAACTAGCCTTCATACATACCCACAGATACCTACTTAATAGAGATGATTGCCGCAATCCTTCGAAATCGTGGGGTTTTGGCACAACGAACCCGTTCCCCGGCACCCTCCACACAACTGATTCAAATTTCGAAAGGTCCCGCCGCTCGTCTGGGACCGTTGAAACGATGCCGAGCATGTGTGAATGGGTCTAGCTTGGGAGCCGGTGATGCGACGTCTGCCAGGGCGGCTGTTGGTGGTTGAAACCTGGGGAACATGATCCCCTGTCGCCTCCCTGACACCCCTCGTCAGCTGGCAGTGATAGTGTTTCACCTCGTTGGTCCGGAACGACACAGCATCCAACTGATGGAACGCCAAAGAGGTACGGTAGCGATAGCCGCCGGCTCATTGTTTTATCATCACCTTAAACTTCCCAACTCTGTCTCTTTATCTGTTCATCCGATATTCCCATTGACCATCGGGCCTTACTTAGAATATCCCAAGTCTTGGATCAATCATTTGTTAACGGTGACAAGTCCAACAAAGAAGCCAACCAGCGTTGGCCATCACATCCGACATCGCAAAATCACAAGCAGCGAGCCGTCACAGATTCCTATCATAGGCTCTCAGCCCCTCCCCCTCACTTATTGCTTATGTACCTCTAGGGGTAAGGTAGCCTCCTTAACCTGCCATTGGAAACACCACCTTCTCGCCCTTCCCCTTTTATTCTCAAGACATATATATCTGTCTCTCCTCTCACTTAAAGTTGATTGGAACTTGGGATACCTTGGGTCATCATCAACCTCTGGCATCACCCGACTATCTAAAAAAACACCCCAATCGACATCACTCACCTCCTCACGGAACAATGTCATCAAGACCAGGTCTCTTCACGCGCGGCCTCTCCGGCCTGTCGCAAAGTACCGATGCCAACGTGAGCTCGCCAGCTGCAGAGCGTGATGACGCGAAGCGCAACTTCCTCAAGACGATGCGTCCTTTGCCGACGCAGCATTACTGGAACGTTTGGTTCGATAGGTATGTATGAAAATCTATCTGTATGCATGTGCAATGTACAGTAGCTTCTAACACATCGCATATGTATACAGACCTGATAAGGACCAGCAGAGCAAGTCCGCCGATGGTAGCTACCACTCGAACCTGGAGAAGCTCGGGTCCACGATCGAGAGCGTCCAGGATTTCTGGCGCTACAACAACAACATGCCCATTGAGAACATCAAGATGCGCGAGTCCATCTACCTGTTCAAGACCGGGTTCAAGCCCATCTGGGAGGACCGCCGTAACATTCTCGGCGGTAGCTGGACTTTCCGCGTTCCCAAGGCTAACGGTGCCGATTTCTGGACTCGCGTGCAGCTCCTTGCTATCGGAGAGGAGTTGCAGGATGTGCTTGAGGAGGGTAAGTTTCTCTGGTTGCTACCATAACTTTCATGAGGATCTCAAGCTAACACAACACCAAACAAAAAAAGGCGACCAAATCTGCGGTGTAGGCCTCTCAGTCCGCTTCAACGCCCACCTGATCTCCATCTGGCACCGTGACGCATCCAAGCAAAAGTCCGTTGACGCCATCCTCCAATTGGTCCTCACCAAGGCGATTCCGGACGATTTCCCCCCACTCAAGCCGGATAGCTACTTTTACAAGAAGCACTCGGACCATGCGGGCTTCAATCCCTCGCCGGAGATGCAGGCAGTTCTGGACTCGCAAAAGGCTCGGGAGCAGCAGGCTGCCGCCGCGAAGGCTCAGGCGGAGGCGGTCCAGCAGACGACCGGGACCCAACAAGGGAGCCAGGGCCAGCCGGAACCACCTCAGATTGTTGAGGTGCCGCCTTCGGGAGAGCGATGAACTTGGAACAACGACTATGAAAGACGACAGCTTTATGAGCAGTGAGACAGCTACTTTGAGAGCTTTATGGCCACGAAAAGCAAGAACAAATGCAAGAATGCGACCCAACAGGGATAAAGAAAGAAAGAAGAACGGAGGAGGCGAATGAAACCAAATCCTGCAGGGAAACAGTTACTGAACAACAAAAACGATATGTCCAACTACAGGATCCAGATTGTTTTGGTTATATACGGAAGGATAAAGCTGGTTAAGATCTGCATTGTCTTGGGCGTTGGATCAGTTAATGTATCAATATGGCGAGCGCGATTCTTGATTGTTGTTTTTAAAGATGCCTCGAAGATATAGTCAGTTACCTGTGTCTCTGGTTTTTTTTTGGGATTCCTACATCTCATCGCATAGAGTCTCTTCAAGTGTAGAGGGTAAATAAAGTGTAAAGTTTTCATAAGCATCATCGACTCATCATTCAAGCATACGAGGTTTCCTCTTTCCATCGTCAACAAAGCATCAACAAATTCACAGGGTATATCCTCTCCCTCTAAGGCCTATATGTACACCCAACATCCCACCTCTTGTCTAACATGGCACCCATTTGGGGAAAAAACAACCCCAGCCATCACAACCCCTTCTTCCTCTCCTCCATCTCCCTCCTAGCAACCCTTTGCTCCTCCCACTTCTCCCATCCAGCCTGCGGCAGATCCTCCTCAACAACCAGGTCCCTTACCCGGAACCACCTCACAACGGGAAAATCCAAGATCTGCCCCAGCAGCCCCGACTGCCGCACCACGTGCGTGACGACAAACCATGCAACCGCGCATAGCGTTCCCGCCCCGCAGCCCACCAGCACCTGCTTCCCCGTGTGATACCCCAGGTAGATGCGGCTCCAGGCCACAGCGCCCGCGAGCACCAGCGCTCCCAAGCTGGCGACGGCGCGGTGGGCGAAGGACCAGGGCTCGTGGGCGTAGCGCTCGAGGTCGGTGGCGGAGTCGGTTAGGGTCTTGAACAGACTCGGACCTGCCGACCCGTTCCCATTTCCATTTCCAGTACCATTTGTAGTAGTATTCCCATTCGAAACCTGCTTCTTCTCCCCCTGCTTCTTTTCCCCCTGCTTTTGTTGCTGCTTTTCCTTCGGCGTATGCCTCGCCAACAAAAACAGTCCCACCGCCACGGCCCAGAAAAACACAAACTGCGCATGGCTGCTCGGCATCCCGTACCCTTTCCCACCTGTCGCGTGTATCCTGGGCGGTCGTTCCTCCTTGATTAAGCGCTTGAGCGCAAAGTTGGCGGCTTCGCAGGCGAGTTGGCCGGCGAACATGAGGATCACTTCGGCTTCGCGGGTGGACCACATCAAGGTCGCGTAGACGACGCAGAGGGCTTGGGGGACGAGGGCGAGCCAGGCGCAGAGGAGGGAGATGGGGTCGTCTGGGTTCTGTTTGACAAAAAGAGGTTAGTGATGGTTATAGGGCATAGGGGAGCGATTGGGCTTAAAGGAAGGACGTACGTAGTAGACATGGGTCAGGGAGAGCGAGGCGAGAGGTGTCACGTCGTCGGCCATGGTTGCGATCTAGGAGGGTAGGTACGCGCGGGGTGCGCCTTGGGTGGTTAAGTAACTGGGGGTTGTGTCGAGGTAATAAAGGTTACGATTGCATTTGAAGATCTGTAACAGAAATCTCGCGGTATTGCGACTTAGATGTGACACAAAAGTACAATGACAGCCGAAGCTGAAAAGTGGTGATGGCTTCAATTGTGGAAGATGTGTTGTTACACCTGGAACAAGGAACCGAAAGCTGGTGGAAGATGCACTACAGTACGTAGAGGAGTGGAACCCAGCCAATCGGGGGCTTGCAAAGCGGAGCCAGCCCACTGGATACGGCGTTGTTCTGGAATTCTGCGGCAGCAAATGGCAGTTAAGGCTAGGGGTCGATCGGAAATTCCTGTAAGCGGTAAGGTAAGGAAATTTCGGTAAATGTAGTGAAAAATAAAGATCTCTTACCAGATTTTCAGTCACGTGCAAACCCACGTGATAAAAAGGTACGTACCAAAGCCAGCTCACCTACTATAGCACACGCAAAGTGGTGGTACTGAGGTACCTTAGCTGAGAATGCACGGACTCGTGCACGGATCTTTTCGGAAATTTCGGTAAGGAAAAGTGTAAGGAAATGAAAGAATCCCATATTTACGGAAAATATCGACCCCTAGTTAAGGCCCAGCCTGTCGGCCTAGCATTTTAGGCCTGTGCACTAGCAGGTCGCGCTGCCCGTTGATTTGCCAAGAAGGGGATAACCACAACACCGGCAGGCGAGTCATCTTTGGAGACGGGGACCCGACGGCGAATCTCCGTCACTCAACAGTCAACGACCATCAACCCCAAAATCGCTCTGGCACTCGCGGGGCACCGACTGTGGAAAAAGATATCTCCTACGAATTCGCCTCCAAAGCTCTATTTTACGAACCATCAACGCGGATACCGGTGTACGATTCCTGAACATGAAGGGCTTTTCCATCTGCTTCTGACAAATCTACACTTTCCCTTCTACTAGTCTCTTTAGCTCTTTCTCTTGGCATTTCCATCTCACAAAAGTCTGGACTTAGACTCCGACTGAAGAGACCTTGAACTCCTACAACCTCATCCATAACTTAGCTATTCTCATCAAGAGCAAGCTTTACTGCATGGCTTTTCAGAGCCATTCCTCAAATCGAACCTTCCTTTTCTCTCAGATCTGCTACAAGTCGTCCAGGTAGCAGCACGGGTGGGCCACACTCATCGACCAAAACACCAAAAGACATATCCCCGAGTCTTGGCGCCACATCGCGCATCGATGGCCTCTTTCAACTATGATGACTCCGACAGCCCCCGCGATACTGAGCTCAGCTCTCTTATAGCGATTTATCCCGAGATTCAGCATCCTCGGCCAGATGACCCTTACGCCATTGCCATCGACATCCCCGTCAACCCCTCCAAGCCAGTTCTTGTCTACTTCCCCGCCGCCGCGGACCCAAATACGGACCCCCGAGCTCAAGGAAACGCTCAGCAGAACCGAGTCAACCACGCCAATGGAGCTGCGAATGGAGCTTCTTCGAATGGTGCGGATCGTGTAGGAGCAGGTCCGGCTGAAGACGCCGGCGCCGGCGCTGGGGCTGGGGCTCTTGATCGTCACGAGGTAGCCCACTTGCCTCCTGTTCACCTGGAGATCATCTTCGGCCCCGACTACCCGGCTGAGAAACCACCGATTGTCACCATCTCCGCGGATCCCCCATGGCTTTCCAAGGAGACCATCAAGAGACTCGAGGATGATGGACCGCGGCTGTGGGAAGAAATGGGTCGTGATATGGTTGGGTTCACTTACATCGACCACATCCAGCAGGCGGCTGAGGATGTCTTTGAGCTTGTGGACGAGAAGGGTACCCTGGAAGTTGACCCGCAGCATAGGATCGCTATCATGGATTATGATATCCAGGCACGTCGGGCAGCGTTTGAAAAGGAAACGTTCAAGTGTGAGGTGTGCTTAGGTATGTGCAGATGCTGTTGTCTCCAATTAACGAAATAGTCTACTAACACGCAAAACAGATCCCAAGAAAGGCACCGTCTGCCACAAGATGATCGATTGTGGCCATGTTTTCTGCGTCGAGTGTCTACAAGACTTCTACAACAATGCCATCAAAGAAGGTGATCTCGCCTCCGTCCGCTGTCTAACCCCCAACTGCGCCAAGGAGCGCGAACAAGCAGCCGCCTCGTCTTCAGGGAACAACAAGAAGCGGAAGAAGCCCAAGACGCACCTCAGCCCGAGCGAACTTCTACAAATCCCGCTTGACCAGGAGACCGTGAAGCGCTACGTCACTCTCAAGTACAAAACCGAGCTCGAGTCCGACAAGAACACCATCTACTGCCCGCGACAATGGTGCAACGGAGCCGCTCGCTCCAAGAAGCACAAGAAACCGCAGGGGCTAGAACTGAACGATGACGACGAGGAGGAAGACGAAGAGGAGGAAACCAGCGGTGCTTCCAAGCCCTACAACGCCACCGACCTCCTCGCCATCTGCGAAGATTGCAACTTCGCCTTCTGCTCCCGCTGCCACCAATCCTGGCACGGCGAATTCGTCCGGTGCCAGGCACCCCGAAAGAACGAAGAGCTCACAGCCGAAGAAATCGCTTCACTCGACTACATGAAACTGCACACCACCCCTTGCCCGACATGTGCGGCGCCCGCCCAGAAGACGCACGGCTGCAACCACATGATCTGCTACCGGTGCCAGACGCACTTCTGTTACCTCTGCTCAGCGTGGTTGGATCCTGGCAATCCCTATCAGCACTTCAACGAGATGCCCGGCGGTAGGATTACCGGGTGTTACCAGCGGCTGTGGGAGTTGGAGCAAGGCGATGGCGATGATGTCGGCTTAGGGTTCGAAGGCGGTGCCGGTGCTGTCCCCCCGGGTGCTGGGCGTGCTGGTCCCGGAGGAGCAGCAGCCGCACCCGCAGTAGCAGCAGCAGCGCCTCCAGGGTTTGAGGGCCTACCGGAGCAACGGCTAATGGAGCTGCTGATGGCAGACATGGAGATGGAGAGCGACGATGAGGAGGACGAGCATAGGGGCCCGCCTCCCTTTGGTGATAGAGAGCTTAATAGGCAACTTGCCGAGGGTATCGAAGCGGAAGCGCAGAACGGTGCAGGAAGAGGTGGTGAAGTCGCGATTGCGCGCGAAGGACCGCTCGTCCTGAGGATAGACGGAGGCAGAGGAGGAGGTGGAGGTAATCAGCCGGCAGCAGGTCGCGGTGGTCGTGGAGGTGCTGCTGCTGGCGCTGCCGCCCCCAATGGTCCTGCCGCAGGTGGTGGCCGTGGAGGAGCAGGTGGACGTGGAGGAGGTCGGGGAGACAATGCCCGAGGAGGACAAGGGGCAGGGGGAGCAAATATTCGGGGACAACATCAGAATCGAGGAGGTGCCCCGAACAACCGGCATAATAACCGTAACAACCATCCGAACCACAATGGCGTCGGTGCCGGTGCGGCCAGAGGAGGAAGAAATGGCGGTGGTGGTGTAGGTGGTGTGGTCAGGGGTAATGTGGGAGGCAGGGCGAGGCCCAATCCTAACGGTCCTAGGATGGACTTTGATAATCCCGATAACATACAGGTCAACGTGCCTGACGGGATACGACTCGATCCGCAGCAGGAGGCGTGGATTAGGCAGTTTGTGCACTTGGCGCTGGAAGATCAGGAGGACCTGCTTTTTGATGATGACGACTGGTAGTCAGTCACCATCATTCGGCTGAAAGGGAATAACAAGGGTCATGATGAAGGTAAAATACAGGTCTTGACCAATATAGCATATAGTCTGTACAGCGGAGTTGAAAACCATTGTTTGTTTTCTGTTGGCTTTCATCAGCGGCATACCTCTATGGGGAGAATGATAGGAAACGAGTTAGATAACTTCTCTTTGCATACCCTGACCGGTAACAGAAGCTCATTCGAAGTTGAAATGAAAATCGTACATAGCGTTATGGGGAAATTCATCACCATCAGATGGTTGAGCCTTCTTACTTCCGCTTCGTCCCAACAGCCGCGTGATCAATCACACGAGCTATACGTATTTAATCCTGAAAGAAAAGACTAGTATCCTCAACAGCAAGGTCCTTTCCATTTCAACATCCCTCAAATCGCTTACGTACACCTACCATTCCATGATTGTTCTTCCCATGTTCAGCCACAGAACTTCCTCGTTGTAATATATCCCGAACCAAAGGTTGAAAAAAGCCGGTTTGATACTACGTGCCTACATTTCTTGTCCTGGTGTTCTTCCACCCTTCTTCTTTCCCTTTCAAAATCACTACTAGATTACTTTTCAGCACATGTCTACTAAACCCTCACATGAAGTCTACATTACTGGTATCTGTAGCCAGGCCGTCACATAGGTAGGTCTTATTCGTTCCATCTTTCACTAGGTAGTCGTCTCTCTTTCCCCCAACACAACAAACAGGTCAGGCTTTTCGTTGGTGGAAGAAAGACGCACGTCAAGAACACCCATTGAAATCCAACATCCACATCAACATTCTTAATGAGCGCGAGACGCGAACGCGACGCTGTGATTTGGCTTGGTTTGTATGCCCTTCCCAGCCGCCAGCCTTCCTGCACAGTAGTTTGGTTGGGTGGACGGCTATATATGAGTTTCTATACATAGACATTCTTGTCCACCCGTTTATCTATGGGGGTTACTTTCTCTGCCGTTGGTTTTCTTTCTCCGTCTCTTCCATGCATATGGATATATAACCTCTTTTCCCATCCCAGGCTACGAAATGAGCAGTGTGATAGACTTACATACAGATATGCATACATCTCTTCGGGTATGCCTCGCCTCGCCTTGCCTCGCTTCCATATTTCCACCCATCCTTCCCGCACCTGCGTGGCGCGCGTAATGTCATATCATGTCATGTAGGGAGGAGTGAAGGGAAGGGAAGCCACGCATGCTTTCTTAATTTCGGGATTTTTGGTGGGTAATAAGCAAAGGGAAGCTAGAGGAAGAGGAAGCCGAGGTAAGCGCGGCGTAGGTTGACATTGATGGTGATTCCTACATGGCAAGAGAACGAGATGTACCGATAGGTTTAGTCCTTCCTATCTAGAAGGATTGTATCATGTTTGCCCAGTAACGAGTCCTTCGTTCTCGTTCTCGTGGGCCGGAGCTCATTTCGATAATCCGGGTCATCAACCCGGGTTTGTTCTGGTGTTACACACTTCTTTCTTTTTCACTTGATCATGTGCGTGTGTCTTCATGAGCGAAGGCACACGTTAAAACCGTTTCTGTAATTATCGTGACTCTCGTGGTTATCGTGGCCGCCTTCTATTCCCGGCCTACCTTTCGGAGCCCGGACGGACTCTCCTGCTCCCGGTGTTTTTCAAACCAACAAGTGAATACCTAGGAACTACCTAGGTAGTAGTAGTAAGCCAAGGCACTCGCCAAGAGAGGAGAGACTTCTAAGAAAGGCAGGAGCTTTTAACTACCGCAACGGACGTCTGTAATTCCATCAGTAACTTGCTTCCACTTTCGTGTTCAATAATTCGCGTCGGTAATAAACAGATGGTCTGTTAATCCCATATCATTTCCGAGCAACAACTACTCGAGGCCCTAGATAGTCAACTGGGCCCCGTTCACGTTGTAACTCTGACTGACTGACAGTCACTTTGTCTTGTTGTAGTAAACATACACGACACGACTGTTGCTGTGCCAGTGCCGTAGAGATGGATCATGACATGCCACACCTACCGTGCCATCCCGTCCGAATTGCACACTTCTGCACCCAGCTAGTGTATGATTGCGGGTGCGGATGGATTAACCTACCCATACGCAACGCTGTGGCTTGCGGGCTGTTCCCCCATCGTTGCGAAGAAGGAACAGGAACAACCCTGGCATGCTTGCTGCCATGCTTTGCTCTGCCATTCCATCACCATAGGCTTCCATGGTTGAAACGGGCTGGCTGGCTGGATGTCGAACTGTGACAGGAGTCGGGGGGAAGGGAGAGACGAGGAAGGGTAGGGAGACGAGTGTCCTGACAGTGTGTGTTACATCCTCATATCCACTCACAAGTCACACTCCAGTCCCTTCCCAGACTTGCTTCATAGCCAGAAACGTTCGATGGGTGACGGTGTATTGCAACCGCCCCTTCTTCCCTCAGCCTCTCCCCCCCTTTCGCCATGTCTCCATCCATCCATCCACCCATAGTCCCATACAACCATCCATCACCACCCACCCTCCCGACCCCTCTCCCATCCAAAGCCATCGCCCATCCTTGCCTTTCCTGTCATGCCGCCTGCAGTCGTAGAGGTTCCCCGAGTCCTTGTGGGAGTCCGTGTGCCTACATACCACCCTCTCTTGTTCTTTTTCTGGTTCCTGTAACCATCCCCATGCATTTTCCTCCGATAGCAAGGGACGCTGGTGTGGTACAAACGAGCTGGTTTCTGGGGTCTCGGTCCATCACTAGTCAGTTCAAAGGAAACCTCGAAAGAGAGAAAGGGGAAATGATCATGCCCACAAACCAAACCAAAGCAGGAACGACCACCCCCAGTTTCCTCTCTTTCTTTTTTTGGAGTTCCCACTGTCCCTTCCAGGTTGCTCGGACGATTTACCCTTTGGCACCCCCACTGAGCTAGTATCTGTCACAACGGCTTGATGCGACAGAAAGGGGGCTTGTCACCGGCAGAACAACCCCTAACAAGCCTGGTTCCGTTTGATTCTCGGCGATGGTGGTTACATAGTTAGTGTACCCCATCAAGCATCTGGAGATGAGCAGGTCAAGGGCAGTTGAGCCGACAGACCGATCGAAAGAACCGAGGCCGGTGTGCTGGTATGTGTTCTCGATCCCTGAACACGCCAGGATGGGGAACAAGGCCATTGTAGGCGCCTGCCTGATGTGTCCAACTCAAATCTTACTCTTGCCCTGTTGCGCATAAGGATATCTCATCGCACACCGTTGTTGTGAGGCCATTCCATTTCGGCTTTCCGAGTGCCTTGTCAAAACGAGGGGGCGTGCCCGCCCCGTCGAGGGTGTGATTCCGTTTCAAGCAGAAGGAAATAAGAATGGAGAGAATGGCAGGGTGGTATCCGAATGGATATGGAGGAACGGGGCTCGAAAGGTCAGCCAGAAGGGATGACCGTGCTTGGCTCTTCAACGCTGAAAGACGCCAGGGGCTGTTAGGGTCGTCGCATTTCGGTAGCTGCTTTCCGCAAGCGCAATTCGAGAACCCAGGGGGTGGCCCCCGGACCCTGCTGCTGGCGGGGATGGGACGATCGAAAAACGGTCGCTGGCGGCGCGCCACCACCTTCACCGCTAACGCTAGTGTGTCTCCGTACCCATCACGCTATAGCCCAGTATAAGCCCCTAGAACCCCTTCATACTCGGCAGCTGAAGACTTCTGCTGAAAACGAGAAAGACCAAAGGCAATAGACGGAATCGACCACACAGAACCCCCTAGAACTCGGCTAAGAAGCGGCAAGCAGTTTTAGACGTTAGCCATGGGTTCAGGATTGAAACACGATCAAAGTTGACTGATGCTGGGCAGGGTGTTCATGGAGCTAGTCGTTCCCTATCATGAAGTTGGCTAGGTTTTTGGTCCGAGATCCGAGAGTTGAAACCTGGTCTTTGTTGAAGACAATGAGCCCCTTGTACTTCTGTTGCTTGCACCTTTCTCTTCGTGGAAACGGTGAAACAGCTTTGCCAAACATCACGGAACTTCTGGGTCGACGGACGGAGTTGGACCGTACGCACGGTGATATGGAATCATGTGAAATGACTATCCACCCAAAGCCAGTGTCGTAACAGGAACACCAGCATGCTGACAGCCCGTCCCACGACGCAGAACACAGTATGTAATTTCTGCAGCAACCTGTCACAGCAAGGACAAGGGCCCGACTATGGTCGTAGTAAAGGCCTTGGCTGCTGGTTTGGGGGAGCTGGGGAAAGGGAAATGAGAAGCGGAGGGGTTAGGGTATTGGACCGGAGAGCCAGCCACAAAGCCACTTGCTAGTGTAGAGAAAGCAGAGGGCGGACGTTGGTAGGAGGCCAGGAGGCAGCGTTGCACTTGCACCCGTCCTTTACAATTGAGAATGTCAAGATCGATGATCACATGTTGTTGTAGATCTGAAAGGTAGCAGTTATCCGCGGCACTGGCCGGTACGACATAGAAGTGTAGCAACTGCAAGAGCCCAACGCCGGTGTTGGGACAGAAAGGCCCTTATCCTCACTGTAACACCCCATAAACTTGAACCTGTAGAATGTCAGACCGGAGTAGAGCCATTGAAGAAGCGAATGAATGCTTGGAGAATCAATAGTGGGGACGGTTAACGTGAACCATTGCCCAAGTATTTGAAGCACAGTCGTTGTCGTTTTCCGATGATTTTGGATCCCATGTCGTTACATACTCAGATGATGTGTTTCCAGACCCCCAGGCAGGTACAGTGTTGGGCTCAAGGGAAGACAGTTCCCGTCGTTCTCAGCTCACTTTTGAGTGGGTCATGACCCCTCCGAAAGGGCTAGGCGCCGGAACAACGGCAACGGAGACGACAACGACACATCGTGGGCTTGTGTACTAATTTGCAGTATTAGCTGCTATCTCAACTTCTAGGCTCACCTAGTCTAGGAAGCTTACTTTCCAATAGAAGCCGTTGGCTGAGCCCCGATTCGTTTCCTTACTTAACCTTTGCTGATGGCCGATGCCATGGAGTGTCCTCATGGACCGAAGACCTGAAGAACGAATTCAGTCAAAAGCGGAAGGTGAGTTAAGAATCGAGGGCGCCACACCTTGTTCGTTCTCTTCGCACTCTCATTGGTTGGTAAAAGTATTACGTCGCTGAATCGGCCCTTCCAGGCTAAAGTCGGATCGCTTTGGAGTCAACTCCCTCCATGTAATTTCGGGACCCATCTTATACGGGCTGCGGTAAGCCCCGGAGAGCCCCCAGATTCGCTGGGATGTGGTGGCATCCCGCAAAGGGAGCACCTACATGGGTCTATTCAATGTCTTGAGTGACTGGAAGCTCGCCTAGCCATGCTCGGCTTGCTGAGCTAGCTCTGTTGAATGTCGATGCTGTTGTTCTAATTGCCCAACTCAACAGAACAGGCAAGCACGTGGAAGCCTGACGACGGATTCCAAAGACGATGTTCCGACAAGCGAGCGCTGCGCCGCCGAATATCGGCTCATCTCCCAATCAGTTGCTTGAGCGTCAGCTTTCGGGGAAGATAAAGAAATTTGTTTTGGAGGGCAAAGAGAGAAACTCGGGCCGTGATGTGCAGTACTCGAAGCTGGCTGATGTAGAGGTGGCCATTGCACTGCCAAACAGCGATGTGAAATCAGCCCAGTAGGGCATTATACAGCTTGGTAGCTTGGAATGTTCTTTCCGCTTTCCAGAACTCTTTCCCTTATTGCAGATTTGCAGGAGCCAAGGGAAGACATCATGGTATGGGAACGGAGGGATACCAACCTACAAACTCAATATGATCCAGCGCCTTTGAACCCACAACCTGGCGATGTTATGTCCGGCCGCGGACATGCATCTTTCATGTGAGTAATCATGTGTGTGACAACACCATGAATGTCTGTTTGGGCGCCTGCAATGCTGGATTTGGCAAAGGGACGTTGTATTGCCCGTGATTGCCGTGGTAAAATGTGGTGGAGGGGCGGGTGAGCACAACTGTAGAGCACGTCAGCCTGGCAGATCCAGCGTGTAGCTTGCTGGCTCGCCAGGGCGGCAGATAGCTCACTGGCTCATAGAATTGCAGATTTGGTTATCAACGCCTAGCCTTCCATCTGCCTGCTTATATTATGAAGCCCAGTCTTATTGTTTTGGTAATTCGCAAACCTCCTGCGAGAGCCGTCGGTGTGAATTGTTGTGCAAGACTTGCGAATAAGTAGCCCAATGCTGCCTGTACTGAAGTCGGATATTGTACTTCTTTCTCGAGCCAAAGGTTGCTGGTGCGACCTTCCGTTGAAGAAGCCCAGAGATAGAACAAATCACCATTTTGAACAGTATCTTTCAGGCGAGCGAAAGAGTCCAAATAGGGGGATAAAATACCGCGTTACAAGGCATCTTGCGACCCCTCTCAGGGTCATGCCGTCAGATTATCGTGCTGCATCGCGGTTTGGATGATTCAGCGATGACAGTGAGGGTCGTTGCGCTATGGCCCATTTCTACCCCCTGGCGACGACGAGGTAGCGGAAAATAGCGGCAGGAAAGACTTTTCGATTGAGCCGTGGTTCCACGGTGGAGACAGAGATCTTCATCTGAATGGAGCCTTCTGCTCGGAGAGGGCTGCTGAAATGGGTCTAGGCCGATTGATCCTTGCCGAGAGATTTGCAGCAAACCATCTCCGCCAACCGCCGGACTTTGGTCATGGCAGTGACTGGCATCTGATGGATTTAGCGATGCGATGTTTCCTTAGAGCATCCCTCGGCCCAACAGAAAAAGGCAGCTTGAAGGGGGTCAATGCGCTGTATGGCTGTTCCAAGGTACCGGTGCTTGTTAGACCGAGTAATGTTCGTGGCATAAGGCTGGATGAAACCGAATTTGGTGTAAGCGAGGCATAGGATAAGATAAGGGTGTTTATCGTCTCAATGTCACACTTGGTGATGATGTACGGTAAACATACTGTATACAACATGACGGAAGAGAAAGCGTGGTTCCTCGTTGGTTTCCTGGAAGTGGGTCCCGGGGAATTTCTGGCTGCGAAGTGGATTTTCGTTTTAACCGTCTCCATCATCCGGAGCCCTTCGTCCATCCAGCAGGCGGCAAAGGGTATCATGAGAGCATCGACATTTTTGGTGGTTTATCCTTTCGGCACCCCCACACGGAGCCAAGAGAGGGGGGTCCGGTGTCAGTGATATACTGTGTAGGCCACTGACGAGGTTGATGCGAGACCGCGACTAGCAGGGTGTTACTATTCGACAGCTGGATACCTTGACAAATTACACCGAGCAACTCCATGAGCAGGGCATCTATGGTGTAGATATCGCCGTAGGTCTCCTCCACAGCGTGGCCTTCGAGTAACAGTAGCACGATCTCTGCCGAGGACTGGATCCCATGGACGCGGTTTGTGACATCGTTGTCGGGTGACAAAATCGTCGGAGGGATATAGTAGCTCCACGTGAATGTGGTGGTGACACCAAACGATACTCTCAGCCGCGGTGCGTACGGCGTGCATCGCGCGGAGAAAGTGTGAGAGCGAACTTGGAACGCACAGGGGTTGTCGTCCGGTTCTAACTATATTACCCAGCACATATAGGCATTAAACCGGTTGTGTTAAGATAAAGAGCAATGGGGACAATCTCGGTCTGCAGCTTACATAGGATATTGACGCGCAATCCCAGTTGGTGCCTTTCCTATTTCTAGTAGGAAGGTGAAATTGCCTTTCCTCTGAGTTAGTTTGGGTGGAGGGGGTGTTCGACTTTGGCCTCTTTGGTCACCGACAACGTAGAACGTTCGAGTGATTATATAATCTGTCGAACAGCTCAAAAAACGTCCAGAACAGCATATCGACGGCATGTGGGAAGCGTAAGTGAGTTTGCCATGCTTATGCCAATTAGTACTGCGTAATTTGGTCAGATAGATGTATGTAGGTAATGTAGCGGTGGTGGCTTGCCTCTGGGTGCCATTGCTGCGAACGTTGTCTCGATCCAAGTTTCATCCGGAGTTAAAGTGCGTAGAGCATCTCCCAAGAAAAGGAACTCTGCAAATACCTATGGCATATAATGGAGTCATGTTGAACAAGCAAGCGAGGCCATTGGCTCGAGTATATCAGGGTCGACTATATCAAGACTTTGGACAAGGGCCTCCGGGCTGGGTAGCGTAGTGTAGGGAGACATTGGAGAGTCGTCAGTCAACATTCACTCTCTTGAAGTCCAAACCGAGACCCTGTCTGTCATTTGTGATTCGATGGCGTCTGGCGACTCGGATCAGTTGCCTTGGTGTAACTGGGAATTTTGCAGACACATCGATGGTTGCCGAACTAGCTCAAGCCTCGAGACTGCCAGGCTGACATCCCGCAAGGACACCCCGTCGAGGAGCTGGAGCTGGCAAGCACGGCACCACAGCTTTGATCGCATTGATCATCCACTCTGTCGCTCTGGACATCAAAAGCTGGGGCATCAAGAGGATTTCAACTGTGGGCTTATTATTCAGAATACAGTGGACTTGGCTGTTCTGGCCGTGTACAGGTACTGCGTAGCTATGGTATCTTCTGATGGGCGGGGCCGTATGTGGGACGCTCAGAAACAAGTGCCATGCTCTTCGATACGTACTCCGTCCTCCACGGTAGGTAGGTGGTGTGCGGCGCTACAGTATGTATTGGCATACGTCCAGTCCAAAGGCTCGAACGACGTTGTGATGCGGATAGGTAGGTAGCATCCGTCCCCGGGCAGATCTTGCAAGCTTCAGCTCTGGTCCCCTGACTTTGCCCAAAGCGTAATCGTGACTGTAACGTTCGCCAATGCACGGCAGCGCGATTGCAGACCACAGTCGTAGCGGAGCGGGCAGCCACCGGCCAGTGCCAGACTGCCAGTGGGGTGTGGGAGTGGTGTACTGTGGAAGTAGCTCTGGTACCTACATAGCCAGCCAGCTAGGCTCCGTTCCCTTGGTGGTTCTCGTGGTGGAGGCTTCTCTTGGCTGGCGCTGGCCTTGCTACCTACGCAGTACCCAGCGAGCCCAGGTGGTCTGTCATGCTCAACTGGAATGGCAGAGTGGTACCTGCCAGTGATGTTGTGTGCCGTAGCGTAGCATATGTACCCGGGTTTCTCTGTCGGTCTCTCGAGACTTGTCCTGGTGTTGAGGTTGTCTCGCCAGAGGCCATGGTGCTTGTATCTAGTCGGGTGGATTCGATTGCTTTCAATTTTGCCCGCTCAACCACTGTCACCGGTATATTGTTAACGACTGGCTCTCGCAAGACAGTGAAAATGTCCGCGGATTTATCGGGTGACAGGCGGCTTTAGCTCTGGGGGTCTGGCCCTGCCAGGTGCGGATACCTATCTTTAGTCCGAAGAAACACCTGAGGTCAAGTTACCTCGAAACATGAATCCTTGTGATCAAGACGGGAGGTCGGGGGGTCTGCAACTTGAAAAAGCAAAGGCTGGCTTTTGATCGTTGATCGCGGTGTTGGTTGAGTGCTTGGCCGGTCTCCTGGTCTGCTGGTCTCCTGGGTCTAACCCTAACCTGCCGGTGTGCCTGGATTGGACGCTACACGGCGGAAGCCACTGCAACCGACGACTAAACCCACGGTGCGGCATCTGAATGATACGCTGGACGTTGGTCGCTGGAGAAAATGATTTGAGATCACCATCATTCCCAATTCCACAAGCTCTTGGCTTTGTGTGACGGGTAGTGCTAGGCTCGTTCGCTGGGCTCGTAGGGTTGGTCTGGAAAATAGAATGGGGACGGGAATCGGAGATGGCTCGCAATTCAACGAAGCGCTTGCGGTCATGAAAATTGAACGATTCCCTGCCCTGCCTTGTGAATCGATGTGAGCTGCTAAAACGGCATGGGGCGGGTTTGTGAGCGTGAAATGGACTTGGTTCCTTCGGTGACTTTCCATTGTGGATGAAGTGAAATTGAGGGGAGCACGGGGCCTTTGCGGGAACCTTGGTCGCGCTTGCTGCGCTTCTTGCGGAACGGCACAACCAGAGCCGAGTAGCCTCCGCAGCTTCCTCTTTCTGAGCACCGGTGGGCCTTGCGGAGAAGGCAAGAGCAATGCATGAGAAACCACTATTGAAATCCCGCCGCGGCCAGTAGGTTTTGCGGCCATCAAGGTCCTGTCCTGTCAAAAGTGAGTGGAGAAAATCCGAGTGCAATGACTGACCTTGTCCGGGAATTCAAGAAGGTATTTATTCCACACTGTCATGTCCATTTTGCACCGGGTGACTAATAGTGAATCAAGGGTCGAGTGGTTGTTGTCCACAAAGCCCATTCGCTCAGGACATCGGCCCTTCCATTGTACGATCGTGATGAAGCGGTTGTGATATCGAGACATGTTGATATTGAGGTGATGGCGGGTCGGGAATCGCGCCAGCTCGTTTCTTTTTTTGGGGAGCAATATCGCAAAGAGGACACACATCGGGGCATTGCTTATATCATTAGCCATGGACAGCTCGTAGGAGCCTCTCCAATTCCGGATACCTGACCCTCACATGGCAGGTCCTAAGCCCAGGCAGTTTGATGAGATACACACCCTCTAGAGCTGCGTCTTGTAGTATTTGACTGACTTGGAGACCGGCTAGTTCTACCGCTTTGTCTCGTTCAAGTCGGATTTATCCTTCCCACATACAGTCTAGTACGTCTGGCGGGAGTCAGGTGGGCGCCTACAACCAGGGTAATTAACGTGGCTGTATAAAGGGGTTCGATTAGGTTATAGGGGTAAAAGAAGTGGCCCCCTTATTGGCATAGCTACGTGGCAAAAGAGGGGGTTCTAGAGACCGCCAACCTTCTAATTCCTGTTGATTTCGTCGTTTTATCCTTCTTTTTACATATGAACCGACAATACCAGCCATAAAAACGACGATATTTTCAACTCCTCCCCATAAAACCATACCTCGTATTAACCTTAGGACTATTGATATCGTTTATACGTAAATAGCCATACAATCTATATTATTAACTAAATCTGATTTCATTTTACAGACGTAACAAAAGACTTTGAAAATGCTAAAGTTTTTACTATTAATGACGAGTATAATATCATTTACCGTCAACCTTCTTCCCCTAAATTTACACACATTACTAATTTCTCCCTTAAAAGCGGTAGCTAGTATTTTGGTTAGGTTCGAAAGTAATGGAAGTAGTTTATTAAAGAGTATATCTTAAATAAGAAGTATTTAATAAAATACTTTATAAAAGAACGAAGGAAGCGCTAGCGAAATTATAATAAGTAAGGTATTAAGAGAGAATAGTAAGAAGGTAAGGTATTTATATAGGTAGAAGAGTTTATCGTTATTAATAATAATGAATAAGATATTGGATTACTAGATTAATATTAATAATAATACTAATCGAGTAAAATCGGTGCCGTTGAACTTCCCTCCTCCTCCTCGTCTTTAATATCTAAAATTAATTTATTAAGCCCGGTACTAGCTTCGATAATCGCCGTATTATTATATTCTACGAGTTTAGTAACGAATTTAACCTTCCTAAGTTTACTATATCTAAAAATTTATCGTTATTTATAAAAGGCCTTAAAGGTAGCGACGTTTATCTCTGAATAATTTATACCCAGTTTATTAAAGGTAGCTTCTTCGTCGGGCTCTAAATAGATAGTATTAATAACCTCGGAATTATCGGCATATTAAAACCTAATAAAATCAATATCCTTCTAATTAATACCCTTAATATTAATCTTGTAGTCCTCTAAACCGTTAGGGTACATAGAAATCCCATAATTTATAAAAGATTTAACCACCAAATTAGGGTTTTCGTTTTTCAGCCGGTTAATTACCCGTACGATAAAGTATATTAGTATAATCCTTTTTTTCCCGGGAGTCTACTTCTCGAAATCCCTATTAATAGCTTCTATCTCTTTAACGTATTATTAATATTTATCGAAAAGGTATACCTTAATAGATTTATTAATATAGGTATTGAGAGGTTATAATAGGGGTATAAGGCCGCTAAGGATTAAAGTTCGGTTAATACCGTATTTATCTAAGGTATTAAATATATCCTTCGTTTTATAGAAGCTAACCGTATTTAGGATTAATAAAGCCTTATCGTTATTAGTACTTACCTCTTTAAATAATTCTTTATAAATCCATTTAATTATTAACTTTTCGTTATTATAAACCGTTTTATTAAATTCGACCGTCACGCCTTTATTATATTAAATAGTTTTACCTATAGGGATAAAGAAAGTTAGTAATAAAAAAGGAAAAAGGAAAAAAGGCATAATTTCTAACTTTTACCTTTTTTCTTTCCTTTTCCTATAGTTAAATAGGGAATATACTATCTACCCGCCTCTACCTATATCGTAAACTATTTGCCTACGGGCAATAGCTAGAAAATACGGTACTAATTTACCTTTCTATCGGGTTAAAATCTTACTCTAAACTAATAACCGTATTAGCTATAGGGAAAAAAAAAGAAAAAAGGTAAAAAGATAGAAGGGGAAACCCTATATACGTATAGTACTATACTTATCTACTGTGATGGCTTGGCAAGCTCACCACCAATCTGGCACCCGGGTCTTACACCTGTCATCCCATCTGCCACTGTATTCCTTCTTTATAAGGACCTCACTTCTTCCATCCGATGTATCTAGCTTCTTCTTTTCCTTCCCATACTTAATATTACCCCACCCTCTAATGATTGAGGTTCGACTGGACTACGGTCAGTCATCGTGATCGTTCACAGGAGGATCACCAAGTCTCTGAGCAAGATGTCAGTTGTACTGCGGTAGCTGATTGCGGAGCAAACCCAACCCCCCCCAGTGGTCTGGAAGCACCCCGTCTACGACCGGAGCTTTCCTCGTTTTCGACTCTTTCCGGATCAAAAGAAGTCAACCCCATAGTTCTGGAAGTTCATCCCAAAGCTTCTCATCTTGGCACTTCTTGGATGAAAGATGTCAACATCAGACCTTCTCGTGGCTTACTCGGTCAAAATCACGACGTTTCGGCTCTTCACGACAAAACGGCCATTTCCCAGCTCATCGGGATCTTACTGGTTTCGACACTCCAGATCAAAGTTGTCACCAACACCATGGTTCTGGAGCTCCATTGAATCAAAAGCTTCCATCTCTTGTCCGGATCCCATCTGGACTCAACGCAGCAATCCCGTCACATTGGCAGCAACAACACCATCCATCCCGCTGTTCAGACGGACTTGCCCTCTCCCTCTCTCTCTCGCCTTTTCACTAGGCCAAACACCAGACCAAACGGATTCATCAGACCGCCGGTCTCTCGCTTTTCTGTGGGCAAACACAGACCTCCCAGACCGCCGGCTCAATGCCGTATTCCCGTTGACATCCGGCCTCTTTCCGAGACATCCAGTCCCGTCCCGGACCGGTGGCGCCGGTTCCCGTCATCTGGAGCATCTTCCCGCCCGCCTTTCTGCCGGCATTGGCTTCCGCCCGCGTGGCTGCCTACCCGTTGAGCCGCAACTCGATGACGCTGTCATTTCCTTCTCACAGGCACGCTCCCCTAGTCTCCGTCGGTTGAGCCTCACTTCATCCTGTCTCCGTTGGTTGAGCCGCATTTAAGCCGCATTGCTCTCGGACCCACTTTGGCAACATCAATGGCCAAGCAGGCACTCAGAGAGACACTCTCTTCTTTCTCGTTTCTCAACACTCGAGCTGACCTCTCCTCACGGCCATTCAACTGGCTTCTCAGCAGTCAACCTGCTCTTGTCACATGGGCCGCCTTTTCAGGTCCATTGACAACAACCCCGGCTCCGGCACCGCGGCATTGGATATCCTACTTCACATGCTGGTAGTCATCACAACCAACACCACGGCTTCGGTTCCCTCACCGCGCTTTGAGATCAGACGTTAAGCAGATCATTTCGTTGTTCACGTTCTCCTTTTCTTTCATCTTGTCTCTTTCTTGCAGAGCATCATTGTCCCGGCAATTCGTCTCCTCTTTCACATTCAGACCTGGATCTCATGGAGTCTCGACACATGATGGACCACATGGAGCTTTGTCACATGCTGGTACCTTATCCCGTCTTGTTTGGACTGAGTTGAGCCTCATCGTTTCTTGGCATCCGTTTCTCCATCGCCAATTCGAAGAGCACCTTGATGGCCTTAGCATTTGAGATGACATCTGAGCGAGGATGATAACGTCGAGCATTACCCCTTTCTTCAGTCTCTTCTTTCCTTTTCTACTTTGGGGAAACGAGATTGGGGATAAGGCCGTTGCTTTTCATCCTTTCTCCTCTTGGGACAGCTCCGCTGCTACGGTCCCGGGTCACTCTTCTTTTCTTTACTGTCTTGGGGAAAATGTTGGCGTTCAGTTCTTTTCTGCACACGACAACCAGATGGATACATGGTCGTGATGCTCGCTTTTCTTCTTCTCCTTCTTGTTCTCCCCTTTCGTCTCATGAATCAGACGGCTTCGATGGTATCTGTCCTCTGCTGGAGAAACGATCTGTTCAAGTTCGATTGGGGAATCTTTATTTCATCTCTTCTTCTTTCCTTTTGCGGTTTGGGCGTGGAGTTTTTGCTTTGGTTTCGTCATGACATATCAGATTGGACCACCGTCAGACGTCACTTCTTTCATCTCTTTCTTTCTCTTCTTCGATGTCTCGGGACAGCTCCGCTGTCATGGAACCGGGTCATCTCCTCTTAAATGGGGATTGGAGGACCTTGCTGGATATGATTATTGTTACATGGATTAATGGATTGATGCCAGCTCTGGGGTTTTACGGCTCTGGGGCTGAGCCTTTGTTCCGAGAGGGGGGTAATGTGATGGCTTGGCAAGCTCACCACCAATCTGGCACCCGGGTCTTACACCTGTCATCCCATCTGCCACTGTATTCCTTCTTTATAAGGACCTCACTTCTTCCATCCGATGTATCTAGCTTCTTCTTTTCCTTCCCATACTTAATATTACCCATCTGCCACTGTATTCCTTCTTTATAAGGACCTCACTTCTTCCATCCGATGTATCTAGCTTCTTCTTTTCCTTCCCATACTTAATATTACTATGAATAGTGGCTCTCAGTCTTGCAGTCGTATCTCTCGTGGGACCACGCCTTCACATCTACCCGCTACGGCTCGGATTATACCTATTTATCCGCAAGTAATAGAATAATACGGCGTTAGCACCTTCTATCGGTTCGAGTCTTATATACGATTTACAATTTAGAGGCGTAATATAGGGGGTAGAAGAAAGGAAAGGAGGTAGATATAAATAAGAAGGATGAAAAGAATAATATATTTTACTATTTAGAATCTTTCGTTTAGTAGCATTAAATATAGCCTTAAAAATAAACTTAGGTCTCAACCGCTATACCCCATCTACGAAAATATATAGAATAAAGGTAGTTTACCGCTTACTCTATCCTCTTCGGTCGATTTTACCCGTAATAGTATTATTACTTCTAATATCGTATATAGCGCTATTAAGGAACTTAAAAGGCACGGGAGTCTCGTCGAAATTAATAATAAAATTCTTAGCTACCTATTTAAAAGAGGGGAAGTTAATTAATAGAAGGTTAAATAGGGAAGTAAGCGGGTAAGTAAAAAAAATATAAATAAAATACGTACCTTGCGGGGGGTAGGCGGGGTATTATTTAAAATATAATTAAATTACCCGGTTATAAGGAGGGTAATATTCCTACGTACGAACTTAAGGAAGCTAGTCGAAAGACGAAGGTAATCCTCTAATAACTTAAATAATTAGCAAATTACTTATCGAATATATTATAGGGCTAGCCTATAATGTAGTTGCACTACACTAACCGCACATATACCATACTAGTACTTCGTACTATAGCCTAGAGCTATATACTCGCACTAATTATATACTCCGTTACGTACAATCTTACGTACGCGCGTACGGACTAGCCTATCTAAGCTCTCGCCCATATAGCTAATCCTCTACACACACTTCCTTTCCTCTCCTTTATATAATAACGTATATCTTACCCTACCCCTAACGGTACCCTCTCGCCCCGTAATAATTTATTATATTAAACTATTATACTATATACACTTATTATTTAATAGAGGAAGATTAATCGTATTCAAATTGTATTAATTAATTAATTAAAACTCGTCCCTATACGATTAAAATATTTATCGCAATCCTAGCCGTCGAACTAGGTAACTACCAAGCCGAATATTACTATTAAATAATTCGTACTCTCTTTTCCCTTATACCTATTTAATATATTAATTTAGCGATTAATATTTAATAACGCTCTCCTACGCCCTCTTCTAATAACCGACAATTTTCTTACAATTATTATAATTAATATTTTCGCAACTATTAACCCGGAGTATTAGAAATAGTTTTCTATTCTAATTTAAATACTTAAGGGCTTTAATAATTAAGCGGTTAAACTTCCTATTACTATCCCTATAGAATATACTTTCAACTTCGCCCAATTTCCAGTCTTTTAAGTAATCTTCGCGGCCCTTTATTATTTTATTTATAATAACGTCGTTATAATTAAATCCTAAGCCCGCGAAATAGAAGAAGAACTCGAATTAATATAATACGACCTCGCTCGTTACAATAATAATATCGCTACCCTTTAAGTATAAACTACTTTTAAAGTATAGGATTATAATAATTAATTCTTTATTCTCTAAACTTCTTATAATAATAAATTAAAAATTATTTATAATTCCTACTATAATTTAATTAATACTCTCTTGTCACAGGGTTAGCCTATATCGTACGTGATCACTTACGTGCCTTGTGCCAGCGTATAGCAGCTTCTAAGACTACTATCGCTATTAGCTAACTAACTATAGCGGCCGCCGGCCGTAAACCTACATCGGGCCTACTACTAGCCGCCCTCATAAGGCCAATCTTCTAAATACTCGTCTACACTCTCCTCCTTTCTCCTTCGTACAATTATATATATTTATATCTACTATCTACCCTTTACCTATAATAGTTAATTATACCTTTTAACTATTGCGTTCACAACGTAAACCCCTCTTACGATTAATTTATTAATCGTACGCGTATAGGAATTGCCTCGCCTAACGAATTACTAAATTTAATACCCTTAAACTTTAATAATTATAAATTATAATAATCCTTAATCGGTCCCGCTCCCTTTTATTTAATAAATAAAAGTAGGCACTTTTTATCTAAAGGATAAGGGCTTCGCCTTACGCAACTACTCCTTTACTCTTATATTTTACGACGAAAATAGTAACCCTATTACCTTTTCGCCCGCTAATAATACCGGCGGCGATCTCCTTATTCCCAACGTTCTAATTACATCCTTTAATTTAAATAACGTCCGTAAAGTATTTAACAAATTCGTTAATACCTTTAATACAACTATTTATTATACCGCGCTTTTCGAACTTCCCCTTTCTCCCGCCGTTAATAATCTTATTACTAATATCGAAGACGACGAAAATAAGAAGGCTATTCCCTATAACTATTTCGCAATTATTATTATCTTCGCTAATAATCCTACCTTCTATTTAATTATTGCCCCGCTCGGTCGCCTTTACTACACTAACTTTACATTCTACAACGACGTCGCTAACGATTTCGAGCGCTACGAAACGGAACTAAAAACTACCCGTACCGTAACTAACGAAGCCTAAAACAACTTCGACTAGAAGAACTTCGACTATATAAACCTCTCGACTATATACGCTAACCTCTAGAAATAGTACGGCGACCTCCTCGCGGATTATAACGCCTTCAAAATTTATAACGCTAATATTTAAGCTCTATACAATAGTTTCATCAAAATAAATAAAAGTAAAATATCGTCCCTTAGGTAAACAATAGAAAATCTACCTATTTTTACTAATAAGAAGAATATTAACACCGTCCGCAAATACAAGATTTTTAAAGCTTAGCATTTCTATATCCAATCCTAATAGAAGTACGACCCTTTACTCTACGTCGACGAAGACATTAAAATTATTTATACCACTATACTATTAAGCCCGGAAATCCTTTCTAATATTTAAGATAACCTCGATATTATTTAGAACGGTAGTAATAAAGATACTTAGCATTAGAAGACGGGTACCGAATTTATAAAATATCTCATTATTCATTTCCAAAACGTCAATTTAAAAATAAATACCGGCCGCCGTTTAGAAGAATTCTTTATAAAAAATATATCCTTTATTAAATTCGAACTCGAATTTACTAACTTTATAAATTTATATAGTCTCAACAATTCTATAAAAATCTATTACTTATAAAATAAGATTAATAAGCGTCTCCGTAACGTATTAGCTTATTACAATTTCCCTAAGGCTAACAACTTTAAAAAATAATTTACAATTTATTATACCGTTACTAACAATTTTAAAAATACTAACTACTATTATAAAATAAACGCCTACGTTCTAAGTATTAAAATTCTTAACCCCGGCTCTAATTCTAATTCTAACAATAATAATAATAATTCTAACTCCCACAATACCAATAATCTCCTTATTAGCTAAGGTAGTAATAAAATAAATCTTAATACTATTAACTTTACCGTTTTTATTTATAAAAACGTTTTCAATTAATACTCTTACAATAGTCTCTACTACCGTTATACTAAATCTAATTATATTGCCCGCGAATATACCGCTTCTATTAATTACAGTTCTTAAAGCCTTTAGTATAAAAAGGGTAAGAAGAATAAAAGTAAGGGTAAAAGTAAAAACTATTATAATTATAATAATTAAGAAGAAGTCCGTACCACCGACGCCGCCCCTACTACTCTAATTATTCCTACGGAGCCCGCTACTAACGGCGAATATTATAATAATCCGGAAAACGAATAGCCTCTATACCCAATTACGTATAGAAGCCTTATCAATTATTTTTATTTTGAAAACGAATTTTAAACTCTTTTAAATTAGAGGTTTTAGAGGAAGTTAGGATTTAATCTTTAAATAATTTTATTTCACTAAATTTAATACTCTTATCTTCTTATATTATAATTAGTTCGCATAAAAATTATTATATTTCTTTTATTAATACTAGTTATTCCGTTTTTACCTTTATTAATTATTTATTTATTATTAAAAATAACCTCCCTCGTTTTCGCCTCCTTCGTATAAAGAAGCTAATTCTCGCTAATAGAATAATTAAAAATATTATTTCTAAGGGGGTAATAATTAAACTCTATATCGACTATTATAAAGAAATAATCACCTTCTTAATTTATAATATTTCTAAAAATTACCTAATTATTTTAAACTTCTTATAAATACAATACTATAAGCCCGAAATCGATTACGAATAATACGAGGTACGCTTTAATAACCCTATTTATTACGGCCGCTATTTACCTTTAAATCTTTCTAAAAAATAGATTATAATCTCTAGGGCTCTTATTAATAAAATTTCTATAACCTCTATTCGAAGGAAGGTTACCCCCTAACTAGTATCCGCTCTAAAACCCTCTCCTATCCCCGAAATTAAATTTATTCTAAAGTCCGCTATTATTAAACCCGCTCTAAAACCTATTATTACTAAACCCGCTCTAAAATCCTCGGTCGCAAAACTATTTCTAATTATAATTAGGATCGACCCTAAAACCGGCTACCGAACTATCCTTATCCCTATTAAGGCGCTAATAATTAGAAGGGCCGAATTAAAAATCGGTATTATTAGTACGGCTACTTTCCTTATTAAAATTAAAAGCCCTACGTTTTATAAATTTTACGTCCGCTTCGATAGCCGACGTATTTTTATAAATATAAAGCGCCCCTACGTTCTTCGCCGTTACCGAAACCCCGATTACAATTACGACTTCGATTTTAGTAATATTCGGGAATTTAACGCGATTACTTTTAATTACGTTTACAAATTATAGGGATTGCAATTATATATTATAAACTATACTTAAATCGAAAAATTAGCAACTATAATAGAGATTTAGGATATAGATTTAATTAAGGAAATAATTAATAATATTATAAAAAGTAATAATTAATAATATAAGGAAAGTTTCCCCCCCGTTCTTTATAATTTTATTAACGAAATAATTAATATTTATTTATTAGAAGACTCCTGCGAGGCTACGATTTTCGCTAAAGCTATTTACTTTACCGGAAATTTCGACGAAGACGCGCCGCTCTACAAAAAGATAATCCAACGAATATATTTAATTAAAATCTCTAAGGAGGACGTAAAGAAATTTCTTAATAAAATAGATTGTCCTATAAAGACTAAGGATAAAATTTTCGAAATTTTAAAAAAGTTAGAAGGCTATTGCTATATCGACGAAATAATAGTTTTTCTCCCCTTTTTAATAAATAAAATCCCTCTATACCGTTCGTATAATTATAAAATCGAATTTAAATTAGGCAAAACGCCCCCTAACGTACAATTGTAATGAATATTACTTATCGAAACTATTATAATTAAAAAGTAAATCGATAATAATTTAAGGAAGAAATTCATCCGCCCGTTATAATTTATAGCCGTTTCGCCTATCCTATTAATTAAGAAGCCGAATAGCGGTATCTATATTTACGTAAACTATTATAATATTAATAACGTAATAATAAAGATTTAATACCCGTTACTATTAATTAAAGAGACTTTTAACGCTATTTATAAAATTAAAATCTTTATTAAATTTAATATTATTATAATATTTAATAGGATATACATTAAAGAGGGCTATAAATAATTAATRGCCTTTATTACCCGCTTTAGCCTCTACGAATCTATTATATATCCGTTTAAATTATAAAAAATATTAGGAACCTTTTAGAATTATATTAATAATATATTATATAATATCTTTAATATCTATACCACTACATACTTCGATAACGTTTTAATTTATTCGGATAACGAAAAAGAATATAAGAAGTACGTTAAGGAAATTTTATAATAAATAATTAAAGTAGGCCTCTAAATCGATATCGATAAATATAAATTCTATATTACCCGTACGAAGTATTTGGGTTTTATTATTACCCCGGGAAGTTTCGAAATAGACCCCGAAAAGGTCTCTATAATTATAACGTAGGAAGTTTTAAATTCTAAAAGGGTGCTATAGCGCTTCTTAGGCTTTATTAACTTTTATTATCGCTTTATTAAATACTTTTTAATTATTACCGGCCTACTATATAAATTAATTAAAAAGACAGTCGTAAACTAATACTAAACGGAATAATACTAAAAGTCTTTCAAAGCCTTTAAAAAGGTTTTTAATAGCGGACCTATACTTTATATTTACAATTAATTTAAATAGACCATTATTAAGACAAACGCCTCCAATTAAGCCTACGGCAGCACTTTATTATAATACAACGAAGAAAGTATCTTCTACTCTATCGTTTATTTTAATTAATAATACTCTTTAGCCGAATACAACTACAATATTTATAATAAAGAATTACTTACTATTATTAAGGCCCTAAAAGAATAATACTTTAAATTAGAAAGTATATAAAAACCTTTCGAAATCCTTACAAATTATAAAAGTTTAAAGACTTTTACTATTAATAAGCAATTTACCCCCCACTATATATAATAATCCTAATTCCTCTCCTAATTTAATTTTATAATTAAATATCGACCGGGCTCGCTATAAATACGCCCCGACGCCCTAAGTAAAAAGCCAGAAGATTTACCTAAGGACGTAATTAATAAACGGTTACTAACTAAGAATAAAGTCCTATTCGATTATAATATCTTTATTAATAAAGTATTTATTTTAAAAGATAAAAGAGGGGAGGTCGACGTCGGTACTAAATATATTTACGAATTAGAAATTATAAATAAGAAATCTACCGACGATTTAATTATAGAAAATTACAAGAAGTTAATCTTTTTATAAAATATTGTAACTTATTTATTAAATTCTAATTATAAAATATAATTTAAAGACGTTAAAAATTATATAAAGAAAATATCTTTCGCCGAATATAAATCGATTTAAGGACGGGTATACCGTTACAGCGCTATCCTTATTAATTCTATAAATACCGAACTTTAATTATAATTCCTTCGCTATATTTACAACTCGCCTTTAATTAAATACCTAAATTATAAAAAGACTTACTCGTTACTCTCGTAATCTTTCTTCTAACCGGGGATATACGCTACCGTTAGAGTATATTATAGGGCTTATCTAATATATACAAAGTCTAAACTATTACAATATACCCCCTATAGTTTCTTAAAGCCTCTAGCAGTACTATTCGCGCTATAAAAGGATATTTTAATAGATTATATTACCCCATTAACACCTTACGTCCGTCGAAACTAAAAATTCAAATATATCACCGTAATAATAGACCAATTAATTAAGATACAGTACTTTATCCTTACTATTAATTTTACGGCCGAAGAGCTAATAAATTACTTTATTGAAAGGGTTTATAGTATTTATAAATTTCCGGACTCTATCGTCTTTAACCGAAGTTCCTAATTTATTTCCCGGTTCTAGAAAGCCTTATCGTTCCGCTTAGAAGTAATTCTTAAACCCTCTTCCGCATTTTACCTAACTATTAACAATTAAATTAAGCGTATTAATATAGAAATAGAAAAATACTTTCGCCTCTATATTAATTAAGCGTAAAACGATTAAATAAACTAATTATTAATTACAGAGTTCGCTAATAATAATTTAATTTCTAAGACTACTAATATCTCCCCCTTCTTTATTAACTATAACTTCTACCCTCGTATAGGCGTTAAATTAACTAAGCCTTATCCTCCAAATATATTTATATAATAGTAAATAAAGTATTTTAAAGCTAACGAAATCGTTAATTACTTTAAAGAAGTCCTAAACTATATTACGGACTAAATAAAGCGAATTTAGTAATAATATAAGGATAACGTTAATATTCGCCGGTCGGATACCCCGAAATATAAAATAAAAGATAGAATCTTACTTAATATAGAGAATCTCGAGACCAGTCGCCCGTACGCTAAATTTACGCCCTTATTTGAAAATCCTTTTAAAATCCTTAAAATAAATAACTACAAAGTTACGTTCAAATTCCTAATTAATATAAAGTATAGCCTAACCTTCTACGTTAATAAAATAAAACTATAAAACGAGGTCGGTATTCTCGGGCAAATAGCCGTAGAAGAATAGGATGTTCGAACGAATTATAATTAGATTATAAGGAGGAATAACGATAGGGAAGATTTAATCGAATACGACTTCGAAAAATTCGATAGCTACCGGAAGAACGAAAAAAATTATTAAAAATATTATATTATTTAAGGACCCCTTTATAACCCGTTATAGCAACTACGCACTAATATAACTATAGCCCCCGATGAAATACGGAAATTCTATAAAATATACCTAAATAAGCCGTACCCCCTAAATTAGACGGCGGCGGAGAAGAGGCGGAAACGGTTATTAGAGAGGGTTAGGCCGGCTATAGAGACGGAAGCCCCGGTTAGAAAATACAAATATAGAGGATCGGAGGCGGAGTAGGAAACTCTAGCCCTGTAATAGAAGTTACCGCAATATATAGTAGCAGCGGTTATAGAAGTATTTCGAAGGTAAATTACTCGTTTAATAGGGATTTCTATTATTTTATATAATATTAATCAGCTATATAGCTTCTTTTAATCGGGGGAAGTATTATAGAATTAACCTATATCGTACGTAATTACTTACGTACCTTATATTAATGTATAGTAACTTCTAAAATTATTATCGCTATTAGCTAACTAATTATAGCGGCCGCCGGCCGTAGACCTACATCGGGCCCACTACTAGCCGCCCTCATAAGGCTAATCTTCTAGGCACTCATTTACACTCTCCTCCTTTCTCCTTCGTACAATTACGTATATTCACATCTACTATCTACCCTTTGCCCGTAATATCTCTAAACCTCGTATACTACCGAAATTTAAACGATCCGTACCTTTTATTAGGATTAAATTAATATTTTTAATACTAATATTACTATATTTTAGGAAGAATTTAAAAACTTCCGCACTAAATTAAAAGAGGTATATAAAAAGTAAACAGAGAAATACTAAAAGGTTATTAATAATATTTATAAATATTATATTACTTTTACTCCCCCTAGCGACCCCCTTAACGAACCTCCTAACGACCCTCCTAATAATAACGATTTTAATAGCGAAAATAATACTATAAGTAATAGTAGCAGCTATAGGTCGGTATCGTATATCGTTATATCTCCCGCTTTTAATAGTAAAAGTATTAATATCGAATATATTATTAAATATTGCGTTTAGCGTCTTCGTATTAAATTTATATAAGCGGACGAGCTTAAAATCTTTATTAATAAATATATTAAATTCTTTTTAATCGCCCGCTCTATCGAAAGCCCTCCTTTCGAAGCTATCGAGACCGAATTTAATAAGGCTTTCACTAGCGAACCCGCTAAATAGGATATTGTTTTTAAACTACTTAACGAATTCGATAAGAAGTATAATAGTATCGACGTTATTATAAAATCGCGTTACGAATTAGAGGAGTTAAAGATAATTAAAAGTATAAAGTAATAAGATTTCGAAGAATATTTCACTCTCTTTATTAATAAATATAATTTTAATAATAGTATAAAGATTTATTACCTTCGCTAAAAGATTAACGATTATATTTGTACCGCCCTTACTTATTAGAACGTTCAGCCCGTTAATAATAAGTATAACGAGTAGTTCGTAATAATTTATAATTTAGTTAAGTATTTAAAAGATAACGATTAGTATACGAAGAATACTAATCCGTTCTATAAAACCGGTATTAGTATATCTACTACTAATATTTCTACTTCGGAGCCAATTATTAATTAGGGCGGTAACGCTATAAACTTTAATACTATATCCGCTTCCGATATTTAAATCTCTTATATTATCGATAATAACGTTTTTAAATTCCGTATAAAGAACGGAATATATATTCGCTATAGTAAAAAGGGCTATTATTCGGTTAATTGCCGCTCCTACGTCAACTTTAAAAAAGAAGTTAAACCCTATAATAAAAATAAAGGCAAGAATAAGAATAGTACTAATAATAATGCTAACAGTAATAATAACGGCGGTAGTAACGGCGGCTAGTAGTAGTAGCCCGCTTAAAATTAATATAATTATAATTAGTAGCGTCCTTATAATAGTAGCGGCTACTAGGTTAACGCTATAGGCGTTGCCCCTATAAGTATACCGGCGGGCGCTCTAACTCCCGGTACTCCCGGCCCTAGCGGTTACTACCACCCGGTCCCCGTCTACTAGCCCGGTTTTATTAGACCTATTGTTAGTAACGAGAATAGTTTTATTTAAAACTAGGGTATTACGGGGTAAAGCTAAAAGTAAAAAGTAGGTTAAATATACGTAGTTGTATAAAGAAAAGGAAAAAGAGGTGTGCGTAGGTCTAGCGATATAGGGTATAGTACGAAGGCTATACCTAGAGTTCAGACCGCGCACGTACATATATATATAATATACTATTGGCCAATAGTAGTAATAGTACGGCACGAAGCTCGACTACCTATAGTAGGAGCCGTATATATAATAAACAATTATAAGTAATCTTATAATACTACCTCCCTATAAAAGAAGCTCTAAAGCTTCAAAATCTATATATATATAAAATAATAAATTACTCCTCAATCTCCGTCCTCTAACTCCTCTACCTATAAATAAAGTCCGTCTTCGAAATCCTCCTCCACTTATAATTCCCGGATCCTCTTTATATCCTTAAATTCCTCCGCAATCTAATTATTATTGCCTTACTAGTAAATACCTACTTCTAATTTATCTTTTATATTCTTCGTAAGAAGCCTCTTCCCCTACTATATTTCTAACAACCTCCTAAAAATCTTCTTAAATACTTCGTCCAATTTCCTTATATCCTCTTCGGATAATACCTCTAATTCGTAAAGGATTATTATAATCGTTAGAACTAACCTCTATAATAGGGCATATCGTTCGGCCGCAATATCCGTAATAGCAACATTAATTTATTCCTTTAAATTAATAATATATTTAAAGCGTTTTAGAAATAGGGTTAAAGTTAGGGCCCGGGGTATTCGGGGTACGTAAGGCGTTAAAATTAGTACCTAAGGTATTAAAATTAGTACCCGGGGTACTAAAGCCGGTAATAGGGTCTGTTCTTATAATATAATTATAATCTCCGGCTACTATTTAACCTCTAATAGAATAAATACTTCGGGGTAATTATTATAAAAGGTAATAATAGCCTTCCTCGTATTAATTACATTAGTAATCGGTTCCTTAATAGGGTTGTAATAAATCTATATTACTATATAGAATTAATAGTAATTACCCCCCTTCTATCTATAATCGAAAAGCTCGTCGAACTCCCACTCCGGTACCTCTTCGTAATTATTAATTTTAATTATTACCCGGCCTTCGTTAGCGCGTACATCCCCCTAAATAGCGGTCTAACTAAATAAGCCTTCCTTATAGGGCTTAATTATAGAAATATAAAATACTAGGGAATATTATATATTAGTAGGTAAAGTAAATTTAATATTATAAGAGTATACTTATTCGACTTTAAAGGGGCCTTCCTAATAAAGGTATAATTTATTGTAAAGGTACTTATTAATTAAATTAATCGTATTTAATATAATTAAATCTCTAGGGCGGTATTTTAATATATTAGAGCGCTTCTTATTAATATTAACTTCGTAATAATTTTACGCTTTCTTTATTAAAGTACGTATATAATTCTAAATAACTTCGAATCGAATTACTAATTCGTAAACTTTTAAATACTCTTTCTATTAAATTAAAAAGAGCTAAGATAGGGTAATTAATAACGGTTTAATGCCTATTTATAAGTAAAAACTATAATTAATAAAGAATAAGGTAACTCCCGTAGTCTCTAAAACTATATTATTACCGGCGAATTCTACTAATAATAACTACCTAGCCTAATCCGTTTACGCCCAATTTACAAAGACTCGTAAGTATTACTCTATCTCTACGTTAATACGCTCTATTTAAGCGTTCGTTTAAAGGTAGAAAGTAGAGCTTAATAGCTTCTTAATAATTAATCTTTTATAAACGGTAGCTTAGAATAATAATACGAATTGAAAGCCGCGGTCTAATACTACAATATTAAATAAACTATATAAAATATAAATCCTATCAATAAAATAGTCGGCCAATTCCTCTACCTCTATAATCTCAGTAGTAATATAGTACCGCATCTTAATCAAACGGTCTACTACAATAGCAATATATTTAAACTTCTAACCTAAATATAAACTTTTTAAGAGGGGAAAGACGTAATCGACGGAAATATCCTTCCAAAATACAAAAACGGTTAATATAAGCTTAAAATAGCCCGCCTTAACCCTTCGTAATACTTTAATCTTCAAATAAATTAAATAGCCTTTATAATAGGCTTTTACAAATTCCGCTATATTAGACCAATACTAATATTCATTTATCTATACCCAAATTTTATCTCTACCGGAGTGCCCGGCCGTTAATAAAAAGTAGGCGCAGTAAATTAATTATAACTAAATAACTGTATTATCTAAATTAATAAATACTCTTCTTCTATAATAAACCTTACCTCCTATTATAAAATACTCTACAAATACTACCTTTAACTTTTTTTTAATATAAGGGCGCTATTTAAAATAATTAGGGTTTTATAAGTAAGCGACCGCCTCCTATATTAATATAGACTAAATATAACTCTCTTTAATAATATTATCTATAGATTTATTTAATTCCTCTAGGGTATTTAATATTAGTAGAAAGACTTCCTTATTAACGTCCAACTCTTTAATATTTATAACTAATAATATTTCGAAATAACCGTCTTCGAAGCGGGCGGGATCGATTAACTTACAGTTTTTAACTTTTAGGCGATAGTCTTCTATATTTAGAGGCACATCCTCGGATTTCCTATTTAAAGTATTAGGACGAAGGTTCTTCAAACTTAAAGTATAACGAATTAAAAAATTAAATCGAAATAAAAATTATAACTAATATATATAGCGGAGAATTAGCTACTTATTTATAGTAAAGGTCTTCAAATTCTTATAGTCTATAATAATATTAAATAGCTATTACACTCCCTCTAACTTTAGCCTCTACTCTTCTAGAGCTTTAACGATAGTTAGTAATTCCTTATTATAAATATTATAATTACATTCCGCGGCGCTATACTTCAACGAGAAGTAGGCTATAGGGTAGAATACTCCGTCGTCCCTATACTATAAAAGGGTACTGCCTAATACCTAATTAGAAGCGTCCGTTTCTATAACTATCTTTTTAAATTAATTATATATACGCAAAGTAAGTCCGCTATTAAAAACTATTTTTAATATTTTAAAAACGGATTATTAGGCCGCGGTCTATTCCTATTCGATATTTTATTTAATAAAGTTATATAATAGCGCGGCTATAATTAAAAATCCTTTAATAAAATACCGGTAGAAGTTAGTAAAGCTTAAAAAATTCTATAGGAATTTCTTAAAGGTAGGGGGCTACTAATCAATAATAACTTTAATCTTCTCGGGGTCTATCTCGATACTTCTAAACGTTATAATTAAYCCTAAGTATTTAATCTTCTTAATATAGAATTCGTACTTATTAATATCTATTTACAAACTAGCTTTAATTAAGCGTTCGAAAACGTCGTTAACGTAGCGCTCGTAATCTACTTCGTTATTAGAAAAAATTAGAATATTATCGAAATAAACAGTCGCGTATACGTTTAAAATATTATATAGGATATTATTAATATAGTTCTAGAAAGTACTTAAAACTCCTTATAGCCTAAAGGGGCAAATTAAGGACTTAAAGAGCTTAAAGCGGGTAACGAAAGCTATTAGCTATTTATACCCCTTAATTATACGAATATAATTAAAAGTAGTAATAATATCGAACTTAATAAAGATTTTAGCCTTACAAATAATATTAAAGGTCTCCTTAATTAAAAAAAGGGGGTATCGGCTTCTAAAAGTAATATTATTAATATTTTTATAATTTATATAAATTTATACTCCTCCGCCTAATTTCTTTATAAATAGGATTTAGGAGGCGGCCTCCGATTATAATAGGCGGATAAAGCCGATCTTCAAATTATTATCGATCTATTTCTTAATAATATTCAATTCGTCGGAATTAAAGGGTCTTAATCTAATATAAAGTACTTATTCGCTTAGCTTCAATTTAATCTTAAAATTGTAAAAGTAGTAAGGGGGAATAATTATAACCTTCTTAAGCCTAAATATATTAATATACTTCTAATATTAGCTAGGAAGCTTCTCTTTAATTTATACGTCGGTCTTAGGGGGTTTATCGGCCTTTTCGTAGAATTTAATAATATCCTCCTCGGTAATTCTAACGATCTTAATAGCTTCCTTACACTATTAGGAATCTTCGTCCAATTTACTATTAAAGTAAATTTTATTAACAATTTTAGCGGCGTAAATAGCGACCTTAAATCCCTTACTAGTATAAATATTAATCCAAAGGTAAAAGCATTTACCTAACAACTTCTTATATTTAACGCTATTACCGGCTATAATCTCTTATATTATTTCCTCGGTTAATAAATCTATTAACGGATTTCCTACTTATCCTATTCCTATCCTTACCCCTCTATTAATAACGCCTTCGTTATCCCTTTACTCCTTAAACTCTAAAATACCTTCCTCTACCTCTTTAACCCGGGCTTCCTCCTCCGCCCTAGCCTCCTCTATAATTTTATTAATCTCTATATACAAAATACGGAACGCTCGAAACTTATATATCTCGTAGAGCTAATTAAAGTTAATTACCATCAAATCTTTAATATCTACTAAATTAATCGGATCACTCGAATAATAAATTCAATAAATAGAAATATAATAGTCCGTATTAAACTTCCGTTAACTAATAACCAATTAGTAGATCGCAGGCTTAATATAGGGGGCGGAGTCTATAATTAACGGGGAATTTATAATTAATAGGGTATTAGAGCGCGCCTCGCAAGCCTCTAACTATACGAATCGTTACTTCGTAACATATCTTACCCTCTAAACGGGTAATAAATAATTAATAATCTTAGGGTCGAGGTCCTCGATAATTATTAGAACGTATTCGTATTTATCCTTAGGTTTATCTTCTACTACTAAAACGGGAAGAATAATAATTCGGTATACGGCTTCGTAGCGTTTTATATAATCCTAAACCTTAAATACCTAACGAAAAGAGAAAAATAAATTAGTAGGCAAATAGCGGCTAGCGTATATTTCTATAAATATAACCGAGCCGTCTAATTAAAATACTAATAGGTTATAAAATTTAAATTATAATATACCTAAGATTACTAGGTAGTCTACTACTAAATTATATACTAATATCGCAATTGCCTTAGTATAGTAACCGATTTAAAAACGGACTTTATAGTAGTAAGTAATAAGGTCCTTAAGGACGCCGTCGGCTAGGTATAGGGCTTTTAATTTAGGGAGCTTTAATAATAATATAATATAACGGGTAGCGAAGCTATAATTGATAAAAGCGAACGCCGAATACCTATTATTAATTAAGGTAATATATTTACTTTATTAATTATATAATCTATAAATAATATAAGTAGAAAGAAGGATAGAATTATTATTATAATTATCTAAAGTAGAATTCTTTAATTAAACTATTTTTAAATCTACTAAATTTATATCCTCCTCTTTTATTAACGTTATAAACGACGGCCTCTCCGCGCAATTTAGTAGGGAGGCTATATATTTCCTTCGCTATATTTAATAGCGGGAGCTAGAGCGGCGGCTAAGGCGGCTATAATAGCAGGAGTAGCGGTAGCGTCTCTAACGCCTATAATATTAATACGGACATTATTACTATAACCGTTCTAGCCTATAATTAATTTACTACTATTACCACTACTTCTACTACCACTACGACTACAATTATTATAATAGTTACGCTCCCTCTCAATTCTAAAGATACTAGTATTAATATTATTATAGTAATTAATAACTTAATAATTAGGTTTAGCACATCATTTATATAAACTATTCTATATACGGTAATCGATAATAGCCTTATCGATTATACGTATTAAAAAGATATCGAGAGCAAATATAATATTTAAATCTATAATATTACCGCCTTAATTAATAATATACTCGGAAGCGGGGGTACCGCCGCTAGAATTAGAGCCGGAGCCGGAATTATTCTTATAGAATAAAACGGTAATTTTATTGCACTAATTGCATTCTTCAATATTAGAAGCGAATTTATAATATAGGGTAAATTATTTATTATAATTATTAAGGGTAAGGAATTCCTATTAATAAGTAATAATATTACAAATCTCGTCGGTAACTTTTATTTTTAAATAATAAATCTTTATAGAATCGTCCAAATCGTAATAATTGACGAGGGTAGTAAATTTATCCTCGAAGTCAAACTACTTCTAACCTCTAATTATCTTTAAAGTTTCAAAATTACAACGTAATTCGAAGGTAAAATCTATATAATTATACTTAATATCGAAGAAAATAAATAAGAACTCGCTAATCTCCTACTTCTACTTCTCCTTATTAGCCTCCTTTAATATCGGCATAATCTAGGGAAATAAAATATAAAAGGCGGAGCCTCCTAAATAAAATAGAACCTAAACGAATTTATAACGTTCGTCCTAACTAAAATATTAAATATCCTAGAATTAATAGAATTCGATCTTTATATACTAAATATAGTAAAATTCAATACGCTTAATAACTATATTACCCTCGGCGGTAAAGACTTTAGGGTCCTTATTAATTTTCGACTTCGGGGTAAATATAATATTAGCGTCGACGTTATTATCGTTATTAAAGTCGGATTTAAATAAATCGATAAATTAGGGAGGGTTTAAATCTATCGGGTCTAACGGGTCCGTATACTAGCGGAAAGACTTCCTAAACTCCTTAATAATATCGTTCTTCTCGCGGAAATTAATAATATAATTTTTTCTAAGCTAATTATTAACTTCGTTAACAATATTAAGCGCAGAATTAATATCGGTAAGCTTACTCTAAATAATAATAAACTACTTCTCGAAATAAGCAACTTTATTATTAAAATAAATAATAATTACGTCCTACTTCACTAACTATTCTGTATTATTAATAAACGCATTATTAATAATTACGACGAAGGAATTCGCCTTAATAATATTTTAGTAAATAAATTGGGCGAGGGCGGTAATAACGTATAGGAAAGTACGGTAATTAGTAAATTCAAAGGCGGTATTAAAGTCGGCCTATTTAATTATAGCGTCGGGATTAAGGCTACTATTAAAGGACTTTATAACGTTCTCGAAGAATATCTTATAAGCGGGGTCGACAATTAAACCGATAGTAGAAATAATAATATCTACGTCGGTAATAAATAATATTAATTAATTCAATTAATAAAGGATAGGTACTACCTTATAATTAAGTAAGCGTACTACCTTATAAATATTAGAATATTGTAGTACGATGTAATAATATTAGCTTAAAGTCGAATTTAGCGGCGCAATATAACCGGGACTATCGTAGTACGAAAAATAATTACAAGTACATCGGAGATTCTTACGACGGCGGCAATTAAAATAAATAAGGTTATACGCTCGCAGCGTAATAGTAAATATAATTAATTATTATAGGGTAAGGCTAAAGGTAAAGGGTAAGTTGGATATATATAGTTATATAAAGAGAGGGAAAAAGAAGTGTACGTAAGTCTAGCGATATAAGATATAGTACGAAGGCTATGCCTAGAACTTAGACCGCGCACGTATATATATATATAATATACTATTAGCCAATAGTAATAATAGCATAGTACGAGGCTCGACTGCTTATAGTAGGAGCCGTATATATAATAGGCAGTTACAAGTAATCCTATAATATAGGGAAATATATAGCCTCCTAGCTAAATCGCGCTTAGAAGTACTAATCTATAGGACAAGGAGGAGGACAGGGGCCTGTCCCTATATAATTAAATATTATTAAAATAAATAGATCTTTAGTAGATAGCTATTATAAATACTTCAATTTATTAAATCTTTCTATCTACCTATCCTATAAACCGCATAAATTGTATTATTCTACTCTCGTTAACAGCAGTTACACTACTCTTAATTTTATTAACCATCGTTTCGTCTTTCGATATCAACTTCCCTTTTTTAAATTACCAATCCCTAAACTATTATACCTCGCTAACGGCCAAACGAAGGACAATATTACCTACTTTTCTAAATTAACGATATAAGTAGGCGTATATTATAAAGTTATTAACCTATTTATCTACAACTTCGCTAAAAATAACCCTATTATTCTCGGCTACCCTTAATTAGTATATTATACTCCTAATATCGATTAGCCTAATAATTCTCTTTATTTTAGCCCCGCCTACAAATAATACAGTTATTTCCCTTATAGAATTATTAACCGTTACGCCCCTTTAGTAAACCGGTATCTCTTTACGCCCTATCCTAACGCGCTTAATATACGCCCTATATATAGGAAGCCTTCTTACGAGGAAGTATCCGATAAAGGGGAATTAAAACTATTAGAACCGCTATAAATAGAATCCGCTCGCCGCCTATTTATTTCTACAATTATAAAGAGGGCCGCCCGTTAAAAGTTTAATCGATTTAAAAATTATATAGCTAACCGACTAAATATAATTCCAATTAGCAAAATTATAGGAAGTAAGGCTATTATACTCTCAGCTCTCCTAATACTCCGAATTCCCTACGTAGCCCCAATCCCCTACTATATTACTAGAGGGGTCTACGCTAGAATTATAAATTACTAAGTCCCGGTCCGTCTCTATAGTATCCCTAACGGTCCTATTAACTTTAATAATATTAAAGAATTATTTATAATAAATCTTAATTAACTAGCCGAAACATATAAATTTCGTATTATCTATACAATTAGGGCCAATATAGAAGAAGATATTAAAAAAATAATAAAGGAAAATAAAGTAAAGGAAGAAAGAGGCGTCCTAAATTTTAAGAGTATAAGTAATAATTTAATAGAAAATATAATTAAAGAAGTATTAATAGGTCGAAATTAAAAGTATAAGAGGTTTTTCAATAATAATTATTATTAGTAGATCGATACTTTAATAGGGAAGAGAAATACAATTACTTTACGCGTTATAAAAATCGCTAACTCTATATAAATTAATAGTACTAATAATAATTTCCTACGCTATAAAGAAATTATTAATAAATACTTTATAATTAATAGTATTAATATTAGTACAATTATTTTTAAAAACATTATAAAATTCTACGAGAAAATAGATAAACCTCCTAAAATTAACGCTTAGATTTAGACTAAGCTCCCTAAATAATACTAGTATTATACTAGCACTTTCCGCTAGGAAAGCGCTAAAATTCTTCCTCCTAACCGCTCTTACGATTTTAAACTCGAATTCCGTCCGGAAGCTATACCGCCCACTTCTCGCGGTCGTACCTTCAACCTAAATAAATTTAACGTTATTAAAAAATAAATTAACGATAACCTTAAGAAGAAGTTTATTAGGCCTTTTTAGTCCGAAGCGTTAATATTAATCTTATTTATTAAGAAGCTAAGAGGCGGAGTCTATATCTATATTAATTATAGAAGTATTAATAATATAATTCTTAAATCCTACTACCTACTCTTACTTATTAAAAAAACTTTGGACGCTATTTACTATATTAAAATTTTTATTAAATTCGATATTATCGCAGCCTTTAATAGGATTCGTATTAAATAGGGTTATAAATAGCTGACCGCTTTTATAATATAATTTAGCCTATTTAAATCCTTAATTATACCTTTTAATTTATAAAACGCCCCCGGGGCTTTTTAGAATTATATTAATAATATCTTTTATAATATCCTCGACGTCTACGCGACCGCTTACCTCAATAATGTCTTTATTTATTCAGATAACGTACAAGATTACAAACGGTATATTAATAATATTTTTAATTAATTCGCTAAAGTAAACTTTAGTATCGATATCGATAAATACGAATTCTATACGACGCGTACAAAGTATTTAAGCCTAATTATTACCCCGGGAGGTATTGAGATAAATCTAAAAAAAGTTAAAGTAATTATAGAATAGTAGGCCTTAGAGTCTAAGAAGTCCCTATAATCCTTCTTAGGCTTTATAAATTTCTACTGGCGGTTTATTAAGAATTTTTCGACTATAGCGACCCTACTTTATAAATTTACTAAGAAGGATACAGTTTAGACTTAGAATAATAATTATTAAAAGGCTTTCAAATCCTTTAAAAAGGCCTTTACTAAGGGCCCCGTCTTAAAGATCTACGATTAGACTAAGAAGATTATTATCGAAATAAATACTTCTAATTAGGCTGCCGGCGGTACCCTTTCGTAATATAGCGACGACAGTGTTCTTTACCCCGTAACCTACTTTTTTATTAAATATACTTCGTAAAAATATAATTATAACGTTTATAATAAGGAATTACTTACTATTATTAAAGCCCTAAAGGAATAGAGGCTAAAGTTCGAGGGGGCCTAGTAACTATTTAATATCTTAACCGATTATAAAAATTTATAGACTTTTATAATTAATAAATAACTTACTTAATAATATATACGCTAATCTTAATTCCTATCTCGCTTTAATTTTTTAATTAAATATACCCCCGGTTCGAAGAATTTATAACCGGATACCCTAAGTCGCAAACCTAACGACTACTTTAATAGCAAAGAGGATAATCGTTTAATTATTCGTAAAAGAACTTTATTAGACCCTTTTTAATTCGAAGAAGGTTATTTCGAATCTAATAACTCCGCCGCCGGCTTCTCGCTTTATTTATTAGGCTAAGAGGACCTCGACACCAAATCTACCAACGACCTAATCTATACCAATTATAAAACATCTATCTTCTTATAAGAATTAGTCTCTTGCCTAACGGACGAATCCTATCGGTAATAACCGTTAATTATTAAAAAGGTCTTTTATAAAGCCTTTTTAAAATACTATACTATTAACAATATTACAAAGTGGCGGGATAAAATTATTATTAATCCCTATAATAAGAACCTCTAATTCTAATTAATTAGTCGATAGTATAATACCCCTAATATAGGCTACCTTAGCCGTAACGCTATATATAAATTTTTATAATATAATTTCTATTAGGAAAGGATATATAATAATATAAGACTTTTCTATAAGGGCTACTTCCTATACGCGAAGACTAAATCTTTAAAATACAATTTTACTAGCTATTTTAAATTCGTAGCCGTCTCTCTAATACCCTAAAAGGATATTTCTATCGATTATATTACTCCGCTACTAGTAAATACTTACTTAGGCTAAACTTTCAAATACGTCGCCATTATTATTAACCGCCTTATAAAAATACGTTACTATATTACAACTATAACCCTCGAGGCCGAGGAATTAACCGACCGTTTTATCGACTATATCTACTCAATTTATAATTTATTAAATAGTATCCTATCCGATAGAAATACCTAATTTATATCACGTTTCTAGTCTACCCTCTATAAGAGACTATCCGTTATTTGCAAATTAACCTCCGCTTTCCACCCTTAAACTAACGCCTAAATAGAATATATTAACGTAGAAATAAAATAATTTTTAAAATTCTATATTAATTAAATATAAATAAACTAGGCAAAGTAGCTAATATTCGTAGAGTTCGTTAATAATAATACTATCTTATTATCAATAGGGATCTTACTATTTTTTACTAATTACAATTATTACTTTCGTATAAGCACTAAACCCCGTACCCCGCCGCCGCCAAACCTATTACCGGCTCAATTTAAAAAGTACTACAAAACCAACAAATTAGTAGATCGCTTTTAAAAAATTTAGGACTTCGTAATCTAGTAATTATAATATATACAAATATAATATAAAGATAACGCTAATAAAAAACGCATCGATTCGCCTAAATATTACGCTAGCGATATAGTCCTACTAAATACGGCCAATTTCACTAGTAGTTACCTATACGCTAAATTCTCCCCCCGGTAGGAAGGCCCCTTTAAAATCGTTTAAACCAAATCTTATATAATTTACTTCACCCTACCTACTAATATAAAATATTTATTAATCTTCTATATTTCTATAGTATAACCGTAATCCAATAAGGGATTACCCAACTAAAATACTTCGATTAATATTAAAGCTAACGACGGGAGGGTAATAATCTAAACGAATAATTAGGAAGAACACAAAAAATAGAATTTCGAAAAATTTATCGGCTACGTCCAATTTAAAAATAATTTATATTAGTATTACTATATTAAATAGAAGACTAGCGACCCTACCTAGGAACCCGTTAATAATATTATCGACTACAAATACTACCTATAATAATTCTACTATAAAAACCCAGATAAACCTATTCTACTAGAAGTCTAAAGCCTCCTCTACCGACTTACCTCCAACTTTCCAACCGCCCCAACGCCCTCTCCAACCGCCCCCACGCCTACTCCAACACCGGAACCCCCTCAACACCACTCCGCTCGCCTCTAACAAAAAACGGCCTCCGTAATCGATATAACGAAGCCGCTTCTAAATATAATTATAACGTTTATAACGGATATAACGGTTAATAAGGATATAGAGGATAAATTATACTTAATATTTAATAAAGTAATACAACAATTAATAAATATTTAATTAGGAAAATTGCCGCCGACGTAGTTTATAGATTATAATAGTTTATAAAGGAATAAGTCTATTATTATACGTATATATAGATTTTTTTTAGCTCTACAAACTTCTTTTAAGGGAGGATAGTATTATAAGGCTAGCCTATAATATAATTGCACTACACTAACCGCATATATACTATACTAATACTTTATACTATAGCCTAGAGCTATACACTCGTACTAATTATATACTCCGTTACGTATAGTCTTACGTACGCGCGTACAGACTAGCCTATCTAAGCTCTCGCCTATATAACCAGTCCTCCACGCACACTTCCTTTCCTCTCCTTCGTACAACAACGTATATCTTACCCTACCCCCAACGGTGCCCTCTCGCCCCGTAATAGAATAATAATATTATACCGCCTTATAAACCCTCTAAATTAGCCGGTCGAAAAGGTAAACTCCGTATAGGGTTATTTAATAAATTAATAAAAGAAGTACTTAGACTTTATTCTAAACTAGCCGATACGTATTAAATTACTTACTTTTTATTTTCGAAGGAAGTTATCAAACAACATCTTCTTTACATTTAGAAAGTAAGGCCGGAAGGAATATTCTCTTCTAAAGATAATATTATCCTTCTTAACCTATTAATCGCTGATAGTAGATCTAGGGATACTAAACCAATCCGCAACAATCGAATACGTTGGCCGAATCTTTCCTAGTAGTAGTGCCCAGCGGTCAAACCAAGCGGTATCGAACTCTAAGATATCTACCCGACTATAGGGTCGTCGATAAATAGTATTATAAATGGAAGTATCGACGAAATAATATAAAAGGAAATCGAAGACTTTAATTTAAATCCTTCGTAACCGTCGGTTATTAACCCTTTTAACTTTAGGCAGGCAAATATATTCCTTATTGTTATATTGCTTAGCCAATAACCTAATTAGCTTGCTAAACTTCTTAGGTTTGGTCAACCTATTGTAAAAAAGGCGGGGTTCGGTAGATGTAGAAGTATTAGTTATTATTAATAAAAAAGAAGTATTAGAAGAGAAAGAAATAGATAAGTCTTAACTTAGTTAATATAAATAGAAATCAAAGACTAGGATTTCTAATACCGACTATAAAGTCTATATAGCTAGTAGGGTAAGTAGGGAAGCTATACGATAAGATGCCATAGTTAGATATAATAACTAGTAATAATATAAATTGAGATTTGAAATGAAATTCACCTTAGGATCGGTCGACTTTTTGTTAACAACCCCGCGATAGGAATCTTAATAGCGGTAAACTTAAACACGTCACTAAACTTAACGCTTTCCTCTTTAATAAAAGACTACATCGTAATCGATAGTCTTAGTATTATTTGATTAATTCTTGTTGATTTAGTTAATCTAGTAATTCTAGTAGTTTGAAGGTACGAATTAGAATCGAGAAAGGTAGTAGTTTGAGGAAGGAGGAAGGAGGTAGGGTGGCTGGGCGAGATTCTCAAAGATTACTAGCACGGGGCACACGGCTGGCAAGGGAGTCTGCAGGTGGCTGACAGGGTTGAAAAGTGGGTTTAAGTGGGACTGGCGGCCCGGCTATACTTTGATGGGTTTAGCGGGGCAGGGGGGGATAAATCCGACTTGAATGAAACAAAGCGGTATGGTCAGAAATCAAAGGAAAATGTAATATCAGATGCCACTACTTCCCGGTAACTTCACATGTAAAGGGATTGCGAATCGCGGAGCCGGGGTCGGATTCTCTTAGTGCGGAGGTGATGTATCGGCGTGCACGTCGGAGATTCTCAAGCTCACCGGATGGCCCGTCGCGGCCGGTATCAGACCTATCCTCACTCTTCAGCCACGGATTGCAACTGGACCATCGAAAGCGTGCATGTGCTTCATCTTCCTCTTCCACCAGTCTTGTCGTCTTCGATTGCCCGTGGGTGGATGAGAGTTGCGCAAGCGCACGCCTTCCCGCCTTCCGCAATGGCCTTGGCGCAAGAGCATGAAATTGACTTAGGTGGGGGAGCCGGGAATGGTTCTTGCCCACATCCGCAGTAGCGCAAAATCTTTTTACCCCTCCTGAACCCTCCTCTTCTTCCAACGCAGGCCCGCACGGGTTCCTATCCGCCGGCTCCTAAAATACTACGGCTTGACCGAGATGTTATGCACTTGTTGCTACTACGTCTGCATTGTAGGCATCTGTACCTATTTTGGTTCAATACTCCAGCAAAGCATGATATCGATAAACGACGATGGAGACTTGAAAATCTCACAGCTTCCACTTGGGCAGAGAAACTGGAGAGCAGATGGGGCCAGTTGGGCAAGCATGGGGATCGCCATGACAAACCGAAATATCATGATTCCGATTGTGAAATGCCTTGTGCGTTCCTTCCAGGTTGGTGCCGGGTGAACATTGAACACGACACCAACGGTCGCGGTACGTACCTTCCTCCAGCTTTATCGGTACTGACTGTGTACCTGCCCTCTGAGCTTCGTTCCTTCTCACCAACTGGAGAATTTTTTTATGGCGATTGCCATCAGTTGCTGTCCACTTGACGGATGATGTGTGCCCCTCTCTCCCACCAGAACTTACTTCAGTTGTACTACCTATGTAAACTTCCTTGTCATCAACCTCTGACAATTTTTCCACGTCCAAGCTGCCAGACTACAACCAAACGTCGAACTCGCATCTTATTGAGCTGCTGTGTGCGGGTAGCAGCTTGATCCTCCTGCGCGTGGCGTGAGCCAAGGTGCCGACCTCGTCAATGATTTTCAATCGGGGCGGGGACATATCACGAATATTGGCACCTCTACGAGCGACCGACGGCGCTTCGTTCCCCAACTGGGCAAGAGGCCTGATGAGCCGGGGTGCCTCATCGGGCACTTTTGAGGTGAGTTTTGCATGATGTTGTGCCTACCTGACAGTGCCCTTTGTTCTCTTTCAGATCTCGTCAGATTGTCGATTTTTTCCCCTCCAGCCCTCTCAACCTCTCGCATTGAGGACGGCGTCATAACCCGACGGGACCTTTGGGCTCATCAGCCTGAACGCCTGGAATCTCTTCCCAACGCTGCGGCCAAGGAACACCGAGGGCATGACTGCGCCCGATTCGGACCTCGGGCGCCGGGCAGCTATCTCGACTTTGAGATATGCGTAGGGCGCGACTTGAGGTTGTACGTACATATAAGCCGATGACGGCGACGACCTGACAGCCACCTCAACAGAAAACCACCTAACCCTCGGGCAGCTGCAATGGCACCAAGAGGACAGCATAGGGGGTCTCTTATTGCCGAACGTCTGCCATTCCCAACCCGTTCCCAACCCGACTAAAAGAACCCAATGTCCTTGACCTGTAGGAATGCTAGCTCAACACACGCTCCGGAGAGCCAACACTACTACGTGCATATCTACACACACTCCAGCCGAGGAGATGCCAAGATGCGCAGATTATGTCGCGATATGTGGATGAGCTCCCGTCGTGTCACCAACGCCAGATGCATAACTATCTGAGCTGCACTTCAACGTACGGCTACTCGCCCACCATTCGCACTCCTGTTCGTCAGGCCAGTGGCCAGTGGCAATCGAATACAAGAAGAAAGATGTGCGGGAAGGGTGCCAATGCTGTCTGGCTGCGTCACGGCGGCAGTGATGGTGGTTGATGGTCATTGCGCCCAAACAGGGGTCGTGGACGTGGTGTGTCGATGGCTGCTGCGAGGCACACAAGTCGAAAAGCAAAAAAAGCAATGGACACTGGATGGCACGTTTCGTCCCGTCGACGCCGTCCTTGCGTTGGATGGCTACTTTCGCAGTACCTGCCGACAAAAAGCTACCTGCCTCCATCACGGACCCCCCCTTCGGCCCCTCTCACCCCCTGGTCCAGGCACAACCCTACCAGGCCCCCCCCATTACCCCCTTGAGTTGAGCACCCCTACCCCCCACTGCCCCTTTCGGGAATGTCGTCAAGCGGCGCCGTTTTCCCAAACTCCGCATTTCACTTCCCTGCGAACCGAACCGCAAGCCAAAACCGCACTATGCTGAATGTACACTGACAGTACCTTTCTTCCCCAGTCCTTGCCAGATCGGCCCACCCATCAGAGGAAGGCCGCGACCGTTCATAGTGCCTTGTCAGGTTACTCTGCCGAGACTCGAACACATCGGGGTATTTTACCCGTACCTATCGGCCACCTATCGCACAACTCGAGGGAATCGAGGCAGCAGGACGAAAAAGAACAAGCTCGCTCGGCCGCCATCCAGTTGCCATTCAGTCGAACCAGTGTGCCAATGTCGCAAACCCTCTTCACGACAAGACGCAATTGTCAAAGGTGTCAACCTAAGAGAACGACGAATGAAACCAGCGATGCTCCTTATCGCGCAAGGCGACCAAAGCCCAACACATCCAGCCGGTTATGTTCGAGGTCGTTCAATTGTGCTTTCATGGTCTGATTTATCCCCCATGTCCTGGTCCTTTTTTTCCTTCTTCACGTCGATAGTGTCAAACGAATCACATACAGGGCCTCGCCTCTGTGTTTCCTCCCCCTTGAGATACGGAGTGGCCCGTAGACCCGCTGGGAAGGCTTTGCAAGACAGAAAGGATGTTTCGGCTGCCGCGGTCCTGCTTCACGTTATGATAGCACGGCCGGCCCCCATATCCTCATCTGGCCTCGGCTCCGTCAACAGCTTGTCAGGAGCAGGAGCAGGTCTCCAACCCGCTTTACGCCAGTACAGTGTACAAATTTGGGTTCGTCTGGAACCACCAGTTCACTTGTGAGGATGAGATGATGCATCCACAGTTTTGGTCAAAGCTCCTATATAACGACCGTTGATATTGCTTCTCTCTATGCCTCCTTTGGATCGCGGCCGTGCTGTTGTTCGGTGCTCAACCCGGCCAAGTTAGCTAACAAGGTTCTGCGATAGGAAAAGGTCAGACTGGAAGCAGGGGTTCCATAAATTTTCTGTCCTCTTTCGCCAGCCGAGCATGCTGGGCCAAAGATGCTGGGGGTCTGGGTTGCTGGGGGAGACTGGGAGAGGGGCCGTATTGGCCCCTCCAAACACTCCGCCGTGGACCCTGGTCAAATGGCAATCTCATGAACCAAATTTTTCTCTGCCTCTTGAGCCCTTCCCCCCGTGCCCCCTCAGAGTCAGTCACTCAACTCAATCCGCTCTGTTTGGAAACCACAGAAAGAGGGGATCCTCTAGCAGCATGCGCGTTTCTTGCCCAACGGTCTTCTAGAAATTGCGGGCCTCTTAGGTTCACCTCTGCCCAAAGATGTTCGGAGGATTATGTATTGCTAAAATCATTCGCCCTGGTCCATCACTTACACAATGTTTTGACTGGGCCATTGTTTACCAGCTTGACCCTGGATTGGCCAGAGGAACTTTGTGTGAAGCCAGTGGAGACGGGCCGAGGGGCGGCGACGAGGGTTGGCGGCTCCTCTGGGTGACGAGCCGGAGACGGGCGAAAGTGCACTCACACCTGTTCATCCTCTTCTCTGATCGCCTGGGCTGTTTGGCCAGATGTTCCTTCAGCGTCTCTATTCTACACCCCCATGCCGTTGTTCCTACGAGGCCTGTTCCTCTTCGAGCTAGTCCATGTTCCAGAGGCCCCCTCCACCGTTTTCAGAGCAGCCAAACCTCGAAACTAGCGTGCCACTGTTTTTGGTCCTTCCTTCTTCCCCGTCCGGCAGAGCGGAGGGGTAGAAGGGGCATGAAGGGGACGGGAATGGCAGTTGCCCGAGTGGTGTATCTCCGTACAGTAGCTTGAATTCACTACCTGACAAATTCTTTGCGTCAGGAGGATCAAAACCATCATCACCCAAGGGTCAGACTGCCTCGTCCTCTTCATTTACCCTCCTTATGTCGGATACGATGCCGAGGTCATTCGTGGGCTCTGTCATCAGCAACAGTGTGTATCCGGCATAACGAGAGCTTTGGTGCTCATTTCCCAGTGGATTAGGACCCAGAGCATAACACTGTCTGCTATGAAGAATCAGAGGGAAGTGTTCCATCCTGAGCTCGAACTCTTTTCTGTGGGCTAAATGGGTCGTTAGCTCTTGATATCATACCCCATCTTGACTAGCAAGGGTCGCGGCCCTGCCTGCCAGATCGTCTCGTTTTCCCTCAACCTCCTTCCCTGTACGGTTGGGTCGTTTCTGCAAGTGCGAGAGTGTTAGAAACAATCCCCTACCAGCCCACCCTCGTGAAAGCCGCTAACTTTGACTTGGTCTTGTCCGTACCCCCTGTAGCTCCCGGGACAGTGCCGAAGTTAACCCTCCTCTCATAGCCGTCCTCTTGACCATTGGTGGCACCATTGGCTTGATACAAGTACCTACATATGTACACCACCGCGCTCTTCTACGACTTCACTCTTTCGTTATCCGATCTTCCTGTCGTTTCTTCTTTATTCCTAAATCAACTAAGACGGCGTCTCTTTCGATCTCTCCTCCAAGCATCTACTTTGGTGCTCTACTCTTTCGCCCCACAACGCACGAGGAGGAGAAAAGACTACAAGGCAAAACTTTCCTCCAGCCTAAGCGACTCGAAGGTTTTTTCTGTTAAGGAAACCTTCGGGCAACCTTTGGAGGAGTGACAGCTGCCCATGTCAGCGACAGCAACATACACGGTCAGTATGGCAGAGTTGAGAGCTGAGACTCAGCACGGAGGCATCTGGCCCAACTACGGGAATCCGGCGCAGATGAATACTGGTCGGTATAACACTCAAGAGTCTTCGGTACCAGTAGGATCGACGGCATCTTCACATCTCGTACGCCCTCGCAGTCGTCAGCACACAATGGACTACCACAACGCACCATACCATCATGGACGGCCTGCTCAGGAGGAAGGCGATGGCTACGAGAGATATCCACACCCTTCGTTGATGAACATCCCCAGCATCACCACAGGCATGAAGCGCAGCTACTCCCAGGTCGACCAAGCTCCCTACACGGAAATGGTCCAAGATCTCCGCGATGACTATAAGCCGGCCATGAATCACGACCAGAAGTTGCTCTCATTCAAGAAGGTTGGCGACAAACATACCATTGTCGATCACAAAGGGCGGATTCACGAAATCGAAATCGAAGCTCAACTTCACGGCATGTTCTTTCTGTCGGAATTTCCTTCGCCTGGCGACGGCAATGTCTTGAACGCCGAGTTGACTTGCTACCGCCGCAACCTGTTCCAAATTAGTGGCAATATCTGCTTTCCTCAAATACCGTTGTCCGTCATGCTAGAAACGGGCGAGACCAGCCAGGTCAAGAACATGGAAGTCACTATCTCGGCAATCGAATCCGTCGACGGCCACCCTGTGCGCCTGATCGTCATTCCCTGGAAGACGCCCCCACCCAACTCACCAGAAGTCAACCAAGCTCCCGATCAAGAACCTCCGTCACTCCCTCTGATTCCCTGGTCCGAAGAGGAGGAAGACAATGGCGGAGATCACTACGCTATCTATCCTATCGGGTGGCGTCGACTTCAATTTAGGATGTAAGCACCACTTCAAAATCACCACTCTCCAAGACTTCGCTATGTTCAGTAAGCTAATGAGTTCCTTTCTAGCGCAACGGCCAACAACGGTAGACGGAAGGAACTCCAGCAACACTTCGTTCTACACTTGAAGCTTCATGGAACCCTGGCGAATGGTACGAAACTCGTGCTTACGGAGCTTACCACTGCGCCGATTGTTGTCCGAGGAAGAAGCCCGCGGAACTTCCAGGCGAGAAAGGAGATCCCGCTGTTGGGATCTAGCGCTGGTTCAAGAGGACAGACACTAGTGGAAACCGGTCACTCAATCGTCGCGCAAGCTGTCGCGCTCAACAAGCCTCCCTATGATTCGAGACCCCGTGTCTCGAGCATGGACTTGCCCAGAACAGCGTTCACGTTCACGTCTGCGAAGCAAATGCCCCAGAGTCCTATGCAAATGCGTTCGAAGTAAGTCAAAAAAATCTCAAGATACGGAAGAGCGGCATATTCAAAGCAGTGATGCTAGCTTCGCTAGGATCCCGACTTGAAAGAAGAAAACGATCCGCGATGCTAACATAGGTCAGCAGTTCTTACCCAACGAGTTGGAACCCATCTAGTCAAGTGTCGATGCCACACAACCCAGGATCGACCTCTTACCCGACAACATCGATGGCCGGCCCCGAGCCCTATCCTAAAATGCCCCTCTCTGGAGCGCCCAGCTACACGGCCGAGCCCCAAGAAATGCCTATCCAGCAGACCTCCATGCCTTCTATGCAACTGTCTCTGGTAGCCCAAGACCAACAACCGTCGGCCCCCATCCGAACACAATACGCAACTTACGCATCGGCACCTCCGCCGCATCTTTCGTTGCCGAGCACGGCGGACAGCTCGCTTAACGTGCCGCGCTATGTGGACAGCAACCCCCGTCCTTCAAAGAGCTCGCGCCACGGTAGCCATGGCTCACTCACGAACGAGACGGCCTCGGGAGAGTACCGCTATGGTCCCCCTTCGTACCTTGGCAACAGCTCGAGCGATATTAGTCCCCAATCGCAACATCATCCGCCTACGTCAGGTGCAGGAGCAGGAGCAGGCGGGGCGCCGTCGGGCGCTTACGGAACACCATCTCAAGAAGGAGGTGCTTCTGCCCCGTCGTCTGCGCCTACGAGTGCGGCTCCGCCGCGGGATTACTTCCCCCCATCTCAGTCCTGGACCAGCACTGCGGGTGAGGGGCAGACTTCGTCGTACTCGAACGGAGGTGACAGGTCCTACTCCTTCCCTACAGGTGTGAAAACCGAGCCGCACTCGCAGCCTCCGCACTCGGGTGCACCCGTGCCAGGCGTGTATGGCAACAACCACTATGCTTGGAATGCCACATAAGGAGAGGAAACGAGTTTGGATTCATGATTGAAATACCAGGCTCCTAGTTGCGTTTAAGGGCATGTTCTAGCGTGCTATTTCCCTAGGCTGATGATAACGAGGAGATGATGGCGTCATAAATGGTAACCTTTGCTTGAAAGTCAAGCTTGAAAAGGGGGTGCGGTAAAACAGTGGTGGATATTGGTGTCTTAATCCCATTCAAGATGGGCTAATCAACGACACTGTGGAAGATTTGCAACTCGGCATTTTCAACATGCCGGTGACCTGCCTGGAAACAACGCACTGCCCGGTTGGCGGGATGCGCCTGGCGTCAAAAGAGAAGTCGAGAAAGCATGGAGAACAAAAAGGAGTCTATATGTCTCCAAGACGGCGGCGGCAGTTTGATTTTCTGTTGGGGGTCCAAAATACCTTTTTCTTTGCGGTTCTGTGTTCCTCAACCAGGAACTCTGTTTTTCTATATCCGTACATACACATACACGTCCATGTACAATTTTCATATATTTCTGTTGCGGGCGGCGATTTGGCTTCACCACCGCATGATATATACTCTGAAGGGATTTCATTTGTCATTGTCTTCGGTTCTTGTTGCGCATTTTCAACGTTCAATCGATACCACTCCAAATATCACAATGAGCATTACCTCTCAGAACGATCTGCCTGTGTCTGTATGATCAATATGGTGAATATCTGCGCAATAAGCCAAGTAACTGACGGCGCCTTTCCTGAGTGCCACAAACCCCCTTTCATCTGCGTTTTCGTACACCCATTGACTGATGCCCACCCAGCCTTAGCCAGCGTAGATAATCCCAGTCACACTTTGCGGAGTGAATACATCATTCAAGATGATCATGTCACGCTCACACGGCACTCGCTCATGCTGTGTCTCTCCAAGTTCAGGGCATTCCGCCCCCACGTGGTCCCCCCTTGGTCACAGCTATAATGGTTGCTATACCGAGCTTTCACGATAATGACCGGTCTGTAGGTGGACAGGGAAGCCAAATACAATTTGTTAAGGAAGGTGAATACAGGGCTCGGTGAGAAGTTCGGCGACGAAAACCAGAAAACATGAGACATGAACTCGTGTGACTGGAGTCCTACTGTGTATATCCCATCCCCTTCAATTTTCCCTTTCTCGCCTTCGTTCCTTTCACAATTTACTCGGTCTTTCATTTGCCTCTGGAGAGGAGGAGTACACGAACGAGATAGGCTCAAAAACCCAACCTAACCAGCCATCTCCCTTTTCTTTTCCCCTTCCTCTCTACGGCATCGATTGCATCGAATCGCATACGAACTTGAGAAGTGAGATGATATATGTAGTCACTATCGCATCTCACGTCCCACAGACTTTTCAAGACAAGAAGCTCGCCGCCACCAGTAGAAGAAGCAGAAGTCAGCTGGTACTTGCTGGTTTTGTGTGTGTATGTATGTATACAAGTTTACCTTGATCGCTACTGACATCGAGAACGAGCATTACATACCTTTAGCTGATCTGGCAGGTGTTACTTCTACCCGAAACACCTACTACATACCTCTACCTACCTACCTACCTACCTACCTACCTAAGGATGGGGAGATAGGCATCCAGGCCCGGCTTACTTGTATGATATACATAACACATCAAGTCCAAGTTCAAGTTCAACACCTGCCGGTGTTCCTGTCGTGCTCCGTCAGGCTCCCACCCTTCAAGAACCCCCCGGACTCCCCGGACTTTATCAGGCAGGTAAGTAGGTAGCGTAGGTCCTACATACATGATGAGATGCTGTGTTACCAACCTCTCTCAACCTTTCCAACAACCTACTGGGACAGAAAACGACGATACATGACGGATACCTTTGAGTTTTACTATGGGGTGATGGCTTCTTCGGATTTCTAAGGTGGTGGAAAGGGTGTGTAATGGTCACCATGGTTTGTATTTAAACCGCTCTCCTAGGAGGACAGATAGTCTCAGGACGTCATGATGAGACTCTCGTAGAAGGAGCACCAGTAATTCAGTGGAAGTCGCTGCGCTTCCGACGGCACCTTCCGGTTCTGGGGTCGCGCACGGAGATATCAATCAGTTCTCGGGGGAATGCGAAAAGATATAGGAGAAGAATATGTTTAGAAAATAAAGTTTCGAGACAACACATGGGAAACGCCATGCCGAAGTCGTACGAAGGGGGTCTCTCAATTTGCAAGTTTGAAGATGGACAAGATGTTGAATGAGGATGGATGTTCAGACGCCGCGGCAAGTCAGGAGGAGCTGTAGCAGACAGCTGCCAAGCGGGTGGCAAGCCCACAAGCCCGGCAGCTGGCAGGCCCTTGCCAACCTCCACAACCGCCCGGTGCACGGCGACGACGAGATGCAATCCATGTCGCGCGCCTGCGTTTGTGACTTCCAACACCAATTCGCTCGTTCGTGATAATTGGATTGGTAGATTGCGATTGCACGGCTCGGTTTACCTACGCCCCTTTTTTGTCGACTGTAGTGCATTGCGGACCTGCACACTAGTCCCTCGACAGCACAGCATCTAGTTGAAAAATTCTTCCATTCACGTAATCGTCCCATCAGTGGCATAAACCTCGGCTCATAATCTCACTTTATACGAGGCACCGCAATCAATCAAGGCGAAATCAGAGAGATATAGAAATGTTCGAGATACCCGACGCAAAGCGGTCAGTTTTTCCCAAAAGCCTTCTCGTATCCAATATCTGCACCAGACAGGTCACCTCAAACCTGTCACGGTACACACAATCTGTACAGAACTTTTTACTGACCTGCCGAAAACAGAGTAAGAAGAGATGAGCTCTTCGGCTCAGGGGCCTCCGATCGTGACTCCAGTCCGGACACAGCGGACGAAGCGGAAGCGGAAGCCAAGGCTCAGCTCCTCAACGCCAAACTCTCCAGTCTGCTTTCATTGAAGTTCGAGTTTGACGACGGTGCGGCGGAGGATGATGATGCCACTGCCGCTGCTAAGGAGCCCACAAAATCTCTGGCCAAGCAACCTGAAGTGACCAAGAAGGAGGAGAAGACCCAGAAGAAGAAGAAGGAGACGAAGCAAACAGGACAAGATGACGACGAGCCCTCGTCTTCGTCCTCGGATGAGGATGAGAGTGACGCGGAGGACACACCAATGCAAGACCAGCCACCACAAGAAGAAGAGGAAGAAGCCGCCGAATTCGAGTTCCGTCTCTTCTCCACCTCAGCCCCTCAAAAGATCGTCCTGCCTTCCAAAGAAGAAGAGGAAGGCGCAGGCGAGACGGTCATCGCAGACCGGCCTATATCCTACTACATACGCGGCGAGCTCACGCCCGAGCAGCAAGAGCAGTTCCGGGCCGCGGCCGTGACCAGCCAAGACATCCTGAACTGGGCCAAGCAGCGGGCGTGGGGACTCGAGGTGCCGTGGAGGGTGAGGAAAATTGTCGTTACAGTGAAGGGGAAGGCGGCAGCGGCAGCGGAAGCAGCAACAGCCCTGCATGGCCAGCCAGTCACGGTGACCGAAGGTGAACAGAAGAAGAAGAAGAAGCGACTGGGAAAGAAGGGGAGGATTGCCATGAGGATCAAGGAGAAGGCGAGGAAGGAGAAGGAGGAGGCGGAGCAGAAGCAGAAGATGACTAAGGAGGAACACCTGAAGGAGAAGAAGAAGCGGTTGAACAGGGAGAAGAAGCTGAAGAGGAGACAGAAGGAGAAGGAGAAGAAGTTGGCGGGCAAGGCGGGAAGTTCGGTGGGTGATGCTATGTCTGCAGTTGGGCAGGATTCGGATTCGGAGTAGGAGGAGGTGGATAAGATGGTTGAGTGAGCGACTCGTGGCCAGGTGGTGATGGGTTTGTAATTGTTGTTTGTGGTGATTACTTTGGGAGTTAAAGATGTTGCAGGCCGTGGTTAACGAGGCGATGTGTAGCAGAATCTGAAGTCCTGACTGCCTCTTGTAAACAAACCCCTGAAGCTCTATGGCTATGCTCTCGATAATGGTACTTCACAGGTTCGTTCAGTAGATATCCGAGCAACTTTCTGGTCATAACTGTACTAAGCCATAAATTCATGTTTACCTCTCCTTGAGTGAAGCACATTATAAAGAGTATTCATGAAGGTTTTGCACATGTTGAGCCCCAAGCAGGTGTTGCTAGACAACGAAGGGCAAAAGCATCAATGCTCTTCCGCTACAATCGCACTGTAATCTGACCAATCACAGGCGGCAGGCGGTAATGCTACCCGACGTCAGTGCAAGCTGCCTCTAGCGCGCTGCGGCAGGAACGCGGCAAGCTCTCCGTATCAGCGCTTCTCACTGTAGCAACTGCATTGCATCCACCAGTTGAGCACGAGGAAAGAACATGTGGAATTGATTTCCACTACAAAACATCATCTTGACATGTTGTATTGTTGATTTTATCTGCCAGCATCAACCGTATAGCATCTTCACCAAACATGAGGTAGCCCTATCGACGAATCACGACGACCATTGACCCCTGAAACGCCCCCGAATTCTTCACTTTAGCGGTCTTGTCACTGGCACTCGCAGTTGCAGCCATCTGCCCCACCATCCACCCTCCATGACCATCATGAACGCGCTCTGGTCTAGAAGCACCACCTCCTCTGGTGACAGCGCAGAGAAAAGCGCCAAACCGACCAGCGATGCAGTGAGCACCAGTTCCGAACAAGTGGCCGATCTCTCGGAGAGGCCAAATGCGCCAGCCCTACCAGCTCGCCCGGCCCTCCAGAGGAACCAGCCTTCGGCCCCTCCTCCAGCAGCACCGTCGAACCCTCCGCCGCCAGTGCCCTCCAGTTCTGGCTCCGGCAACGCCAACAATGCGCCGGCACAGCCTCAGGACTCCCTGTCTTTGGCCCAGCTACGACGGATCGTTGCCGAGTTCCCCAAGTCCGAGCCGATCGCCTACGACTATGTCTACACTGATATGGGCCCCATCGAGGAGGAGGTGGACGAGTGGTTCCTCTACAACTTCTGGCAATGGGTGCGCCTGAACACGGCCAACCGGGCCTTTGACAGCGCCTGGGTTAAGATGTACGGGGAAGACGAGACTTGGGACACTGTCGACGACGATGACAGGGAGAAGTTCGTGCGGAACGCCGTTGAACAATTACACGTGTCAACCGACAGGACGGCCCGCGGCGAGGCGATCGGCACGCTCGTATACATAGTGTTAGGACGTTGGGCCGAGACTGTCAAGGCAGCGAGTCTTCCCAATCTTGCGGACCACAAGGTCAAGTCCGCCGCCACCAAGGAGCAGCTGGATGCTATGAAGGCGGGTGTCAAGCTGCTGGCCAAGTGTGGTGGTGTCCCTCCCATGTGGGATGCACTGAGGAAGGCTTTCGAGCCGTTCTGGGCGGACGACGGAGACGTTGGCCAAATCGTGCAGGCTTATGCTGAGGAGCTGATGCATCTGATGACCATCTTGTATATCTCCTTACAGACGACGCTAGACGACCTTGAGGATATGGCCTTGGCCCGCAAGGAACTACGTACGAAGTCCCCTTCAAGACATGGCGCTCTGTTGAGTTGCTGACATATGACAGTTGCTCTCAACCCGAATCTGGTCCACTTCATGTTGCACGCCACGGCGAAACTTCGATGGGACGATAGGAACATTCTCCCCCAAACCCAGGTCGGTCCAACTACCTTTGGAATCCCGGTCGCGGCCAACCAGCATCGAATGCTCATGAGTTCCCAGGTTTTCCTTTTGTTCTGGAAGTCATTGCTCCTCGTTTTCGGCGACTCCAAACACATCGCGGAGGCCAAAAAGGCTACGGCAGAGACACTATCCGACGTTAAGGACAAGGAAATCATCTCCGCTTCTCCGCTCGATTACCATGTGTTCCGGCAAGAGATCACATCCAAATACCCGTCGTATATCCCACCCCAGTGTGCCATTCCTCTCGAAGCGGAGCAGACGTCAATCCTTCCTCCGCTACCTAACCACCCAACCAGGAACAATGGACAAAACGGTATCCTTCCCGGCCCACCAAACCAGAGCGCCTCCGCCTCAATTCTTCATCAACCGGTTCACATTGCGACTCCTGCGCCTTCCCCTCCTCCGAGCCCGGGTGTCGGTGGTAAAGGCGGTAAGAAGCAAAACTACCAGACTAACCAGAACTTTCCGTTTATGTATCCGCCTTTGGATGCCACGAGCAACAGCGCTGGCGGAAAGGGAGGCGCCGGACTACAGGACCTGTTGGTAGGCAGGAAGTGGGAGGGAAGCGACGTTCCCGCCTCCATCATCGAAGCTGGCGAGCTATTCTCGACGCGAACCAGGATGACACGAGCTACCAGGCAGCTCTGGGAAGAGCGCGAGAGATTCCTCAAGTTTGAGCGCGGATGGGAAGGCGTTGATGAGGACCTCATTGACGAACTCGATCTCTCTGAACTTACACTTGAGGAGAAGGAGGAGCTAGGTTTATTGAAGGAGAGCGAGAAGAAGAAAGAGGGACATGGCCACGAAATCGACTTGGGACCTCGGCCTGTGGATGATGATATCAAGCATCGTCTTGAGGCCGTCGAGGAGTTTTATGTAAGTTCTGCGCAGTGATGCTTTTCGTCTCACGTCATATACTGACTTTGCTATTCCCTGCAGAAAGAGGCTCTTCCTCATCTGCAGTCACTAGTTATTGTGCTGCTGAAGGCGATTGTTGCTATTGCCAGCAGTCTCGTTCAGCCGCAACCCGGACAGCAAAATCCTGGCCCGCAGAACAATGGACGAGTTGGCGGGGGACCACCCCAGGGTCGGGGTCAAAATAACGGTAACAATGCTGGCAACGACCCTCCCTCCCCCTCGGATGACAATGTCGATGAGGCTAGGAGTAGAGAAATTGCGGCGAAAGCGGTGACGGGTATCATGATCCTGTTGTTAAAGTGGCTAAAGCTGTCACGTAAGTTAATCATGCGAGGAAGACAAGTATGAACGCATCACTAACGATTGGGCGTCCAGATATCCTCAAGTTTGAGTACTTCACACAGCTACTTTTGGACTCTAATTACCTTCCTCTAGTACTGAAGCTGTTTGCTCTGCATGATGTGCAGCAGGTGGTTGAGAGCAAGACCGACAGGATAGAGCACAGGTGAGATTGCTTCGTCTGCTTCGCTATGCTACCTTCATAATACCGGTTACTAACCCATAATGACCAGTTTCTTCTACTTCTGTGGTTCCCGTGCCGGCGCAATTCCCCAGCAGGGTCTTATCAACCCAACCGCAACCGACTTCGAAGACGTTGATGTGAGCGAAGACGAAGCGGCGCCTCCCGCCATCAAGAGAAACCGATCACCGCCTAACGCAGAAAAAGGAGGACCACCCGACGCTTCTTCCCAATTCACGTCCTCGCAGCCAACCCAACAACAACAGCAAGAAAACTCCGGCGTCCCCAGCCGCCCCGAGGTCGACGAGCTCGGCTACCCCGTCAACCCGCTCCCCAAAGAACCCATCACCGACTTCTCCCGTCGCAACTTCTTCTCCCTGATCAACTACCTGCGCGTGATGCAAAAGATCTGCAAGCACAAAGCCCATCGCAACCTGCTGCTGGTGCACTACAAGTCGTCCAACATCCTGCGCAAATCCCTCAAGGTCCCCCAGCAGGAACTCCGCCTGTACACGCTCAAGCTCTTCAAGAACCAGGTCCCCTACTGCGGCCGCAAGTGGCGCCAGTCCAACATGCGCGTCATCACCGCCATCTACCTGCACTGCCGCCCCGAGCTGCGCGACGAGTGGCTGTCGGGCTCGGACGTCGACGCCGAGGTCGAGGAGGCGCTGCCGCTCGAGCAGGCGCTCAGGAGCCTGACGCACTGGTTTAACGTGCAGAGGTACCCGGAAAGGATGGGCGCCGAGGTGACGGCGGCGATGAGGGAGGAGAGAGATTTCTTTACGCGCGAGCTGGAGAAGAGTGATTGGATGGGGTGGGAGGGGATCATGGCTGGAGGAGGGATGGGGATGGATGGTGCTGGTGGTCCTGAGTCAATGATGCCCGGAATGGGGATGATGCCGGGTATGGGAATGGGAATGGGAATGGGAATGGGAATCGGTGGAATGCCCGGGATGGGCGGCATGGCAGGGATCGAGTACGCGGCTGCGGCGGCGGCGGCGCAGACGGAGCATGAGAGCTCGATGGGGTGGAGTTAGGGTTCTTTACTTGATCATGACATGTCTGTTCTTAGTGAAATTATGCTTGAATTGAAGGAATCTGGTAAAGGATTGGACGCTGATGCTATCATGCCTCCAGCTTCGGCACGCATAGGGACGATGAGGGCCTTGGAGGCGATGGGCCACATAGAGGACGGGTTACGGATATGGGTAAGGGGACGAGGATGGCGGAACTTTTCTTTCGAGATTTGATGATGTGTGTGGATGAGTAGATGCGACGAGGATGCCATCCATCCCGCAGCGTTCTCCCAACATTTCTAGGTATTCAGCGGAACTAGTAATGCGGAATAGTTGTAAGATCAGCCGCGTTGGCTATTATTATCTTCTCTATTTGATCAGACAGACAAGACGGGCACGACGGAGTAACTTTGATCAACTTGCATCGAGATTCAAGTCCATAACTTAATGTTATTCCAAGCAACATCTGAAACTGCGGGTGGAGCGCACCTCGTAACGTGGAAATATGGTCCAGCCCCTTTCCGTGACGTCTGGAGAGCGCTTTGTAGGTATCATCCATAACAGTAAATACAATCCCATCAAGTTATCTTCTTTTTCTTTCTTATGTGAAAGAAATCTCCAGAATACACTCGTCATTTCCCGTATTCAAAGAAAGAGGGGTATATCAAAAGAACAACAACAACAGTAAACAGGTAATTGAACCACAAGTTTCGAAACAAGAAAAGACCAAAGGTCCAGTAGCTTTTGTTTTAAATCAAATTTTTTGTTCTTTCATTGCTTTCTTTCTTCTTCTTCTTTGGGGGTATCCAAGATATTGATATTCACCACGTAATACTCGTAGTCCGCGTCTTCAAATCCATCTGACCGTTCCGCAACCCTCTCGTGCCGAGCTGGACCGTAGCCGTCCGCTTGTGCAGGTCAAACTGCACCGCCCTCACCATCACGCGCCGTTCCTCCGGAATGATGACCTTTGGCGGCGGCGGCGCCAACTGCTGCCGCTGCTGTGTTGGCCAAATGTAGTGAGTGCTGCTGCTCCCGGCAGTATTTGTAGTGCTGGAGCTGGAGGAACTTCCCGTCCGCCTTCCCCATCTCGTCGTCGCATTCCCATTCATACTTCCGTTACTATCAGACCGGACCACTCCGGATTCACTTCCACTTGCTGCACCACCATCCATGTTCTCCATCACCACGGCCTCATCCATAGCACCCATGCCCATAATAGACATAGACATAGACATGGACATGGACATCTGCGAATAGCTCGCCACGGGACTACTGCCCGGCGTGACGATCATGCTAAAGTCATCCGACTCCTCAATCTCCGTGATCCACATGCCGATCCGGGCCGTCAGCTCGCTATCCCACATGGCCTCTCTCCGAGCACTACTGCGGAGGAGCTGGATAGCCTGCCTTCGGATGACGGGGTCGCGGCACTTGGTCGCCACCACAAACAGCGGCGGCACTATCCCGAGGTCGGCACTGAAGCTCGGCTTGATATGCCGGGCCGCATACTCATGCCCACCAAAGATGTCTCGCGCCGCTCGCGCGTAGTTGTGGCTGCTGTGCTGCCCGTGCCGGCAGAAATCCGGATCGGGACACCGCTTGGCGGCTGCCCGCCGCTCTTCGTCGCCGACTACTTCCAGGGCTAGGTCGACGATGGTCTTGAAGTAGCTGTTGAAATTGTCGAACTGCATCTCGCTGGCGTTGAAGGTCATGAGGAACAGGATCAAAGCCATGATCTGGAACATTTTTAGGACGGTGATGGCGGCCTTTTCCTGGCTGGTCACACCGGGCGCTGTTCGCGATTGGAGGATGGGCTCGAAGGCTTCCGACCAGGCGTCGAGATCCTGCTTGAAAATGAGGCCGTATTGCTTGAGGTTCGGTGGTAATAGCCCCATGGGACCGTTCGGGACGTGCTTGAACATGGTCTCGGTGAACTTGAAGATGCGCTCGCAGAGCTTGTCCCATGCGACACGAGCTTCTATTACGGAAGCAAAGCGGTCTGGGATGGGTTCTTGGAACTGAGAGCCGGGCGAGCTGGCATCGGAAGCTGGTGATGAGGGGTCCTGCTCGGTCGGTGTCAAGCGCACAACGTACGGTTGGGGGAAGTGGAAAGCCATGTCGTATGACTTGGCCTGGATCGCCAACCTGGTGAACATTTGGATCAGCTCGTCTTCCACGGGCTCGCCCGGCTGGGTAATGAAGGCCCGCCTCCTCTCGTCACGCAGCTTCTCGAGCAGCTGGAGCCCTGTCTGAATCTGGAAGATGGCCTGTTTGTGGTCGCCAACGAACGAGTCGAAGCATGCTAGCAGCACGCTTGCCATGAGTCTTGTCCGGTTGGACATGGGGTCTGCCGTGTTTAGGAGCGAGCGGATGGCTTCGTGGTATTTCTCCAGAGCCATCCTGAAATGCGTCATGGCAAGGTCGGTGGGATCTCGATCGCTGGCTGGAGAGCCCGGCGGCGACTCACACGTCTTCTCCAAAGTCTTGTACAGAGCGCCTAATGCCACGACGGCGTGGCGGATCGTCGGCTCGGAGTGGCATTCTTGTAGGACAGTTCGCGACCAGAAACCAGAATCGAAAAATCCCGAAAGCTCGTTGGCGGTATGTTCGCGGAACAACTGGAAATACAAGCCCTCCCTGTCGGTAAATGGCACGTTCGCAGTCGGCCCTCGGTGGAGTATTACGGCAGTGGCGGCAGACTCTTGTGGTGGTGTTTCCGGAGGTGTGTTTCGTCTTTGGTACTTGACAACTCGGCGGGGGACAAGCTGAATGGGAGCATCGCGGCCAGGAAGAGGTGTCGCTGCTGCCAGTAATGGTTTCGGCGCAATCCTGATTTCTTCGAATGGCCTCGCGCTCCGAGGCGGAGGTGGGTAACCTGTGCATTCCTTCCTGGAACGGACACAGTTGGAACATGCCGGCCGCTTTTCATCGCATTTGATTCTCCGCAACCTGGCCGTGAAAGGCTTGTTAGCATCTCATACATGCTTCCAAGCTGCCATCCGTATCCATTTCCATCTCAACTTCCTGCGCCCGTAATGCACTGTACGTACTTGCAGTTGCTGCAACCAGTCTTGACTTTTGGCTTGCTTGTCCTCGCCCGCTTTGGCCTTTGCGAAGCGTCAACTGCCGTGCCGTTCATGGCTGATATTGCGATCATGTCGGAGGAGAGACTAGAAAGTTGAGGAGAGTGGCCAAGTTCCGGTGATGATGACATGAAGCTGGTGTTTAGTCGTCGATCTCTTGAAGTTGATTGGAGCTATTTGGTTTCGGTCTGGGGTGAAAGCATGTGTCAAATAGCGGCATCGCAGTCGTTGAAGACTCGAAGAAACAGCAGTCGTGCGGCGGCTCGAATTCGACCTCGGTGTGAATATGTATCGGACCGTCGCGCGCAAACAGATCGGTGGTCGTATGTGTAAATATGTATGTATGTGTTGTATGTGTATGAATGTCGTCGAACTCGGGACGAAGTGGACCGCTGGTGATCAGACGCACGCAGGAACCAACAACGACGGGATGGATCTGGCTTGTTAGTTGTAAGTAGCAAGCAGCGCAGCCAGCAGCGAGGCGATACAGGTATGCCGACGTCGGTGTTACTTGAGGTTTGTGGAAGAAAGGGAATTAAACAAGAGGCAAGGGTGGGAGGAGCTTTGGCGAATCCAGGACTTCTTAAAGACACCCTCATCGGGGCATACGAGGAGGGTCAGATCAAGGGGGGGGAGAGCTTCTTACACGTACTAGCTGTAATGACTAGGGGTGACATGCGCTACCATATGCAGGCCGCCATTCCGCCACGCTGCCCTATCATTCGACCCATGCTTTATTAAACGGGTCTGTAAAAGCCATGTAACGGTAACAAACTGTGTGCTATGTATTCTCATGCGAAACAATCAAAACTCGAATCCGTAAATGGACGCCAAGATGGGAACAAAGTCGGTCACGGCTCTCGCTTGAGGATGAGCTTAATGAGTCTCCAAGCCAATGTGTAATGATATGAGATATTCTTGGGTTTGGCTGATGAGCGTTTGTGTTTGAAAGAAGCAATCCCCACGGGGAAGACCTGGGAGGTGGGAGATGGGGTAGGTACATGATGCCTCCCTCCATCAGATCCCGAGATGCTGAATGGATGGTGTTCACCCCGCGTTTCTTTTTGATGAGGTCTCTTGGTGGGATAAAGGCAAGGCAAGCAAAGCAAGGAAAAGCCAAGGTACGTAACCATCATTTTTCCACAGCGGGCAGGGGAAAGAAATTCATAAGGTCACCGCTTCTGTTTGGCTCGTAGGACATGGGGTGCCACACGGCTGCAAGGTTGCCTCTGAGGCACGAGGGTCTCACCAGGCTGTGTACCGGTAGGCGGAGGCTACCTACGTAGTAGGCTAGCTAGTCCGGCCGCGCGCATTGGCTGCCCCAGCTTTCGAAATCATATGCCGGCGTCTTCACTGCCATTCTCAACAAACATGACCGCATGTCCAAGTCTTGTCGGCTTGTTATCTCAACATCTAGCGCCTTGAAAGTCGCGCATGAGGAGTTTCGGCTGCTGTGGAAAGCGACCCTTTCATACAAGAAGTCTGTTTTGGCTGGAGCTTATCCGACTGGACTATAACCGACTTCTGTCCGAGTTTTCCCTAAGAATCGCAACTTTGCGCAACAAAGGGCAGCATGATGGTAACCGCGATGTGGCGGCAAAGGCTTGGATAACAGTTACATGGTCAACGTCAACGTCAACGTCAACGCAAGTCCGGCAATGACCACTAGTCATCCCGTCATGTCTGTGTTACCAGCACCACCCATGGCTTGAGCTGATGAAGATCGACACATACAAGCATGGACAGACATTGCGCAAGATTATGATGCGGTCTTGACGGTGCCAGGCCGAAAGACTACACCACGTTCGGGACGGCGGCGTAGTAAGATTTAGGGTCACTGGGCTATGATGAATGACATCGACTTTGTGGGGGGTTGAAGAGTCGGTGATCCACTGACGAATTGAACTCCGGCCGGCGCCGGCTTTGCCCTCCATTCCAGCCCTACGACCCACAGGCGGCAGTGCGGCTTGGATGGCTCGGATGGTGATCGCGAGCTCACCCACCGTGATGATTGGGCCATGGCGTGGCTGCTGCGCATTTTCAAGACAACAACGCATGTACGAACGGCACCCAGTCAGTCCTATTGACCCAAGAGGATGGACAGAGAATGTAGGTACATACATAGCTACATCGACTGCATACCCTTTCCCATGGAACAAGCTCTCAATGGCTGGCATCGGACCCTTCGCCCGTTGACTTGCAGTTCCTCATCAGCCCTAAATTCAGGGTGGTCGGTCCCCCAAGAGATGGGTGGCCTCGCTAGGTGCGGCCGGGCGGCGTAGGCGAAGTGCACATTCCTGCGCAGTCTGACTTTTCACCAATGAAGAGCGAAGAGAGGTTGTGTCGATGGCTTCAGAAAAGACAGAAGTCAAAACGTCGATGATTTTGCGGCGAAGCTAGGATCGTGCCATGTCTCCATCATGACCAATCAACAAGCTTCCTATCTTCTGACCTGTTCTCGGCGCCCCAGTTTTCCAAGGCTTCGTCCGGGATTAGCTTCAGATCATGATCTCCAGAATCGAGAGCTTCAGATGCCGATTGGCGGGGGGATTTAAATTCGCGGTGTCTCGAAATCGAAAGACAATTACCTATCTTGACAAAGGCAGCTCGGCAGGAAAGCAAGACGGCAGTTTCGAATGATATCAACCATCGTCGGGACTCTCTGTCTAGCGGTGACGCTGAAGCAGAAGAGGCTGACTTTTGATTAGCCGCGCGAGCGAAGAGAGAAAAAAGGACAAATGGCGGCTTACATGTGTAAGGAGTTTCCAGTTCAGGAGCTTGGCCCGAGCAGAAAGCTATCGGGAACTCCGAATGCCAATCGATCGTGCCATCATACGAAAAGAAAAGGTCAAACTATTTTCTTGTCCATAAGTGACTCGGGCCAAATGAGAAGCCGATTTTTGGATGAACATTTTGTTGGTGTCAGAATGGGAAATAGCCAAAATCCTTTCGCTTCGAGACAGTTTCAAGTTTTGTAACGTCGGTTATGATGTTTTCCATCCGTTCGACTAGCGTACCGTTCACAACGGGTGGTGGTGTTGCGAAAAAGAAAGAGGCGGCCCAGACTCTTCGTCGTCAAGAATGTGGGGTCGTTCAGTAATCAGTGCCCCCTGGATGATTTCCAGATCTCATCCATTTTAACCAAGATCGGCCATAATTAATAACGATATGTGCCTCCATATTCCTATTTAATTAAATTCAGCTTAATATAGAAATGAGTAAAGAGGATTTGGAAAAGTTTGTCATCGCTGATCATCTTGCACTTCCGATTGTTACCATTCAGCGTACAGTATCTTTGTAACAGTGTCAAGTGGAAAAGCAATGACAATATCTGCCCGTGCACCTGCGTCCACCAAATCCTCGGTGTCCACTCGCAGCAGGCGGAGTCTTGACAACAACAGTCTTGTTTACGTATTAATAAGACCATCCTCGAGACAACTCATCACCAAAAAGATCAGCCTTGCGAGGCATACTCGGACGTGTTCATGTCAATTCCCGACCTCCGCAACATCATCGGGATCCCCGAGCCCGGTCCCCAGCTCCCGGCCACCCGCCGTGTGGAGTTGATCCAGTGTGGACTCGAAACGGGCTTAGCGCAGTGGCTTGGGCCGCTACTTTACCGCACTAGCGTACAGGGTACAGTAGCGTAAGAATCCACCGACCCTTTCGTTACGAGCCGAGACATTCACTGGCATTGTTTCAAGGTTTCCGTAAAGTTTCTGTCACGCTAGGAAATCGCGTATTTCAGTGCCGGCTAGGGTTCATTCTCTCCAGGGGCATTCTCCAACTATCCTCAACACCAAGAAATCTAAGCCACGATATCGGGGTCAAGATATCGAAAAAGTCGGTCACAACATCAACATTTCCCCAGTATCGTATCGTATTGCAGGTTTTGAAACATCGAAAGTCACGGGATCATTCATCGCATCGCATCGCGAAACTCTCCGACTCGAAACGGGGTTTGGTCCGGCTTTCATCATCGCTTACACAACACCCAGAAGAGATATCGAAATTGCCCCGGCATAAGCCCGTAAGCTAAAGGGTCCCCCGGCTCGCGACCGGCCGTAAACATCAAACATGCCGGCTCCCACCCTGGCAGACATTGTCTTTTCGGAGCAAGCCAACCACAACTTCTCCAAGATCCTGGGAGATCTCAAGAAGTCGAATCTCTCCATCACCAATCGGCTCAAGTCCATACAGCACGATGCGGCTTTCGTGCAGGAAGTAGCTGATGTCCTCGGCCTTCCGCTCGTGGCTAATGAACGATGCGGCAGCTGGTATATTGATCCCCAACTGAAGAGGTCGTCTGCTTACTTTAAGAGCACCGATGGGCATACGGGCCAGTGGAAGTTCAGCACGAGGAGGTTAAACTTTCATCTTTTGGAGGTCATTGGGCGGAATGATGGGTTTGTCTACCTTGCATATTTCATAGCAGTAGTATCTTCTCTCACTAACAATCATGTAATAACCACAGATGCATCATCGTAGACTCAACCCGGCGGGGAAAACGTAAGTCAACACCCCAAACCTCTCTACATACCAACAAGTCCACCCAGAACTCACCAACTCATCCAGGCATGCCCGACGCCCTAAGCAAAACAATCCCAATCTGGTGCACCATCCTCAACCTCGCGCTCTTCCCATCCCACCCCCAATCCCACACCCTCCACGTCCCCCCAACCGTAGTCTCCGACTCCGAACGTTCCCAAATGTCCTCCCGCCTTCCCTTCTTCCTCACCTCCCTCCTCGCCCTCCAACCCGACCTCCCTGCCCTCCGCCAACACATCCAAAAACCTCTCCGTCCCCTCTGGGTTACCCCAGACGACGACCTAACTCCCGAAATGCTCGCTGAGATCAAGTCTTCCTTCCACCCCGTCGTCTGCTGCACCAGCTCCCGCCGGGTGGTAGGCACGGAGATGAGTGAGGAGGGGTACATCCAGGGCGCCGGGGACGATACGGAGAACTGGGCGCATGGACTGACGGCGCCGCTGTTTTGGGCGAATCAGGAGGAGTTGCTTGGGACGCCGGAGGGGGATTTGCCGGGCTTGATAGAGATGCTGGTTGCGAATTCGGAGGCGGGCGGGACGGCGGTGGGGGAGTTGAAGAGGGTTGCGCCGAGACTGTTGGTGGGTGCGTTATCGGCGGAGGAGAAGGCGCGGGCTTCTTCTTCCCAAGAAAAGGTTTGTGTGGTTAGTCTTGTGCCCAAGACGACGGAAAAGGAGACGTGGGAGAAGTCGAAGAGGCATATGGAGGTTGGGCTGGGTAAGAGTAAGACTGCGAGCCGGTTTTTGAGGGAGGCGTTGCCGAGTATTTGCGAGTTTGTCTCGCGGTTCCTGCAAGAACCCGCTGATGCCGATGCCGAGACGGGGACGGGGACGGGCAGAGACGCAAACAAAGAGGTTGTCTTGCTGTGCGAGTCTGGAAGGGACTTGTCGGTTGGAGTGGCTCTTGCTCTTTACTGTTGGTGCTTCGTCGATTCAGCTGGAACCATCAGGTCTGCACAGGACCAAGAGCAGAATCACAATAAGGCGTCCATTCGGGTGAAGCTGGGTCATATCATGACAGCGTTTCCCGATGCCAACCCGAGCAGGGCAACTCTTCAGAGCGTAAACAGCTTCCTGATGGACTGGCGAAAATGAAAAGGGTTGTTCTAATTCAATGCAAACCCAAGAAAAGAAATATGATGGATATCATCTAAAAACCCCTCTAATAATCGCCCTTCTCGATCGCCGCCATTAACCCCTCAAACTGGTTCCAGTCATGCATGATGATGGACGCACCCGCTTGCGCCAGGACCTTCTCCATCTTAAGTTGTTCCTCGGCCTTGTAGGGTCCAACATAGCCAATGACCTTGATGCCCGCCCTCGCCGCGCTCAGCGTCCCGCTCTTGCTGTCCTCCACAGCCACGCACTCCTCCGCCTTCTTGCCCAGCACCTTGAGCGCGTGCAGATAGATGGCCGGGTCGGGCTTGCTCGTCGGCTTCTCCAGGCTCGTGGCCGCGCTGAACACCCTGTCGCCAAAGTACTTGTCCTGGCCGACCTTCTCGATGCTGGCCTTGACGCGGCGCAGCGCCGAGCTGCTCACGACCGCGAGCTCGTACTTGCCCTCGGCCGCCAGGCGCTCGAGCACGCCGTCGACGTTGGGGCAGGGCGAGAGCTTCTCCTGTATCTTGGCGATCACCACGTCCTCTTCCTTTTTCACGTACGTTTCCAGCTCCTCGTCCGTGAGCGGGAAGCCGTACCGCTCCTGCAGCGAGCGCAGCATGCCCCGGAAGTTCTGGCCGACGAACTCGGCGATGAGGGATTCGCCCGTGAAAGGCTTTTCGAGCGGGACGTTCTTGGAGGCGGCGATCTGGTTGATCAGGTCGGCGCAGCCTTCGAAGGCGACCTCCTCCGAGAGGACGAGGGTGTTGTCGCAGTCGAAGAGGATGGTGTTGACCTGTGATGGAGTGGCTGTTAGTGATCGTTCGTACAAACCTGTTTGGTCTGGGGAATGTCTCTTACCTTGCCCATTTTGACTGATTGGTAGTTTATCGTTTGAATTGGGGTATAAAAGTGTATATCGTTGATGACGTCGCTAACGGTTTCGGGGTTCTTTGGCCGTGATCTCCAAGTGTGATCGTCTATAACAAATCGCCAAAATGATGAACGTGATGAGCAAATGGGTATCTCGTAAACACGAAGCAAGTTTAGCTATAAGCAAAAGGCGTATACAGCAAGAGCGAAAGCACGTCTGCTAAGAGACGAGGATAGAGAGCGAGGGTGAGAGGTAGGTAGGTAGGTGGAAGTTGAAGCCGTTCGTAGGGAGGAAGAGAAGAAAGAGGGAAGAGTAAATAAGAGAGAAGGAAGACCGAGGTAAGAGCAGGAGAAAGCTTGAAGTACGTAGGCGAGAAAGACTAGGTACTGAATCCAAGATATTACAACTCACCATCCAAGTCCAGGGCACAGACAACGGTAAAGCAGGACCTCTGGGACCCAATGGACATGGAGGACTCGCGCATCGCCGGTCTACGAGTTAAGGTAGTTCCCAGGTCCGTTCCTGAAACTCCACCCCACCCACCAACTCCCGTCCCTCACAACCTCACGGGCAGGTCTGCGCTCGGCGCTCGGGGACCACACTGACAAACCGAAAAACTGCTGAACCTTCGAGATGGGAAGAGCACGAGAAGCCCTAAAACACAACGCACGAGGATCTTCCCGATCCTTTCTTGAATGTTGCTATGACCCCTCACATCACCGATCACCCCCTCTCGCCAACACCTTTTCCAGAGGGAACGTGCAGATGGGGTGCCTTCTCAGGAGCTCAGACAGGATGTTGATCGGCGTCAGAGTTGTGGTAGTGGGGGGCTTGGTGATGTCATTGGACAGAAGCCCCACCGTGGTATAGAGCGGGGCCCGGCAAGTACGCTAAAGACTTTACATTTTCTTAACAATATTACTTTAAGATTAAATGTTGTAATGCTAGCTGTATAACTGACACTACCAATGAGACCAAAACCTCGTGCAGCCAAAGGACAGGCTCGAACCACCGGCTCACTCGAGGTCTCGGGGAGTCAAGGACGAACGAACCAGCGACAAACCGAAAAAGAAAAAAAAAGGTGAAAGCTCTCAATTCAGTTACGGAAACTTGGATCAGGACCCTGCACATTTTTCTCTTTTCAACATGATCTTAACATAGCAATTCCCTTCATAACCACTATCCAGACCGGCCAGCACCAACACCGTGATCAAGTCAGAGCAGACATCAGAGTCCAGAAACAGTCCAAAAAAACAGCGCGGGAAAGGTAAGACCGAGTGATTACTTCCGCTTCGGCTTCTGCTTACCTTCGCACCTTCCCGGCTTCAAAATGTCGCATTTCCATTCTCCCGTTGTGCCGCGTTTCCCGATCGACCGACCGGCCGGTCATATGTTGTTCTTGGCTTGGCGGGGAGGTTTTCGCATCCCGTTGGGTAGACGGGCCGGCCTTACAATGTCGTTGTTCAAACAAGAGGAACTTCGAAAAACCCTTGAGTGAGAGCAAAGATGAAGTGAGAAGTGACCAAGTTGAATCACCGGTCTATGTAGTTGGATTCGGCCTCGCCGTGGCTTCCTGGTAAGGTAGAGTGTGTTTATTTGGTCATGTTGTTGTGTGCTGTGTTAGGTTGTGTCGGGTTCGGAACTTGGGCTGTCAGCAAGTTCTGATTTCTCTTCAAGGTCGAGTCGAGAAAGGGAGAATTTCTTTGGCCAAATTGGTTTTCATTCTGTAGTAACTATGTCCATCTATCGGCTTTAACCACCCCGCTTGTTCGTGGTCACAACCAATTTTCTCTTCGCATAGTAGTTCGGTGATGCCGACCGAGGACTGTCACCTTAGACCCATTCCAAGATGCAATATCCCGAGCCGTCTTCTACAAACAGATATAGCCATTTGGTATCTAAGCTTGGTGTCCCTGTTGACGTTGGCAACGCGTGTCTCTGGCTATTCTTGCCTGTTTGGCCTTTAGAGAACGTACAATGCTAACAGAGACCCGTGCCCTTTCCTCTCCCATGACGAGGATACTCATTATCATAACGTTGTCATCACCAGCTCCCACTACACATGCCGCCTAAACCAACCATACCAATCTCAATGCGAGCCCTAACGTAGTGAAAGCTGAGCACAAAAAAGAATCGACTCCAGTAACGCCCAAATATGGTGGACTATGGTCCAGGACCGCACGTGGCGGACAGAGACCAAATCAAACGCCCCCCAGGTAGAAGATAAATCCAACACGCCCACCCTTTCACATGCTTTTGAGGGTATGAGTTTGAAGAAGTTCCAGAATGTTCTCAAAGGCCGGCGTCGAAGCTGTTCTTCAGGCCGATCCTGAAGACTGCTGGGCCCTTCTTGTTGAGGCGACAAGAAGGACAAAGTATCCGAGATTAAACTACCGCAGAATACCGATGGTCGTCGCTTAACCCCATTTAGAGGATTTCCTTCAGTTTTTCCTTTTGTTCAGCCGTCAAGCTGGTGGGGAACTTGACATTGTACTTGACGATAAAGTTGCCCCGTTGGCCTGGTTGCTTCGAGATGGGCATGCCCAGGCCCGGGTATACATCTGTGCTCCCAGGTTGTGTCGGGCCGGCCTTCTCAATGTTAATGCTCTTGCCGTCGATCGTTGTGATAGTCCTCTTCCACCCTGTCAATGCCTCCTTGAGGTCTAAGTCGACAGTGTGAATAAGGTCGTTGCCGTCCCGAGTGTAGAGCGGATGTGGTTTCTAATGCAGACACAGTCAGCTAGACGTTCCTCAAAAAGACAATGTGTGAGGAAAGGGGAGGGAAATTATACGTACCTCTTCGACGATGAATACCAAATCTTGCTGGCCACCCTCTTCTTGATCACCAACACCCTTGAACCGGATCTTGCTACCCTTCTTGAGGCCGGGCTTGATTGGTACCTCCAAGACGGTATCGCTCGTCGTGCGCTTGCCAGTTTCGTCAAAGGTCTTGCGCTTGATCTTCATCTTCTTCGTCGTGCCGTGAAACAGATCCTCGAGGGATACGGGCAAGGGGCGTTCAACTGTCGTGACTTCGGGTGTTGCTTGGCGGGCGCTGCGCATGTCGTCGCCGCCGAAGGCGGTTCTCGCAGACCGCCGCGATCCTGCACCACCACGCGCAGCATTAAAGAGGATGTCTTCAAAACCCATTCCGCCCATGCCACCGCCCATGCCACCGCCCATCTTTTCATCCCGGAATGCATCCCGGAAGAGATCCTCGGGGTTGCTAAAGTTGAATCCATAGGAAAATGTTCTCGCACCTCCTCCGCCGCCAGGCATGCCTCCTCCTCCAAAGAAGGAAGCAAAGCCCTCGGGCATGCCACCGGCTCCTCCGGCACCGGCAAATGGGTTTGCGCCTCCCTCGGGCGGGGGCGCGCCGCCTCTCAGGATGAACTCAAGGCCAAACTGATCGTACATCTTGCGTTTCTCGGGATCCGAAAGGATTTCGTACGCCTGGGAGCACTCCTTGAATTTTTCGGCAGCGTCCGGGTTGTCCTTGTTCTTGTCGGGGTGCCATTTTAGGGCGGCTTTCCTGGTGAGGGGTCAGCAGGGGTCCAACTTTGGAAGCTATAAGAGGGGATGACGTGAATTGCCGAAATGAAAGAAGGATGACGTCGTAAAGATAGATGTCTCCCTCGATCATATACTGAGGGAGCAGGAACACGGGATTTCTGGTTGATGGAGATGTGCTTACCTGTAGGCTTTCTTGATCTCGTCCTGGGTAGCCGTGGGGCTGATCCCAAGCTGGTCGTAGAGCTTCGTCTCCCTGACCATCTTAGTGACGCGATATCAGAGACAGGTGTGCTGTATGCGAATATAGTAAAAATGATGAGGTTTATCGCAAAGCTTGGTTAGAGCCGCGAAGGGTCTCGTTGTCGTTAGGTGCGAAGGAGAACGATCAACCCGACGTGTTGTGTTGTTGTTGTGGTGCGGGTAGGGTAATTAAGGTAAGGTAGCGATGACAGATGCGTGTTAGACGTCAGCGATTCTATAGCGCTCGTGGGTCTCTTGGATGGCTCGTGAAAGCGCCTGTCAAGGTCGTTCTTTGCTGGAATGCGCGGGAGCAAATTCGCAACGCAAGAGTGCAGTGTAGATTTCGGATACTGAACAGAATTGAGATGCAATAGAGAGTTGGAGAGTGAAGCTATCACTTCGTGGAAGAGGGAGGGACAAAGCCGTAAAATGCCTTGGCGAAGGGCGTGTGTATTAGGAGTAGGAGGTTGTAGAACCTTCGACCGTGAGCCTATTGGCTTCCAAGACTCTGGAAATAGTGACGCAGGGCTCGCGTAGTGGGTACATATGGGAAGTAGCGTCTGTTAGTGATCTCCACCTCCCCGGGCAGTTTGCTACTGCAGGGAAAGAGCCACACTAACAAGTATGAGTCCGGGTCAGGTCCCCGCCAACTGATGCGGGCCGCCAAGCCAGCTAGCAAGCTCCATCAGTTGACCCTCACTTGACCTCGGCGAAACTGTCAGCAGTCTCCTGAGCGGTTGGGACGGGAGCATCAATGATGGACATCATCACCCAGCACCATCGATGGGCTGCCTATCACCGATATGTGAAGTCTGATCCAGCTTAGTTTGTTATATCATTATACCTATTCGCTCTCATTCCCATTCTTCTGGTACTCGTATGAAACACCATCGATTGCCGTGAATTGCGAGTCTAGATCAATCATCCTTACGTCGTGCCCTGTTGCAGGGCAGCGAAGGAGGTTACGCGATCTCATGGAAGCCAACAGCTAGCAACGGCCGCACTCGATCTTTCATTAACAGCCCCATGACAAAGAACATCCGCGGTCGGTTTTTATTTGGCATTTCCCCAAGGTAATATTGAAATGGAGCAAAACACCACACAAACCAGGCCTGGATAGCCCACCACAAAAACTTGTAGTTAGGAGCAGATCTAGTCAAAGCAGGTCTTCGAGAACTTCTCCATATGAAGGATTAGATCAGTTTGTCAAATATCAGTCATCAACCACCAAAGAGAAGCAAAGCGAAACTCTACTTCTCAAATCACGACAATACAGAGCAGATCTATTTGTTAATTCTTGCTCGGTGTGCCCTAATTCAAGCCGCCTCGTACACATAGAGTGTCGAATTCCTTTCATCGGGCAGGAAGAACAGCCTCATTTTCCCATCCACGACAGCCACGTCCATCGGATTCTTGGTCATTGCCGCACCAAGTTCCGACGCCAAGGTCACGGGAACCTCGTGTAAAGGAACCATGGTTTCCATGTCCACTATCGCGAGGCCGCCGATTCGCGTGTTTGCCAAGTCTGCCACGCCAGAGCATAACATCACCGGCCGGGTCCCATAAAGCTCGTAACGACCCAGGAATTTGCAATCCTGATAGTCAACGAAGCTGCTCGGATTCCTAACCATAGCCCTAGGCTGGGTAAACTCGGGCGGCACTAGATGCTTGTCGTGCTCGTTCCAGATCGACGCTTGGCGCGATCCCCAGTTCAAGGTGACCACAGTTCCGGATTTTGTGTCGTGGACCGCCCCTCCCTGGTGGTCTGCAACACTCAGGATGGGCTCTGGTACCAGCGTGTCGGGGCGCATCCTCACGAGCGTTCCTGTTGTGTTGGGACGGTATTGGGAGAGGGTGGCCCAGATGTAGGTTCCATCATAGTCGATGCCGCCGTTGTGGTACTACTTGTGCTGTCAGCTGCGGTAACACTGTAAGAACGGGTTGCGCAACGGATGGACAGACCTCGACAGACTTGGCTTGTGAGATTGAGGCATCAGCAATACGCTTCCCTTTGCCATCAAAGATGATCATATGGGCGAACCCTTCGCCAGCTGTGCGATCCGTGCCGTTGATGGTCTCATTGTATTTGACAGTCGGAACAATGTATTCACCAGCCGAGACGAAATAGCGATCATTGCCGATGCGAACTATCCCTTCGGGCTCGTAGGTGTCGCCTTCGAACTTGACCTTATCGACAAGCTTCCATTTCGTTGAACGATCAAGCTCCACAAATTGCCGAATGATCTCTTTTGAGTCGGAAGCAGCGCCGGGTAACGGGTGAGGGTGAGAGACGAAGGGCACGTCGGGCTGAAGGATGGTGATGTTAAGACCTGATGGTTGCGGAGGTTTGGAAAAGAGCAGAGAAAGAACACTAAGTGCTCTCAACATCTTTCCGATCAGGCAAATCGATCAAGTTGAAGATGTGTGATGGATGCAGTTCTCCTTATTCGATGTCACTGGTTGTTTGCCAAGGTCACTGGCATTCCCTCCCGGAAGATCTAAACAGCCAAGTGCGGAGCATTGAATGCGGGGACACGGCCCGGGGACGGGAACTACCACTATTCCAAACAAGACATTGCCGATCGACCGGCCGGCAGTTTTCCCGTGCACCAGTCCGGATTCGTGATCCGTCTCGGCTTCTGATACCACCTGACAACCGTGCCTTCATATCACACTTTCACGACAAACTAATGCATGTCGGTGGTGAACTCGGTAAACTTTTGGAATACGACAGCATCAATGCAGAGGAGGATCTATAGACTGATTTAAGAGAAGCTTTCAGTTCCCAGGCACTCAACACTGTGGTTTGCCCTTCTTGTGACATCCTTTCCAAGTCTGTGACTTCGGCATGACTGCCCGTGGCCTAAAAGTTTGACCTCCAACTAACCCAACCAAAAGACAGCATCTGTGCAGTGTTCTTTCCCAATGAGAACTATGCCACCAACTGCTTTTCGCAGCTTCCCTTCTGAGTTTTGGACTCATATCGAACCGAGTAAAGGTCGCACCTGCCACATCTCGAGTTCAATGGCCATTGCCCGTCTGTTCGTTCAGTTATCTCCTTGATCTCTTCTGTACTTCAGATCGCAGCCGTTGCTCCTCGCTTGCCAGTATTGAACACAGCCAGTTCTCGCCGTTCGTTGCTTGACAAACTTCAAGGCACTCGCACGCCAACTGTGGTTCGGCAACAGAATTGCCAAGATGGCAAAGCACACCGTCAGTATGTACCACCATCAATGATCTCGCCAAGCTTGGAGGAATTCGACTGACTGGCCCCCCAACAGAGGTCGGAATTTCCGGCAAATATGGCACCCGGTAAGGCCATAAGCTTCCTGATTTGGAGAAGCTTCTCCATTGCTCCCTTCCCAGAGAAAAATGAACTGAGAGTTGTTGTCCCAGATACGGCTCCTCCCTGAGAAAGCAGTGCAAGCGAGTTGAGATCGGTCAGCACGCTCGCTATCCTTGGTTTGTGCCCCCGCTCTCCTCCCATCTCGAAGCTGAGACTGTTCTCTCTCTGGTCCAGCAGGGATTCTTTTTAGTCGGTGGAAGAGATCGCTAACTTTCAGCCCTCCATCACAGTACTTTCTGCGGCAGAAACACCGTCAAACGAGTTGCTTTTGGCATCTGGAGGTGCCACGGACAAGGGTGTGCTAAAGTATTGAGCGGCGGCGCTTACATGCTCGCGTGAGTTATCCACGACACAGTCTGTTCAGCTATTAGCCAATTCTGATGCTCGTCAATAGTACACCTGCCGCCGTCACTGCCAGATCGACGCTTCGACGTCTGCGAGACATCGCGTCCGCCCAGACAGGCCGAGCTTAGGGCCATACTAGCATGTTACAGGATCGCGTCCTTGTTGTCGTCCATACTCCCCTCGACGGAAGTTGCGCACCGGGTGTTCTGGAGGAGGTATCTGTTTGTCTCATGTCGAGCAGGCATCTAATTTGGAACCATGTCGTCGAAGAAAGCCGATGTAATTCAGCCCCAATTTCAACTCAAGCTGTCTTGTTCATGCTCGCCACGCGGTGATCATCAACATATGGAGTCGGGCAGGGCGCCCACCCCAAGCGCTTGCAGCATACCGCGATGACTCGGCAAGACATCTTGTTTTCGTCAAGCGGAAGTTGTACGACGCTCCGACAGCTCATTTGATACCTGGATCGCGAATTGTTGAAGGCGAAGAGACCGAGTGAGCGTCGAGGAGCCCGAATCTTGAGGATGCAGATAAGCTTAATCGGAACTGCATGGTTCCTGGTTTCTTGGCAGGAGAACGTTCGACACCATCCCGACAGTGCCGATGGAGCTATTCCGACAACGGTATGGACGAAAATTAAAGACTGACTGGGCCAGACTGACGGTGTGACAGTTCTGCTTGTGGTCACCGCAAATTGTCGGTAGGTTTATTGTGCGGGCAGACGGGATATATAAAAGCGTAACAAAGCCTTTGTGTGTTTCACAGCTCGTTCCTCCGTTTGCTCCCGCACGTTGAAAGGTTTCGGATGCCATGTGATTGTTGATGGGTTGAAGAATACTGCACCCAAGAAAGACGCCGCGTGTACTATGTACGAGTGCGGCACAGCCACCCTGCCACAGTGGCGTCGCTCAAAGAAGCGGGTCAGTTGAAGAGCTGGGATATTTGATTGGACAACAGCTTGCAATCTCCCCACACCTTGATGTCATGCAGGACTCCACTCAATGGACCCTTTGGAGGTTGATCTGCGGCCGGCAGTCGACGGCTCGTCATTCAGCGGCGCATCCGGGGCGGAACCACTTTGTGATCGGCCGTCCACCGTCAAATTAGCGAGCTCAAGATATTTTTCAGGGGCAAAGAAGGGTTTTGAACAGCTTCACAGTGGTGGCTTAGACGACTGAGTGGCTCGAATGGCAAGAAAAGAAGTCAATTGATCCGCAAGATAGCTGTTTTTGCAGAGCTGAGTCTGTCATGTGTCGACATCTCGAAGTTCGTGTTCTGGTGTTGCAACTTGGAAGTGTTGCTCGCTCAGACGACCAACATCGGATGTATTCGAGCGGCCAGTAACATTCGGTTCTTTACGTACCTTCTTCTCTAATCTATCCTTAGATTCCAGGTAACCTCCCGACCGTCCCCATTGTAGAAAGATCAGCTCTCGTTGGTTCTGGTTCTGAAGCTTTGAATTATAAACTCTTTGTCTGGTCGCATTCAGCAATTCTAAACTGGGCACTTCTTGGACCTTCCAACTGATCATTCCCCCTTTCACCGGTCACGTAATAACGGCTGCGAAAAAGAGTGCCACTTGCAACATCCACTCCCGAGATCCATCCGAACTCGAAGTCGGTGGCCCTCCAGCCTCCTTGGCTTCAACACGAGACCCCTGATCCCTTCTGCCCAGTTCTACGACAGTCCCACACCGCAGATTGCGATACCCCAGAGAAATAAACAGGACGAGGGAACATTCCCAAACCTTACTTCAACAGCATCTTCGACTTCTACACAAAACCAACCCATATCATATCACCTACCTCCATCCCCGAATACGACCTGCTCCCGCCTACCCCCCCTCGACCGAGTGAAACCTAGCGGAAGCGAGCAGTCAACCGAAAACACAGTTCATATCCTGATATCATGGGCGCAAAGACGGGCCTCTTCCTCCGAGGCCTGCAGGGCACCATCCGCGGCATTCAGTTCGGCAGTGCCGCCACGGTGCTGGCCCTCACCTCTTACTTCCTGGCCACCATGGCCAACCACGGCCTCGACATTGACGTCCACCTGCGCGCCGTCGAGGGTATCTCGGGCGGTATCACCGCCTACACCCTGTTCACCATCTTGCTACTATGCTGCATCCCCGGCCAGCCGTTCTTCTCCTTCATCATGATGGTGGTTGACGTCTGCTGCGCTGGCGCGCTCATCTACGTCGCCATCCGCAACAAGAACGGCGCCACCACCTGCGTGGGCATCGTCGATACCCCGTACGGCAAGGGCAACGCCGATACTAACGTTGTCGATAACGGCCATGGCGGCTTTACTATCCTTCCTAGCTTGCACCATGCTTGCAAGATGGAGACGGCTTGTTTGGCGGTTTCGATTATCGGATGGTTAGTAATCCTTTCTCCCCTCATTGCCTCGGAAATTGCAATTGCAAATTGCAAAAACCAAAAATGCTAACACTCCACTTTCATAGCCTCTTCTTCATCCTCTCCCCCTTCATGGAAGTCGTTCTCGTCCGCCACCGCAAAAAGGAGCAGCGCTACGGCCCCTCGCCCGCCAACGACTACACCTCCGGCTCGGGTCGCAAGCCGGGTTTCTTTGCCAGCCTGCGCGGCAAGGGAAGCGGCCACCCCGACGCCGACCTGATGAACAACAAGCTGCCCGAGCACGCCAGCCCTTCGGACGTTCGTGATAGTTACACGACGGAGCAGACCCGTGTGGGAGGCGGTGTCGCCCCCGGGAATACGGGTGCTTACGGTAGCTATAACCCGTACAACGAGACGCCGGTCGGCCAGCAGCAGCAAAACACCACGCCGTATAGCCCGCCCCATGCTGGTAACAACTATAACAAGTATGACATGAGCTTTGGTCAGCAGCAGCAGGATATTGCTATGGGGCAGTATCCCAACAGTGGCGATCATGTTTATGACCGGAGATAAAGGGAAGCAGCTTTTCTGAATCGAAAGATGTGGCGGGCAGTGGAATAGGATGGCCGAGCTGGATAAGAAAGATACCCTGATGGAGGAGTGGAAAGGAAGATGGATTATAGCAACAACAAGGTCTCACGACTTCGACTGAAAGGGAGCTGGACCGGATATATCGGAAGCCACAACGGGACAGACGGAGACAAAACCTACCCCACGGCAACAACTCCACGGCTGATCCGATGCGGAAATAATCATCTGGCTTTGTTGGAATATACACCAAGTCATGTATCAGAAATCACGTCACCGATTTGAAGAACAGAAGGGTTGAGATAAAGAGGATTCACATACACAGGAAACCACAGGAACCAAGATACCCCCCGGACATAGAGAGCAAGTCTTGTATTGTACAAACCAGCTAGAGGGTCACTGTACATATTTGTAGACTCAGATACTACTACCAGATAACCCGCGTAATATTAATTGATGAAGACTCAAAACTAGCTTCATCGCTACCCGTGTTTGTGTCTTTTTTCATCTTTGCTGCATGACATCGTTGGAGTTCTTCTTCCGGGACTCAATTATCACATTTGTTCCGTGATCAAACTAATCAATATGAAGACCGAGAGATACACGTTCTAGATCGTCCCGAGATATTGTATCTTTAACCTATCACTTAACGAAGGAGACAACCAACCATATACGCCATACCCATACAACCCGCCAACAAACGCCTGATAACATACATACATGACAATCCACAACTCCACATATATTCCCCTGTTCGTTTTCCATCCATCCATACATCTTGAGTTTCACATTTCCAGTGTCTTGTTCAATCACTTGCTCGTGTTCATCCCAGTTTCTAACCCACCGCCTACTCCTCATCCTCAACCTCAATCTCCTCATCATCAAGCGTCTCAACAAAAGTCATCGTGACTCCCTCATTGCTAGTATCAACGTTCAAGTTCACAGCGTCAATAGTATTCCGCTTCGCTTCAGTGGCGGTGGTATCGCGTTTGGCGAACTTGATGGGTACGTTGGCGATGTGAGAGTGAACGACCTCACGGGCTGCGAGTTCGGGGTTTTGTTGGAGGGCTGTGGGAAGATGTTAGACTTTGTGGGGAAACAAGGGACGAGAGGAGTCAGAAGTGGATGGAAGGATGACTTACAAGCAGGAATACCCCTCCGGACATACATAGTCGTCACCTTTGTCCTCCGTCTCGGGGCGGTAGTTTCGTCGGCGTCGCGCTTCTTCTTCTTTTCGGCGGCGGCGGGCCGTTCTGCGTGATGAGCCATTAGGTTAGCGCTCTGCCTCAACAACCAACAACGTTTCCCATAACCATGAGTGAGTGACAAAACACTTACGAGTACTAGCATTATTATCCACAATAATGCCCACCCCCGAGCCCTCAGCACCAGTACCCAACTGGACCTTGGGTCCCTTAGTCAAGGCAGCCTCCGAGAACTTGAGCGCCCTATCAAAGCCGGCAAGATCTCTCTTGGCCTTGTCTAGAGGTGCCGTGGTATCCGAGATATCATCCATGTCCATGTCCATTTCGTCGCATGGCTCCTCAGCCCGAGGGACGATCGACTTCTTGTCTAGAGGTGCCGTGGTATCCGTGATATCATCCATGTCCATGTCCATGTCATCGCATGGCTCGGCGCGAGGGGCGATCGACTTCTTGCCCATGCCTTGGAGGCCCGAGATGGATTGGGCCTTTACCACAGGGGACGACGGCTTATCATCAGCTTTTGGGAACTCTTTGACTAAAGACACGGCAGTGGTAAAGTAAGGTACTCACTTGTTGAGCAAGAGTTGGGTCAATCTTGGGAGCGTTGCTGTTGTCGACCGCCGCCGGGCTGCCAGCTCCTCCGGGTGTGGTGGGTGTGATTACCGGCGAAGAAGGCGCGACGGTGGGAGCAGCAGCAGCAGCGGGGACGGCGGCGGCTTGAACTGGTTTCTTTTCACCGGCCGCGGGAGCGGGAGCCACAGCGGGGTTTGAGGCAGCACCTGCGGCAGCGTTAACCGCAGCGCCTTCAAGTGCGTTGATCAGTGTTGAGACGTCCTGTTTACCTCCGAAGCTTATTTCACCATCACCTGTTTCCGGTGTTAGTGGCTGTGTGTTTGATGGGGACAAGGGCCTGATATTAGCTCCAGGGGATGGGTGCGAGTGACTTACCGACTACCAAGGCGGGCGAGTACGCCCCCAAGTTGATGTTGAGCGGAAGAGCGGCAGCCAGGCCGGCGAAGGCGATGAAGCGGTAGTTGACCATGTTGAAAGATGTAACGAAGACCACCAGGGACTTGCTTTTAAAACTCGGTAGTGAAAAAGATATTAAGAGGATAAAAAAAGAATATGCGACCAGCGACTACGACCAGCGTATGGGAATGAGAATACCGAGTGAAGATGAAGGAAGAAACTGGAAGGCCGAGCGTTGCTGATGGATAATGAGACAGAAAGGCAACTGAGAAGGTGTCTACAAGTGATCTTTATAGATAACTTACGACAATGACGAAGGAGTAGGACGACTTGCTTCCTCCCTTGACCTCATCACTGCCGTAACTCGATCTACAAGCGCTATCATCCTGAGTGACAGGAGACTACAACACAGCTCTTTGAAACGCCAAGTCAGACTGAGCACCTTCGACTGAAGGATAACTAACTAGCCGTGAGGGATATCCTGAACACTGGATAGCTCCTGTAAGGGGGTAACAAACACCGGCATGGGGTATAAGGGCGGCTGACTCTGAGTGTTGGTCGACGAGAAAGGCAAGGCGAGGAAAGTCTAAGGGGAATAAAGATGCCAAGACGATGCAGTACCGGAGGAGTTGAGACGATCTCAGGGGAGAGGTCCCGGAGAGCGATAGTATGTATCGTCGAATTCCAGTATGGCGGAGGATAGTATAATCGTTTAGCTCAGTATAGCGACCGGGTCTGCCATATGTGAGACCTGCCAAGAAGTTCCGAGCGGCATTGAGATGTTCGAAGATAAGGTTCTAGGCGCTTTGCAGCATCTAGACCACGGAGTACAGGCTCCTGGCGATGCTACCGACCCCGAAGTCTGTGATAACCCTCGCTTCGTCGCGATCAGACCTCGTGCCAAGCACGGAGGCTGTTGAAGAAGCTTTGCTGAGCCACCGGGGTCAAAGGCTTGTTTAGGAGATCCGATCCGAGCATTTGCAACGTAGAGAAACCTGGGGGCAGGGGTCGCAATGCTACCTGGGATCTGTAACAGAATCTAGCCCGTGCCCCTGATAGTCAACACGGACCGAGACTCTCTGTCACAATAGGCGGCAATGTAAAACACCAACCACAATGATTTGGTGTACCAAAGGAGACATCGTGGCTCATGCAAGCGAAGCACGCCTTGGACACGAGATTCTGGGCCCGATGCTGATTGATTGATGCTGGCAAGGAGAAGATCAGGTTTATATGAGAGCCATTGTATCGTCATGAAGACTGGCGTCTGAGTCGCCAGCTTGAGCGGTTTTGAACACTCAATCAGATGGGGTACTCTCATACAGGACAAAGAGACACCATATCGACTCCGATCAAGATGACTGGTCATATAATTTTTCCCTTCAGAAAACTCGCGCCGTCGCAGCTTCCTCTGATGTCTGCCGGGTTCGGCTTGAAGGTCATAGGAGCTGAGCTGTGCAGAGCTATTCCATTCCCTTGGTATAAAGCTCGGACGAGATGGCCCCATGTTGCGATGTAAATTCAGCTGGCTATATACACTGTAGCCTCAGGGATCTCGTCACTACCAGACCCAAGCAATGCCCACCGGCGTTTGGACTTGTTGCTCGTTCTTCTCCAACTTTGGCCCAGCTCTTCCAAGTAATCCACTCGACCGCACGGATCTTGATAAACACGTGAAAGACGACATTCATCAGTTTCCCCATACTTATGGCAAAAGTGCTCGAAGTTATCTCGTTCTAGTGGCCATGATCCGGCCAGTGTCCAAGTGTCTCATGGTTATGGGGGGGGTTTTTTTTTCCAGGCACTTGTGAGATGTTTCCCAGGATGCTCGGCTTTTTGCGCACTGAAAAATGTTTAAAGGAAAGCCGTGATGTGATATCCTACTTAGGTATCTTTCGTGAACAGGCTCTGGAGGAACATAAGCAAACCAAGACGGAAGGCATGAAGTTCGCTCAAAGGGACAATAAGTTCGGTTGATGCTGGGGAAGCTGTACCCGCCGTGTTAGTAAAAGTGTCTCCACTCTCCACTTTGATGCTATCACCAAACCGTAAAGGTGCGCAGCCGCCTGAGCTCATGGAGATGAGCGAAAAAGCGACACGAGGGTGCTCGATGCAGTGGAAGCGAAGAGATATATGACGACGCAAAGCTGGTTATACTCGCAACGGGGAAGAACAGCGTGTCATGACAGCACGCTGGGTAACACTTGAAGTTGTGAATGGAGACAAACATATCCCACAGAGCTGGATGAACTGGTGGTCTGGTTCAAGTTGAAGTTCGGACTGGAACGGGAAACAGTTCACTCCCATCTCGATCTTCGGCGGAGAGCGCGGCGTGCACGGTTCGCACTGCACTTTGTGCGCTCCAAAAATGCCCCGCACGATAGGGAAAAGTAGGTCTTGGCATGGCAATGGGCCCATGCGCGACAGGTCCAAAATTTTGGATCGAGCCAAATATTTTCCCCAGGTCGAAGGTTTCCTATCCAGCACTCCTCATATCGTCTGAGGTCTTGTTGGCTCGCTCTCCTTTCAACTCCTCCGCTCATTATTCCCTGTGTGTGTTTTTGCGGATACCCTCAGCCAAGATGTCGATGCTCAGGACGATCGCCCCCTTCATGAGGGCGGCCCGGGCCGGTGCCAGCACCAACCCCCTCATGACCATGAAGTCTCCCATCCTCAACTTCAACCGCTCCTACGCCGCCGTCTTCCAGCGTACCAAGCCTCACGTCAACATTGGTACCATTGGTCACGTCGATCACGGCAAGGTACATATAGACATATATCCCAAGAGCAGCAGCTTCAGAAGAGCTTGAGGACTGACATATATACCTCCCCCTCCCGTAGACTACCCTCTCTGCTGCCATCACCAAGCGTCAGTCCGACAAGGGCCTCGCCAACTTCCTCGACTATGGCTCCATTGACAAGGCCCCCGAGGAGCGCAAGCGTGGTATCACCATCTCCACTGCCCACATCGAGTACTCGACCGACAACCGCCACTACTCCCACGTCGACTGCCCTGGTCACGCCGATTACATCAAGAACATGATCACTGGTGCCGCCTCCATGGATGGTGCTATCATTGTCGTCGCCGCTTCCGATGGTCAGATGCCCCAGACCCGTGAGCACTTGCTCCTCGCCCGTCAGGTCGGTATCCAGCGCATTGTCGTCTTCGTCAACAAGGTCGACGCCATTGACGACCCCGAGATGTTGGAGCTCGTCGAGATGGAGATGCGTGAGCTCCTCTCCAGCTACGGCTTCGACGGTGATGAGACCCCCGTCATCATGGGTTCCGCCCTCTGCGCCCTCGATGGCAAGCGCCCCGAAATCGGTGTTGAGAAGATCGATGCCCTCATGCAGGCCGTCGACGAATGGATCCCTACCCCCGAGCGTGACCTCGACAAGCCTTTCCTCATGTCCGTTGAGGATGTCTTCTCCATCGCCGGCCGTGGTACCGTCGCCTCTGGCCGTGTCGAGCGTGGCACCCTCAAGCGCGACCAGGAAGTCGAGATTGTCGGCAAGGGCACCGAGATCATCAAGACCAAGGTCACCGATATCGAGACCTTCAAGAAGTCCTGCGAGGAGTCCCGCGCCGGTGACAACTCCGGTCTCCTCCTCCGTGGTATCCGCCGTGAGGACATCAAGCGCGGCATGGTTGTCGTCGCCCCCGGCTCCGTCAAGGCCCACACCAAGTTCCTCGTCTCCCTCTACGTCCTCTCCAAGGAGGAAGGTGGTCGCCACACCGGCTTCCAGGCCAACTACCGCCCCCAGATGTTCATCCGCTCCGCCGACGAGTCCGTCTCGCTCACCTTCCCCGAGGGTACCGAGGATGCCGACTCCAAGATCGTCCAGCCCGGTGACAACTGCGAGTTGGTTGCCACTCTCTGCCACCCCATTGCCGTCGAGGCCGGTCAGCGTATCACCGTCCGTGAGGGTGGCCGCACCGTCGCCACCGGTATCATTACCCGCATCATGGAATAAGCTATCAACTACTCACAATGAGATGTTGAGGTTGTAAAAAGCTATGTAATGATATCTAACGCCGAGCCGAGCCTAGACGAGCCCCGGCGAGGTAGTAAAACACACACACACACACATATACAAGGAAAAAGGGACCGCGAGCCGCCAAAAGAAGCGGGTTTGTTGTCAGGAGTTCAAAGAGAAATATACCTACAGTGTACGATGTAAAGCAATGAATGTTTATGGATCTGAAATGCCTTTTTCCTGGGGAGCCTGCCATGTTTTTTGTACAAAGAGTATTTTGGGCCCTAGTGATGATCTCTCCCCTCATATTCTTCTCTTATTGTCTTGTTAATCCTGTAGTATAGATGGTTCAAAAAGGCAATGATAGAAGCTAGAAGGCATTAAGTCATTGTTTGCGTCTTATACCTCGGTGAAATGATGAAAGGCGAGATATCCTGAGCTTTCAATTATACCGAAACACGTTAGTTCATTGGCGAAGCTCTCCGAGACGGCCATTGATGTATGGTTGGACTTTGAAGTTGATATAGGAATGCTTGTTGAAAGCTGAGCAGCACATAGGTTCAATGGCCAAGCGCTTGCTATGCTCCCAAGTCCACCATGGGTCATCAAGGTTCGCACAAGTTGTTCACCGACACTAAGCGCAAAACATACGAAAGGTCACAGATCACGGTTGAAAAGAGATATGAGAACGAGACAGAATGCTGGTTGACCAAAGAATCACGCCGGTCTATTGATCGCTCGATGGGAGAGAAACAGACAAAGTCTAACCCCTGCTGTTCCTCAGTCCGCCGCCCTGTTCCTCTTTTGCTTGTGCTAACTCCGCAGGCCCCAAAACCCGAATCCCGAAAGAAACCAAGCAAGCAAAAAAACTCCAGGGGATGATGATGAACAAAAGCATTGCTGCTCCGTCCGTTTTCGTAAAAGGGTCGTCGTGTCGTCTCGGGTTGTTGTTTGTCATGAATCAAGGCTGAACCCCCATTCATCCGTTATGTCGTTGTTCCTTAATCCATCCGTGTCGAGATTTCCGTCGTCGGCATGTCGTCTAATATGATATAGGGACACACGTCGCGCGCGAACGAGACAAGTTGTTTTGGCTGGACATTTTTTGCATTTCCCGTAGATGACGAAACGATTTGGAACTCGGCTTGTGATGATGTTGTGACCCTTTGTGTCCTCCCCTCATCATCGTCCTCCACCAAAACCTCCCATCATGTCAAGAAAGGGGGGAATTTAGCGGTGCTACAAAAAAGAGACAAGCGAGTTAGCCATGCCTCTTGTTTCTTTCCCATGACCCTTGCTTCACGCGACTGGGAACAGTGTTTGGGACCTCCGGGCCGTAGAGGTTCTCTTTTTGTCGCAAGATGTGTGTTCTCTCGTTCGTGGCACCGCGGATTTCCACTGTTCCAGTCGCGTGCGCAATTCCGCCAATTTCTGCCGTGGTGTTTTCTTCTTACCTTGGTGAAGCCAATGTCGTTGGCCTTCTCACGGAAGCACTGACGGCAGATGTTGAGGCCATACTTGCGGATGAGACCGGCAGAGTGGGTGCAGACACGGCTAAACAACGTCGAAAAAAACGCCCGGTTAGCAACTCTTCAGTTCTCCGTCAAAATTTGGATTTGAGTGTGAAGCCATGTTTCCACCATCCCGTCGTTTCGCGCATTTTGCTCGGTGCTCCCAGTTTTCCCTCCTCTTTCACATTTCCCCAACAAGCCATTTCGCCCCAGCAATGATCCTCCCAAAAATTCCCATCTCTTGCTCATGTGTGATGTGTGTATGGATTATGGATAATTGGTGTTGTTGAATAATAATCCTTACCAAGAGCGGGCGCCCTTGCCGTAGGTGCGGGGGCGGGAGTTCCAGACGGATTCGTGAGACATCTTGATTTTCGGGGTTTTGCTGTCGCAGCGAGAAAATCGTTGTCGTGCGGGCGGCGGGTTGACGATGACTTGGTCTGTCGGGCTGGGGGGAGGGGAGGTGGTTTTTTTCGCAAGAGGGTTGCCAAATATGGGGCGAGATTTTTCTGTGGGCGGTTTCGCGGGTCCGGTCCGGCAGCAACTGGCCCTCGTCCACTGCCGCCAGGGCTTGTGCACGTCGGGCTTGGCACTCTCAGTGCACAGTTGCGTGGCAGATGGGTGTGGCTGGTGCGGTTCACATTTAGGGGATGAAGGAGCGGTTCAGTGGCGCAGCTGAGTTCAGCTGTGGCTGACACCTCGAAAGTCTTATCGATAAAAAAAGAGTTCTTATCGTCTTATCGCAGTTGCATCACCGCTCTGGACACAGTGCGGCTGCACACAGACCTGAGCTCCCAAGGCCCCACCAATGACCGCAGCATGCGGGGCTACAGCGACTCGGACGACGGATTTCAGGGGATTTGGGGGAAGCTCTGAGCGCTGACACGACCAACTGGCAAGGATCACAAAGGTTCGACCAGTGGCCGCTGACTGACCGGCGGACAACTTTCGAGTTGCCAGCAAAGCGCAAAGTGGCATCTTCGCCCGAGTTTCCATCTGATTTCAAACCATTCATCTGGAACTTTGCCAATTTAGGATACCTTGCCATTGTTTGAGGTCCGTTGCCACCAACAGCCAAGTTCCAAAGCAGGACATCTCGCGCCTGCTGGTGTTCTCTTCTCTTCTCTAACACAACCTCCAGAGCGTTTCCGATCAACAGCTTCATCCACGCGCTTCTTCACACACCATGGTCCTCCTCAAGAGCTTGGTGGTAGCCAGCTTGGCTGCTGCCGTCGCGGCCAAGTCTGCCGTCCTCGACCTCATCCCCTCCAACTTCGACGATGTCGTCCTCAAGTCCGGCAAGCCGACCCTCGTCGAGTTCTTTGCGCCCTGGTGCGGCCACTGCAAGACCCTTGCCCCCGTTTACGAGGAGCTTGCTACCGCTTTCGAGTACGCGAAGGACAAGGTTCAGATCGCCAAGGTCGATGCCGATGCTGAGAGAGAGTTGGGCAAGCGCTTTGGTGTCCAGGGCTTCCCCACCCTCAAGTTCTTCGATGGCAAGAGCGAGAAGCCGGTAGACTACAAGGGCGGACGTGATTTGGACAGCCTGTCTAGCTTCATCGCCGAGAAGACCGGTGTCAAGTCCAGGAAGAAGGGTTCTGCTCCCAGCCTTGTCAGCATTCTTAACGATGCCAACTTCAACGGCGCCATTGGCGGCGACAAGAACGTTTTGGTTGCTTTCACTGCTCCCTGGTGCGGCCGTACGTAACCTTTAAAGACCCTCTTTTTTCGGAAATGATTTGTACTAACAGACGCCAAGACTGCAAGAACCTCGCTCCTACCTGGGAGAAGCTCGCCGCTACCTTTGCCAGCGAGCCCGAGATCACGATTGCCAAGGTTGATGCCGATGCCCCCAACGGCAAGAAGTCTGCCGCCGAGTACGGCGTTTCCGGTTTCCCCACGATCAAGTTCTTCCCCAAGGGAAGCACTACCCCCGAGGACTACAACGGCGGCCGCTCCGAGGCTGATTTCGTCGAGTTCCTGAACGAGAAGGCCGGTACCCACCGTACCCCCGGTGGTGGCCTTGATACCGTCGCTGGCACCCTCGCTGCCCTCGATGAGATTGTTACCAAGTACACTGGCGGCGCCTCCCTGACTGAGGTCGCTGAGGAGGCTAAGGAGGCCGTCAAGAGCCTGAAGAACCCTGTTGAGCTCAAGTACGCCGATTACTACCTCCGCGTCTTCGACAAGCTTAGCAAGAGCGAGGGTTATGCCGCCAAGGAGTTTGCCCGTCTGGAGGGCATCCTCAAGAAGGGCGGTCTTGCCCAGGCCAAGGTTGATGAGCTTACCGCCAAGGTCAACGTTCTCCGCAAGTTTGTTGAGAAGGCGGCTGAGGAGATCAAGGATGAGCTCTAAATGCACAGCTAACAGCTAAAAAATCTCGTGAAATTGTAGCTGGTTGCTTGTAATGATAGATCCAATTCTGAATAAACGAACATTTGGTCCCGATGCTTCTTCAAAGAGACATGTCTTGCTTCTCGACATGATATGGTATTATACGTGAACTACCGCACCTGCGTAAACATTAGACGCTTGCTCTGTAAAACTCCGAAACTCCATCGTCCTAGCATGTCTCGGCCCACACATAACGTCCCCTGGATCTGACCCCTATTCGTACGCGGTTTGTTTACTTAAGACACAAGGACTCAGGCCGGTCCGTTTGGCTTCTCCTTCCCGGCCATTATTTGAGACTCCAGATTATCCAAACGCCTTGACATCTCGTCCACTGATCCACCCTGTTAGCATCCACTCACTTCACAGACATCGGCTACTAAACAGCATCTAAACTCTTACTCTTGGCAAAGATCTCGCTCGAGACACCTGCGAACTTGTTCGAGAGGGTATTTAGAAGATCCTCAAGTTGAACTGAGAGCTCTTGACGGGCGTCATCCGCAGACTATGAAATGAGGTCAGCCAAGGTGAACTTTGGTCATATGGGCTCGGAGAAAAAGTCCGACTTACGTTGGTCGCTGTTGGGCTCGTGGTGGTGTTGGCCTCGCCGTTTTCCGACATGATGACTTGTGATGGAATATGCTGTTGTTTCCTTGAAGAATTTACTGATCAAGTGACCAAGGCTCGCCCAAATTGTTTGACTAAGGGGTTCGTGAAAAGTGATGGCACTGCTAGTGGCTTCGAGTGTTGATGTTGAAAAGGGATGAGCACCTTGAGGGCAGCGGATGATTTCCATTCCATCATCTGCAGGCGCTACGACGAGCCGCCTGGATGGGTCGCGGAAGCCCAGGTCAGGGCGACCAAGCGCCGGGAGAAGCATGCAGCTGGACGCACTGTCCGTACACTGTAAATCAGCGGGGTTCAGCGGGTATGCACTAACAAGGTACCCTGCCTGCATGGAGCTGTCAACAGTCGCTTCCATCCAGTCCAGCATCGTCACTGTGGCCCAGCTTCCCCATTCCCTCGTACAACCAAACAACACACCGAGCTCAACAACATCCATCTTATGATAATTACACTATACCAAATATTACGATTTAACTGAAGCCACTGCATAAGAACCATCGCCACTCAACGATGCTCCCTTGAGCTTCCTCTCTAGCTTTCAAGGTCCCGACAACCAGACGACAAAGCCAACAACTTCAAATGGAAAGATGACAAGGCGCGACGACGTTCCGCAATGCCTTCTCAAAACTCAGATGTCAGAGCTCTACTGATAGTCCTCATCCTTCTATGGGTATTCTTCTCCCCGGACAGCAGCGATCCCGCCAGTTTGACGCCGCCTGAAATCGCCCACGCCCGACAAGCTCGTTTCCAGGGTGCGCTCGACGTCCTGAACACCACACGATGGGGTGATTTCGCTCCTGATGCGCCGTCGTCGTCGTCACCCGCGCCTCCTACCGAAACCGACGGACCAGTTGACGGAATTGGAAATGGGGACGGCAATCACAAACAGGGCCCTCGGTTTCTGAACATTACGGGGTTCAGCCAACTCGATGGGAAGGGGTATGCGTGGGAAGACCTCGGTCGGTTCAGAAACCGGTGTCGCGAATGGAGCCGGAACGCCTTTCCCTCGACCACCGTTGGCCGGCTGGACGATGATGATAGCTGGGAGCGCAGTATCGGTGGCGGCAGCACATGGAAGAACGCTACGGGCACTCTCCATGGCACCTGGGTGCGACGACCGGGAACCGTTGTCAGGCAAGCCGCAGAATATAACCTCAGTGCTATTGCGCCAGGGGCGACTTGGCCTAGCGGCCTCGGTGAATGGGGTAGAAACATTACGGGTGATCATGGCAAGATCGAGTTGCGAATAGATGAGGACGAAGGGGACGGGGTTTACGAAGAGAAGGTTGAGGGCAAGACTTCTAGGGGTGCTAGTTTGGCGAGGGAGATTCAAGCCGTGGCTACGATCCAGGATGACGCAAGCGAGGCTAGCAGCTGGAGTTTGTTACTCCATGGTGTTCACTGGCCACGGCAAGGCGCTATCCTCCTGACCACCAGCAGCGAGAAGTTTGACGGCATTTTCGGCCTTCCCCACCTGGCACCTGGCCCCAACTTCTTCCATACCGGCCAGCATTTGCTGAATGAGACGCTGGGGAAAATTATTCAGGCCAGAGAGAAGAGTAAATATGGCTTCCCAGGCAACCCGTGGGGCTCGAGGATGGAGGAAGACGACGGCTTCCCTGCGCAGTGCGAGTATGTGATGTACCTCCAATTACATCCGCTAGAGCTCTCTCGGCGGTATGAATCTTCCCAGCTGCTCGAATCCTACATCGAGGAGCTCGAGCGCGAGTTACGCCACCCCACAGGGGCGCCCGTCGGCAGGATTCCCGATCTGCGTGCGTCTATGGTGGCATGGTCTCCCGACTGCTCGTTCTTCTTGGAGTCCAAGGGCCCGCCAGAATTCCCTTCGGTCGATGGAGAACACCTTGTCGGCATGAAGGAGGACATGTTCACTTACACGGCCAAAGAATGGCTGATTGCGTTCGCTGCCGTCATGCTGGGTCAGATATGGCTCTTCAAGGCACAGATGAAGCAGTCGAGCACGCCGTCCACTACCGGGCGGGTCAGCTTCTGGACAGTAGGCACCATGCTGTTTGCCGATGGCATGATCTTCGTGACTGCTTGTGCCTGGAGTCTGAACGCAACAGTCACACTTCTACCCTGCTTGCTCGTCACATTTGCGGCCTTCATATCCATGTTCATCGAAGGCGCATTCCTGTCAGAAGTCTGGAAGATTCAAGAGCCAGAGAGGAGGATTCGTGAGCGAGAAAGGGAACAAGCTGCTGCTGCGAACCGCAATGCCTCATCAGCATCAGCATCAACAGCACCGCCGCCAACCACTCAACCCTCCACCACTCCACCTCAGCCACCCACAACACAACCCGCTCCTCCTCCTTCCGCTCAGCCTCGCCAACCCATCATCGTCCCCTCAGACGGCGACATAGACGAAGCCGAACAACTAGCCAACCTCCTCTCCGGCGCCTCCGCCCTCCCCCTCCCCGCCACCGCTCGAACACCGGGTCAACCACCCGGTGGTCAACCAAACGAACCCCGCCCCCCAACCCCCTTCAGCACCATCACCGGCCGCTTCGTCCTAGCCGGCCTCTTCCTCCTCTTCCTCTCCGCCGTCGCCACCTCCTGGCCCTCACACATCCGCTCCTTCTACGTGAACACCCTCTCCTTTCTCTACCTCAGTCTCTGGACGCCCCAAATCATCCGCAACACACAACGGAATTCCCGGCAGGCATTTTCATGGCGGTTCATGATCGGCCAATCCCTTCTCCGTCTCTTGCCGTTCGCGTATTTCTTCCTAAGGGAAGATAACGTCCTGCTAGCTGACCCGGACCCGTTTGCGTTTCTGGTGTTGACGGGCTGGGTGTGGATCCAGCTTTGGGTTATGTGTGCTCAAAGCGTTTTGGGGCCGAGGTTTGGAGTGCCGAGGGGGTGGGTGAGGGAGGCGTGGGATTATCATCCTGTTTTGAGGGATGATTTTGATCTTGAAGGTGGTGGTGGGAGTGGTAAGGGCGGAATTGGGTTGCCGATTGGATTGGCTAGGACGGGGACGGGGTTGTCGACGACGGGATCCGTGTCGGCGTCGTCGCCGACGGAAGAGAGAGGGAGGGAAAGGGCGTGGAGTGTGGTTTCTTTGGGTGGACCTGCTACCGCTGCTGAAGCAGGCGAAGGAAGTGCCGCTGCCGCTACTGCTTCTACCGGAGGCGGGACAAGAAACCGTGAGCGAGAAAAAGAAAAAGAACGAGAAAAACAAAAGGGCGTCACCATGCGATCCGTCGACTGCGCTATCTGTCGCGAGTTGTTGGAGGTGCCGGTGTTTAACAACAAGGCCTCCGGATCGGGCTCGGGAGCAGGAGCAGGAGCAGCAGCAGCTTCGGGAATCACGGGCGTGTTTGCGAGAAAGGCGTACATGGTTACGCCGTGTAGACATATTTTCCATACGAATTGCTTGGAAGGGTGGATGAAGTATCGGTTGCAGTGTCCGATTTGTAGAGAGGAGTTGCCGCCTTTGTAAGCTGTGTAGTTAGCTAGGGTGTTTGTTGGGAAGAATGGGGGGAAGTATTGGTTGATACGGGTATAGTCTATGGGTAGACTGCAGTGGGATGGGATGTATACATTAGCAGTGTGGAAAGGTTGAAAGTTGGAAAGCGTTATAGATTGGTTGACAATAATATATACAGAGCATGAATTAGATCAGAGCAGAGACATGGTCCATCAGCAGCGTTTGGTTTGAGAACCTCAATACAGAGCATTACTCTCTATAGATTCGTGAATGGTAGAGGCCACCTAGAAATTGTATGTAGCTTCTAGAACAGCTGTAAGAATGCTTTTCAAGCTCCAGCATTTTTTTTTGACAACATCGATGAAGAAAGCCACTCGCTAGGTACAGTTCGCTGAGCTACAATTTCTTTTTCCCCGGCAGAGTGCTAGCTTGTAATATCCCACAAGACGGATGAGGTATACACAGTATAGACAAACGTGATCCCGTCCCTGCCTTCGAAAAGACAGGCCAAGAGTATCCTACGTAAAGCTCTTCTGCTTCTGCCTAGTATTCCAACCAAGCTTCGCATTGATACTCTTGATCCATTCCTCACTCCTCTTCCCCTGCACCTGAACACTGGCAAACGGATACCTGCTCGCGCTGATGGTCACGTAGTCGCCCGGTCTAAGCTCGATACGCTGGCGGCCATCGAAACTCGCCCAAGAGCCGGTCCGGGCATCGTAGGGCACGCCGATGCGAAGCACGATGGTGTCGGGTAGGATGATGGGCCGGAAGGAGAGCGTGTGCGCGCAGATAGCGGTCACGAGCATGACGGGGTTTTCGGGGTGACAGAGAGAGCCGCCGGCGCCGAGGTTGTAGGCGGTTGAGCCGGTGGGAGTGGAAACGCAGATGCCATCGGCGTGGACGGAGGTGAAGTGCTCGTCATCGCCGAAGATTTCGATGGATGACATTGCTTGAAGACATAGGTTAGTTGTATGATCCCCGATGTGGGTGAAATGGAAAGATGACGACTTACTTGGATTGGGTCCTCTATCCACCACCACCTCGTTGAGCACGCACCATGTGCCGTCTGGTCGATGGGTTCGTTCATCATCCTTTTCCTCGCCGATGAGTTCTGCTACGAGATCTCGTTTCCTCTTTTCCTCCTCCTCTTCGCGTGTATCATTCCCGTTCTGGCCATCAGGACCCTCTGTGCCGCCCGGTTCTCTATCCACTTTTTTTAAGTCCTTTTCTTCGTCGGAGCCATCCTTAATGGGCTTCCTTCTTTTCTTCTGACTTCGCATGACGGTTCCTTCGAATCTTAGCCTCAAAGCCACGAGAACACCTTCTGTGAAGGCAGCTGTCAAGGTCTCTTGATAGTTGTCAAAGTCGAACTTGGTCAGAAACCCTAGGCTCCCAAGGGAAAAGCTCAGAACAGGTGGAACGATCCGCTGGAATAACCAACTCGCAAATAGTACGGTTCCATCACCGCCGAGTGTGATCACAAAGTCGGCCGTCTGCGGCCTGGCGCGACACAATTCCTCGTCCCAGTAGCGTAGACGCTGGCATATGTCATTGCCGGCTTCCTCTGAGATCTCGCCAGACTCAACATAGTCCTTGCGGACCTCTTCGATCAGACCGGGTGCATTAAACTTCTTGTTGCTACGCAATTCCTTGTCGATGTAGACAGTATAGCGCACGTCGCGCTCCTTATCAAGTAACCACCGGATCACGGCGCGTGTCTTGGGAATTAGTTCCTGGTCATACGGCTTGGTGAGCACGAAGATGGTCTTGATCTTAAACTTCAAGCGCACGCTGCCCAATCGCCGACTCAGCTCCCTCACTCCCCATGCCATCTCACTCAACTGCTTCTTGGTGAGGAGCCTGCTCTGCTTTTCGTCTAAGTCTGTCTCGGGTGGTTGTGTGGACTCGGAAGATGTAGCTTTTATGATCTCACTTTTCCATTCCTTCTCATCAATCTGACCAGCATCGCTAGTATCGCTCGAGTTGACATTGGTTATCGAGCACTCCCGGGCGCGCGCATTGGCGGCATTGTTACCGAGAGTGCTTGAGAAGCCTTTTGGGTCGGGCACCTGGTCCTGGCCATTTTCACGAGTAACATCGACGGCTTCACAGGCAGGATCGGACAAGCCCCTTGCGAGGGGATTTCGGGTCTCGATAGGGGTTGTGCTCGTGGTGGCAGCGCCATCGACCTGTCCATCTAGGGTATTTTGCCGTCTAGGGGGCCGTCGCTGAGCGTCGAGAAACTGGTGGACAAGGCATTCCGTCCTGGCCGGCTGTGACCGCCGGAGGTGAAGAGGGACACGGACATCGCTGTATACTAGAGAGCTCTTGCGCCGATACGGACTAGATGAATCGAACGAGACCTGTGGAGGGCAAATTGGCCATGATTCAGCTGGTGCGCATAGTAGGCAAGTGGGCAGCAAGCAGAAAAAGGGGTATGCACGTGGGAGGGGACAGAAGGGACACAAGGCTGTGCTTCTCGGTCATGCTCGGCATGAACGGACGCGGGGACTGTGATGCATTGGTTCCCTACCTCAAGCGCATTCTGGTCCTCTTCACTTGAACTGGAATGGTCATCCTTCTCAGGCTGCTTTTCACGATCGGGAGCAGCCATTATCCTCAATCATGCTCCGTTGCTCACTGATTGTCCTGTCTTCCTCCGCTCGTTATGCTCACTCTCGGGGGCTCGGCGTCAGGTCGAGTTGGTTGCCAACCTCCACTCTTGTCGCTCCAGGGTGGGTTGCAGTCCTTTTCCTCTCGATAGAGGTATCGTTCGACGTCAATCAAGACTACTGTGTAGGTGCGTACGGGTTGATGGAGGTACTTTGGCGCAGCAGGTAGTAGGTACTTTCGGAAGAGTTGGGTTGAGTGACTCGGTGGCCCCAGAGTTCAGACTGTAACTAACTGGTCGATCATCCACCGCTGGCTGGCCAACGGACAATGTTGCTTTGTGCTGTATCGGATCGGATCGGTAGGAACGGCTTCTGGTGGTGGTCGCAAGGTGTTTTGGGTGACGATACTTGGACTTGTAAGACCTTGGTCGCAATCAATGGGTGCTATGACGGGAATGGGAAATGCTACCGGTTCGGCCTGTCGTTGTGCCGCGTAAAGAGGTGGTGGTGGGCTGGTGGCATCGTGCACTGGAAAGACGGGAACTCGAGTCACCATGTTACTACCTTAGTTGCTGCTCGTCAGGACTAGAAGCGTCCCTGACCCCATGATAGCCAGCACAATGCTCCTTCTTGCTTTCTCCCACTGATCGTGGTGCTCTCCTTCCTTCCATCCAATCTGTGAAACAAGTGTCCTGAAGTCAAGGGCCGTCATTGCACTTGGAGGGCGGGGTAAGTGATGTCTACACGGAGAGAACCGGCAATACGTCATCGGTTTTGGTGGTTGTGAGATAAGATCGCTTCATCGTCGCAATCACCACAGCGTGCACACCGGCAGCTGTCTGTAAAACTTTTCCAAATGGAATGTCCGAAGCACGGAGTTGATCTACTACAGTACACATCAATCTGTACTCGGCATCAATTCGGCGAACCGAGTAAATCGTATGACGGCTACTTATGGTTTTGGGCGACAATCAGGACAATCCCACGGTTGTGGAGGGGTTGGAGATTTGGTGGAGGGGAAACTTTTGGATCTGCCCTGATAATTTGATATGCCTATCGCAGTAATCCCATAGGCCCAGGTCGCCTCGCTTGGCTTGGCTCGCTTCGCACGAGCATCACAAACAGCAACAACACCACTGCACCGACCACCAAGCAACCATCGAAAGAGGCTCATGGATAGATGCGGTGTGCGAGTCCAGGCAAAACGTTGGCCAGGGTCAGGATGGACAGACCTCATGCAGCTAGAATATCGACGTTGTCGATGAGGGACATGCTCCGTGTCGATAACCACTACGCTTGAGCCACCGTCAAAGCAACCAACCACTCCCTCATTGAGGCCCCGCCCCTCCTTTATAACCAGCTCTGGAAATGGCCTCAATTTTCATGCAAACCAAGCCCGTGGTGGGACACTCCCCTACATTCCACTAGCGTGGTGTTCCGGAACGCGGGCGACTCTCTCCAACCGATGCTTCCATCGACACGAGCACGACGAGGCCTTGTCAACCTGCCTGTGAGCTGCATCAGCTTCAATGTTGTCCCGCACTGTTTCAACAATCTCGGTCCATGGAAAGGAAGGATCTGCCACGGCTCCCACGGGTCAAGGCCGTCATCAATCAATCAATAGGTGGAAATAACCGTGACCAACATAAGGAAGGAAGCAATCCACACACACTGCACATCACATCCCCAAGCCGCTCGGAGACAGAAGCTGCGATTGTCCTCCAGCCAACATCCACTAGCCGAACGTACTTTCCAGGTTCACGAGCCGGTCCGCCTACCTACAGTGCCCCCCCATCTCACCACTGGATGGCAAGTGGAAGTCACTCCAGTGGTAGATAGTGTAGGTAGTTACTATGTAGAGGTATTACGCGGCTCAAGCAGTTACCACACCCCTACACTTGCGTCTAGCTGTTTCTGTGCATGAAGTGTTCATGCTTGGTCGATCTTGCTTGTTCCTCAGCCTGTCTTCTTCCTTTTCGTAAGCCTCCTTCGGACCCAAAGGTCTCGAACATCCCAAAGACACCCACCCGCAACCTGAACCTTGTCGTTGCACTGAAGGACCTGAGCCAGCAACTTCACAACCGTCTACGGCTTGTCATTTCCGACTGTCTTGGTGGCTGTCAAACCATCCACGCCGGGCGGGCACTGACTTAATTTGTTACGGGCGAAAGATACGAAACCCAACCAAGCCATCATCCCCACTGAACACTGTCCCCCAACTTCCCTCTTGACTTGCATCAAAACGCGGCCGGCCGGCTCCGAAGTTGGCGCACATCCATAGTACCGTTACCTCAAACAGTACCTACCTCTGGTTGATACGCCTCAGACATACAGAGTCCCTTACTTTGGGTTGCTACTATTGCTCATCTCAAGCCAACAACAGAGACAGAGAAACAGAGACAATGAAGCACCTCATCTTAGTGGGGGCGTGCTACTTGGACACTATTCTGACGTGAGTCTCTCCATCTTGTCCAACATCCTACATAGCTCCCATACTTTGCCCCTATAGCTGCCGGTTTGTTGCTGGCCAGAGCTGTGGCTGTAATTGGCATTACCGGGATCGGGATGTGCATGTTATACACAGTCCTCCATTTTATATAGTTCTGTGCTCACACATGAGATACCACGGCTCGTCTGTAGTGTTCCCCAGTTCCCCGAAGAAGACTCCAAGCTACGAGCAACGGCCTTGCAGGTGAGACGCGGGGGCAACTGCCCCAATACAGTCGAGGTTCTCCAGCAGCTGCTCCTCTCAGGAGGTGGCCTGGCTTCTTCATCAACTCAAAACCAACAAGACAGCGCTGCTGATATTGTTGCCGTTACACCGCCACCATCGCAGCAACAACAGCAGCTGAGTTTACACCTGGTTTCCATCCTGCCCGATGTTGGGTCGTCCGCCACCCGCAAAATCCTGTCATCCTTTGCAGCTCCTCCTGCTCCTCAGCCGTCTCCATCTTACGACTCGGAGTCTCTGTCCGAGTCTGTGACCGGCGCCGCTTCTGCTACGGCTACCAGTGTTGACTTTAGTCACTGTCTGTACCGCAAAGGGCACGATGAAGCAGCCAGCAGTTACATTATTCGCAGTGGCGCGACAGGCAGCCGGACCATTGTGAACTACAATGACCTTCCAGAGATGACAACGGACGAGTTTGTCAAGATCGTGGATGATTTCGTTGCCCTCCAGCATAACCACAGTGATGATGGAAGAACTAGGGGGTTCGTTGGAGAGCATTGCTGGTGGCACTTTGAGGTAGGCTCAGACATCCCCGTTATACACATGCTCACAGAGCAGAGCCTACATGCTCTCCGTCTCCTGCTCCATACTCTCCCGTATAACAAGTGTTATAGGTCTCTTGAGGAAGCTATTGCTCTCATCAGTCTCATTCGCATGCCTACCCAGTGTTTTCTTCATATTAACACGCAGATGGACCACGTCTAAAGGGTCGAATACCAGAGATAACACTGCAGTGTATCCGCTACCTGCGCCAGGTCTTACCAGGAAGCACTCTCAGCGTCGAGGTAGAAAAGCCAGGCCGGGAGGGCCTTGCTGAGCTGGCCGCGGAATCTGACGTGGTGTTTTACTCCAAGAGTTGGGCAGAGGTAAGTCATATTATTCCCGTGCCACTTCAACCTCTCGTAGAGACCAGCGTGGGCATGCGTGGCGTGTGACATGCTATAGCACTTGGGCCCAGATTTCGCCCAAGGTGGTCTTCTGGTTCTCGTCCATAATGCTAAAGTCTGGTCTTGTACCTCCGGTTGTGTAGAGTCGAGGATACACCGAACCAGAAGCCTGTCTGAGAGGCGAGCTGTCCAATTGCAAGAAAGCGTAAGTTTTGCTGCCCAAGAGCACAAATCCACAGTCCAATAAGTATCGGCCAGAGGCAAAGGGCTGTTGCTGTTCTAACACAAACACTCGCAACACCGCGCTATAGTTCTCTCATGCTGTGCACATGGGGATCGCAAGGAGCTGGTGCTCTCTTCCCTTCACCCGCCGGCGCCGGTGGTGGCAACAATGAGCAAACAGCAGAAGTAGCAGACCCAGAATATCTGCACTGTTCTCCGTCAGAGGTGTCCGAGACACAGACAATCACCGTGGTTGAGTAAGTCTCTCTTTCTTCTGTTTGATCGAGATGGATGTTTTACATGATATCTTCTGTCGTCCCTTTACCTTAACCCTTGCTTGAGCCCTGAAAGAACCAGGTGATTACCTGCCACAAGCGGCACACATCTATGCCCGTCACTGCAATTTAGAAACGTTCACGAAAGGGAGACAAGACAAGACAACAACGCAGAAAGAAAGACATGCCGGTACTGAATGAGGACTGAGCCGCCCGGGACCGATGAACGACTCTGCGTATAGCCTGTTCCTTGCCTTGCCTTACTTGTCTTCCTTTCCGTCTCTCACCAGGTCACGAGAACATTAGAGAAAAACGAAAAGGTTAAAGAAGCCAAGTGGAAAGCAACGCAGCCAGAATATTCGGAGTAACTAAACCAAAGGACATAAACACGGCTGACAAAAACCAACCATCATCACCCGATCACAGTACAATCGGCGCAGGAGATACTTTCATAGCCGGCATCTTGTACGGCTTGTTGATGGCCGAGCCGGATGCAACGGCGGCATCAGCATCAGCATCAGCATCCGCAACCGCAACCACAGCCACAAGCAATGGCCGATTCTGGACCCAAACTTGGAGTCAAAAGGAGAAGAAGCAGTTTTTGGCCTTTGCTGTGAGATTGGCTACCACGAAGGTTCAGATGGAGGGATTTGCCGGGATTCTTAAGGGATGGTAACTGTCACAGGATGCTGTGACGTTGGCTATATACCTAATTTGCACACTTAAATTCTGTTGGCAAGCAGAACATCGTCGATCTTTTGATGGTTTCAGAGCTGGGCTAAAAAGTGCACCCTAGCCAGCGATAATAACCTACCTCACGTTCGACAAAGCCGATGGATAGCGACTGAGTGCATGACAACTTACTATGGACTGGTTGCTTCTTGCTTGTGATGTACAATTTCCGAGTTCTCATGTGTAGAGGTAGTCCCGGCGAGCTTGTGCTTGGTTTAAGAGTGGAGATGGACGTGGAACTGTAGTTGAAACCTGACTACTTGCGCTTCATACACTACTCGCAACTAAATAGTCAGACGGTCGGTTTTGTAGACCTGACGAGTAGGCCCTGAAGAGACGCCAGGCCGTGAAGAGAGCGTCGTGAAGAGAGTCTTGCTTTGCTTTGGCCAAGTGACGGGAGGTGCTTCGTAAGTCGTCGTAACCATGGTCTGCTTGAGGCACAATGAACGAGGGAGGAACAGAGAAGACTAGTGTTATTGTATTGTTGTGTTGTTGTCTCATTATTCTTAGAATCCCATGTGACAATGAGGATGTGGGTACATCCCTAGTTAGGTAGAGATGTAAGTACCTGCCTGCTGCGGTCATGTTCTTGGTGATTCAGAACGTGACTCTGTGTCAAGGTGGCTCTGGCTCAGAAAGAGATTATGAGGCTAAGACCACTTGGGTCAAGGGAGGTACAATGAGAGGTTGACAACTCCCTGGCCAGCAATGGCAAGTCTGGCGAATCTGGGTAGGTACCTGGCCGAGTACGAAGGAACATTCTGGTGATGGGCACAAAAGGAAAGTCTGTCGTTGTTTCTCCTTGTCTTCTAAGGATCTATAGGTACCTAGACCGAAAGGGAACGATGGGAGATTGGGGTCAGATTCCCGCCCCCGTGCGTAGGCTTGTGAGGCTTGTGTAGGCGTGTGGGGGCATTCCGAATGGAAGCCATGGCCTCATTCATGTGTCAGAGTGTAGAGGTAAGGATAGCTTCGGCGGGAGGTAGGTAGTTAGGTGGTGAGAACAAAGAAGGTACATAGTAACAAGGAGAGCAAGCATCTGATCTCGTCTTCTGGATTGTTGGTAACCATGCTGTGATTCAGATGTGGGTTGAGGCTGGCTTGGTTGGTTCGTTAACGATATACCACCTATGGCATGGGGATGTACTGCGTCGAAGTACCTATCTTTCATGATTGTTGTACAGACAATTGCTTGTTTTAGAGTTAGGTATGTCTTTCAGACATGGTTACTGTCATCTGTTAGTGAACAAAGTAAACGGAGTCCTTGTATACTATGTGGCATGTAAGCTGGCGATGAGGTGGTTGGAGGGATTCCATGGCATGGATAGGTATTCCGAGGCTGAGAATACCCGGCGAGGAGGCCAGAAGGAGACATCGTAGGCAAGGGTAGCTAATGCGTTTGGAAAGCAATCTCATCCATCTGGGAAGGTCCCAACCATCCCCGTTAACGATGTTAGGTTTCAATATTCGGGATCTGTCTTCATACATAGTAGTCTCCTTTTCTTCTTCACGCCATCTTACCCTGTTGCGTGGCTCACTAGGTAGGTACTTGCTTTGCTTTTCCGTGAGATTGAGACAAGGTTGTTCGAAGGTTGTTGCTGCCGTTGGCTGGTTTGAGGCAACGACAACGACAACGACCATTCGATAGTTGTTTCAATGGGCTGTAGTGTGCGCAGTACAGTACTGAGTACACATATAGTTGTCTCGGGCCATCGTGATTTGATGCGTTTCTGAATGGCTTGGTGGCTCGGTGGCTTGAGGTTTGGGTTCCCGTCCTTCCTCAATCCATCCATTCATCCATTCTACCCAATCCCACAATGTAATGTATGCCGTTTGACTCTTGTCTGACTTTGACGGAAGGTCTCCCCGTGGGCTTTGTTTGGCCTCACTCACCCCCCGTGGACATGGCCTCCCCCGTGGGTGGACAGGCGGTAGGGCTGACCACCGAATCGGAGAAAGAGGAATAAACCAGTTGGGAAACGAATGAGGTTGCGCCGGTCTATGTACTGTATGCAGCTGTGCCTACCTAGGTACTGTATTGGTCGTACAAAATGTATCTTTTATTTCCTGGTACGTCCAAGAAGTGGGAGAGATTCTTTCCACTCAGCACTCACAGGAAGTCGAGCCGAACCATGAGGTGCCGCATATGGCATGGCAACCTTGAGAGCTTGGCCTCACCTTGGCACTGTCTGGGGAAGTATCTTATGCATGCCATATCCTGATTCGGATGGGCCGAAAAGAGGAACCTACCGGTTGTGTGTAAAAGCTGATGGGAAGGGGAGAAAGCTGCCGAATGAAAGAGGAATATGCCAAGTTCAAACAGAGGCGGCTTGACTCGTGGTAACGTACCTATAAACCGAAACATAAAGAAGCGGTGAGTGAGCCGAGTGAATGTGCAAGATATCTGCCACGACCTCCCCAACAAAGGGTAGCGTAGCGTGCTGCGCATTTATCGCATCCCAGCATCCCGTTTGCCCGTTCGTACCATTAACAGTAGTCTGGGGATCTGGGGGTTTTAGCGAAGCGCCAGTGGCACCCCAAAGCAAGCAGTGAGCAGCATGTTGTGGTTCGTCCACAAGGGCTAGAAGGGATTTCGTTAGTCCGCTGCTCCGTGCCTCTCTGGTCATGGCCAGTAACTTGGAGACCACGGATCGGAACCCAGAGTGCCTAGTAAAGTGCCTGACAGTCAATCTCTACTGTCCTGTAACGACCTGACTCTTATATGCACTTATCAAGTGTTAAGCTGTTAACGAAAGCCTTTCGAAGGGGAAACCTGAGCCTGGGACAGTCAACTCGGCCAGGTTGTTTGATGGCCCGGATGTCGATATGTAGCTTGAATAAAGAAAGGTAGCATGGAAGAGTCGGATCATCCAACTAACATGGCTGTGAGTGTGATGACGAAGCGTTGGAAGATGCTGTTGCCATTGCCTGCCTCAGTCATCGTCAGATACTCTCCAAAAGTGAGCCCCGAGCAACGCTGGCATGCCCCAGGCGGATCCGTTACATTGCTTGTTGTTAAATTGGGCAGTATCTGGTCTGAGGCAGCAAGGTGGAACAGGTCGAAATATGAGCCGTAAGACAGCTTGCCTGTTGATCGTCCAGTGTCTTGCTGAGACATCATCATGACTGTGGGGATGCATCAATACAGAAACATTTCCGGTATTGAATGGGGAGGTGTGGTGTGGTGTGGGAGGTCGATCCGCTGTTGTTTCGGTCTTTCAGGGGCTCATTGATGTCTCTATAGTGTGCTTGTACTGTATGGATGTAAAGACAATACAACCCCGGTAGCCCTCGGACAAGAGGGCGAGACTCAAGGGCCCCAATCGAGGTCTGAGAGTTACGTTCCCTCCATAATAAGCGTTCTCTGGAGACCAGAGATTAACGGCGCAACGGAGGACCGGCCGAGTTCTCTACTGGCTATGTGTGACGAAGTGATAGACGTGTTGTTAAGGGTCCACAGGCAAAGCTATCTCGTCAACTCGTCTCAGCAACTTTGGTTTCGGATCACGACAGTGTAGCCTCAGTATGTTCGTTCCTGGGTCTCGTAAGCCAACTTTGGAAGATCCCACCTACAATCCCACTACATATATGGGGTGGGGGAGGTGCGGTCCGGGGCTCAAGGCGGGGAGAAAAGTGGCCATGATGACTGTTCCAAAGTGGCTTTTGAGCATTGCAGCCGATGGGCGGTCCACGTCAGGCAAGACCAGCTCGCTAGGATTTTCGTGTAGATTATGGCGTAACTTCCAGCAGGATACCTATACTGGATAGACAGTACGCTCGAGTGGATCGAGTAGGTGCAAGGGAAAACTGACATCTCCGAAGTCGAGCATGATACCTATGGAGCATGACGGGCGGCGTCCGTGATGGTCGTTGCTCCGCCCCTCAGGTTTGTTGACCAGAGGAAGAGAATCTGATTCGTAAAGGAGTCTCATCTGCAGGATGTTACCTCTGTGAGCGCTGAAGCCAGACAGGCCAGGGAAAGCGAAGCAACCCCCTTTTGATACAAACTATTGCCGACCTGGGGCCGTCGTATGTAATTTCGAAGGGGCAGCCGAAAGGGGAAACATGTGTACCTGGAGTGTCATCCGATTGATAGGGCAGTTTCAAACAGATGCCTTGGGAATTCGAGCTTTAGTGGTGGTAGTTATGCCGCCACATGCTTTTGGGAATGTAGTGGTTGTTATGCCGGCTGTGCCTCGGGGTTTATCTGCATGCCTTCCAAGAGCTGTTCGTACGTATCAGATTTCTCTGTCGCGGAAGCAAGTCGCCATCCCTTTTTGTGGATGGCGTCGTCTTGATTGACATCTCGGCGTCCGGTGAGCAGGCGCTCTTGATCCTTCTCATCCAAACATGCCAGCGACCCCTTGGTTCTAATATGGGAACCTCATTTGCCCACTGACAACAGGCAGCAAGCAGAAAGCGCCGGTCACACCCTGTTGCCAACCACAGTTTCGGAGGATGAGGCACACAAAGCGCGCATCATGGTACAGTCGAGAACCGAGAAATGGTTGGCATGGACCGGGGCATCATCGTTCATTCAGAGTGGAAGTGAAAGTCGGAGACTGTCGTAATCCGTTGCGCTTCTCACTTTTTGTGGTGCGCAAGTGAGAAAGCGTCCCGGTAGATGCACAGCATCTCTTCTGTGACGGGATGGGTCCTGCGCGATACCGGAATTGGCCTGCTGGTGTAGATGATTGTGGTGTTCGGGTGAAGGCCAACAAAATGAGCGGCATCACAGGCTGCAACCGAGAAAGAGCGCCAGGTAGAGGTCGGAGAACGGCCAGCAATATCACTGTCTAGGGGTTGCCAAGGGGCCATTTTGGGGGCTTGCCAGTTGTGCCTGGGTTCCGCCCACGCCGTCCTGTCCTCGCTTTCACCTCAGCCAAAGCGTGTGCGTGCATGGGGCAACGCAGTTGGCCCCATCAGCCAGTGGAAACCGTCAATCCAATCTCTCCAACAACGAGGAGGACAAAATCCACACCCCTAGGTAGAACCCCTTCTTCTACCCCAGTGCCTGGCAAGCTCTTCGGGTGCGCACGGTTGGATACAGCTGCACAAATTGTACACGGTACAGTGCGAGCTAAGCATAAGCCTACACAGTGAGTCGTGATATTTAGCTTTTCTTTTCGCGTAGTGTACCAAGTACTTCGCGAATATGCGCTTGGCCGGCAAACCCTGTTATAGTAAAAGGAGGCGCCAACTTTGCCCGTTATGGTTGCCATCTCCACGGTTCTCAGGAGCCTGTCTTGGACTGATGAGCCTGAGCCTAAGAGCCGACCAAAGAGATCAGTTATAGTATTTGCAGGGCAACCGCACAGATGATTGTCGCGGCTCCCGAAAAGCCCGGACCATGAAGTCGCGAACTGCGTTGGGATCGGGATTAGAGGTTCCTCAAAGCCTCCGGCGCTCTCAGCGTACGACGCTATGCTCGGTCCACTGCTTTGAATGTGTCGATGGGCCATGTGACCCGTCATGTTCTGCATCGCTGCTTCAATATGCCGCATATTTCTTTACGGGCCCGGGCAGCGGGGGCCACGACTGTGAAAGCAAATGGGTATGCTTGAACAGGTACGACGGGGTAGATGTGTTGACGGGGAGAGGCGTGTCATGATGGACACGCATTCTTTCCGACGTATCGCCGTCTCGGGCATTATAGCGAGGCTCTACAAGCCATCCCGCTTTGCGTGTCTTCAGAGCGACCCGAAGCTCCTGTTCATCTTGGCCGAAACGACAAAGGCTCCGAGGGAATGATCGTGTCGGAGCTCTTCCAACATTAGCTACCAGAGGAGAGGATTAACTGGTGTTGACGTCAATAGGCCCCTATCAGGCTGATTCATGCCAAGTACGAAATGCGTACATATAACCCAAGGATAAGATAATGTGTGCCTACGATTTGTGTCGCAAAGGCGGTACTGAGGACAGAGTGGGATAGACCCTTCACAGGCCGCATCTCGCGGCGTGGCAAATCGTTTTACCTACTTCGCTCATGTTTGTCATCGCCAGCGATATCGATGGTGATTGGGCCATTGTGGAGAGCAGCAACATCGTGAGTGAAGTGCATGCCGACGCCAGTGTAATCCATCACCAGAAACCACGGCAATCCGATGTACACAGTACGTACGTGGGCACTCGATAATGTTTCGACATTTCTAAGTCCCTCTGACGGGCAGGGGTGCTAAGAATAGTTTAGATGGTGCACAATGCTGGGTCCGGGCGTCTCTGGTTCAGTGGCTCTGGCCTCTCCGGTGGCTGGGCCTTGGACCAAAAGCTGGTGTGTTCCAGTTCTCCCTGTTGTGGTGGTCTTGGGCCTTGAGAGTTGTGCTGTTGTCTGGAAATGAAGTGAGATGTCACACACCTGAGCACCGACTCGCACCGCTCCGCAATATCCGTGACGGGTCGATCTACATACCTCTGAAATGGCAGGTGACTATGGCAGAGGAGACAGACGTACCTTGGGAAGGAAGGGTCTTGTCACAGCTCGGCAGGACGCCAGGGTGTTTGGTATGATTCGATAATGAAAGCTAAAAGGTGACCAGGCTCGAGAGTCGAGCCAGGGAATGATGGTCAACGAGAGATGAGGCAACATTCTCTTTCTCAGTCTGGGACGAGTATGGTTGCAATCTGGCTGAATGTGATGATTGCCGCTCGCGAGGCCCTGTGGCATGCTCTGGTTTGCAATGCGTGTGAGGTCCTCTTGTCGGAGTCATGAGCGGCCGGAAAGTGGAAGCTGAGAGACTGGATGATTACGTGTTGATATCGTCGAGTCGCTATCATGGTGTCAGAACCCATTGAGCATTTGTCGATTCTTTGGGACGGCCCCGTCGGTTGGAACGTCGAGTGGCATGGTTGGAGGGTCGGGTCTGGATGAGACTACCGAGTGGGCTCCTGAATGGAAACGACACTGCTCTCCACAGGGACTGGAATCGGACTGGATTCCATATCCAGATGAGGAGCCTTGCGGGGCGATGCGCAGACGAGAAACGGAAGAAAGGACGGAGGAGAAAAAGACATCTTTCTCGCCGTGGTCCGCGGTCAACGGTCGAACCTTACACAGTTGCGGTAGGAGTGGATGTCGTGGTGGGTGCGCGAGGTTCAGGTGTGAGATGCAGTGGTGCAATGGTGCAGTGGTGGGTTTTGGTCGTCGTAACAGTGCATAGTTCGAGACTGCAGGGAGACGGAAAAGAAAAGAGAAAAGGAAGAAAAAAGGGTTGGAGCCCGAAACCATTCAATCAAGAGCCTCGCCCAACTGCGCCTTCCGTCGGCGCGACTAACGACAAGGCATGGGGCGACCGACCAATAATGACGTGAGAAATCCCAGTCTTGGAAGGTGCGATCTGGAAGTGCGGCCCAATCGATCTCTCACTGTGTCGATGGAAGTCACTCACCACTGCGCTCGTGCACTGCACTGCAGTTGCAACGGAACTCACCAGCCTCAGCCAGGCACGCTCCAGCAGCAAGGACATCGTAAACTCGACAGCAAATGATGGTTCGCAGTTCAAAGAGCTTGCATGTGTACCCCACAGAAGAGGTACCACGTACCTAACGGCAGTCTTTTCTCCCTCAACAAGGCATGGATCTGTGGCCCGTGCACCCGATAGATAAAACTGTAGTTGGCTGAGATACATGTTGTAGATTGTACTGCACGCAGCGACTACCGCAGTATGCGCTCAGCTAATTTTCGCAACTTGCTATTTTCCATCCTTGGATAGGTGAACAATGGTAGCAATGATAGAGGAACCATCCGGAAACTCCCAACGGCCAGCGGATGGGTGGAAGTGCCATCTGATGAGTAAGTAACTTTATGGTGCGATAAATCAGAGCGGCTTCCAATCTTGCTCAAAGAGTACCTAGGTATAGATAGGTACCTGGAGCTGCCCGCATACCCATGTTTCATGCCAAGGTCTTTCTGGAAATTTCTCATTGTGACCAACCACGCATCCTGCTCGGCAGGTAACATCCTTCTTCGGTGGCATGCACGGGTGGTGTGCCCGCGGCCTGTTTCAATGCTAAAAAATGCCCCTGCCTGCTCTTCCTTCCCCTGTCCGAATTGACCCCGAGACGGATGCCGTTGTCAACCCCGTTGTCTTGGTTTGCAGTCTCCATTGTGTGGCTGTTCTCTCGGCGGTCTCCTTCGTCCACTTCCCTTCACCGGCCCCGTCCTTGAAAACACAAAAACGGAGATGGCTGCACCATACATATGACCACACGCAAGTGGAAGCGAAGCGGGGAGTAAGCACTGATGGCCATGAACAGGGCATAGACATGCCTCGAGCACGCATACTCGTTGCCTGCAAAGAACACACCGACATAAATTCTATTTCCAACCGAAGCATTCAGTCTCGCACACATTTCCGTTGCCATCAAAAGGTTCAGATCAGGAATGGCAATGTTCAACTTCTCAGATTCCAGATGTCAGCATCGCTTTGTGCTTCCAAGCTCCGACTGCAGTCTCTCCTTGGGAAACACAGTGCCTGAGCTGATTGGTGAGATCTGCCTGACAAGGAACAAGATTGGCTATACATCCGATTCTTATCGGTTACCGACATGGAGCCGGACTACGTGACGGTACTTACCGTCAAGTCTCGGCTGGAATATTACCAGACAAAAGTCGTCACAAGTTCCGGCAGGATACACTGTTAGTTGCGAGGAAAGAAGAAGGGAAGCCCCACCTTCCTCTGGGGACCTGAATTCCATGAAACTGAGGTCGGGACCCGCTTCAACCCACGCGTCCCCGCCAATGGTACGTACCTGCCCTCGCCAGGCTTTTCCTCGTGAAGCGCAAAAGCCTTTTGATGATCCATCACAACCTCCTAAAGTTCCTCACACTCTAACTGCATTCGCGCTCGTACACAGTAGTTTGGGCCACCCAAGAGCATCGACCCCGACCGCCGCAGACGAGACCGCCGATGCCCGAGTTGTTGTCTCGCAGGCCTCGCTAAAAAGAACACGAACCAACTCTCCACCAGACCGGAATCGCCCTTTGTTGGGGTTGATCGGGGCTGATGCTCGCAGGCCGTGGGGAGGCGAGTTACTAGCAGGTGGGAGGAAGGGCTGCGCAGAGTCACCGCAAAATCAGCTCAGACCTTCTGTCAACCCTCCAACTGGGAAAGCATCATGCGTATGCGCAAACTTTCAAGCCACAACCGTCGAAACGAGAGCGAACAGCGAAAGCAAGCAGCACTAACAAACCGCCGCAAAGGGTCGGCCAGCTCCAAAGATGTTGCCAAACCAGGGTTGCGGGGGGCAACACCCAAATATCAAGGTACGTACCTATTCTTGTACACCACCATCAAACAGCTCTCGGCCGTGGGTCTTTGCGGTGGCTCTATTATCGGAATGCCGTAATCTGTACATATTGGAACATCCACGACATTCACGACATCTCCGCGAGCTCAGGCAAAGATCCAGCAGTACCCACCGAAGCGGCGGCGGTAGAGCAAGTTTCGGCCACGGCCACGGCCCACGGAACAAGACAAATCAGGAATCTCCAAAGACACCTCGCACCTGGCTCGCTCGCTCATGATCACATCCCTCTCGCCGGCGTCAGGAGGCATGTGGGCACTGGGCATGCTTTCAACACCACCATCCGCTTTCTTCGGTGCAACCCTTTCTGTGTCGACAAAAGAAGGCAAAGAACGACAATCTCTAAAACGCAAGGCCCCAAAATCCTGCGCTACTGCTTTCCGTGCCAGCGCTAATTATGACCATTCCTCTCTTCCTTTCTGGCCGACCCCGGCAGAAGTTCTGCTGGCTTACCACTGGTCACCACGATCAGGTAGGGGGTGTCTCTAGTGGGCACACGACGCCGAACACTGAATTCCTAACAGGAAAGTTGAATGCTTGGATGGATTTCAATACGTTGCGGATACAAGCCCGGCTCACGGGGGAAAGGCTGCAGAAAGAACAAGATGCGCGTATTTGCAGGGCATGGCTGCGGTAACCAGAATGTTGACCATTTGAGCCGCGCCGCAGAACCCACAGCCTGGAGCAACACATCAGGGCCAGGCAAACCAGGGTTTGAAGGCAGGGGAGACACAGAAGAGGTCACATCTCTTTATGGAAACACCCCCGCTGAGAAGACTTCGGTACGTTGATCCTGGCCGATCCTCTCAAGAAGACCACACGACGGCCACTCAAATTCCGTACAGACCTTCGCATGAGTCTTGGCTACTCATCTCACACACCTATTTTTTCCCTCACGCACACCCGCTCTTGTCCCAAGGCGCACCTGTCGTCCCGTGCATTGGGTGCATCAGTGCAAGGACTGGCTTTCAGGGTGTCGCTCCCCGCTCGCTTCGGTACCTAGGTACCTCACTTAAACACGCGAGCATGGTCATGGGCTTTGCAAATGGAAGCCATTTGCGCTGTCAGACTCCACGGCAAGTGAAAGTCATGCAGACGACAAGTCTGTTGCGACCCCTGCCCACCCCAGTTGCAAAAGGGACGCCGCCCGCGGCCATTATTCCCTCCACAGGACGTCCCTCCTTGCCCTTGGGCACTCCGCGCACACAGTGACACAGGTGGCTCAAGTGGGTACCTCTACGCTGTACCAACCCGATCCTGTACATCACCACGTCCTCACTTTGTTGCGAGTTTTCTCCTCCACAACCTCAGACGGCTATCCCGCCGTGCCCGCCTGGCTGCGCATGTCACCATGGCTCCCACCTCACTATGACCGAAATGAGGGCACGAGGGGCGGTTAGTTTTGCAAAGTCAGCATGATCCTCGCCCGTCTAGCTACGGGCAACATGCTCCTGTTCAGTCCGACATTGTCCATTCTGCCTGAGGTGTCCAAGCTGATATATCTGTACCTGCGGCTCAAATACGTAAGCTTGCTGTGCTTTGCACATGCTCATGGCCTGACAGCAGTGGAATACAATCGCTACTTTGTCGGGCATTGCGCTCGACTGACAGGCTAGAGAACCTCACCTGAAGGGTTTGGGCCCATCGGTGCGTATCATCACAAACGCTCTTTGAAGCAGCGGGTACGACGGGGACGGCAAGTAAGTAAGACATCTGAATAACGAATTCGTTTTCAACCGTTGCGGACGGCAGACCACTAGGCAATCTGCGCATCGGTATCCATCAGATCCTCCAAGTATCTGCCCCATATCCAAGCCACCGACTCAGCTTAACTCCATTTCTACTGTAGCAGGTACGTACTTCACACTTTCACACCAAGCATGCCGGGATGAGAGTACCAAAGAATGGCTCGAGACACCACCCACGGAGATGGAGTGCTGGAAAGTGGAGGCGGTTTCTTTCCGCTTCATTGCTCCGCTTGACCGCCCACCACCACCCATCTGGAACCTCCGCTCACTGCTATCGTACGCCTTGAGATGTTGACACTGTGTGTACCTGACGAATGACCATTCAGTTTGCGGCAGCACAGTGTGTATACCATGATACAAACTCCTCATGAATCTCGCCTGGGCTAGCCAACCATGCCCCATGCCATGCTTCTTCACGATGTAACTTACACAGCGAGTACGGCGGTACAAGCCCCACAATAGGTACGTTCTTTAACAGCTTACACGCGACCCAAGAATCCACGACGAGGAGCCGCCCTTTTTCCCCTTGCAACCCCGTGCTGCCTGTGCGTACGGAGCCGTCCCTCGCAAGCACTTCGGATTACCATTGCCCGTCAATATCTCCATCCGGCTTTGCAGTTTGCGTCTACCTTGCCCATCATACCCTGCAGTTTATTCTGGTGTGGGCAGAAGCCGAAACCTTTTCAAATTCTTCTTTCTTTTCTTCAAGGTTATCCAGGCTGGACCATCCCTGCGCGCACATATGACGCAGGCTACCCAAGCCAAAGTCATGGGTAAGCTTCCGTTGAGCCCCGTCGACGCGGAGTCTTGCACACGACGGGATTCACTTACATGCCTGAGCGCCCCATCGGCTGTCTTGTTGTTGTTTCCTTTCGGCGCCAATATGATCAGATTGTCTTTTCAAACTAGGTTTGATCCATCCAACCGCTTCCAACTTCCATCTCCATCTCGGTTCCTCGGCCGGGGCCCAAGTGTCTTGCATGGTTGCCATACTATGATTACTTTCACTTCCTTCTCACTTCATATACCTCGTCTATCTTCACTTGGAAAGTTGACCAAGCTTCCTTCAACAAGCAAGACTTTTCCATGCACTCTACCTATCTCTCTTCTCAGCACTTCACCAAGATGATGCCGTTACTGGTTAACAACAACAACAACAACTTCAACATGGATCTCCCCTATCAGGCTCCAGTGTTCAACACCAACATGATGGAGACACCCTTTGATAAAGCGTCACAACAATACATCGCTGCTCACACACGAAACATGTCGAGGGGTTACGGTGGACAGAGGACGAACACTTCGATGCGGATAACGAAGCCCAGCAGCGCCAGCACCAGCCCCCGCTACTCGTTTTCGCAGTCCAGGAGGAGGACTTTGATCGGTGATGGGTTCCAGAATCTCTATACTCAACCTGCCGAGGCGGCGTATCTTCCCACACCGGCGGCTGAGTTCCCGGTCGAGTTCATGTACGAACCGGAGAGGAAGCCAACGACAACAGCACGACCAGTTAGCTGGCACCCCTCGTCGCAACAGGTGGCATATTCCCAGCCTTACCCTCTGGAGTCTACGATGGCGTTTGCTCCCTACCCATCATATCAAGACTTTGGCGCTTGCACACAGTTTCAGCAACTGCCCCCAACCCCAAGCGTGTACTCCGGCTCCAACTCGCCATGCTCGGCGTCCTTCTCCCCACTATCACTGCCCTACGCTAGCGTCGACTTCCAACAATCACAGCATCAGTATGCTTCGCCGGGAACTCAGCTCTACCAAACGGCTCCAGAATCACCCCAGAGCTTGGCTGGCATGACCGGTGATTTTTCTTACGCTGGTTTCTCTAAGGCGGAAGGGAATGTTATGGGATGGACTTCTTATGCGCCGGCATCGAGCGGCTTGGACACCTACACGGCGCCACCTACCCCGAAGAACTTCGAGCTGCCAGATCAGTTCACAAACACCAAGGTGGCCTCCGAAGAGCCTGTTGCCTATGAGGCACCGGAAGACGACGAATCTGATGGCGAGATTCTGTACGGCATGGGACTGTACGATCCCCCCGAGACCAACGAGCCTGCCGGCATGGACCTCTACCGGTCTACCGTCTTTTCACTTCTTGGAAACGCCGGAGCCTACGAGAAGCCCTCAGGCAAGGGCCTGAAGCTCGAGGATGCATGGGAGCCTCCTGCGAGCGACGATGAAGAGGACGATGAAGAGGAGGAAGAGGATGATGAGGAGGAGGAGCGCCAGGATGGGGATAACTAAAGACTCATGATTATGACACTTGCATGACGATACACTGGGAAGAAGCATTATACCGGCGACGGTTTGGGATACGCATAGCATTTACGGGACGGATTCCTAGAAAGGGATATGGGCTTGAAGTCCTATCGAAGGTGCATCGACACATTGGGAATGTGTGGCTAGGCGTTTTGGTTTGCGGTTTTTTTTTACGAAGACAAAGATACCCACCTCTGCATATAAATACATGTACATATTTGAACAAACATACGATTCAGTGTTCTTGATTCATACACCATCTCTCATTCCTTAGCCGCAATGCATGCCTGCAAATGTGTTGTCGTCTTGCTGAGCTCTCATATTACCTCTCATCTTGAGCTTGTCGGGACGCCCCTGAATCAAGCAAAAGAGAGTGATGAATAAGCGGCCAGCCGTCAGGGGAAGTGGATCCGGCAAAACAAACACAACATGTTGTTCGTGATTTGCCGGAAGTGTGCACTACATAGATGACAGCTGTCAGGAGTGTCTGGCGGCCAGCCAGACTGTGGTACGTACCTCTTACACCTAGCTGCCCGAACCGCCGAGAGGAAGTACTAGGTCCGGCAGGCAACCTGGACCCCTTGGCGGGAAACAAGGAAGCTTTTCCTACCCCGCCACGAGTGCTTGGCACCAATTCGAACGACACCGACGACATCGCCTTGGGTGCCCCTCATTCAGGTCAAAAAAAAAAAAATTGGATAAAGCGACTCCAGAAGCCGTTATCGGCCGGAGCTCCACCAATTGCATCTCCATCCGCGAGCGATGAAGTGTGAGTCAAGCTTGGAAACCGGTTGCTAGCGGACAGGACGGCAATTGCACAATTGACTAGTTATTGCCGGCGCTTGGGTGCATGCAAGTGGGGAAGATCTGATATTCTTTCTCTCCTCCGAATTTGACTTGACAAACACCAAAACACTGCGTCTGAATCACCTCAGCTGCAGATATCACAAGTCGCAAAGATGGCTTCCCAACAGTAATGCCACCCCCCTAACCCCCCTATCTAGTATTGACTACTCCCCCGCCGTTCTACTCTTATCCCGGCGACTGCAAGAGCTAAGGATGCTAACCTCAAGTCTCCCATTTTCAGCAAGGTTCTCATGCTTGGCGCTGGCTTCGTCACCCGCCCTACTCTCGATGTCCTCAGCGAAGCTGGCATTCCCGTCACCGTCGGTACGTCAACAGTCAACTTGAACACTGCAGCACCTCTTGTTCGACAGTCCCGAGCGATAATATGAGCATTTTGGGCTGACATCTGCGCGTGTGTGCAACAGCCTGCCGTACTCTTGCCTCTGCTCAGAAGCTCTCCGAGGGCGTCAAGAACGCCACCCCCATCTCGCTCGATGTCACCAACGACGAGGCCCTCGATGCTGAGGTCGCCAAGCACGATCTTGTCATCAGCTTGATCCCCTACACCTTCCACGCTACCGTCATCAAGTCGGCTATTCGCCAGAAGAAGCACGTCGTTACCACCAGCTATGTCTCCCCCGCCATGATGGAGCTCGATGCTGAGGCCAAGGCCGCCGGCATCACCGTCATGAACGAGATTGGTGTAAGTACATTGACATATCAGCTGTCGAAGTTGCCGTTTGTACTAAGTCGCTCTGCAGCTCGATCCCGGTATCGACCACTTGTACGCCATCAAGACCATCGATGAGGTCCACCAGGCTGGCGGCAAGATCCTCTCCTTCCTTTCCTACTGCGGTGGTCTTCCCGCCCCCGAGGACTCCGACAACCCGCTCGGCTACAAGTTCTCCTGGTCTTCTCGTGGTGTCTTGCTCGCTCTCCGCAACGCCGGCAAGTGGTGGCAGGATGGCAAGATTGTCGAGGTTGAGGGCAAGGACCTCATGAAGATGGCCAAGCCCTACTTCATCTACCCCGGCTACGCTTTCGTCGCCTACCCCAACCGCGACTCTACCATCTACAAGGAGCGTTACAACATCCCCGAGGCTCAGACCGTCATTCGTGGCACTCTCCGTTACCAGGGCTTCCCTCAGTTCATCAAGACTCTCGTCGACATTGGTTTCCTTGACGACACCGCGCGCGAGAGCCTGAGCAAGCAGACTCCCTGGAAGGAGGCCACCAAGGAGATCGTCGGTGCTGCTTCCTCCAGCCAGGCCGACCTCGAGGCCGCCATCCTCTCCAAGGCCACGTTCGAGTCCCCCGAGGACAAGCAGCGCATCCTCAGCGGTCTCCGCTGGATCGGTCTCTTCTCCGACGAGACCATCACCCCCCGCGGCAACCCTCTCGACACCCTCTGCGCCACTCTTGAGCAGAAGATGGAGTTCGAGGAGGGCGAGCGCGACTTGGTCATGCTCCAGCACAAGTTCGAGATCGAGCACGCCGATGGCTCCCGCGAGACCCGCACCTCGACCCTCGTCGAGTACGGTGACCCCAAGGGCTACTCTGCCATGGCCAAGACCGTCGGTGTTCCTTGCGCCGTCGCTGTCAAGCAGGTCCTGAGCGGCCAGATCTCTGGCAAGGGCGTTCTGGCTCCTATGAGCACCGAGATCACCGAGCCCTTGATGAAGGAGCTCCACGAGAAGTATGGTATTACCATGATTGAGAAGACAATCTCCTAAGTTCACTGAGAAATTCTTGGTCGACTGGAAAACGTTGAAAAGAAGAACTCGGTTTTTCTTTGACTAGGACGCCGAGTTGGAAAGTCCATGGGCGAAGCAATTGGACGAAAGGGGGTTCATCCCCGGTCGGACATGGAGCACATTGAAGGCTGTGCCTGGCGTTGCTTCGGTGAAATACAAAGATACCAAAAAGTCCCGGCGCTAAAAAAAGGAGGAAAAGAAAGTGAATTCGCCCGGCAAGGTCCAGATGCCTCATGAAGGTAGCATATCCATACCTCAGGTTCATGGGGAGGCATGCCATCATGCCGTGGTGGGTTTTGCGGGCATGTAGGCATGGATTTAGGTAGTTGCACGAATCGACACCGCATGTTGAAGCCCCATATGAAGTTCCGTCTGCAGTGAAATTCTGATGCTCATACCACGCTTGAATCGCCTTATAAACCCAATGCGTTTTCGGTTCCCATTATAGTCGTCTCTTGACGTGATAGAAATGAAGATGGCGGTCATGAGGCCTGAATGGTGTAGAGTTGTAGAGTTCAAAATGGAATCCAAGGAAAGATGCAGTTGAAAATGTTTTGGGGTCCGTGTCCAACACAAAAAGTACATTTTTCCACCACCGCCAAAAAAACAACGAAAAATAACCGTCAAAATATGATGAGGGAACAAACGTTCAGACAAACGATTCGCACCGGCTTCCAGTTCTGTTGTGGTGTTTATGGATGAGCTTCATTTATCAGATCATATAAGAGGATTCTACTGCCGCGGTATTCCGCCAACTCAAATTTCATATTGACTTCAAAACTCAAACTCAGTGAACCAATCCAACTACCGGCCAGGATATCGTGATTGCGACCAGGCCAACCCACCACAACTACCACCGGGGATCAGGAGGAAAAAAGCAAGAAAGAAATGGTTCAATACATCTTCACACCCTGGCGCGACCGCCGCGAACTCCTCGCCGTTCGCCGGCAATTTTACCCGCATCAGTACGAAAGTCAGGCAGCAGCACCACAACCACAACAACCATCTCAACAACAGCCATCGCAGAGAGGAGGAGCAGGAACAGGAGTAAAACGAGGACGGTCACAAAACACTCAGCGCACCACCCGCAAACGTACCAGAACCGACGATGGCAACGGCAACGAAGCCAGCGACGGCAGCGTGAGCGCCGAAAAAGTTAACGAATCCCAAAAAGACCAACGCCGCCTAGCCGTCGCCCGTGTCTCCATGTGGATGCAGCGCGGCAACTGTCCGCACATGGTCGAGTCGACCGCCCTGCTAATGGCCGCGATTCTGTCAGATGAAGAGCAAACTGGCATCGCCGTCGGCACACCAGGCACTTCGGCGGGGATGGGCACTTCGGGGATGGGCACGTCGGGGATGGGTATGGCTACCAGGGGGGAAATGGATGTGGATGGGTTCAGTGGCAGTGGGATTGGGGTCATGAGTTCTAGTTATGCGGTTAGGGCGGCTTATTCTGCTGCTTTTAGTCGGTTTGTTTTTTTCCCCTTCTTTTGCCCCCCTCCTCTTCCGTCCTTCCTTCCCATTCACCCTCCTGTGCTCCCATCGTCAAATAGCAAGGCAGCTGACCGACGAGCGAAACAGCTTCGTAACAGGCCTCCTAGACTCCCACCAAGATAAACAGCGCAAAATGTCCATGTACGGCGTCGCCAAGAGCGTCGGATTACCGGCGACTTTTGTGGAATTAAGACATCAGGCTACGCATGAGCAGCTGCCGAGTTTGACTAGACTCAGAACGGCGGCGAAGAAGGGGTTGGAGTGGATTTGGGAGTATTATTGGAAGCATTTGCCGGAGGTTGAGGAAGAATTAAAGGGGGAGGATGTGATTATGTTGGACGAGGGTGAGGAGGAGGAGGCAGGGGAGGAAGGGGTTGTTGAGGGTGCTGAGGAAGGAGGTGATGATGATGGGGATGAGGGACCGGCGTGGCGGTTGTATGGGGAGGGGTGGGTGCCTAAGCCTATTGGTGTTGTTTGAGGGTTGAATGAGGGATGTTAAAGGGATGTGATGGTGTTTTTCATTCCTCCGTGCTCATGAGTTGTGATGTTCTTTTGATATTCAGCAGTTTGCATACAGCTGTCAATATGTCGACGTTAGTTGCCACTAGAATGGGACAAATCGTTTGAAATTGGGTTTTACCCGCCCAGAAGCGAAGTATAGCATTGTTATCTCCGTGATCTTCCTGCCGAGGAGCTTATCCAGTGATAACGTCATACGGGCACTAACGCACTTCAACTCTTCCTAAACTTCACCTTTTCATTCCGCGACGTACTACGCATTGAGATTAAAATAATTTATAAGCAAAAGTTGAGGTGAACGGAAAGGTACGTTAGTAAGCTGTTGTCTCCATCGTAGGAAAATGCAAGAGAAGAGCTAACACCGAGCTCCGGGAGCTTCGCTGCGGGGTTCAGACCATCACAAAACAAACAGCTTTGCATCTATGAACGCCTTCATCGCCAGAACATCTCTAGCTCCACGACACGTCTATAGACAGGTGAGAAGACTTTTCCATTCTCATCCATCAATGGACTTAAAGCGCTGACTTTACTGGGACCACAGTTCGCTGCCACCAATCGCAAAATGCATATCAAGTCGATTCCTATGTGTATGTTTTCTTCAACCTACATGTAGTTGCATCAAGCTCATCAGTTCTCTTTGAACATCCCTGTTGCCTTGAACCTGGAGCTCTTCAAATGTCTCGTACTAACGGATTGAGCAGGGACGGGTAGGAGTGACAACTACGCCTACCTCGTTGTTGATGACAAGTCCAAGGATGCCGTCATCATCGATCCCGCGAACCCTGAGGAGTGAGTCCTTCATCAGCTATCTTCGAGATCTGCACACGTGTCTTTCAACCTTCGGTGTGGGCAGATATGCTGACAACAATCTCTCGTTGCGGCGAGTATGAAGAGTCGCCCCCGTCCTGAAGAAGGCCATCGACGATGGTTCCATCAAGCTCACGGCCATCGTGAACACCCACCAGTAACTTACCTCCCTTTCCTCATCCACTCATCTTCACAAGCTAACATCACCTTCAGCCATTGGGATCACGCCGGCGGTAACACCAAGCTCGTACGCTCCCCTTCCATTTACCTCCTCAAGGACTGGCAGCACGGTTTACTAACACATTTATAGCGTACCGCCCTCGGCCTCCCCAATCTCGAAATCATCGGCGGCAAGGACTGCGACAAGGTGAACAAGACCCCGGCCCACGGCGAAGGCTTCAACATCGGCAGCATCGCCGTCAAGGCTCTGCATACGCCTTGCCACACCCAGGATAGCATATGCTGGTTTATGCAGGATGGGGACGACAAGGTTGTGTTTACTGGTGATACGCTTTTCCATGGAGGTATGTCTGGCGCCGATTCCCCAAGAAACCATACTGGCAGGACATGAGACTGACATATTGGCTGTTGTAGGCTGCGGTCGCTTCTTCGAAGGAAATGGTGCGGAGATGCACAAGGCCTTGAACGAAACGCTTGCTTCTTTGCCGGATGAGACTCGCGTTTTCGTAAGTCTTTGGTTCTGGTTGTGATATCACGCGTGGAAGACTGAATGGCTGACACTCCCTTTTAAAGCCCGGTCACGAATACACCAAGGCCAACGCCAAGTTCTGCATGTCGGTATTGCAGAGCGAGGCCGTCAAGGCTCTCCAAGCTTTCGCGGAGAAGAACAAGGAGACGCAGGGCAAGTTCACCATTGGTGACGAGAAGAAGCACAATGTGTTTATGAGGCCTCAGGTATGTGACAGTCTCTCCCGGTGGACTGCCATGATGGAGGTAGCAGCTAACCTATTCGTGACAGGACCCTGAGATCCAGAAGGCAACGGGCGAGACCGATCCGGTGGCTATCATGACCAAGTTGAGGGAGATGAAGAATAACTTCAAGTGAGCGTTGAGTTACGTAAATCATAATGAATGATAGAAGTAGCCAAGGCATCCTTCTTCGTCCCCGTCGTTCATCCGTGACCCTGTGACGTTCGATCCCAGATGAAATCTGCAACGAAACATGCGATCAAGCAACAATATTGCACCTTATGGGCAATCATCGCAACAGTCGGTTCAAGGATTCAAGCCACAACATGCTCGTCCCAAAGAACCGAGCACACCAACCCATTCTACAGTCTACAAAAAGTTCACTTGTCACGATAGGATATGTATCCGCAAGCACATACCATCAAGACCCGAGACGGGAAAAACAAGATGATTCATGACTTGACGGAGGGTGGCCATTTGAAGGAATGAACCAGCCGTACATTTATTCTTGCTTCAATGTCCACACTCGCGCGCCCTGGGGTTGTTTTAAAGGCGACAAGCTCTAGCATATTGATGAAGCTGGGTGTTTTTGTGTAAAAAGGGGGATGGAAAGAAATGACAAGGGAATGGAATGGGTATTGTATCATCGTCATAAGCTTCATCGCTCTCTCTCTCTCTCGCTGTGTGAAGGAAAGGTAGAGTAGGCAACCAAAGGGGCCGAACTTCACTAGCCCGCGTACTCTTCTTTGCTTTCAACAGACAGCGAGCGAGAGAGGGGAATTCCGCTTTGTGATGAACAAGGCGTGAGAAACAGCGTCCGAGCCGTTCATTGAGAGAATCGGTGACAATGGATGTGGTGTTGTTGCTGTCGGTTTTTTTTTTTTGTTTGACACGATGTTTTGGGAGAGAAAGCAAAGATCCAATGAATTTTCGGCAGACTTTTATCTTGGCGACGTCCGGTGGATACGCCGCCCGTTTTGAGAGAGAATTCTTAGTGGAGACACACGTTCTTTGAGCGGCGCCTGCGTCCACGTGACTAGGCGTCTTCGACACTGCAAACGGCATCCACTCCTGCTGTGTTATCGGCATTGGGCTCCACCCATCAGATAAGCCCAGCAGCTCGTTGCGCGCCGCATGCGCATCATCGTTACCATCGTCATCATCGTCGTCGTGGTCGCATTCGATCGCAATACACTCGCCTACTGTTGCCCGGTTTCATACCACTGGATATTACAAGTAAAAGAGCCAAAAAAAACATCAAATACAAACAAAATGGTAGACCACCGCACATGCCAACCTTTTCTCTCCCTTACGTAGCGTAGTAGCAAGCGCGCTGACCTCATCCCAACTGCTGCAATACAGCCTCCTGCAAAGCGCAAAGCAGCGACAGCCTCCTCGTCCAAGACCACCGGCGGCGGACCGCGCCAATCGAAACTAGCCAAAGAAAACAACATCACCGCCCAAGAAGAAGCCGAGATCAAAGAAGCATTCAGTCTGTTCGCCGAACCAATGGATGGCGAGAAGGAAGGGGTGATTCCAATAGGGGATGTTAGGCGGGCGATGATGTACGCATACGTTTCCCAACCCTTTTCTTCCTTTTCCCTAGCACAATTGAACTAGACTGACATAATCACGACGAAACGAAAACAGCGCCCTAGGCATCCCCCCCAAATCCAACCACGAACTCCGCGAATTCACCTCCATCCTCGACCCCGAAGACGAAGGTTTCGCCACCTACCCTTCCTTCCTCGCCATCTGCGCCATCAAGCTTTCGTCACGGGATCGAACCAGTGAAGCACATATGCGCGAGGTGGACGAGGCGTTTGCTTTGTTTGTCGGTCGCTCGGTGGAGGAAATTGCACAGCTTTATAATGATCACGACGACAACGACGACGACGACGACGATCAATACGGACAATACGGGGAAGGGGGGGAGGAACAAGAAAAACCGGTGATAACCCTAGCCCACCTTAAAAGGGTCGCGGCCGTGTTGAAGGAGGAGAATGTCAGTGAGGAGTTGTTGAGGGATATGATTCTGGAGGCGAATGGTGGAGCGGGGGTGGGGAAGGGGGTGAGGAGGGAGGAGTTTGATGGGGTTATGAGGCGGGCGGGGGTTTGGAGGTGAGAAGGGTGGGAAGGGAGATGGACAGCGGATTTTTTGGACTATTTGGGAACGGGTACGGGAGACGGCCGGGCTGAACTGGACTGCACTGGGCTGGGCTAGGCTGGATGGCGCTCTCCCCGTACTTTGCGGTGCCCGAGAACTGACGGACGAACGAATGCGAGCACTGGGAGCGGTCAGTAGCTGCTACGGCGTCATTAGGACCGTATGAAATGCGCTCTCACAAGGTTGGAGACTTGGGATGGGCGTCTGGCTGGATTGCAATGCCATGTTCGATGGGTTCGAGCTATTAGGCATCCCCAGCGCAGCAGACGAGACGGACACACGGAGGCAGCTCCAGAATTGCTGTGGGATCCCACCCAACTACAGGCCCAAGCACGTTGAAAAGACGGGTCCACAAACTGGGCAAATGCTACAAGGCTCGAGCCGAGTGAGGGAAGCCGAGGACTTGGGTAGACAGGATCCTGTGGGTCGGGGCCAGTCTTCTTAGGGAAGATGATGGTTGGGGTTCGAGGAAAGAGAATTGTTGGGGATGAGTGGGAAGAAGGACGGAGATCATACCGCGCCAAAGGTGGTAAAACACGGGACCCTTTTTGGTACGAGATATGCGTTTGCAACCACGAAGCACAGGGCCTATTCCTCGTAGGAATCAGATCTAGAGAAAGTGTATATCGTAATGGTATAATACAAGCTATGGCAACGAAACCAACTTACTCTTACTGTCTTCCGGGGATAGTACATGAAAAGCTTCTCACCATCTGTCAAGTGTCGTAGACTCTTCTCATCATTCATAATACACTTCTAACTCAAACAAGTGGTACATATGGTACAGCTTCCCTCGGTGTGCCAGCAAACTGGAGAAGGGTATAAACAAATGAAAGAAGGAAGAGAAACAGAAAGTGAAGAGACGGTGAAGTCTAGGTATATAGCCAAATGAACGATTCCGTAACGCCATGCAAAAAGGAGGGAAAGAAGAAAAAAAGGGAGAAAAAGGAAAGGAAGTTCAGGTCTTTGTGCTCAACCGTTGGGCATGTCAACCGACATATCGTACAATCCGTCTCTGTTTATGTTCAGGTTCTATCGCCACTGGAAACAATTTTTCTCACGTTCCTCGTGGAATCACCGTCGGGCTCCTTACGGTGTATACCTCGCGCTCGACAACAACTCCCCGCCATCACCTTGAGGGCTTCGAGGACTAGGTAGTTTGGCCTTAGTGGGAGTCGTAGGCGAATATGTCTTAGCACTAAGCGTCACGACCTCTTCAGCCGGACCCATTGGTGAATAGACCTTCGGGCTGAGTGTCTCCAACTTCTTCCCAGCCGGGCTCGTCGGCGTGTACACCTTCGAACTGAGCAACACGGGCTCATCCGCCGGACTCTTCGGGTCGTAGACGGTCGGGCTGAGCGTCTCGAGTTGTTGTTCCTCGCTCTCGGGCTCCGTGTACGTCATTGAATCCCTCCTTGGGAATCCCTGGTTGATAGGTGTATCAAAGTCTGTTATGAGCGGAGGAGGCTGTTTCCTCTCCGGTATTATCGTGTTTTTCCGACCGAGCTTTGGGCAGTTGATACTGTGGACGTCGGTACCGGGACTCAAGAGTGGAGGCACGTTCTCAACTGATGAGAGACGCAGGCCGATTTGAACTGTTGCTGATGAGACTAGTGAAGAGTTCCGTCGGTGTCCGCGGGCGGCGAGGAAACCCATTGACGGTGGGGGCTTGAGGGTATCGGCGTCCGAAAGTTTGGAGGCTGCCCCTGGTGTATATGTTGTGGATGGTAGTAGGGCGGCGGATGGTCTGGCGGTCGGTGGGCGGATTGGGAAGAGTGAGTAGGACTCTTTGCGCATATTGTTGGTGACAGGGGATGTCGAGGGCATCTGAGCGGGCTCTGGTGTTCGTGGTATCGTAGGTGTACGGAAAAGGATAGTTGGTGTTGTGTGGCTGTTTTCTGCTTCTTCATCTTGGGCCGTCCGTATTAAGCTGGCGTTGCTGCCCATGCGGCGAACTTTTCCGGGGCTCGTCACTGGCCGCATAATGTGACTGTCAAAGTCTAGTCCACCCGACTCGTAGCGTTCAGTCTTGTTGTACCCTTCCCTTCGATTTTCGTATTCTGCATCTTTGTTCTTCGGTCCGATCGTGGATATAGTGTTCGATTTCAGGAACAAGTATAAGCCTCCTGTCATCAAGCCGGAGATATTGGCGACAACAGCAGCAACCATGGATAAGTTGAGGGCGTGCCTTCGTTGGCCGTCAAAAGCTATGACGTAAAAGTATGGAATCATGAATGCCTAGTGAAGAGTGAGTATAGCAACAGAGCTGGATGGTCATGGCAGACTTACCTCTGATATGATCGCCAGTGTCATGTAATAAACCATCCTTGAAGCCGCAGCTCTCTCGACGAGCTCGACCTTGTTGCTTCGGTGCAACCTCACGAAGATGACCACGGCGCAAACCAAGAGCAAACCAGAAATGCCCACTAAAAGACCAAAACACCCGACTGAATAGTGCGCAACGAACCAGAACAGCGAAGTAATGCAAAAATTGGACGAACGATCGAAAATGGCCACCAATAAGTTCACAAGCAGAAGCAAGCCAACCACGGAAAGGCAGATTGTCACGTTCCACCTCCCTCGCGGAGCAAATGGCTTCTTTAGCAGGCTCCTTATTGTGACTTCAAGTCCGAACACTAACTGGATATATGGGACGATGAAAACAGCTGGGAATTGTCAGACCGGATTACATCATCTTTGACGCCATATGAGCTTACCAGGAAACATAAACATGGCAATCAGGGTACAACCGGAGCCAAAGAGCGAATCGAGTCCAGTCGATTGAGCAACGGCGAATGTAATGCCCTGGACAACAATACCGACGGATAGGATAAGCGGAAACGCTTCGGTCGCGGGCACAAAGGAGAAGCCATTCCGACTAGGGATGCGTAAGCACGTAGCAAATGACGGAGTATTCCATGCCAGCCTTACCTAAACGTAAACCTCTTATTCTCCCTCTTCTCACGATGGTAGGTATCGACCAGAATCCCAACAGCCGTCGCAAAAGCTGCAATGGTGTTGAAGGAGGCCAAGATGACGGTGGATGTTCTGATGGATTTGGCGGCGGCAAACCGGAATTGGGTGAAGGTCTGTGAATCCGTCGCCGACTGCAGCATGCCATAACCTGCCCGGCTCGAATCACTTTCCGGCGTCCATCGTGTGTCGACCCGCGACTCTAACCACCCGCCGCCTCCATCCAAAGCGTAAAATGGCGACATCGGGATGGTTGTAAGACAACCACAAGGTTGGCGATGGCGGTAAGCCGCAGCAGTGGCCTCGGACCTGTCGTCGTCAAGTCATGAAAACCAACTCGTCGATTTGCTGACTCGTAGTTGGTTTGATCAAGGTGGGATGAATGGAGAGAGAAAAACATGGGATGGCAGGGTAGATCAAGCATAGCATGGTAAGTCTGTGAGCATACTTTGATCCAGACAGGGGGTACCACACGTGGAGGTTGACCGTGGATGGGACGAAACAAACCCTGAGCTCTTGAGCACTGAGGTGAACTCCAGGCCCTTCCAGAAGCACATAGCGTAGATGGGATAGCCCAGGGCATATCGCATAGACCGCACGGGTGAGTCCGGACTGGGAATGGATTCCCGGACGGACAGTAGAGAGCCCGTTCATGGAACATGGTTCATCGAAGGCAGAATGGCTCAGGTCTTGTTCCCCTGCAAGCGAGCCTCTCTTCAACGTCTTAGTGAGACTGGACTGGGAATACCGAGAAAATGTTTTGTTTCTCGGCCACCGGCGACATTGGGCCCACACATCTGAAGCCGTTGAGACTCCTCAAGGGATTGCACTTGCAGGCCAACCATGTGTTCTTGGAAAGTCTTCCTCCATCCAGCTAAGCAGAGTTAACTGCTAGCACGTAAGCTTGCGCGTATCTCTGATCATCATCTCGGACAAAGCCCGGTGGTTGAGGACCGATTCGATCATCAAGTTGAGGAGTCGATGGCGTATCCATCTTCGTGCTTCAATGACACCCGTGAACAAGCATCACCGTGGGTACGGGGCTGAGCAAGCAAGGCCATTCATTGTCTGGGACTCCTGGGAAGACGACGGAAAGGCCTAGATCCGGTGTGAGATCGTGACCAAATGCGACGAGAGATCCAGGTCATGGACATCGGCGAGATGTCATCTGGTTCGGCAAGGAGGCCGAGGAGGCGTGTGGGAGCATGGACGATGCCATTTTCGTTGCAAGGGTGAAGTTCAAACTTGAGGCAGTCCTGGAACAGAAGAGCCCCTTCGATGACCCCAGCGTCCCCTATCGCCAAGCTTGAAGTCTGTGCGTCTGAGCCTAAATGTGGAGCGTTCCTGCCAAGACTAGTGACATCCAGGGCACTAACATAACCCTAGGGCCCAGAACTTCCGAAGGGGTCCCTGCGGAGATCAAACCAGATGAACCTCTTCACGACAAGAGGAATTCAACATCGTGAGAAATTCTCTCAGTCAAGACTCGCTCCATCTTGACTGCGACGCGCTTTCGGCAGCTGCAATTCCTGATTCCAAGATCATCATAACTTCACCTTCGAGTGTTGATCTGTATCATCTTCACGGGGATGTCTAGCATCAGATATCGACGAGCTTACTGCCTTTATGTTTCCTGGCAACCATGTAGAGAATCAACAAAACTCGGGGAAGAGGATCATACATGTGAGCGATATTGAAGGCGAAACGGCCAGAGAAACATATCTTTTCCCACTTGGCAATGAATCCCTTCCGACCAATTCCCCATCGGCCTGTTCAACCTTCTCTACCCTTCGTGGCGCAAGAGGATAAAAGCCGACTCAAGCCCCTCAACCACCCGTTACCAAATCCCCCACATCACAGAGACTTCTTAGCCTTCACCGCAGCATCCCGAACCTTAAAGGCACTCATGATCTCCCCAGACGCCACATAAATGACATACGCGGGGATGACAACCCAGAGACCATTGAAGAAGGCCAGGTAAAGCCACAGGTACATCCAGTTGCTGGTGTCGAGGTTGACGCTGCCCACGAGCCACTCGGGGCAGAAGGTCATCCAACCTTTTAAGTTATGTGTCAGCTACGGCCACATATCGATACCAAAAGAACGAGAAGAAAAATAGAACAGGAGAGGAAAGGGAGGAAGGATACGTACCGCCGTAAATCTCCGCCGTAGCAATCATGATCATGACAATGTTGACCCTCGAGTTCTTCTTGGCAATATCATAGCAGACCCAGCAAGCCATGGGGCCGACGACGAGGACGGTGAGGAGTTCGAGACTGACGACGCTCTGTGTAAGGTGAGGGTGGTTAGCATATCTCATCATCGGTATCCCGAATTGCTCCGCCATGACACCCTTCGTCACCAGCAACATCATCATCATCATCAACCACAAACTCCCGCCCCTTCTCTCCTCCCCGTCCCACCAGCGCTCCACTTCAAGTCCCATTCCCACCCCGAAACGCATAACCCTCCCAGCTCGCACCCCATCACCTCAATCAACATCACAGAAAAAAGAATCAGAACTCACCAAATCAACCCCAGCCCATCTCTTATCAGCCTTAGCATAAACCATCCACAACTCCGCCGTGCCCCTCACCACCTTTTCCAGAAACCCACCGTCCACATCCCCGGCCTTCGCGGGACCACCCACCACCCCCTCAACAAACTTCCCAGCAACAGCCTGCGCACCATGCACCCTATCGATCTTTCCGAGATAGTTGTAGGGGTCGATAAACACCTCCTTGGGATCCAGATGGCCCAGGGGCGCCGACGAGAAGAAGCAGTGGTAGAGGAAGCTGCCCTCGAGGCAAAAGTGGATCAGCGCGTCGAAGGCATGCCAGATGAAGAGGAACCGGTAGCGAGAGGTGGTGGTCTTGGGGTCGAGGGCCAGGCGCGAGAGAGAGTAGGCTGCCAGGAGGATGGCGACCGTGGAAGCGAGAGAGATAAGCGTGGTTTGGTCAAAAAGATCCGGGGGAAGTGTGTTCAGGAAAGATTCCAACGATGATGGGGCGGTAGTGGACGCCATCTTGCAATTGCAGCTGTGTCTCGATGAGTTTGACGGAATGATGTTGAGCTTCAACAGAGTGGCTCTGAAATCTTGAAGGACACGAAGTCGCGATGTTGATCTTTGTGGCCCGTGCACAACCCCTGCTAGTGTCGTTCAGCTTACTGTTATGGATCAACACTCTCATGTAAGACATTTGGCTGTTGATATGGCGAACTGTTGATGTCCCTGAACTTTCTCATGTCAAATCACGAGTGTAAGGTATCGTTTCGAACTCCCCCAAATGTCAAAAGAGCATTATGAAAGGCAATCATGTTCATCGTCACCATATCACTCGAAGTGATCAAAGTTGGAAAGCACACAATGTCAGAAAAGCATGTCAATGTCACAAAAGCAGAAAGGATCTGAGTGTAAGGTATTAATCGGCAGAGAGCCGGGTCAATTCCTATGTAATAGGGGTATCGGTTCTGGTGCAATGCTGCTGCCCTTCGAAATTCCAAGCCAAGTGTGTCGTAAAGATGCCCTTGGCAAACTCCTTAACCGGCCATTATCATCAAGTCATGATTGAGGAAAAGGAAATGGAAGACGACTGTTGGTGAAGTCGCTTAGTGGGTAGCACCCTGCTTGTGGGCCTCGGCCTTGGCGTCGTGCTTGTTCTCGGAGACCTTGTCGGAGATGGCATCACCGGCAGCGTTGAGACTGAGAGGAAGATGGGTGTTAGTGTCTGATGATGGCTGTGAGTGAGGAAGATGATGAAGCTTACCGAGTGCCGACGCCCTGGTTGGAGTCCTTGGCAACGTCCTTGTTGGCCTCCTTGGAAGCAGTGGCGGTAGCGCCTGTGAGAATGAGTTGTCAGTGAAACTGTTGTGGTGAAGATGCTCGAGATGTGCTCAGGAGCTGAGGCTGGGCGTCGAAAACGTACCCTGAACCTTATCACCGACGTAGTTGGCAGCGTTCTTGATGGTATCCATTTTGGTTGATTGGGGGGGTTGTGAAAGTGGTTTGAGTGTTGTGTTGATTGTTTGAAGTAGTGAAGATGTGATTGCTTGTTGGCTGATGATGGAGAAGAAAAGATTGGGATTGGGGAGGTGGGAGGACAGTCTTATATAGGCATTTGGTTCCCTTGATCGGGAATCGTGAAGACCAAGTTGGAAGCTTGTGTTCCTGGCTGCCTGCACTGCCTGCCTGGCCCAAAGTGGCATCTACGATCTCCCGTCACAGCCCGCAAACAAGCAACAACGGGATGGAATCATGTGAAGAAGGAGGAACCTACGTCATAATCCCAACGATGGCCCGGATGGTGTGTTCCGGCCCAGGATGTTTGGGTGGGGCACCTTGGGAAGTGGGGTTGCCAATTTTGGCTTGCAGGAACCATTGCTTGCTTCCCTTTGACACTTGACACACTGCAATGTACCTTTCGAGCTTTGCAAGCGGGGGTTCTGCGGCGTTTTCCAGTCATCTCTACTTGCTTGCATTGAGACGAGCGCTTTCTTTGCATGCAAAATGCTCGCAAAGAAGTGAGGCAATGTTCGTCCTTCACCCGTTTGTCTGCCGCCAAGCGAGCGGACTGTGACGTCACACCCATTGAACCAAGCACCTCCCCGCAGAAGATGCAAACTGAACAGCAGCTCCACTCAGGATGACCTGGACGACCACCAATGCCTTGCCAGAAATCATGTCACAAGCGCTGTCTGTGTGCTTTTCTGTTACTGAAGGCCGCGCGTAGCCGTGGCATGGATGTAAGGATGTTGCTGTTGAAAGCTGCTTAGAAGTCTCGTCTGATCAATGCCTGTCCTCAAAGTGCCCAGTCATTTGGTTCTCAACTGAGTGACTTCTGGCAGTTGCACCCATTGAAAGTGATTCTCTCCTGATTCAAACGGATGGGCTGTTCTTTCTACAGCTGGTCCAAGACGCGACTTTGGCTATTTCCTTCCGCGTTGTTGCCTGAGAATCACATCTCATGAAATGGCGAAAGTACACAAACTTCCGGAAATGGAAAGAGGGGCCATTATCCCTGCCAAGTGACGCATGGTAGGGCCTGGCCCGTCAAAGAACGATTTCCATTGGTTGAACCCGCACTATTGATGTGTAACTACGTCACTGAGGCCCCGCACATGAGACGAAGCTCAACTTGTGGGGGAAGAGCCGCTGCGGTCGGCTTGTCAGGGGTGATGGACTTGCATTGACACTTGACAGCCGCAGGCTCCATATACCGAGAACGATGTCATCTTGGTTTTGTGAACGTACGAGAGAGGCCTCGCGTTGGTAGATTCGCCTGCCTCGGTTGAATGATCTGTTAGGAGCAATGGCGAGATTTCTCGGATTGCCAGATTCCCATCCTGTTTTTCCATGGCAAACTCGGTCTCTTCGATTGATGCACTGTGAGTGTGAGCATCTGATAGGAAGATGCGCTCCTGCTGTTCCAACGTGTGTAACAGGTGCTCGCTGAATTTCCCAGAAGGAACAATGAGGGGTTACTCAAGCCAAGCTCGCCAAACGCGGACAGCGAATCCAATTGGCAGGAGCAACTACCGACGATCGAGGCCCGTCCATTCAACGTTGCTCCTCCTCCCAGTTTGTGCTTTGTGCCTGTCGAGCCTGGCCCGAGATGAAACGAATCGGCGATGAGTTGCAGCTTGGACGAAGCTCGATCCAATCTTGCCAATCTTGCCAATCTCCATCAACCAACAGACAATATTCGAGGCAGGAACCATTCGCTTTTGAGCTTAGCGGAGGATCGTGTCCGGTTTAAACTTGCCTTTCCCTCATCAGCTGACAGGTGCCGTCAAGGTTCTTACCCTTTTGCAAGCAGGCCGCAGCAACAGCTAGCTGTCCACTGGCCAAGCATCACGATCTATGAGATGGAAGGAGCACATTGAGATCCGGTTGTTGGCAGTCGTGGGGGTTGGAAGGCAACCTCGTCCTCGGACACCTTGTTGGGAGTTGGGACTGACTCAACAGAATCTGGGAGGGTGGTCAGATCGTGACCTCCACATCTTCGTTTGATCAAGCAGGTCCAGATGTCGGTAGAACGAACGAGTTCGTCGGATGTAACAGAAGCAACTCCCGTCAGTGCCATGTTCAAACCGAATCCCGCAACCCATCGTGCCATCCTCACCGAGACCCTCAGGAGAAATCCCAATGAACGGGTAAACCAACAAAGACCGTCAGTGACGACGGGATGTTGCAACAGCCGAATCCTGTGCAGGAAAGGGCAGTCAACTCAACAGGTCCGAGTCAACGGGTGTCGCGTTACGCAGTCTCATCTCCCCGGACTTCTCCCGCCTCTCGTTCCCGTCATGGAAGAGCTTCAACACCTTCCGAGACACCATGGCCGGTTGAGGTCGTGATGAGATTGCGTACTTACCATGACAGGCCTGTTGACTAGCTGCGTACATCGTTCCTCCGCAAAAAAATCCCCAGCGGCTTCCTCCAAGTAGGTTTCAAAGGTAAATCTTGACACATGAACAACTCCAAGACATGTGTTCGCTGCTGGCGATTTGAGGAAGGCCGGATTTCGGTGTTGTGTAGCACGCTTGAGACGCCTGTTGAGCTGACACATCCATCTCTGCAGTAGTTTCCCCGAGAAAACCGCTTCAACCGCCTCATCTGACATCCGCCCGCGACCCCGAGTAATACAAAACACGACCTGACGGATCACTTCAGCCTACAGGACCGACCTAATGACTAACCACCCGCGAGCTACCATCCATTGATACCGAGTCTTCGAGAGACCCCCAAATGAAGTCTTGCAAATCGTTTTTTGCTGCCCCTACAAAGGCGGTAGATGAGACAAGACGCTCGAGATGCTCTACAAACTGGAACATTGTTCATGCGTGTGATCTGTGTGAACAACGGTGATACGTGCGGCTACACATCAACGAGGCGAAGGCGACACCGTTGACCCTGAATGCTTAATGGTGCTCTACGTTTTCAAAATCCGCGATGTCTGTTCTTTCCTCTGTCAGGTCATACAAGTAAAAGAGCTTTCGTGGGTACTTGGGGGTTGAAGCAAGGGGTTGAGGAAAGGTACCACCATCTCACCACAACCCCCAAGTGTTTTTGCAAAGAGGAACACAGAGTATCAGCAATGCCGTATAATCTCGGGCCATTCGTCGTCGGGATTCAGCAGAACCCGTGGGCTTCAATCAATGCCGATTACACAAACCCAACCTTGGAACCTTAAGAGTTCGGGCTTTTGAAGCGGTTCGAGCAGTCTGTAATGCTGGTTGTGCTTAGGCTGCTAGATCCGAAGACGGACGGCACGAGATTAAGTGGTGATGGTACTTGGATGAAAGGACATCATATCGAGTTGGCCATTAAGTTGTCTTCCAATCGAATGTCGCGCAGCGGAATGCTCACCTTGCCGAATGTCTTGGGAGAGACAAACCTCCTCTCAACGCCTCTCTTGGGCAGTACTCATCAGGGTTCGAATCGCTAAAGGTCAGGCAGGCTTGATCACCAACATGCTCAACTCGCAAAACCTCCCAAGTGAGGGTTATGTATGGGAAATGAGGGCCGGACCGATATGCAAAAAGGATGCAGGTAACCTCTGGCAAAACCACACGTTTAACCGTCTTTGGGATTCGACCATGTTTTCCGATCAAACCGGCCTGACCTTTCGCTGTTCGAGCCGTGAAGAGTAGGTAAATGAACTTGTGAATTAGCTAAACTCAGCGCAATATCTTGAAGAATGCGACATGCCAAGATGATAATAACACATTGCCCCCATTTCCACTACAGGTGCTTAGATGTGTGTGTGTGTGTTATATTTAACGTCTACTTCCGCCTCCCGAAGGGCATGAGACGTGGGACAGCTACCAGGAATAAATACAAAGGCCCAAATCCCCTACGCTATTTACCACCTATATTATAGAGCCCAAAAGAAGAAATGCCGTAAGGCCAATAAAAAGTCCCGCCCCCATTAAGGTCATACCTACCGGGGGCCCCAATTAGTATTTACTACCCGGGCTTATCCCTCAATTCCTATCCGTAGAAACGAACGTCCTAAAGACTCCTAAGAGTTCCGTAGCTAACTCGAAGCGGAACTTATAGAAGTAAGCACCGTTGGACGGGAAACCCAAGGGGAAAAACCGCCCAAAATTGGGCCGCCGTCCTTTCTTTGTTGAAAAGGGGTTTGGATCGAGAGAAGAGATATTCCGATTAGAATGCGGCCCAGCCGTTTTGGGTCCGGCAAGCGGCGTTCTAAGGGAGAGGTTTCGAGGTGGTTGTCGCTCGGTGCGACCCGTCGTCGTCGTCGCCAACAACAACAACGAAAAACGACGACGACGACGATATCCAGTAAGCTATCGTTTTCCTCGGCGCTCCTTTATCTTCCTCGAGATACTCATGAAGAGCTCGGCTTCGATGAGCTACCGGCGGTATTGTTGTCATTGACGAGGTGAACTCTCCCAAAAGCCCTCGCCTTGAGTCGTTTTTTGGTGGGTTAAGCCAATGATAGCCCTAAGGCACCCATTGCACCGAAAAAGGGTAGTCCTTGGCTTGGCCACTAACAACCGACTAACAGTGGGAGCCAAGAAAAAATTTTTCGGGGGAGAGTTGTACAGGTGCTTAGATACCAGTGAACAAGGACACCCTCACCAGCCGAGTAGAGCCATAATTTCTTCCATCAGAATGCAAATATCTTAACTACATGTGAACTTCAGGGCCAGGTTGGTTGCAACAATGGGCAAGCCACCATAAAAAAACCCATCACTTCTCAAACTTCCTAACCGCCTTCTCCAACTTCCCCTTCGCCGCCTCATCCTTCAAAAGCAGCCCGTACCACTTCTTAAGCATAACCATGTAACCACCAAACTCCTCCCAATTCTCCACCGCCGGTCCCTTAATCTGCGGTGGTCTAGGACTTGTAGTAGTAGCAGCACCCTTCTCATCCCCATCACCATCCTCCCCATCCTCCTCCGGTGTAGCCTCAAAAACAGCCCAAGCACTCCCCTCCCCCGTCCTCAATCCAAACCCCTTACCCGCCGTCATCGACCTAATCTCCACCTGCTTCAGCAAAATCGCATCACCGGGTTTAACAATCGGCAAAGACTCTTTATGGGCTCTGTACATCTGCACCTCCACCACGTGCGTCGGGGCGGTGGAAGGGTCGGTGACGTTGAAACTCATCATGTACTCCCTCGGTCCGCCTTTGGCTCTGGTCGGGTTCGTGGGGGTGGAGGAAACCATGGCGAGGATGTCGACGTTTTGGCCGAGGTGGTTGCGGATGGATTTGAGGTTTAGGCAGGAGGCAAATTGTGGTTGGGAGCGTAAGGCGCGGGAGAGGTCCAACTTAAGGACTGCGGGGTCGTTGCTTAGGGGGGATTCATTCGCCGCTGTGTTGTCGTCAGGATGCGAGGTGGTGGGCTGTGGGGTGGTGAAATCCTCAGAGGCGGCGGCAGAGGCAGAGTTGAAGGATGAAGCGAAGCTGCGCTTGGAGGGGGAAGTTAGCGCGGTGGCTTTGGCGTCGTCGTTTTCTTCGGTGGTGGCGCTCTTGGGGACGCTTCCTGAGCGGGCGCGGGTGATTCGCGCGCTTGTGCGTAGAGGCTCGAGGGCTGGCTGTTGCTTTCTTCCGCGCTTAGCGGAAGCTTTCACGGCCTGTCGGGCGAGGTTATCGCTGAGGTCGGCGTCTTTGTCATCAGCGGATTGGGACTGGTCTGGAGTGACGGTCGTCTGGGAAGGCTCTTCCTTTTGAATCGTGGCTTCCTCCTCGGCGGGCTCGGTGGTGGATGGTGCTTGCTCCTTGATGGGAGTTGCTTGCTTGGATTCGTCCGCCTCCTCGAAACCGTGGTAGGAGACCAACACCGGTTGAGTATCGGTATCAGCCTCGTCGGCTTGATCCTTATCGAGGTACTGAGTCTGCTCTTCAGAGACCTCCTCAACCACTATCAGGGAAACCTCATCTTGAGTCTCGACACCCTCCTCCGTAGTGGCTACTTGAGGTTCTGTTGTGGTCGTCTCGGTTTCTTCAACCACTTCCACCTGAGTGACAACCTCTGTGGACTCCTCGACTACTGTGTCAGCAGCGACTTGAACCTCTTCAGGCTGCGAGGATCCGGACATTTCCTGACCAAGCAGGCCGCTCTGATTAGGAGTAGGAAGTGACTTTCCGTGGTCTGCTTCCTTTGCTGGTGAGGAGGACCCAACCAGCATAACTTCATATTCTGCAACCTGGCTAGCGAAAGGCCGAGTCAAGGGAGGGGAAGAGGGAAGAACAGCCTGCTGAGGAGCGTGATCCATGACATCTACAGTCGCGGATGGGCTTGCTTGCGGTTGCTGGGCTGTCGGAGCTTCCGTAACTGTGACTTCTTTCTCGACAGTGACTCGGGTCTCCTCCTCAACCTCAACCACCATCTCGGCATCCTCCATGGCAGAATCCTGCCCATGCGGTGCTTCGGTGATTTCAACTTCGACGGAATCTTCATGAGTGACTGACATGCTATCCGAGTCGACTTCGATGGTTTCGCTCGTCATTTCGTCTTCAACTGCCTGTGACACCTGGCCCTCCTCGGTATGGGCTTCAGGTCTAGGAGTCGCCGCGTCCGCCATCTCCACGTCCTCATCGTCGCCATCGCCCATTTCCTCATCCGAGTCAACTTGAATAGGCCTGGGGGTATCTTGTGACATGAGGGAGACGTGCTCGGCGTCGCTGACTTCCATCATGCTGGCTTCTCTGGACGCACGGACCATGTCTTCGAAGAGCTGATGTTGGATTGCTTCCATTTCATCAACCTCCTCCACGCGATCAGGTGTTTTCTGCCCTTCATCTGCAGGGGCAGTAACCGTAAGCGATGCTTTCGGCTCAGCTTCGCTAATGGTACCAACATTGTCGGTCTCCGCCCGCTCCTCATGGATGATTATGGTTTCTTGCACCGTCTCTTCAAGAGCGATAGGCGACTTCGCCGGGCCCTGAGCTTCACCCTGGTCAGCTTGGGTCTCCTCTTTCTTGGGCTCATCAGCGGTCTCTGCGGTCTCCTTGACACCGCCTTTCTCAGCTTTGACCTCTTGAACATCGGGTTCGGCGTCCTTGACCTCTGAAACTCCAGTATCAGTCTCCTTGACTTTTTCAACAATGCCTGTAGCCTCAGCAGCGACTGCCTTCTCGTCGACATTTTCGTCTTCTCCGGCCTTCACCTCCTCAACCTTCTCTTCAACCTCCTGCTCAACCTCGATCTTCTTCTCCTGCTCGACTTCAAGAACGACCTCTTTCTCGTCATTTTCTACCTCCTCGAAAGCTTCCTCATCCACCGCCTCTTTGTCATCCTCGTCAATCTCTTCAAGCACCTCTTCCTCGCTTTCGCTGTCAAGCGGCTCGAAATCATCATCACCCTCCTGTTCCTCCTCTTCTTCTTCGTCTTCTTCCTCGCTTGTCGTGTCAAGCAGGTCCACAACCTGATCACTGCCGTTTTGCTCTTCTTCCTCGTCTTCCTCTAATATCTCACTTTTATCTTCCTCTTCGTCGCCCTCGTCAAGCATCTCGTCGTCCTCTGCTGACTCGGAATCTTCCTCAGGGCGCTCAACGATTTGTGTATCACTTGAGAATCCTTCGAATGTTTCGTCATTGGCATCGGACTCAGACTTGGAGTCTTCCTGTTGCTCTTTGGGTTGATCATCTATGGCCTTGGGCAGAGTCTCTTGGCCGGATTTAGAGTCGGATTCGTGCTTTTCGACTTGCTCTGTCGATATAGTGTCGATAGTCTTGGGCGGCTCGGTGTCCTGTGCGGGACTCCCCACTTCAGTGCTACCATCCTTGACATCTGCTACACTGGAACTTGGAGCCACTTCAACATCTGTGCTAGCAGCCGGTTCTGTATGAACGATCTCCATCGCAGACTCCAGTGGCTTTGCGTCCTCTTTGGGCTGGAGGTCATGGTCCTTCTGATCTGCTGAAGATGGTTTATCCAGGTGTCCGACCCATGGTTTTGATTGATTCTCAGTAGGCTCTTCCTTCACAACAGGTTGCTTAACGGTGGGTTCTTCCTTTTCGGCAGGCTGATCCTTCTCGGCAGGCGGGGATTTCTCTATTTGCTGAAGACTGGTGCCTTCTGTAGACGTAGGTGCGCGCACGGGCGGGGATGAATGGCGAATGCTGAGTTGTCGAGCCATCGTACGTCTGCTCGTAGGGGGAGCTGGTTGAGGTGGTGGAGGAGCCTCATCTTCGTCCTCCGAATCTGATAACAAGCTTATAACGACTGGATCCGCCGGTGCGGCAGCAGCTGGTGCGCGCCCGGGAGGACGCTGACCGAGGTCATGATCCTCGGACTCGTACGCATCCTCATCATCATACCGCGTACGCTCTCCCTCGTCTTCAGCATAGTCGTCCATTTCCTCGTCTTCATCTTCATCGTAGACGGCACCCTCACCATATCGCTCCGCAACCTCCAGCTCGACTTCTTCATCGTCTTGACTGATTCCCTCGTCGTCGCTTTCGGGCCTGTTGTATTCGCGTAGGTCATAGTCGCCTTCTTCGATTTCCTCTCCAAACTCGTCGTATTCGACCTCGTTGTCAACACCAATATCATCTTCATCGGCCTCGTTAAGCTCCTCGTTCTCCACAAGCTCCTCAATATCAGATCTCTCTACATCTTGTTCGGATTCTGCTCGTGATTCGGGCTCTTCAAACCCAACAGGGCCTTCGGTGCCCGGGCCGTAGCTGCTGAAGCCTTTCGGAACGTGATCTGGATGAGTCGGGTCGGCATGCAGCAAAGGATCCTCGATGATGGCTGGAGTACCCTCGCTGAGAGCATCGGCCCCAAAGTGACCACCCTCAATTGGGTTGTAATGCGGTGCCTGAGTTGCCATCTCCCACTGGCCTCGCTCAAAACTCTCTGTACCTGTCGGCCCTGGTACTAGGTTATAATCCTGGCCATGTTGCAGTTCGGGGTTACTCTGAGCAATGTTCATGTATGACTCCATGCCCTCGTACTTAGCGGGGATGGAATGGTCAAGGTAAGAGTCTGGATACGGTCCAGGTTCTGGCGCAGCGTGCATCTGTGGTTCTGGAACTCCTGACTGGGGAACCTGAGGTGTGTGGGAAAAACCAAACCTCACTTGGTCGGCGATACCATAATCGGACTCAACAGGGACACTAGCCGGTGTGCCAAACATGGAAAGGCCAGGTACCGTGGGTTTCGAGGATCCAAATAGCGAGTTAGCCACCGAGTGAGCTTGGTTGTCGGTATGTTGGTATAGATATGACTGGTTTATGGTTCCATTTGCCATACCAAGAATGTGAGAGGCGGCCTGGGCCACTTCTGTCTCTTGAAGCGCGGCATCCTTTGATGTCTCCTGGTTTCCAATATCCACCTTCTCCCAAGTGGCCGGGCGTGGAACTGCTTCCACTTTTTCTGTTGGGGCCTGCTCGGATGCCGCCGGTGGGATGGGCGTCATCTCAGACTCAACGGTCTGGCAAGCTCCATCCGTCATTTTAGGCTTTGGTGCAGGCGCTTCTGTAACCGTATCTTCCTCCATAGCATCGTGATCCGGTGACTGTGGCTGGCTCACTTGGTCTTCCTCGGGCGCTGGTTCCGGCTCGGGGGTCGGGGATTTACTGGAATACCTCCAGGTATTGCTCTTCCGCGCGAAGCGTGATCGCTTGCGACCCTTGCCCTTGATGCCGCCATCCTCCTCGAATATGTCCAATCCGTCCTCGAAAAGGGACCCGTATGAAATTCTAGCCCTCTTGATAAAAGCAGGCGATGGGTATTCGTTCAAAGCAATATCTGGGACCTTTCGAATAGCCGATAGCTTGTCGATAACGGCCGGTTCAGGCTCATCCACGGTCTGCTCCAGCTGCTGTATCGCCGATGGTTCTGGTAGCTCGTTCGGCAGCTCGGTTTGTGTGCTATCGACGTTGATGTGTTTCGGTTCGCCGGATCCGTTCAGCTTCACCTGAAGCACCAGTTTTTGGTTGAACTGCAACTGCCAGTCTACTCGAGCTCCAGGAATGCTCCCGGGCGAATCGTCCTTTGTCCACTCGACGCCGTCGAGACTGAGCAACACGTCATCGCAAGCTCCCAATCCGCACTCGGAGACAGCCTTCGCGCTTGGTCCATGAAGCTGCACCCGCACTTGACCCTTGGTTCGACGGAGGCGCACATCGGGTTCGGCGAGTAGGAAAGCGAGAGTATGGGTGACCCTGTTATAAGGCCATGTGATGGTGACCTCGCCTCGAACACTTCGTGAATTCTGGTCGGGGAGTTCGGGGTCCAGTTGCGCAATCGGCGTCACTGTCCGCGATTCGAGAGCCGCGACAGCTGCACCATCGATCGCATCGGCCGATGCCATTTTCGTGCGAGTCGAGTTGGCCGGGGCCAGAAATTCGTGATTATCGAAAAAGTAGAGGTAAAGACGATTATGTCATTTAGTAAAGCCCGTCGCGAAGCCAGCGCGAAGGGTGTTGCAGCAGCTGCAGCGTGCAGCACTGCGCCCGGATAGGTGTAGGTAGGCAGATCTGACAGCTCAGCGCTAGGATCAGTGACAGTGACAGGGCCAACAAGGTGCCTCAGACGAAAGAAAGATTGCTGGTTGTCAGATGGAAACCAACCAAACAACAAGTTGTGACATCCACACGAGATGTTTACCAAGTTGAAAGGATCTCACGCAGCATCAGCTAAAGGCAGGAAAAGGGAGAGGAAAGAATGTGGAAGGACGGGAGCATCTCAGATGACGGGATGACAGCTTCAAAAGAGCTGGGCTCGCTGTTTGCTCCAGTTGGTGATGCAACTGTGAAAGCTTCCCCCAGGCGCCAAAAATATCGGTGCGACAGGGCAGTTTCGCGTGCCACAGCTCCAGCTTGCCCGTGGACTTCGTTGCCGTTTGCGTCTTCCGTCTCGAAAGGGAAGACGGAAAGCCCAACTGACAAGCTCTCACTAACAATTTCCATCCCTTGGAGCAATGGAGGTCAGTGCGTCATTTAATCCTTGCCCCTGCCTCTTCCTCTCAATACAATCTCGTGATTGCTTCATCCTTGGAACTCAAGTTTTTGACATATATACTTGTTCACCATCTTTTTGTTCTGCTATTACCACTTCAGACGTCATGGGCGCACAAGAACCGAGGCGATTCAGTGTCAAAAAGATCGCAATCATTGGGGCTGGCCCCTCCGGTCTCGCTGCCGCCAAGTATCTGATCGCCCAAAAGGTCTTTGAAGACATTGTCATCTTTGAACGGCAAGATGAAGTAGGAGGGGCCTGGCACTACAGCAAGGAACCGACTCACACCTTACATGTGCCTCAAGTGAGCGCCTACTGCCCCCCCGACCCTCCTCTTCATCCCGAGGGCAAGCCTCCAGTCTTCCCTTCGCCCATGTACGAGGTCTTGCACACCAACATCCCGCGCCATTTGATGCAGTTTTCAGACAAGCCGTTCCCCCAAGATTCGCTCATCTTCCCTTCCCGTGAGCTTGTGCAGGAATATGTGGTGGACTACGCCAAAGACATCCGGCATCTTATCAGGTTCTCAACTCTGGTCCAAGATGTTCGTCTCAGGCAGGACAATGAAGGCCGGGATCAGTGGGACATGGATGCGCTCACTCTCGAAACGGGCGAGGTTACTACTACCACCTATGATGCCGTTGTCGTGGCTTCGGGTCATTACTACACCACATTTATTCCCGATGTCAAGAACATCGCCGAGTTCCACAAGGCGCATCCGAATGTCATCACCCACTCCAAGCTATACCGGACCCCCGAGCCTTTTGCAAACAAAAAAGTGATTGTTGTTGGCAACTCAGCATCGGGCATTGACGTCGCCGCCCAGATCAGCCGCGTTTGCCAGCAGCCATTGCTTCTATCGGTCCATTCCGCTACACCACCGGCTCACTTGGAATGGATTGGCGCAGAAGAGGTCCCAGCTATTACAGAGTTTCTGGTGGAGGAACGAGGTGTGAGGTTCGAGGATGGACGGGTCGAGAAGGACATCGATGCTGTCGTGTACGCGACCGGCTACCTCTTCACCTTCCCTTTCCTGAAATCGCTACAACCCCCTTTGGTAAACGACGGGCGCCGCGTATATGGTCTGTACAGAGACCTGATTCACATTGATCACCCAACATTAGTCTTCCCGGGGCTTCCCATTAAGGTCGTCCCCTTCCCCTTTTCAGAAAGTCAGGCAGCGATTTTCTCCAGGACATGGGCGAATTTACTTCCGCTTCCATCAGTTGAAGAAATGAGGAGGTGGGAAGATGAAGAGGCAGAGAAAAGGGGCCATGCTTTTCACGTTTGGCCCAAACTTGGCGATGCCAACTTTATCAACGAGGTCCATGACTGGATCAAAAAGTCGGGCACTGAAGGGAAGGAGCCACCTTATTGGAACGATGAGCTGGTCTGGCAAAGAGGAATCTTTTTCCAGGCGAAGCTGCAATTTGAGATCGATGGCCAAAAAGCCAAGTCTCTCGAGGAGCTCGGTTTCAAGTATGAGCCTGAAGACAAAGAGTCCGAGAAGCAGACGACGCCAACAGAGACTCTGCTGTGACTGGTTCGGTGAGGCCTGAATAGGAAGTGTTCTGGAAGTCTTATGTCAGCGAGTGAGACACGCAGTACCACCTGCCAAAAACTCGGGTGCGTGGCATTTGAGACAAGTGGAAGAAGGCTCCGGAGACGACAAGTCGTTCGTGTAAGACAAGCAACGGCCTGATAAGTGCCACAAAAGACGACAGTTAGTCGTTTAAGCACGAACACCACCAATTCTATGAATCATTGGATAATTCTACAACACCTTTACACCATCGGGAACCGCACTCAATTTTCAAAGAAACACTCATCAAAGAGAGAACAACCACTTCGGAAGGTGGAGGTTGGCCATGATTGTTCCCGGGGAATCGGCACGGTCCCCAGCTCGCCTGGGACAAAAAAACGTAGACTAGAGGTATATACGGGCCGCACCACCAAAATCATAACATTGCCGAAGCCGTCAAAACAATTCTTCTCCTCTCTTATTGCTTTTATAACCTACTCATTATAGTTAGGAAGGGCCGTTACAAAACTGTGATAGGGATTATGATAATTCGAAATACATCGGCTAGAATCCTTTAGGGATACTTACATCCAAGAATTGTCTAGAAGTTGGGTTTAAAGGTATAATAAAGACGCTTAGATGCGTAATAAGAGTATACTCAAGGTATAATGTACTGACCGTAACGTATTCGGTTTATTCTTACGACTATTCGGTGGTCCTTAAAATTCCTGGGTGTTTTGTTAATCTGTTGTTGAAAAACTGTTGCTGAGTCTCCGTTTTTTTGTCCCGGGCGAGCCCAGCCAAAAAGGCGGACAGGGGCACGCCGCGGGGCCTTGGCCTTTCTGGGGATGGAGGAAACAGGGAGGCCATCCTTCGTTCTGGAAGTGGACTGTGGACAACGAATTGATAACGTAACCGCCAAAGGGCATGCTTCGCACTATCTGACTGGCTGTCACTGGCCAACAACACTGACATGCAGTGGCTCTCCCACCGTGACCGTGAGGTTTGTAATCAACTATCTTTTCCTTGAACTTACCGCCCAAAGTCGGATCTATGAACCCATTTATAAACTGTTCTTATCCCCGAACAACAATCTATCTTCCTGGAGAGAAAGGTCAAAGCTTTGAATCCAATGTCGAGGATAATCCCCTTTATTCCTGGCTCATCAAATCTAACCATGTCTGAGAGCTCAGTAGCGTATCGTGATGGTCCCCAACTCGGTGCCGACGGCAAGCCGTTGCCGCTCGACTTTACCCATCATCTCTCCGAAGTGACAAAGCGTCGCCAGGCGAGCTTGATCAAAAAGTACTATCGATTCTTTGCGATTCCCGGAATCAAGAATCTTGCTGGCGGTTTGTCTTTTTTCTCAATTTGTCATACAAACATATCCTTGGACATACTTTTTCAATTCAAACTACCAAAACAACACTCATCACAAAACATACTTGATAAGAAACTAACACCATGATAAGGTCTACCAAACACCAAATTCTTCCCCTTCGAGACTCTCGAAGCCCAAAGCGCAAAGCCGGAAAGATGGCAACCGACCCCGAACCACCCCGGAACCGGAACCGACAAAAAAGACCCGGCCGCCGCCGAGCCCGCTCACATCACCGTCCCCACGGTCTCTGGTGAATCCAACCCCATGAAAAAAGTAGACGTCGCCACGGCCCTGCAGTACGGTCAAGCCAACGGCTACCCGCCTCTCCTCGACTGGGTCCGCAAGTTCACCCGCGAGCACCTCCACCCGGATGCCCCCTACAGCGGCGGGCCCGATGTGATCCTCACCTGCGGCTCGACCGATGGTTTTGCCAAGACGTTGGAGATGTTCGTCAACCCCTGGATCGACGGTCTGAACGACCCCCGGGAACGGCCCGGCATGTTGTGCGAGACGTTTGTCTATGGAAACATCCTCAGCCAGGCGGAGCCGAAGGGCGTGCAGATTGTGCCGGTCAAGGCGGATGAGAAGGGCATGTTGGTTGCGGGAGAGGGTGGGCTTGAGGATGTGTTGGCGAATTGGGATGCGTCGAAGGGGAGGAGGCCGCATTTGATGTATACTGTGACGTGAGTACTACCTTCCATCAACGAGGAGACCAAACACAAGACTAACCCACCAAACAGCCTCGGCCACAACCCAACCGGCTTCGTCATCCCCATCTCCCGCCGCAAGGAAATCTATGCCATCTGCAGCCGCTACGACGTAATCATCGTCGAGGACGAGCCCTACTGGTACCTGCAGTTTCCCTCTGCCACCGCGGCCAACATGGCCAAGGCCGGCACTCTCAAACAACAAACCGAACCCCAACAAGAAGTTTCCAAGCGCACCGTCTCAACCGGCTACCCCTTCCTCGACAGCCTCACCCCCTCCTACATCTCCATCGACATCGACGGCCGCGTCGTCCGCCTCGACACTTTTTCAAAAACCATCGCGCCCGGCTGCCGTTTGGGATGGATCACCGCCCAGCCTGAGCTCATCGACCGGTTTAATCGTATCGCTGAGACTTCGACTCAGCAGCCGTCTGGGTTTGTGCAGTCGCTTGTGGCAGAGTTGGTGATGGGTCCTCAGCCTGAGGCTCCCTCCTCCTCCTCTTCCACCACCGCCACGGCTACCACCTCCAGCTCAAGCTGGTCCCTCTTCCGCTCCTCTTCTTCTACCCCCCAACCCAAGCCAGCAAAAGAAACCCCCTCCGGCGAAGGCTGGCAAATGACCGGCTGGATCCGCTGGCTCGAAGGACTTCGCGGAATGTACGAGCGCCGCATGAACCGGATGTGCACCATCCTCGACACTGGCTCTTCGCTCATCTCTTCATCTACCCGTCTTCGCGCCACCGGTACCTCAGGAACCCCCGGCGACTGGGAAGTCATAACCACCACGCCCCTCTACACCTACTCCTGGCCTGAGGGGGGTATGTTCATCTGGTTGAGGATGCACTTTGATACGCATCCTTTGTGGCAGTATCCTCTTTTCTTTTCTTCCAAGAATGGTTCCGGGGAAGGAGAGAAAACGAAGGTGATTGATGGTCCAACACTCAGTCTAGCGATGATGTTGTTCTTAACCCTCAAACCGCACCTGGTTTTGGTTTCTGGGGGGAACATGTTCAGCGCCACCCCCGAAATCAAGGAGGAAATCGGGTGGCAGTATTTCCGGCTGTGTTTTGCGGCGGTGAGCGAGGAGGATGTGGACGAAGGGGCGCAGAGGTTTGTGGATGGCGTGAGGGCGTTTTGGAAGATTACGGATGCGAGGGTGATTGAGAAGTTGGTGGAGGAGCTGGGGAAGGTTGATACCGAGGAGGTCATGGCGAGGGTGATGGGGCAGGAGGGGGCGAATAACCTTGGGGGTTGGTTGGGGTGCTAGTTAGAGATGGGATTTAGAGGGGTGATGAAGGGTACAATGTGTATATGATTTTACGATAATTGGGACCTAACGAATCTGGCGAACATAACATGATTCCAACTGCACGGCTCTATGGGCCACATTGACAGCAACCTGAAGTTCGGAATGGATGAAGATTTTGCTACCTGATAAATCTCACTGTCCTACGTAAAGCTGGAAGATTCGAATGGTCACACGGGGAAACGGCGTAGCATGCAAACAAATGGGGTATTGAATCTACAAGGTCACTCGCTCAGTACCGAGATTTTGGTGAACACAGAAAAGAAAATCGTTCTTCGGTTTCAGAATTCATTGATGTGTGTATTGTGAACACATGCCTAATCCATGACGCCGAATTCGCACCCACACCTTCCTGCCTTCCGTTTTCCCATTAACCCCAAATTTACTCCTTGAGGAGGACCTTGAAGGTGGCGGGAACGCGCTGGGGCTTGCCCTCCTCCTTGATCTCGCCGAGCTTCTCCTTGGCGAAGGTAGCGGCATAGGGGTTGAGGCGGAGGAGAACCTGCTTGTTGCGGAGAGGGTTCTTCTTCTGGACGTTGACGCGCTTGGTCTTGGCGTCACCCTTGGGGGCACGGAGGACGGACTGGATCTCAGAAGAGTTGATGAGGCGGGTAAGGTCGGCCTGGGCGACAACGTTGGCGGGAAGCTGGAAGCCCTTCTTGGACTCGTAGACGGCATCAAGCTCCTTGATGGCGGCAGAGGTCCAGACGATGAAGCGACCGAGGTGGCCACCGGGGGCGAGCTGGAGGAGGTTGAGGGCATCGACGGGGGAGGTCTCAACACCGGAGATGTTGCGGAAGCCCTGGACGAGGTCCTTGCCGTCGGTCTCGACGGAGTAGACGACGAGGGGACCGCGACGCTGGCGGTGGCGGCGGCCACGGAGCTTGCCCTTACCGGCGCGGAGCTTCTTGGAGGCCTTGGCCTTCTCGACATCGGCACCAGCACCAACGGCCTTGAGGAGGGCAAGGGCGTTGGCGGTCTTGTTGACACCGGAGAAAGCAGCGGAGTCAATAACGAGGGGAACCTCGGCGACGGAAGAGACCTGGTGGCCACGGGCCATCAGGAGAGGAGCGGCAGCGGAGGCAGCAAGGGCAGAGGCAGTAGCGAAACGCCTGTAGAAAGTGTATTGTTAGTCATCGTTGTTTCCTTTGCCGATCCCAAGAAAAGGGTTGATATCACGTACTTCTGGCCCTGGTTGACCTTGACGTGCCACTTGCGCCAGATCTTGGTGGGAGCGAACATGCGACCGGAACGGCACATGTTACCGAAAGCGGCCTGACCGGCGCGGTGAGTACCACCACCGGAGACACGGGGGATACGGGCAACAGCGCGACCTGTGTTGTGAGATCACGGTCAGCTCAAGTGTTCCTCCACATTGTTGAAAATTTGCCCGTCGAAAATTTCCCCCCAGTCGCGGTTTTCGTGATCGTTTCGCGATATCGAGTTCTTCGCCCAACAAAAATCTCGAATCCTTCCATCGATCGTCGTTCCGTTTTCGACCCATTCTTTCCTTCGTAATTCCAAAATCGCAGCTGGGTGTTCACTAACCAGTGCCCCAGGACTCAGCGGAGGTCTGGTGACCAGCCTTCTCGCTGACGGAGTACGGCTGGCGCTTGTTCTTGGCCATGCCGGTGTGGACGTGCTTGACGATATCCGGGCGGATGGGAGCGCCGAAGACCTTGGGGAGGACCTCGGTGGCGCCGGTGGCCTTGCCATCGGCGCCGATGATGGTGACGGTCGGTCTAGAGGCCATTGTGTCCGCTGTTGATTTGGTGGAAAGGTTAGTTTTTGTTGTTTTTTTGCCTTCTCTTTCAAACAGCAATAATTTCTGCAAGAATCCGGCTCCGTCAAGGGATCGTGAGGGCGTTTCCAACGTACCTGTATCTGTGCTCCTGACAGGAAGTTGGGGGATGCGAAAAAAGATCAAGACCGGCGGAGACCCAATTGAAATTTTGGATATTTCGCTGTCGAAAGTGCGCGCGTGGGGCCGCCTGGGGCGCACCTGGCAGACCCTAACAGCCGCTAGCCCCAAATTGGGCAGGAAGGTGGCTCTTTTGCAACTGGCTGACCCCGCGGCAGCTGGCGAGACTGGGTGCTACATGGAATGTCTTGGCATTTTGACATCGCCAAAGCAGCTTTCCAACGTCATCAACCTCAGCCTGCACAAGATGGACGATATTTGGGAATGCACTCGAGCGCAATTTCAATGAGGAAGCCGAAGCTGCAGCGCGCCGTGTTGATTTTATCCCACCGGGAACGATGTGTTGACACCAGGAATCCAAGCTACAACGCGGTCACTCAGCATCTTATCGCAGGCCTTATCAGAGAACATCATGGCGAGGAGCTCACATCGTGGACCGAGGTCCTCTGGAAGGGACAGCTCATTTACTACCGAAGCTCATATTCTTCATACCCAACCCAACTCAACTCCCGGTCATGTTCATCCACCAACAACCACCCACCCGAATGAGGCATCATACATTCCCCGACAACTGCTGCGGATGACTCCCCGGACACGGCCCCGTGCACGTCAGTCCAGACGACGCCTGGTTCTTGATATTCGAGCACAACGTCTTGATATTCCCCCCCTTCAACGGCTTGATATCGATACCCGAGAACTTGAGGTTATCACACGGCGCCGCGGCGCTGCAATGGAGGCCCGCAGCTACGTTATACCGAGCTGTTCCTGTGATGTTCTCCCAGCGGATGTCGGTGATGGGGATGCGGGAGGAGTCGCAGTTTGAGTAGGAGTCTATTTAGATGTTGTTGTCGGTGAGCAGGTAGGACACATGTCTGACTTGGAGAGACTGGGAAGTGTATGGAAGGGAAGGGAGGGAAGGGAAGGGAAAAGAAAGGGATGAGAGAGGCACACGTACAGATACAAGAGGTAACGTATATGGGCTGGTTAACGTTATCAAAGTGGATGTTGCGAAAGGTAACATTTCGCACATATCCTCGGCCGGGATAGGTCTTTGATCCACGCGGCGTTGCTGCTATCGTGGAGCTCGACGTTCTCGAAGACGACGTTCTCGACATAGTCAGGTTGTCCGGCGTTGCTTCCTATGCTGCCGATGCACATCCCTCCGGACCTGTAGCAGGTGACGTTGCTGACGTGGATATCGGAGCTGTTGCCCTTGACCGAGATACAATCCTGTTGCCGGCAAGCAAAAGCATAAGTCAGCCATCCAGAACTTCCGTTATGCCCCTCTCTTAAAAATCAGGGGCAAGTAAACAACCCAAACCACAAAAATACTCTCATCCCCACTACTAACCGTCCAATTCCCAATCCTCACCCCCTCGAGTTCCACGTATTAACCCCATCCGTATTAAACGCCTTCCACTTCGAGCTACTAGTAGTATTCATATCCAAATTCGTCATCATCACATTCCTTGAGTGGGACAACAAACGTATGCCAAAACTGGCTCTGCCTCCAAGTAATCCCATCCACCAGGACATTTTCGGCTCTCCAAATCGTCAAACTAATTGGTCTCCCCTGCTGATTCGCCCTGTTTTGGTTTTGGTCGATCCAGATTTGGCCTTGGCCGTCGAATAGCGCACTACCGCTTCCCGCTGGGTCTGGAGAGTCTGGGGAGTCAGGGGAGGAGGAGAAGCGGCCGAGCATGGTGATGTCCTTGCCGCCTAATAACCAGGCGGTTGAGCGCCCCGCGTAGGTTACCGAAAAAGAGCGGGAGGTCCAATAGGATAAGTTGTTGGCACTCCATAAAAAGGTGCCGCGGATGTGGATGGTCACGTTAGACAGGTCGGTGGTGTTCATTACTTGGCGGATATGGTAAGTCCCGGGTTGGAAGAGGATGAGAGAGTTGCGCGAGCAGAGGCGGAAGGCGGAGAGGATTTGGGGGGTGTCGTCGGGTCGGGTGGATTGGCGCTTCTCATTGTGGTCGTGGTTGGAGTCATATTCGCTGTTGTTGATGTGGTGGTCTGCTTCTTGGATGTCTTGGTCGTCTTGGTCGTCGTCATCTTCGAGGCCCTCAAAGTCACTTCGTTTGTGCTGCTGTACAGCGAATGTTGGGGGTACGCTGCTGCCCTTTGAGGGCGCCGGACGTGGGAAATGGTTTAGGGCACCGGGAGAGCCGGGGGCGGGATTGGCGTAGGGGTCGTCGTCTTCCCATACTGATGATGGGTCGATGTCTCGCTTCGATGGAGGTATGTGATCGATGCTCCTCTTTACGGTAGCGGCTTGGGTGGGGGTGACGATGCAGGTTGAGCCCTCTTTGACTACGGCGGCTGAGGCGGTGATGGTGAGGAGTGCGAGAGACAGGTAGGTGGAGGCTGGAAGACGCATTTTGCTGCTTGTGATCACGAGTGGCAAAGAATATGTCGTTGAGTTCCTGAGCCCGGTTGACGAACTGAGTCTTATTGAACTTGGAAGACCTCCTTGCTTGTTTATCCTGCCTGGCCAAATCCTTTGTAACACCATGGTGCCTTTGCTTCTATTACTTCCCTGAATGTTTGCAGTATATGATTCCACAGACCAGGAGGCTGGATATGGAGGTCATATTGCAAATGATACACCTAGTTCTTATGTTGATGATCTGCCTAATATAATATTTCCACCAATATTTTGCTGTTCGGCTGATGTGCCGCACCATGTGGCGTGCCGTCTCGCTTCAGCCGGAGGAAAATCCGGGGTAGATATGGTAACCAGACTGCGTGATCAATCCGGGACTTAGATTTAAGACCAGACAAGTACCGACAGTTGAATCCTCATGGGCGCTTTTGTTTTTCACATATGCTCCTTGCTTTCATGTCTTCCAAAACCTGTGTCTAAACTATCCATTTTAACGCCTTGCTAGATGGACCCCAAGCTACCATGGAATCATGAAAGTGGTATCATCCGGCAAATCTCACTGTTACTTTTCCCCTCTCGCTCATCTGTATTCCATCAGTGCCATGTTATAGACCTCTTACATACTCCCTCTCCACCGCATATCCAACATAAAATCCTCCCAGTACAAAAACACCGTTGTCTATCCTTCTGCCCATAACCCTAGTCTTGCCGCGCGAATTCCTCTCCCTACCACAACCTCCCGCTCGGCAAAGGCGATAACAAACTTCCCATTCTTTCTATATATTTGCCCTCAAGATAGCCAAAATCATTGAGCCGGCATGCCTCACGAAACTCTTCCCGCATCCGTTCGCTGTAGAGCTGACAAGAGGCTATTGGTTTGGACACAAGTCTCTCTGGGAGGAAGTTCCAAGGAATATCGCTCCTGCGATCGTTGGCGTCAAGCATGGGCTTGACCACTTCCCTGTAGCATTCCTCGCACACCGTAAAATCCGAGAGAAATTGCATGGTATGCCAATACGCGCTGACAAGCGCCTGCTCTTTTGGGCACGGCGGGCACTCTTTGATTCTGGCGATTCGGCGAAGTCTGCTCGCGAGTTCACGGATGTCGGGTTCGGCTTGGCGGCTGAGTGCGTAATCCGAGGTCGTCTCCAGAAGGTCGAAATAGTCCATGAATCGTTTTCTTCCAGGTGCGTAGTGAAGTTGACAATAGGCTGTGAATGGCTCTTGGGATATTTGATATAACGTATTGGCCAGGTTCGGCAACACTGCCTCCAGAATCTTCGCACAGCCCACGCAGACTTCGAAGAGGGGCACAAAGTCTCCTTTATACGGATCCCACATCCCGTACCATTTGCGGGCTGTCTCCTGAGGTCCACTACAGGGCGGATGGCGCCCCGAAACCGCAGCTACGTTTCGTATGAGTTGCAGGTCTGGTAAGCGTTGCTTGAGTGTCATGAGATATGCCATGCGGTACCAGAATGATGAGCCAATATCACACAAAACAGGCTGGTCGGGTCGTAAGGAAGTCGCGACAAATTCGTGCCTGAACTGGCTGTTGGCAAAGAGCTCTGAGTGACAATGAGGGCATATTAAAAAATTCTCGGCCCCGCGGAGAGTCCAGAAGCGGTCGCCTGGGTTTCTACTGTAAGGTAAACCAGGAACCATCCAAGGACAGTCAGGCAGTGGAGCTGTTAGCCCTTGTTCTACCTCCTCTGAATAACTCCGGAATGATAGAATAGGTCTGGCACCTGGAGCTCTACGGCCCGCTGGCTCGAATGGATTCGGATCCCAGAAAGATGCTGATGGTCTGGTGCTGACGAGCTCTTGCCGTGTAAGAGATGGGGATGCCAACGGTGAAGAGACTTTCGCAAGCGCCATGCTCCCATTTGAAGAATGATGACCCGACACAGGCAAAATCGGAGAGCTGTTGGAATAGGGGTTTGTACCCATCGTCCGCGAACGAGCCCGCCGCCTGGTCCTCGGACTGCTCTCATCTTCTCTCCGGGGTACCAATCTACCGTTAGGAGGGGAAGACGTCAAAGAGTAGGTACCGGCCCTTCCCCTCCTGTAATCTCCCTCGGCCGAGAATGTAGCGCTTCTCGAGCTTCCTGGATCACTCGCCTCCGAAAATTGGTCCTGCTGCCTTAGTGCAAGGGCGGAAGGATGAGGTACCACATCCTGGGACTCTGAACCAATATCCACTGCACCCAAACGATGTCTCAGGGCCATCAGTGAGGCGTCTTCTTCAACCGCAGGGCGAAACGGCTGGGGCTGTTCCTGGTGGTCTAACTGTTGGTAACGAGGATCGTCATCGATTGGATATTCTCTGCGGTCACGAGGAGCAGCCATGGAGTTGCGACGCCTCCTGCTAGTAGCAGACTGACTTGGCATCCTCTTCCGTTCCGCAGCTGGAGAATACGGTGGTGGGCTCTCTTTGCGGCTTGTCCTCGGCGGTGGAGACTTCCTAGTTAGATCGTGATCGGGAATGGCGTCTTCTTGTACCATGAACGACATGGCGTCATCCGCGTCATTATATCGGTACATCGATAGCGGAGCTATTCCAGGTCCTTCCAGCTCAAGGGATCTGGAGTCGATTCGGGGCACGTCAGGTGTTGAGGCCATGCGCTCGTGACGCGGTCGGCCTGGTGTTTGTGGAGGAGACAAATGGTATGCCTGCCTACTGTTTGACGGGGTGATTCGAGCACCATGCTTGGATTTTGAGCGACGATGGGAAAACCCGTCTGCTGCTTGGTTCAAGTCATAATACGCACGCTCCCTACCACCCGCCGTTTCAGTGACGACGCTAGCAGAAAAGTCGCTTGCTCCTGGGTTAACATTGTCAGGAGAAACAGCGGTGATTTCAGAGTCCTGATCGTGAAGTGGTCGATTTCGGGGTTTCCGACTGCTTGATCGCTTGATAGGGGACTCCTTAGCATCCTGATCAACAGGCCGCTCTCTGTGCCTCCGACTGCTTGATCGCTTGATAGAAGTGTTTGCAGAGTCTTGGTCGTCAGGAGGCATCTCTGGGCGCCGACGGCTGCTTGCTCGCTTCAAGGACGCTTTCTTGGTATCCTCCTCGTCAACATATGCTTCTGGGCGCCTGCGGCTGCTTGATCGTTTGATTCGGGCCGCTTTGTCATCCTCCTGATAGACGGGAGTCTTCTCTGGGCTCTGTCGGCCATTCGGTGGTTCAATAAAAGCGTCTTTAGTATCTGGTTCTTGAACGTGGGTATCCAACCGCGGCAGATCTTGGTGGCTCTTTCGCTTTGCGAGTTCCGGTACCTTCTTTTCCTCTTGCTTATCTCCATCTTTAGTCTCATCTGAAGGAACAAGAACAAACTTCTTGCAGTCATTGGTCTCCTCTTTCTGGGCTGTGTCAGTAGAGGTAATGGGTGGTGTTGTCTGAACAATGCTAGGTGCTGGTTCGCTCTCTTTTCCAGCCCCTGGGCCCGTGACAACTACAAAGCGGCGCTCTGGATTATTTTCCAAAACCGGCTCCATAAGTATTAACTGGTCAATTTCCCCGCGATTGGGAGGTTCATCCTCATAAGAACTAATGACCGACGGACTTCCATGTTCCTTGGCTAGAGACTCCGCCTCGTCTTCAACAGTAGGCGGAGGCAATCGCGGGATGCGTCGTCGTGTTCCCGAGGGTTTGTCAACATGAATATCCAACTCAGAGAGCGGATCAGTACGGCGGGGAGTTCGAGAGTAGCTGAGAGTCCAACGAGATCAGCATATGACCCAAGTTGATATTGGGCGTCAGGACAAACTCACGGGTTCTGACTCTTTGAGCGCGAGGTCCTCCACGATCCCGTCTCGAGGAGCGCGCTAATAGCGTCCATCCCAACCATGCTTGAGGGTTACCAAGTGTGTAATTCGGTCAACAGTTTGTGAATATATCTCATATCATGATACACCTGCGTGGTGTTTGGAGGATGTGCTGGTAAAGGGTTGCAGCACACGAGCGGCCTCGAGGGCTCCCAGAAGCAAGAAGAAGGGTTGAACACTTGGGAGGGCTTCTGCCGAGATCAGTTGATAGTGGGCGAACGAGACACACGCGAACCGTAGCACAGCTTCTTTTTCTGATTCGAAGGAGATACTCGTCGCTTGGAGTACACAGATGCTGAGATACAGCACTGGCGTCGAGCAACAGTGAGCAACAGCGAGGACCAGTGATCAAAAGTAGACGGAGGGGTGGTGGGGGCGATTCCGGATCTCGATGAGTCGATCCAGCCGCTCTGTTTCTCTCTGATTCTTCACAATCTTCCGCAGTTAACCTCGGGCTGCAGCATAAATTCAGGGACGGGAAGGATAGCCAATGGCGGTTGTTGGTATGTGATCTGAGGTAAAATGGATGTTGGCGTCAGGTGTTCAATCGGGTTGAGAGGCGCGAGGGCCAAATGCGTTTGTCTAGCTCTCTTGGAAGAATGGAAGGGAGAGGCAGGCACAATGGATTGGCAAGAAGAAAGTGTGTCTCTTTTTCCTGTCACGGTCGGGGACAAGACAGGGCTCGGTGTATAAGCCTCAGCTACCGTCACGAGGTGTTGAGTGAGCGAGGTTGTTGGGCATGACATGCTTGAGGAACCTGAAATCCCAAGGAATCACCGGAATGAGGGGTATTATTATACGTACCTCCCTAACACACGTAAGCTCAAGACACAGAACCGGTTGATGGCGCCCGGGGTCCATAGGGATGGCGGGAGGCCTGGCGCTACAGACTACCTGATGAGGATTCTGGTGTGGTTGCGAATTTGAGAATGTAAAGAAAAGGGAGATCTTGACTTTATTTACATAATGCCTTGTTTTCTCCTTTTCAGGTCATTTTCTTTTTTTCAGGTCATTGATTTCGTCTTGTCGTCCGGACCTTTTATTCGGAGTGTTTGTTCTTGTTGAAAACGAGGAAACAAACAGGCGCAACTGTCATTGTGTTAGCGAGGTACTTTGAGTATGACAATAACTGTATTGGGGCAGCCAGATCTCCCTTGGAGTCAGGGCCCGACTGTTCCAACACCACGGGATGCGACATCAGCGGGACCAAGTTGCGTTGGACTTCAACACCATCCAACAAGAAAAGCCCGACTTTAACCTTTCAGCTTTTCCGGGTGTGAATCCTTCTTCCGGCCACCAATACCTTCCACTGTTGCTGGGAGTTGTTTGACTTATCGGATGGACCCTTGAAAGCATGCTGGAATATCGGATGAACACCGTCTGGAAGACTCGAGGTGAACCCAGAGTGAATTGCTGAAGAACTTGAGGAGCCATCTCGTGCGACGTTCCAGGGCTGGCGGCATTCGTTCCCATCGTCATGACCTCCAGAATCCCTTTTCAAAAGAGGACCGCCATACCACGAAAGCGTCACTCCACTGGACTCTGGAGATTTGTCTCGTGGAAGCCCAGATATGCAGCCATCTGTCTAGTGCTACAAGCAGACGGTCATTTTCGACGCTTCGGTCACCTCTTTGGTTTGCCCATACATGCGATTTCCATATCTCGCATAACCAAGTCGCCGAATTGACATTGAGTTGCCTCCAAAGAGATTCTGAGAAGACCAACTTCATATGTTGAAGAAGAGTGAAACAGGACGAACCGTGCCTTAGTAGATGCATATAATGAAGCTGTTATTCGGTTAAATGAATACGGGGACCTTGCGGACTGCCCCTGCTCCTGGTCTCCCCCGCATCACGTCAGGTACGTACCTCCACTGTAGGCGTGCCGCTTCTACTTCACTTTTGGGGAAACTCTTCTTCCTTCGTGACGAGGCAGCGCCAGCAACCGAACAACAGCAAACCGTCGCCCCGGCGAACCGACTGCGCCAATGGACGTCCTCCGAACGGCCTCAGCTCGCCGTACTTTCAAATGGCAAGCTTCCGGCATCCTGGCGAGGAATAGCTGGGTCTGCCGGTCATGCCGCAGCCAGTTTGTCGCGCCCAAAGCTCCTCGACGAACCATCGCGACATCGACGACGACGACCACCACCACGCCAGACGATAAGCCCTTCTATGTAACAACGCCAATCTTCTACGTCAATGCCTGTACGTGAAGGAAAAACCACAATTGTTCGAGCTCGGGAGCATGCGACATGCTAAACACCCCTCGCAGCGCCACATGTCGGCCACATGTACTCCATGGTTCTGGCCGATGTGCTGAAGCGATGGCAGACACTCAAGGGCAACCAGGCCATCCTGTGTACGGGAACCGACGAGCACGGAACAAAGGTGCAGCGTGCTGCCATCGCCAACGATATGGACCCGAAGCAGTTCTGCGACTTGAACTCGGCAAAGTTCCAGGAACTGGCTGCCGCATGCCGCATCGACCATGACCGATTCATTCGTACTACCGATCAAGACCACGTCGAAGCTGTCAAACACTTTTGGCTTCTACTGAAAGAGAAGGGGCTTATATACGAGGCCAAGCACGAAGGCTGGTACTGCGTCAGCGACGAATGCTTCTACCCAGAATCCCAGCTGGAGAAGAGGCAGGACCCCTTCACGGGCGAGGTCTATGTGGCGTCCATTGAGTCTGGAAACAAGGTGGAATGGATCGAGGAAAAGAACTACCACTTCCGTATGACCGCGCTGAAGCCTCAGTTGCTCGAATTCTACAAGAACAACCCCGACTGGATTGTTCCCCATACTCGGATGAACCAGGTCGTGGACTGGGTTACAAACAACTTGGAGGATCTCTCGATTTCGAGACCTGTCTCTCGGTTAAGCTGGGGCATTCGTGTCCCTGACGACGAGAGTCAGACCATATACGTTTGGGTCGACGCCCTGATCAACTATCTTACCAAGGCTGGCTACCCTTACTGGCCTCCAGGACAGGAGCACGTAGGCGGCTGGCCAGCCGACGTTCATGTCATCGGCAAGGATATTCTCCGGTTCCACTGTATCTACTGGCCTGCTCTGCTTTTGGCTTTGGACCTTCCCTTGCCCAAGAGGATCCTGAGCCACGCCCACTGGACTATGGAGAAGAAGAAGATGTCCAAGTCGATCGGCAACGTCGTGAACCCATTCTATGCAATGGAGCGATTTGGTATCGATACCATGCGTTTCTACATGGTCCACAACGGCGGCATTGCCAACGACGCAGACTACAGTAACGACTGGCTCACTGTCGAGTACAAGAAGCATCTGCAAAACGGCGTAGGAAACCTCAGCGCACGTGTAACAAGACCCAAGCAGTGGAGCTTGCGCAGAGCGGTCCAGTCTTATAAAGATGGAACCATGCTGCTCAAGTCGACGGGGGAAGAGATTAACGATTCTTGCGTTGAACACCTTGCCCGGCTTGACAAGCTTGCCTCCACTGTCGATAATGAAATGCTGCAGCTTAACCCGAGCCATGCCCTCCAAAAGATCATGGGACTCATTGGCGAGGTAGGTTGACACTAGTTGTTTTTTTCTCCAGATACCGTAACTTCATTGCTGATCACTATACCAGACCAACGCCTTCATCTCCAACGCGGAACCCTGGGTCGTAGTCAAGAAGCATGACTCCGAGGCCTTGGTCGACCGGATTATTCTCACGGCAGGCGAAAGTCTCAGAATTGCCGGTATCCTCCTCCAGCCATTCATGCCTGACAAGGCCGCCCAACTTCTTGATCTACTGGGAGTCGAGAACCACAACAGGACATTCCACCATGCCAGGCCACTTGTTGATGCGACATATGGCACTGCTTTCATTACGACTGGGAAAGAAGGCATTTTCCCTCCTCCCGTTTTGGACGATATCAAGGGCATGGGACCCAACGACGGTGGTAAGAAGCATAGCTCTGGCAACAAGAAGGCTACAGCATGAAAAGTCTTGTAAGCAAGGTTGTACTTTGCGGACCCCAGAACATGTGCCTGCTGAGTGTACTTTCCGTATAGGCCGGATTCTTCCTGGCTTCAACGGCGACCTCTCCGGTGCTCACAGGATGTATTATAGCCTGTCTCTTTGTAGCTCAAGATACCCTACTAGAACTCAGATGTACGAGTAAGATGAATCAACCAACCGCCCTCTATGTTCGTGTTTTATTACCGCAAGGAAGTTGCAAGAAACTCCTCCAAGGGGGCCAAAGAAAGAGAACAACCCATGTTACCACTATAACGGGGCTTAACAGGCTTTACGAAATTTACAATTCGAAGGGTGGGTATTTTACCTGAATCATGTCACTTTCAGTTCAAAACACATCGCACGACTCGTCCAGGAACTTCCCTCATACCAGGCACATTCCACTCATTTTAATCACCTTCTCCGTCTCAAAGCCGCTTACAAGGCACATCATTCATAATGAAGCTTAACGAATCTTCTGGTAGGAAATCTTCCTTTCTACCCGCAATGTAACCCTAGCCCCCGCCTTTCACTCGTCCTTCTCTACGACTCAACAACTCGAAAGTTGATGCTTACCTGAATCGAATAGCTGTTTCCACTACAAGAGCTCTTCTTGTCCCATATGAGAGCAGACATGTTCCCACGTATCATCAGTGGATGGAGGACCCGGTGAGATATTTTCACGGCTATGTGCCTTGCTTGACTCCTCATGAGAACAGAGGCTAACAACAGACTAGGCAATCCAAGAAGCAACCGCCTCAGAACGTCTAACTCTCGAGGAAGAATACGAGAATCAGCAGTCATGGCGCTCCTCTCACGACAAGTTGACCTTCATCATCTGCCAACCCGTCACTCCCAGTTCAGCACCATCCATCCATGCCGGCCAGGTAGATACTCCCGAGAAGATGATCGGCGATGTCAATCTCTTCCTCTACCCCAACGACGACGAGGAGGATCAAGCCGACGATTGGTTCCAATGCATTGGTGAGGTCGACATCATGATTGCTTCCCACGACCACCGTGGCAAAGGCCTGGGAAGGGCGGTGGTGTCAGGCTTCTTGCAGTACATCTCCCGTAACTTGGAGGGAATTCTCCGAGAGTACTATACCGGCGAGAGAGAGCAAGCCGGTACCACCACCCACAGTCCGATGCTCAAACCCAGACTCAGGATGCTCATGGCCAAGATCAACAAGGACAACACCAAGAGCATTGCCCTTTTCAAGAGCCTCGGCTTCGAGCAGGAGGGAGAAGTCAATTACTTTGGCGAGCTCAAGCTGGTCCTCCGTGACCTCAGCGCGTATGCATCGGCGAATGTTCCTGAAGGTTATGCAGAGTTGGTCTATCAAAGGGAAGACTGAAGATATCGAAACGACTAAACTGATTCCACTTGCCGATGGGGTGGTAGAGGTGCCATTCAGAAACCGCAAAGTGACCTTTATTAAAAAAAAAAAAAAAGAGCACCGATCGACAAAAAAGAAAACAGAAAAAGAAACCCATTAACGCCCCATATTGTGCTTTTTGCTTTCATCCATCCATCCATAACCCGTTCGTTTACCCTCACTCAACAAGCCCAAGCAACCTCCGGCCCATACTCCTCCCTATACGCCTTCAAAATATCCACACTAACATGACTCCCACCACAAACCACCATAACAACATTCACATTCCGCCACTCCTCGTCACTCAACCCCTTCCCCAGGTATCTCCTCAAATCCCCATTATACGCCGTCGCCAGCGTCGCTCCACACGCCACCTCCACCAACATCCTATGCTCATCCGCAAACCTGACACTCGCCACCGCGGCCTCCGCATCCGTCACCGTCGCGCTCACCAAGTTCTCTCCCCCGACCATCTGCCTCCACTCCCACGTCTTTTTTGAGACTTGCAACGCGCCCAAGCTGGACGCAATACTCGTGATTGCTTTCATCTTGACCAGCTCGCCCGCCTTCACCGACTGGTAAAAGCTATCAGCGCCGACCGTCTCAATCGCAAGAACCCTCGGCTCCTTTCCGCCTCCAGCTTCTTTGCCCAACCCCCTTTTTCCTTCTCCGTTTCTGCTGGGTCCCCAAACCCCCTCCATAATCCCATTCAACAACCCGCCCCCACCAACGTTACACACCACAGCATCCACATACGCCCGATGCACCACCCGCATTTGCTCAGCGACTTCGTCCATTAAGGTGGCTGCTCCGGACCAGATATCTTCGTGGTCGAAGGGGGGGACGTAGACCTGCTTCGTCTTTGTCACCTCTCCTCCCTCCCCATTTTGAGTCTCCAAGTCCTCAAGAGCCGAAGCAGGCATCACCACCTCCCTGAGATGGGTATCAGCCTCAAACCACGAACTACCATAGACCACCACGCTAGCGCCTAGTCCGCGCAGCCGACGTAGAACGGGCTCCCGAGCGGAGGTGGGGACGACGATGGTTGCTGGACAGGCGAGGGTGTGGGCGGTGGTGGCGCAGGCGAGGCCGGCGTTGCCGGCTGAGGAGCAGAAGAAGTGGATTTTTCTTTGGGTTTGGGTGGGGGGTTCCTGAAAGGAGGAAGAGGAGGGGGAGGAGGGGGGAGAAGGGAGGGTGGAGCGGAGCATCATGTTGCCTATGCCGCTGTTGGGGTGTTAGTTTTTTTGTTTTGGGGATGGATTGATGAGTGGGAAGGGGGAAGGAAGAAGGGGACATACCGAGACTTGAAAGACCCCGAAGGCTGGACATTCTCAAGTTTGAGATAGATGTTGCACCCGGCGGCGTTGGACAGCTGGGCGGAGTAGATGAGGGGGGTTTCAACCCAGGGCTTGGGAGGTTCCGAGGTCGAGGGGAATGATACTGAGCCCATTTTTGATGTTGTGTTCTTGGGTGGACTGGACTGGATTGGACTGAGAGGAGGTTGTGTTCTTTAAGGTTTGGAGGGGAATTGTTAGTCAGTTATTCCTTGTGTGTATGTATGGTTGTTTCCTTCTAGAAACTATTGATAGATGACGGAGATGATGAATAAGAAGAAGGGAGGTAGCCAAGAAGAAGGGTCGAGTTCTGAAATCCGGGGAAGCTGGAGGACAAGATATATCCGTGTACATGGGTATGGGTACGGTGATCTTGACAGCAATTTTTTTCTCTGTGTCTCTTGGTCATCTAGATATGAACGGTTCCTATAGGTTCAGTTCTCGATGTACTGTGTATCTTCTTCTTCCTCCTCCTTCTCCATCTGAACCCTAGACTTCGGCCGGTTGGCCAGCCGGGTGGTCGTTGTTGGGCGTTTGCCCTTGCGGCTTGGGGCGGCCGGTCCCATGATTGTACTTGGTACCTTTCCCCCTGGCCTGGACTCACCAGGACCTGTCACTTAATCCATGTGCCTGCTTCGATACGATCTTGAGGCTCATGGTGCATGGGGTGTGAAGCTATTAAAAGAAATTACGGAATGGAAAGAACTGAAAATACCTGTCAATTGATCGGTCAAGATCGAGTGTTACCGTGTGTCAAATCTTCCCGGCCGGTATGTAACGACCAACAAGCGGCACTGGCTTTGAAGTCGGAATCTGAAGGCGAGGGGTTGGAAAGGAGAACTCGGACTGGTCCTGTGATGATGTGTTATTACATAAAAAGAAGCCGGAGAAGGTCGATCCCATGACCTACTGTCTTTTTTTTACCGTTCCCTTCGTCGATGTTGTGACTGACCCCTTGTTCTGTTGAGGGAAAATCTTCTCTTGTTGCTTTTTTTCTTCTTCCTCGCGTCTTTACACTAGTGATTGATGACTTTTAGAAGAAGGTGGATACGGTTCCAGACCTTCCACAGCGCGCTTAGAAATGGTCGTTGGGCTGATCAAAAATGTTCCAAGGATGGTCCCTTCCCGGGGAAAAAGCCGAATCTGGCTAAAATGCTTGTTTAATTGTATCGAAGAAAAAAGACCGCGTTCATGAACCGCATACATATATCTCAGGCTGGTCACACCGGTGTTTGTCTGGCGCAAATCTCGGGAGAATGAACACCTTCAGTGAAATCTCTTTGTCAAAGGTCCGGAAGGTGCGGCATGGCGGGTTGTTTGCACAGTACCACAAGTACGTACTGGCCTTACCTGACTGTCTGAGACCATGATAGCTGCCTCTTTTGGTCAGATGGAAGAGGAGAAGAGCAGGAAATCGATAACGATATGCCGAAGTTTTTCCATCTTGTCCATCAACAGAAACCTGGAAGTCAAGAAATCCAGGCAGGCGGTATCATCACGTAACAAGATAGGCGCCGATACGGTGAGATTACGCCGTTGAAATTCACTGATAGGACGCGGGCCACGCCCTTGAATACTCGTGCTGCAGACCCGGGATGCAGTCATGCAGGTCCATCGAGAAAAAGTACACTTGGCGCCCCGATAAGGAAGCTAAAAAAGCCTCTTTTATGCATTCACCCCGGTGCATTTTTGTTTGTTTTAAGCGTTGAACGGCTCGTACCGTTGTACCGATAAACCGATGTTAAACGTTTTTTCAACCGAACGGCACTGCCGCACTGCAGGGGTTGGATAGGAGGTGGGTCCGAGACCGGATGTGGGTCGGTTGGGCTGGGCCTTCCTTTTTGGATGTCGCAAACTCCAACGTCGTTCATGCCTTCTGGCGATGACGAAGATGACGACTTCTGGTGAATGGGAGATAATTCGACTCATCTTTGACTGTTTCGAAATTCTTGTTTGCGCACTTGAAGCCCTCATCCGGATTAGTTTGTTTGTTTCAGGGATCAGATGGATTCCGTACTGGGGAGTTTTGACTGTGAAGTGTTGCCGCATCTCGGCGATGCGTGGATGTCGTCTCTTGTCTTTGAAGGTTGTTATGGGAAGTTACGATCCTGGTGTCGGATGTCCTTCCTGGTTGCGTGCGATGATTCCAGAGAAGGTACGAGCGCGATGATGTCTATGATGAGGAAACCGATGGATGTGTCAACAATCTGTCTTCTGCTTCTGTTTCTTTTTCCTCGTCTCCTCCAGCCCTCAATGCCGTCAAGGTACAAACATGTCTGACTTGTTATTCAGGCAAAAAGCTTTCAAGCGGAAGTATGAGTCCAGACTGGTGAGCCACTCGATCGTTCTTCCTGTTTTTATGACACCAATCTTCTCCCCTTAATGTCGATGTTTGTGTTGTTTTTTCACTGAAGCATATCTCTGTTGATGGTCCTCATTTTCCTTGTGTGTCTTCCCCATCGCATACCCCTTGAGCTCCCTCTTGAGGTCCAGGAAATTTCATCGGTGTTCTCCTCTGTGTTTCTCACATCATCTTTGAATTCAACCATGACCTTGGAGGAATCGGAGGAATCGATGGCGAGTGCCCGGAAACCGAAATCCTTCGAGAATGGATATTCTTCGGTCCAATTGAGCTCATATGATATATACCGAACCTATGCGTGTCAGAGATGGCAACACACGTTTCGCCACCTATTATGGACCACTGGTTTGGAGAGAGATTCTCGCGATGCAGCGGAGGAGTTGCTGGCTATGAGGACTCAGAAGCACTTTTGGCACTTTTGAAAGGTCTTCCTGTGTGATCACAGTGGTCTGAATCTTTTGCGTCGGTGGGTTGGGGATGAAACCAGCTTACCAGAGGCACTCTGCGAGCTCTGCACTCCGTCATCCCATCTTTCTGTTTGGAATCACCACCAGCAACGGAGACGGTCGTCTCTTCCTCCACACAACATTCAGTCGGCTCCATGACGAGACCGCGACTCGTGGCTTTTGCTGGAAATTCAGTATTTACATCGTTCTCGCTATCGCCGAGGAACTTCCTCCTTGCATCAAAAGGCCAGGTTCTCGGGTCCTTGCTTGCTTTGGTAGCAGCACTTGGACACGATCTTGAGCAACATCCCAAGACAGCTGGAATCCTGACACACGCTGCTTACATCAAGGTACGTTCCGTCTTCCTCCAACTGGCCTTCCTCCTGAACGATCACAACCTCACCCATATCTCTCGTCGTCCTCACCTTTGGTGTTGCTCCCGGTGGAAGGGGATCACGGTAATCCCCCATTGGAAAAACCCTCATGGGCAGAGATTGCATTCACAAAACTTCTGATCTTCCAAAATTTGAGTGTCCTGTATCTTGCATGGAGCCATCCGGGCACGCTTGATCTCGTCAAGTTATCTGCGGGATAGGATGTATCATTTACGGAACAGTCGCATCCATTGACGTACTAAACTCAAAACGAGACCCCCATATTGTGGACCGCCACGGGGCGTCATAGCAGACCTGGCTTCGACCAGCTTCTGATTCAGATCACTAACTTGGATCCAGGTCCTGACTGGTTTTAAACCTTACTGGTCATTGGGGATTAAATACCATTGAATCTGTCGTCCTGGCGGCTTCACCTGTCCGGCTCTTGGTCCGTTAGTCATTGTTGCCTAGGGTAACAAGGTTTTGGTCTTGTCCGGGTCAACACCATACTCATACGATCACGACCTTGAAAGACCCATTCACCACCAGTCCCTGTGGGACGGCAGACATTGAAACCTTCTTCCCGCTCTGCCATTCACTTTGCGGCCCGGCAACACCACAATTAATCGAGGTGTCCCTACAACAAGACATCCTACGGCCCAATTCCAGCAAAACCATTCCCTTGCACCTGGCCCTCTATTATCAGCAGCACAACACCGATATTTTGCATCCTACCGTTACCCCTTTTGCCGCGCCGGCATATTCTCATAGCATTACCGACACCACCATTGGCGGCGACTTTCCACACAGATCCCGGACTGGGAATGCCCTCGTCTCTCCGGCCTTGATCTATCATTTGAGCCTCCTATCTTCAGCAATCCTACATCTATATTCTGCATTTTCCTGCTACCTTCTTAACAACCGCACGAACATTCTTGCAGCATCACTATTGGCGACTTTCGACACAGATCATCTGAGCCTCCTGTCTTCAGCGAAAATGCCAGCCATGTCGAGCCTAGCACAAGGACCTAACGACCGCGGACGCCTGCGCCCACCAGCAGAGATCGTATCTCCAAGCGTAGAGCGGATATTCCCTCGGCCCAACCAGGACAGTCATGTCCCATCACAGCATAAGGTATATAAATGGCTCTTCAACCAACAACACTTTGTGCAGGCAGGCATCATGGCCAATGTCGACTCACCACGCTCCGTCCGGATGAGCCCAGCCCTCTCAATAAATGGCCAGTCTAACATATTCAAGACACCAACCAGAAACACCCAACCTCTCGACCTGCTACCACCTCTCAGACCATCTAAGCGCACCACGTCCTACGGCGGAAACCGAGACCAGGACCCACAGAATGAAGACAGCTCGGACAGGTCTCTCAGGCGTAGCTTTGCGAGCCTCCTGGAAGTACGCCCGGCCAAGAGGCCCAGACATATCCCACCCCTACGACCATCACCACCCCAACGGGAGCCAGCGAGTAGAAGACCTGCCAATGCCCAACCAGCCCGCTCTTCCCGCCGAGTGCAACCAGCCCCGGCTGCAGAGGAAAACGTCGAGATTGCTGTGCCCGACGAAAATAACACAGAAGTGTTTCCTTTGCTCATGCTCCCATTCGAGGTTCGAGAGAAGATCCTGCGACACCTGCTTGTCTCCGACAAGCCCGTCTATGTGAAGCGCCTATGGACTGAACAGGTCCGTTCTACCCGCCGCAGCACCCGCGGACGGGGACACTGGGGTAATGGCGAGGGCATGAGCCAGCGTACCATCGACACGACGATCTTGCAAACTTCCCGTCAGATGCTGGCGGAGGGAAGTTCGCTTCTGTACTCACAGAATCGATTCGTCTATCTGTTGCGTGATCCGGCCCATGCCGAAGTCGATTTTGCTTCGATGCTTCATGAAGCGCAAAAGAACTCCCCAGAACAGACCATGGTCAGTGGCAATCGCAATCGCAACCGTAAGCGCAAAGCGGACGGCCAATCTGGTGGCGGGAGTTATGGCCTGCACGAAATCAACATTGCAAAATATGGACATTTGCTGCGGCACTTGAGTATCGAGCTCGAGCCGAACCGTTCCGGCAAGGAATACCGGGAGCTCATGGAGAAGGCACTCGATGTCCTAGCAAGCTTTGACAGGAGGGGCAGGTACCTACTTGCCGGTCAAGTTGTGGACAAGAATACCCCAAGAATTTTCCTTCACACCCTAACCATCACTGTGTCGCCCGAAAATGATCAGCCCAGCCGTCGCAGCAAAACCAGCCTCCCTAACAGCAGCCAGGAGTTGAGCGCCCATTCCTCAAGCGCTATCGAGCTCTTTGGCAGCAGATCCCCAATCATGCAGGCCCTCTGCCGCATCGACACCCAGTTTTTGCGAATCAATATGCATATCAACAAAGACGCTCATGATGAGGAGGAAGACGAGTTCGCAATGGACACGGGAAGTGGAAAGCGTCATCTCGAGACGACCATCGACCTGCGCTTCCTTTCGCGCCACGTCAAGAGGCTTGAGCAGTCCGGCAATGGTGATTCGTTTTAGGTAAACGATCACTTGATGAAGGAACAGCGGGCCAAGCGGGGTGAAGAGGCAAAGGCAGCGCTCCAAACTCTTAAGGAGCGCATGTATGCCGGGTACGAAGATCCGGACCAGGCTGTGGCGGATAGGCTTTGGGAAGATAACGACGCTGCCGACGTTCGCCGCAAGAAGGAGAGGGCAGAGATCGAGGCCCGTCTTGAAGGAATTGATCGGCCCACCAAGGATGCTCGTCGTCAGACTGATGACGAGGAAGGGTCCAGCTCTGACGAGGAAGAGAGCGACGAACATGACGATGATGACAATGACTATGAGAGTCCTCCAAAGAAGAGAAAGCAGCCGGCTCGCGGTCGTGGACGGTATGGAGATTCTTTGCTCATTTCTGTAAGACGTGTTGCTGATGGGTTGATTGTTTCCAGGTCTTGAATTCTTTTTTTTCTATCATTCTTGCGCTATTCATATTCTGAGGATATTTATTATCTCCCAAAAATGGCGTCGCACATGAGCGAGGGAGTTCCAATAGGCCAATGAGCCCCGGTTTATCGGCGTCAAAGAATTAGTATCATCACCCCTGATGATAGTTGAGATCTTGTCAACTCCACCGCTGTCGACCATGACTTGGTCAGCGTACGGTGATGGAAGGAAAGGCAAGGGAGGGATCTGGTGGGTGGCTGGGCAAAGGGACAAAACTATTATCTATTAAGAGGGAGGAATTGGGTGATTTGGAGCGAGGAGCTTACCGGTTTATCATTTTCTCATGCATGATCCTGAAGTTAGTGAACACAGGTCGGGCAGGATGCTTTTGCTCTTTCAAGTGAAAGAGACATCTTTATCGACGGGGATATCCTGTCACGTTGTACATTGAGTATCAAATGACAAGAAGCTAAATCCAGGATTTCGGAACTAGGAGAACAAAAAGAGGGAGTAGGGAGTGATCCTTCTTATGCTTGCAAGATTCTGGTGGTCTATTGAGCCCCTTGGAAGTAGTCGAGAAAGGGGTACAACAATACCACTCGCACAATAGCACCATCAATAGCTGAGGCGTTTGAGCCCGATGTAACAAGCAGTTTGCATGGCCTCCATAGCATTATCACGAGCGCGTTGATCTCAACACTGACACTTGGAGAGCTCTCATCTTGTTCCAGATCGTCAAACAGATCATGAATGTCTCCTGATACCAAACACCATACCCATCACCCCCTCACCCATAGTACCTCAAACAAAGACTCCCGCAGTTTTCTCTCCCTGTACCTGACTCCTAATGCTGCTAAAAGCGAAGAACATAGCAAAAACATAATGGATATAACACCTCAGCAGGTCACCAGCTCTACATTAGCCCACGAACCACTTTGTCTCACCCCCTCCCCTGCCCAGAATCTATGAATGACACATTCACTCAGCAATAATCTTCACCCTCTCCACATCCAACGTCTCCGTGTCCACGAGCACCACCTCCCTCGTCTCGGAGAACGACGGCACGGCAATCAACCGCACCGCTTGGCCCTCCGGCCCATGGACCACTTTCGTCCCGAACTCGGGCTGGCAGCCGACGAAGAAGAGGTGGGGACACTCTTTGATTACGAAGGGCTCGTCTTCTTGGAAGGGGTAGGCCCCTGTTTGGATCACAAACAGCGTTAGTTAGTCTCTGCTGACTTTGAGGGGTGGGATGAAGGAGGTATGGAGCGCGGCTAAAACATTGGAGGAAGGGAACAGGAAAACCAAAGAGCAGAGAGAAAGGGGGGCAAACTCACAAAGCGTATCCGGCGCCGTCGGCGCCACACATCTCCACCTGCACATGGCCTCCATCATACCCAACCGATCCTCACTCTCCACATACTTGAACACATCATCCAGATTCTGTCCGCCCGTGCCCAGCACCCGCCACCCCTCGATCTCGCCCTCCCACGGATTCGTCACGTTGTCGAACCACCCCGGCTCTTCTTCCTCCGGCACATCCCTGTCTTTGCCCACTCCCACTTTTGGGGGTGACATGTACGTCCTCGACTGCGGGAACATGGCCGGGTGAATCGGCTGTTGCGGGTAACTCGCGTTGGCGGGGTCGAGCGCGCCCGGGAGGAGGGTGACGGGCATGGTGGGGAGGAGTTCGGAGAGGAAATTGTCGAAGAGTTGGGAAGGGATCGGGTTGTAGGAGCTGCTGTCGTAGCCGTATTTTTTGTGTTGTGGTTGGAACTTGTTTGTGACGGTGGTGGTGTCGAAGGGGGTTTTAGTGTGGGTGTGGTCGGCCGCCGTCGTGGAGATGGAGTTGCCGGCGATGATGAGGCGGGTGATGTGCGAGAGCTCGTCGCGTTGCGTGGACGGGTCGAGCGCTTCGCCGAGGAGGTACTCGAGGAGCAGGTTGAGCTCCATGGCGTAGGAGGTGTCGGCGTTGGAGAACTCGAGGCCGGAGACGATGGCGATTTTTTTGGATGGAGGCTTGGAGGGATGTCCGGAAAAGGAGGCGTCCATCATTTCGATGTCTTCGGAGGAGGCTTCTTCTTTTTTGCCTTTTGAGAGTGACCAGCGCTCGGGTTGTGGTGGTAGTTCGGCGAAGAGGAGGTCGATTACTTCGAATTCGCCGTTGGCGTTCTCGGTGCCCATTACGGCTACGATGCAGCCGGTAACCATGAAGTGGTTTTGCAGGGCGTTGCCGACGAGGCGGATGCGGCCGGAGTCGTCTTCGAGCATTATCGAGTCGTCGCCGTTGCCGGAGTAGTAGTGACCGACCGAGGTGGGAGCGGAAATCCAGCGCTGAACATCATGTTAGCCATCTGCTGTCCAGCAAGGGATAGGTGCCGTAACCAAGGTATAGACTCACATCCTTAGAAACGTCCTCGAGAATCGAGGGCTTCAGAGGCATGTCCATGTATACTGTTCCCGCTACCCAGCATAGCTCACCCTGGCGAACATCTAGGACACGTTCGACCCTCTTGACCTTCTCACCACCAAGCACTGTTCCCTCCCAAGCGGCGCTGGCGGCTGCCTCGACGGCGGGCCTGATCTTGGTAAGACGCAGAAAGTAGATGTCGGCATATTGTTGTTGATAGGGACGGGTTTTTTCGAGCTGGAACGTCTGAAGGGGCTTGTAGTTGGTGATCTGGCGCTGGAGAGCCTCGGGCGCATCGCCTCTTGGTGTACTTGTTAGCTTGTGATCGCCAGTTCAAGATGGATGATCCAATGCTACTCACGAGGGCTTCTGTAGCAAGCCGCTACCGAGAACTTCGTCTAGGGTGACCATCGTATTGTTGATTCTGGAAACGGTTCAAGACTTAGAAACGACAAAAGCAATTGCCGTCCTGTTGATGTGCTGCCTCGGAAACTAACTTCAAGGGACGAACTCGACGACGCGCTTGACAATTTCGAGACGCGTAGCTCCAGTGGGTTCAATTAAGCTGCGCGACAGGCACTTCAGCGGCGCTTCAGCACAGTGATCAGCCCCACAGCGACCGCCCGCCCCGCTATAAAGTTCCGATAAGATAGCGAACGTGGGGTAGCTAGAACACTCCAGACCCCTGCGCTGCAAGGCTGGACAGAAAAAAATTGGATGGAGTCTTCCATTTGACATGGCCTTGTGATGTCCGCTGCAAAGTAAACATCCACTCTCCTCCCCGACGACGCCTGTTTCTACAGTAATTCAAGCCAACCCGACTTTTACTTGTCAATTGATATTTATCGACCCTTCCGTACCGAACAGTAACCACAGAACCCACGTAATCTCACAGCACAGGCACCGCCATGGACCACCCTACCGAATCAGGCGCCCAGGTCCGGGTGACCTTCACCACCCAGGAGGAGGATATCCAGCTCGATGAGAGCAAGCGCCAGCTCCTCGTTCCCGCCGATATCCGCCGTTATGGCCTCTCCCGTATTCTTAACTCCGAGTCCATGCTCGACACCAACTCGATCCCCTTCGACTTCCTCGTTAACGGCAGCTTCCTCCGCGGTAGTCTCGAAGAGTACCTCAACGCCAACGGCCTCTCGCTCGAAACCAACATCACCCTTCAGTACGTTCGCAGTTTGATCCCACCAACATACGAGGCCAGCTTCGAGCACGACGACTGGGTCAGCGCCGTCGATGTCCTCTCCGCCACCTCCCCCGCAGGCCGCTGGTCCGGCGACAACTTCCAGCGCGGCCAAGATCGCATCCTCTCCGCCTCCTACGACGGTCTCCTGAGGATATGGGACGCTTCCGGAAACGTGATTGGCACCTCGCCCTCGGGCAGCCACGGTGGTCACACCGCCAGCATAAAGGCCGCCAAGTTCCTCTCCAGCACTCAGATCGCCTCGGCCGGCATGGACCGCACAGTTCGCGTATGGAAGTACACCGAGTCGGGCGAGTCGTACGAGCGCCGCGGCGAGCTGAAGCCCACCCTCGAGCTGTACGGCCACACCTCCTCGATCGACTCGCTCGAGGTTGACGGCGCCTCCAAGCGCATCCTCACTGCCTCGGCCGACGGCTCCATCGGTTTCTGGACCACCTCCAAGGCGTCCGCGCCCGAAGTCTCCGACTCCTCGCTCCTCCCCGGCGCCCACACCTCCAAGCGCCGCAAGCTCACGACCTCCGTCACCGCCGCCCAGCGCGGCCCGCTCGCCCTCATGAACATCCACAACGCGCCCGCCACGGCCGCCGTCTTCGACCCGCGCGACCGCACCGTCGCCTACTCCGTGTCGCAGGACCACACCGTCAAGACCATCGACCTGACCACCTCCAGCGTAGTCAGCACCTTCACAACCTCTCACGCGCTGCTCTCGCTCGCCGCCCTGCCGCGCTCCTCGGCCTCGGCGCCCCTCCTCGCCTGCGGCACCTCCGCCCGACACATCACCCTCGTTGACCCGCGCACCAGCACGGCGGCGACGAGCGTCATGACGCTGCGCGGGCACGCCAACAAGGTGGTCAGCCTGGCGGCGAACCCGGAGAACGAGTACTCGCTGGTTTCGGGATCGCACGACGGGACGTGCCGGATCTGGGATCTGCGGTCGGTCCGGCCGGCGACCAAGGACGAGGGCGGCATGGGCAGCGTCAGCGAGCCCGTGTACGTCATCGAGCGCGAGAGCCAGCAGGGCAAGAAGAAGAAGAGCGGCGTGACGGGCGACGGATGCAAGGTGTTTAGCGTGGTGTGGGATCAGTTGGGCATCTTCAGCGGTGGTGAGGATAAGAAGGTGCAGATTAATAAGGGGAGGGGTGTGAATGCTGAGTAAAAGAAGAAAGATAGTAAGGAAAGAGGGGGTTGTGTAGAAGAGAAGGGAAGCAGAAGAAGAACTTGGTTGTTATGATATACCCAGGATAGACAAAATGGAATGTGTACTGTACAAGACATCTTTGTGATATCTGCATGGACCAGGCCAAAAACAGCCGTGACAGATCCTTTCTGAACTGAACTGTACTCGAGAGATGTACCGTCCCCGAAGATTTGCGCGCCTTTCGGAGAGCTCAGTCAAAAGTTGTTCAAATGTTTATACAAGATTCAGCTACCAACATGGAAAAGTAGCCCAATCGGCCTCAGGGTATAGGTATAGGTTCGTCTTCGTCTTTCTTCTCTTGTTCCCACTCAACCAGCTTAAGGGCTGGCTGGCTCAGCGACTCCTCGACATCTTCCTTAACCTCTCCGCCTCTTCCTCATCAACCGTCCCTTGACTGCTGCTCTGTTCCAGTGTCAAATCCTCATCATCAAAGTCCAAATCCTCAGCCTCCAACGCAGCTTTCACCACATCCTCCACGCTCTCCTCTTTCACCTCTCCCACCTTCGCCTCTACCTCTGCCTCTGCCTCTACCTCCGCCTCGTCTACCTCCTCCGCCTCGTCTACCTCTTTATCCTGCCCAAAAATCTCATCCAACGCCTCCAACTCACTCTTCTTCCCCTTCACCCCCTCCCCCTCCCCATCCACCCCCGCCGTCCCATTCACCCCATGCGCCTCCGCCTCCTCATAAAACCCACACAACTTCTGCACATCCTTCCACCTAAACTTCAACGTCTCCTCCGCAATCACCCCAGACCCAAAAATCTCATCCTTCATGCGCTTCGGCTCAAACGACAACCGTCCCTTTTCCCTCTGGATAGCCAGCAGGATATACTGCGCCGCCGTGATGGTCTTGATTCCCAGCAACGCGGCGAGAGCTTCGCAGTTTAGGGAGGGGTTGCGAGACCAGAGGTAGTAGGCGCGCAGGTTGGGGACGGAGAGGGGGGTTTTGGGGGCGAGGGGTTGGGGTTTGCGGGAGAGGAGGTAGTTCTGGGCCCAGAGGGTGGCTTCTACGACCAAGGGGTCGATGGGCTCTTTGGGGGTGCGTTTGCGTTTTGTGGCTGTTGTTGGGGTTGTTGAGGGTTCGGTGGTCTTCTTGGTTGTGGGTTTCTTGGTGGGTTTGGTGGTGGTGCTGTTGGTGGCAGGGACAGAAGCGTCTTCGCCGCTGAGGGTGGTGCTCCCGTCCCCTTCGATCTCGACGTTGATGTTGTCGCCGACGGTGGAGAGGTAGTCGGCTGATAGAGCGGCGTCGAGGGGAGCTACTTCGTCCGGGAACGGTTCGTCTAATAAGCCGGCTTCTTCGAGGATGACATCCGCGGCGAGCCTGATGGGCAACTTGAGCTCGGCAGCATAGGGCAGGGGAGGAGTGGGATTGAGCTGCTTCCGTTGGTGGTCCATCATCGCGAAGAGCTGTACGCCGGCGTAGGCGTCGGATCCTGAGTACAGGATTTGGTCCATGTTTAGGGGTTTGGACCATTCACTTGTCCGTACCGATCCTTTGAACATGGGTAATTGTAGGATCTCCTTCACCAAGGATGCCAGTGGGACGAGTTTCCTGTTGACAAGCTTGTGCTCGCCGGAAGCAGAGTACTTGACGAGCTTGTACAAGTGAGAGAGCTCATAGATTCCCCTTGCCTCGATCCCGAGGAACCTTTTCAGACGGGTGCAGTCGCCCGAGATCCAGACACCGGCCTTGATAACCTCGGCGTCCTCGATGATTTGCTTGAGTAATGGAGAAGCAAGCTCATCCTTCCTCGGATAGAGCGAAATGTGAAAGATTCCGATACGCTTCTCCGAAGCAATCTGGATAACCGACACGTTCTGCCTCGGGCCATGGCTCTCCCTTGCGGTGATTTCCCATTCCAAGTCAAGACCGAGAAGCTTCTCATCCATAAAGTATTCCTTCAAGACCCTCTCAGTGGTATTAGCAGTTCGGCAATAATGGACCGTGACCTTTTCGTTCATCTTTCCGTCTTTGTCGGGCCCACGGTAGAGATTGTAAGTCCAGTAAGACTTTGGAGTGCCCTCGGCAGCCATCTTTGCCTCCTTGAAGAGATCTTCGGGCATGGTGAAGCTGAGTGGTGTAAACGGAGGCTTGAGAGAAGCATCCTCATCTTTCGACTCAACATTCTCGTCCTCGATAATGACCTCGAGTTGCTCCTCAAGTCCTTCCTGTGCGTCGACAAACTCCTGCCCTTGGGAGTCTAATGTTGTTCCAGTCGCGTCAGGAGTTCCCTGAGGTACTGCCGAGTTAAAGGCACCATCATCGTTGGGCAAAAGAACAGGTTCCGGAATTGAGGCTGTTGATACCGCCGAGTCGCTGTGATATCTTGCCAAAGATGGTAGTTGCGGGTATCCAACTACTCGGCGACTATCGCCAGCAAACGCGATGCCCCGGCTTGAATTCCATGTCTGATCTTTCCTCTCCATGGCGCCAAGATTTCTTGATTTGGGGAACCCTTTGTCAGCCAAGTAAACCGGAAAGTGGTGAGGACCTCCAAAGAGCCAGTGAACCTACACTGGATAACGGGACGTGGGAGGAATCGAAGATGAGGGCGAAGAAGCAAAGAAGCGCCGGCGGCATTGCCTCAGACTCAAGCTGGTGGTGCTGTTTACGGCGTTGGCACCAGCACCGATGGCTTGTGGTATAGGGTGCGGGGACCTCATTATAGTGATGGCAGGCGCAGGTAAATAAGCTGCCGAGTGCGTGGTAGGTACGCGTGCCGTAGTAATATTTTGCAGGTTGTCAAGGCACCGAAAACTGCGCCAGGACCTGTCGGTTTAAACAACACGGGACGAAGAAGTGGTTTCAGGGCATTGATATGGTTCGGCCAAAGTGGGGGAAAGAACAAGTCGGAGACGGAGGAGTGGATGTTGAAATTCAGAAGGGAGACCTGGACAAAGCTTTGAACGGAAAAATACCTTGTTGCAACGCTGGCTGCTGGCAGGCAAACGCGTCTTTGGTCGCCAACGGATGATCACGAACTGTTTGCTTTGTTCACAAGGGATGTGAATTGATTCGGTTGCCACAGCGCTGTCACGTCCAGCCGCTGCTGAGTGCTGCTGAAGCCTAGATACCCCGTTTATTTTCATATACACGGATATAGGCATACATTTTCTTCCGCCAGGATCCACACCGGCACTGTGGGAATTGTTGATCCTCTTCACTGTACAGCAGCTACGCCCAGTCGCCTGGCTTGGCCTCACAATCGACGCTCAGTGAACGGCCACTGAACGTCCTTCCGACATCCAGACTCAAAGACTTGATCGTTCCGCACATACAACATGGCTTCGCAACTACTTCCTCTCGGTGAGTGAGAGAGCTCATATGGGTGTCACTGCTCAAATGTCAACAACTAACGTGGCATTTTCACAGAGCTCATCGACAAGTGTGTCGGCTCCCGCATCTGGGTCGTCATGAAGGGAGACAAGGGCACGTCATGACATCCCAGCTGTCCCTACTTTTATTGATGAATATGTTGACTAACGATGGGATGAAAAACAGAGTTCTCCGGTACTCTTGTCGGTTTCGATGACTACGTTAGTAAGTAGCGAACCTCTCCCCCCCACACCCTGTCTTCACGACCTCTCATATATAGTCTTACGCTAACCTACTTCCATAGACATGGTTTTGGAGGACGTCACTGAGTTGTACGACACGTCCAGCTTCTCACTTCGAGGATAATCTTCATGAAGCGGATTACTAACTTTGCTCTTGCTGGATTAGCGACTACTCTGGCAACCACACCAAGTTGAAGAAGATCCTGCTGAACGGCAACAACATCTGCATGGTGGGTTATCGTCGTCATCAAGTTCCTGTTCACAAACAGCTAACAACTGTGCTTAGTTGATTCCCGGTGGTGAAGGCCCGATTGCGGCATCTGCCTGATATTGAAGAGTTGAGAGGATACATGGGGCGGTCACGACTCGCCGCGTTAGGGGGAAGCAATCATCATCAGCATATCACGAAATACGAACTGGACGTTTCTTTTCCCTCTGTCGAACGCTTTTTCTGGAACAAAAGTCAATGATAATAGGTAATTAAACTAATTGCAAAACACCACCGAAACGATTGTTGCCATACATAGCTCACATGAGGTAGGTTGAACCATAATTCCCCATACCACACACTCCATCCTGTCCTGTTCATTTGACCCGACTTGACTAGAAAATTACCTTGGCAAAATCAGCAGTCCTTCCCAACCATAACCGAACACTTTTAGACCATATCATCAACAATCTAACCTACCTGAACTGAAGCAATGTTGAATATCCAATCCAACCCTTCCATCGCGCCCTACATGACCACCAGGCAAAGAACCCAAACCCTCCAAACCCACCCTTCTCGATCCTTCCTTCCTTCCTCCCTTCCACAACACCTAACCAAACCACCACACCCTAAATAGCTTTAGCATCCAAAATCTTCGTCTTACTCTCCTTCGCCTTGACCAGCTCCTCCACCCACTTATCCACCTCCGCCAACGCCCTTCTCGGGTCCTTCTTGCGCCGCAGCAGGAAGCCCTGGATCTCCGCCGGACTGAGGATCTGGGTCGGCGGGATTTTCAGGGAAAACTCCTTGGCGATCTTTTGGAGTTCTTCCCTGGTTAGGGGGGTGACGTGGAGAGGGACGGGTTCTTTCTTGTCTTTTTCTGCTTGTTGCTGTTTCTGCTTGTCTTCGGTAGCTGCCGCGGTGGTGGTGGTATGGGTGTTGGGAGGAGGAGAAGAAGAAGAAGCGGCGTCATCCTCGCCGATGACGGTTGCGTCACTAGAGCAACTGCTGACGGAGGACTTGCGGAGGTTGTTGTCGTCGAGGAGTTTGAGGTCGACGATTTTGGGGTCTATGGGGGGCTGTTGTTGTTTTTCTTCGTCCTTCTCAGCGGCGGTGCCGGTGCCAGGGGAGGAGGCAATCCCCATAGGATGGGAATGAACGACCGAAGGCGATGAAGTAGCTGCCGTTGTGGTGCTAGCTGTGAGTTTATTCCCAACCTTGGTGAAAGTCACCGTCGCTGGGTCCACCACATCAGCCTCATACATCCTCTCAAACAGCTCCCTGACTTGCTCCTGCGTGGCGTTGAGGAAGGCAATCTGGATGTCAACTCTGCCCGGTCGGAGTAGTGCTTCGTCTAGCTTCTCGGGCTTGTTGGTCGTCATGATGAGCACGCGGCCTTCGTGCGAGGCGACGCCGTCGATGGCGTTGAGCAGACCTGATAGCGAAATGCCTCGTTCTCGGTCATACGGGGACGGCCGTCTGCGACCGTACTGTCTCCGGACGTACTCCAGGTTATGAAGCGTCGTGGCAGCGAACATCTTCGACCTCTTTTTTTTCTTCTGCTTCTTCTTGTCCTTCTTCTCTTTGGCCGTCATGGGCTTCTTCTTCTTCTTGTCGGTGGTGCCGCTAGGTTCGTGTTTCGTCGTTTTCTCACCGTTTTCACCGGCATCATCTGCAGAGGAGGTGGGCTTCTCCTCGCCCTCAGGGGCAGCAGGCTTCTGTTCTTCCTTTTCAGGAGTGGTATCCTTTTCGTCAGTAACCTTCTCGTCAGTAACCTTCTCGTCAGTAACCTTCTCGTCAGTAACCTTCTCGTCAGTCACCTTCTCATCTGCCTTTTCCTCATCACTACCCTCTTTAAGCATCTCCTTAAAGCCAGCCACCTTCTCCGCCATTTCCTTCTCAAGAGCCTCCTGCTCCGCCGTCATCTCCTTTCCCTTCCCCTTCCTCTTCTTCCTCGCCAACTTCTCCCCCAATAACATCACCTCCAGCGCCCTCTTCCTCTCACTCTCCAAATAATCATCCTCACTATCACTTCCACTCTCACTACTACTACTACTACTCTCACTACTACTCTCCTCATCCATCTCATCCCGTCTATTCACCAGTCCCGCCGTATCAATATCCTCCAACAACACCACACACCTCCTCGGCAAATTCGTAAACAACATCGCCAAATCATCCTCCGTCAGATTCTGATCCAGCAACGAAATCACAAAAATATCCAGCCCAAACACCCCCGCCAGCGCAAAACTCAAACTCGTCTTCCCCGTGCCCGGGGGACCATGAAACAGGTACCCCCTCCTCAACGGGATCCCCCGCTCGCCATACCACTGCGCCGTCTCCCTGTGCAGATACTCATTCATGTCCTGCAACACCATCAACTTCTGCTTCTCGTCCAGCACGACCGTGTCCATCGGCCTTATGGGCCGATCCGCCACCTCGGCCCAGACATGTCTGCCACCCCAACTCCTCATCTCCGGCCGCGCCGGACGGCGCACCACGGTCGTGGCGGCCTGACGGTTGTGGTTCCATTCCTTGGTGAACTGGATAAAGTTCTTGATGGGCCGGGCGGAAAAGCCGACGCAGGTGATGACGAGGTTCTCCTCCCGACGCATTGAGAGGCCGCGCCACTCGGACTGGTGCGCGATGTTGGAGCGCGTCCGGTTGAGCCAGAAGTAGGTGCCGGCGAAGGTGAAGGTGTAGGGCACGTTGACGGCGGGGAGGAAGCGAGGGGGTTTTTGGTGCTTGTGGGTGGAGAAGTTGAGGCAGGCTTCGCCGTTGGGGAGGATGGTGGGGGCTTGTTTTTTCTTCTTGGTGATGCTGGTGTTGGAAGGGTCTGTGATATTGGTGGTAGTGCTGCTAGTGATGGCAGTGGAAGTGGAAGTGGCGGTAGTGGTGGTAGTAGCGGTTTTGACAGCGGCAGCTCCAGCTGCGGCCACGGCTCCGGCTTCATCGTCTTCGTCATGGTCGTCGGCACTGCCGGCTATGGTGTCGGCTTGAAGGAAGCGTGTTTTGGCTGAGTTGGGCTGGACGGCGACCCAACGCATGATGTGGATGAAGATCGGGTCGTCGTCGCCGACTTCGACTCTGGCGGTGAACCAGTTGCAGATGATGTCTTCGATCACGAGCACTTTCACCTCGGACCAGAGTCTTTTGGCGGCCCATACGATAGGACCCAGAGAAAGGAGGATGGTGGGATCGAAGCCGAGCCAGCTGGTGATTGCTCGGTGACAGGACAGTAGGAAGTCTCTGACGGCCGGTGGAACGTACATGTCCAGCATGGGGCTGAAGCTCGCTAAGAGGTTGTCAGGCAGTAACACTGTTGGGGCCTGAGTGGTGCCGTTGATGGTGGTGGTGGTCATGTTGATGGTCTCGCCACTGTCGGTAGAGGCATCTACCAGCGTGGAGAGAACCCATATTATGAGCATGTAGCAGTTCATGTTGACCTCTGGTTACTGAAAGAAAGACGATACGATGATCAACGTGATGTTGTTGTATGCAGTGATAGACGATACAGTCCGTCAGAAGATGCCATGGAGGCGTTGGGGGTTAGTGAACTTATACCTCCTCCTTCCTGCTCTATCGCCAGACACGTCGTGATGGCCAGGGGGGCTGATAGTTGAGCCGCTGAAACTTGATTCCCGAAAGAGAAGAGCGGGAGTAGATATTCAGCCTTGCCGGCAGGCCTTCTATAGGTAGTCCATATGTCATGCAGGATGGCAATTATTGTAACGATCAAGGGGGACGTGGGAGGGGAGCATCCATCTCCCACCCAACCTTGTTACCAATTATGCGGTACCGTGCGAGGTGAAAGAAGAGTGGGCTATCCTTCAAGCATTCCCTCTGTCCAACGCTCTCTTCACATTTGAAGTTCCACAACAACAAACGTGTATCACTGCCTGGATTATGCTCCCCAAAGCCTGAAGGAGGACAGCCAAGAAGAGAGAAATGTAGGAGGGACCAACAGACAAACATCAGATAAAGCACATGCTTGCCTCTCTCGGTCCTGCTTGGGCTTCAGCTTTGAACGTGATGTTTGTGCCCTAGCTAGTTGAGAGCCCAATAGGGCACAAAGTGGATTGCTGGTGTTTTGGTAGCCAAGCTTCAAGGTAGCTCAGCATAGCAAGGCAGCTATCCAGCGTCCCATGTCGTTATCCACCACATTTTTCGCCTCCCATACATGTTTGCCGTATTTCCTTATTTGTCGGGACTGGAAAGTTCCGTTACCATTTCGTTCCCGGGAAAGAAAGTAAGAGAGACAGAAAGGGGGCCTAGCCCGGTCTATGGGCGGGAACCAGTCTCCGTGAAAAGGCCCGTCGGGAAGATAACCACAAGCAGGCAGCCGGAGGTAGAGTACGGGCTTGAAGGAGACCATGTGAGATGCCGTTTTCCTCTTTGTCTCAGCTGGACTGCTGGAGTGATGAAAGCACTTCACGAAACATCCGCTCTTTTCACATCGAAGAAGACTAAAAGTCCAACGACGCCCTTTCCTGTGAGATCGGTCCATCGGGTCCAGGACCCGATATGTTTCTTGACTCTGTAAAAGGTTCCACGCTGGCCCCGTACTTCATGGTGTAGATGCTTGTCTTGTATGAGGCTTGCTTCTCTGTACGCGGGTCAGACTGGGAAGTTTGCCGAGCCAATGCAGTTGCTCCTTGAACAACATATCACAGGGCCGGCGGATAGCTCCAATCCTAGTCTACCTAGGACTTAAAAGTGGTACGTTCGTTACTACCCCGCGCTACAAGGAACTAACGTTAACGAACGGTTGCTCTCTTGTGACGAGAGCCTCAGCTTCTTCGTAATGGTTCACCGTTTCGGTCGAGGTAGGGTGCCACGAACCTACATCTGGCTTTCGCAGAGCCTCAAGCTGTAAGCCTAGTTTGTTGATGGGGAGGTTGGCTTTGCGGCTGGAAAAAGATGATCAAAGAACTCCGAAGCGAACCAATAATAGTTCCTTCTAGTAAGATATCATATGTAAGTCGCAAGGTTGTTTCAAACCGGTTCATGTAACCCTGAAATTGAGGCTCAAAATGAATGTCAACTTCGTTCTCGTTTTCCCGCTTTTTGTTCGGCAGAATAATTAATGTGTTTTTGATTACCCAGCATTATCACGCTGTGATCCACAGAAAGGGAAACTCGGCGACAAAGAAGCGATGTCATGGGGTGATGGATCCAGGACTTCCTGTTTGAAGCACTGTGATTAGCCATTGATGATCGTCCTGTCTTGGCCTTACGCCCACGTATAGCAAGTATGCAAGCTCCGCGATCACTCAATAGGGTGTAGTAGGTCGCACTTCAAGCTGGGCTGTCATCTTAGATCCTAGGTCATGAACCTACCCAACAACATGCTCAATGGTGCAAGGGCACACGGGTGTACAGTGTCCCCAGTTGGCGTTGAACACGTCGACTTGTGTCAGACGGTCTTTCTGAGCCTAAAGAGTCAGATTCCATTTCAGCCAAAGATGTTCGTTGACAAAGGATATACCACCTTCTAGAAGATATATTTGCTGTTCCGTATGTTTCCTGTCCCATCCCGCATGTCCCTTTCTTTCCGTTTCCCCAGCCCAAGGCCACCCAGGTCTAATTGACAAACTTGCCAATATCCTCTTTCTTCAGCCCATGGACCAAAGACTCGTCTGTAACCAGACTACCTTTATCCAATCCGTGCCGAGGAGACACCGTGTCTGCCACCTGATCACTTGTCTTCTGCTCCTTTTCGTTGGACCTGCGTTCAGCAACGTCCCCCACCTCCTCCTCATCTTCTGCGGCACCAACTGAAGCAACGTCCGTCGTACTCGCTAGGTCCCCTGCTTCGGATGCATTGCCTGAATGCGGCTCTGTCCTCCACAAGTGCGCCCCAGCCTCCCTCAACAACTTCACAGTCTCCACGTTACCCATCTGTTCTGCAAGATAAAGAGGTGTCTGGTTTGCATGATTACGTGGATGTACACTAGCACCACGAGTCAGCAACTCATGAAGAATATCTGGATTGGGCCCAACTGCGGCAAGATGCACGGGGGTGTTGCCGACGTAATCAGCCCTCTTAAGTAGCTGATGGTTGAACTCGTCACCCTCAAGGATTTCGCGAACAGTCCGTAGCTCGCCGTTGCGTATGGCGTAGCCAAGAGCCGTGAAAGCGGTGTCTGATCAATAATTAGTTGATGTCAAAGGTAGCATTTTGGAGCCTTGTACATACCTGCAGCAGGCAAGAAAGCCATAGCCGAATCGATGCTCCCTGCAGGGTGTGAGAAAGAGGGCAACGCCATTTCGGTCATCTCCCCACGTAGCGAGTGCGACATCTGTGCTGTAACCTCAGAATAGGTGAGGTTTGGCAGAGCCAGGAGATATGATAGCTTCGTCAGAGCCGCCTCGGTAGTCAGATCATGGCCAAATACCACGCCTGCTCTTCCCAGTACGGTTCCGGGGGCATAGAGTGGCGAGACGAAGCCGTTTGTGCACTGGCTCACGTTGACAATGACAATGCCACGGTCAATTGCTTCTTTGATGACCTTGGTCAAACTGCCATCAACGCCGCCCGGTGCATTGCCCATGCCGAACGTCTCGAGAATCAAACCACGGAGGTCTGGGACTCTTAGAACGGAATCGACCATCTCAGGCTTAATTCCGGGAAAGATACGCAAACAGGCCACATGTGCGGTGTCGAGGTACTTTGTCACTTGAAATTCGGCAATTCGAGTGGGCCGTCGTATCAGCCCCCAGTTAACATCCACTCCTAGACTTGTGACCTTGGCCAGCGGATCGCAGTTAGGACTGGCGAATGCCTCGAAGGCGGAAGCCGATACCTTGGTCGTCCTGTTGCCGCGGTACAAGGTGTGGTGAAAGAATAGGCAGACTTCGGGGATAACGAACGTTCCCGCGATAATAAGCGAGCCGAGAAGGTTGTCGACTGCGTCAGATTGGAGAGCAAAGATGGAGGCTTGCGATCCTGTCAGAATGACTGGCTTTCCCAGATCAGACATCATGAAGGAAAGGGCTGATGCTGTGTATGCAAGGGAATCGGTTCCGTGCAACACCACGAAGCCGTCGAACAAGTGATAATTCTCCTTGATGGTAAGCGCGATCTCGGTCCATCCCATGGAAGAAATGGAGCTCGAGTCAAGCAAGGGAGTAAACTCAAGGATGCCATATCGGATATGACGGGAATATGCGCTGACTGGCGTTCTCAGGCTGTCCAACGTCAATTTGGCCCCGTTCTTGTATGCTCGAAGCTGAACTACACTACGTCAGTAAGGGCTTCCAGTGCAGATTCACAAGCAACTTACCATTCGGACCGGTATGATCGTTGAACGAAGGGCGAGGAGCCATGGCGTTCTTCAAGAAGCCCGTCATGGGAACCAGACCATCTGCAGACGGTTGCATGCATATTGTACCGCCTGTCATGATGATGAGCACCCTTGACTCGGGGTAGTGAGCCTCGGGATTCTTCCCCTCCAAGAACGAAACCTGACCCATGGTGTCGATAGGGTGTTACTTGTCGAATTTGGCACTTTCTCTTGTTGTTCGACTTCTGGGGAACTTTCGAAGAAGTTGAGTTCACCTCAGTGGCTCCCTTCGGATTTATATTAAAAAAAAAAAACCTTGACGCACCACTGGCCGGAGCGACCTCGGTCGACAATCCAACCCTAATAAGGGTTTGTTAGTCCACTTCCAGGCCTATTCACCAGTGTCACGCCTCCACCTCGCAGAACAATAACCACACGACTGCTTCAATGAAAGACGAGAAATGGAGGCGGTGACACAATTCAGATGGTTCGGTTCAATATGAGCAAACAGTATTAAGGATCTGACGGTCTGGAAGCTCCCAGAAAAAGAAGCGGTCTCGGGATCGAACAGTGCACCAAAAGTGCTTGGTCAAGGTCAAACTCGAAGTAGGTGGCAGAGGGAGAAACCAGGGGAAGATCTCTACTTCATCCACACTTTTCGAGAAAGCCTAGATCCCAACTCGACGTGCGATGACTCTTGAGAAGACCGGTCAACAAAAAATGACGGCTACAGAAGGTTGACGCAAAGGATGTTGAAAATAAACCAGTCATGTGCCATGGGACGGTGAAGTCTGTTACTAACAGAAAGTCAAGGCCCGAGCCCGACTGGACAAAGGAACCGGATCCGCAGACTAGCGACGTCTTCAGAAGGTGTGAAACAGACGCCCCCGGAACCTAGCCGCGACACTGGAGGGGTTATTCATCAATACGAGCCCGACTTCGGACATCCATTTTGGCAAGAGACCCAGCAGGCCGATCCAGCGCCGACAAGCACGGCCGGGGACGTCGTCAGTCGAAGACTTGTCAGATTGACCAATTCCGAGCAGCGCAGTCAGCGAGTGATCGCGACGGTTTGACGTGAGATCAGAGAAGGTTGGAAGTGTTGGCGTCCCTTGCGCATTTATGAAAGTGAGTGTGTTCAAGAAAGCTTGAAGGAGAAGAATCCGAAAGAGCAGACGAGAAAAGAGCGTGGGAAGCGAAAAAGGGTCAAGTTGGGAGGAGGAAAAATAGTTTTGCTTGCATGGACGAGATGCCCTCATGGGAAGCTCCTTCCGCTTTGAACACGGCGCCCATTACGGTACCTCGATAGGAAGGCACCCTTAGCATCACCAACCACACTCTTGAGGTTTGTATCGATCCTGCGGCTGGCGACTGCCCTGACTATCCAACAATCTCCAAAGTCATCAGTACTAGTAGGTACCTAGGTACCTGTAACTTGGCCGAGGCGGCTACGTTGGTAGTCGCGAGGAGTACGAAGTTGTCAGAGGGCATGTATCTGAAGCGGGAGTTGTAGAGGTAGGCAGGACCTTGCTCGGTAGTTAGATTAGCTGCTTTCCGACTTGAAGGCGTTAATTGCCCATCTCAATCCTCGTCAACGCAACTTCCTCCGAGGCCATCTGGTGAAAGACAGCCTGGACAACAAGCCCGAGACATTGCGGCTGGTCATCGGAGGGTGTCCCCGCCGGGTACGCGTCCCGGCCGCCGACAGCTTACGTCGTCGTTGAGGTGATCAAGGCCAGATCCAATCACGATATGACGGTCACAAACCTTCCGCTCCCCTTCGTTGCAAAGAGAAAGCTGAGATTCATGTCCGATGTGGTGGACACTGGCGGCCGCTAACAGACTGCGCTATGGAAATTGATCGTCACCCCATTCGAGCTCGGTTCAGCGAGCTGCAGTACCCCTGGACCAAAACCCAGTGGAACGGTTACACGGCCGAATGGTGGGGTCTATCAGATGGACCTCCACTAACGAAGCTAATTCTGAGCTACTGTGCAACCCCGCAGTGCCCTCTGAACCGCAAAGGTACTCGCGTCACAGAACGTGCCTGCCGAAGCATGAAACAGGACTTCGACGGATGGCAACTACAACTTTTTTTTCTCCGAGGGCAAGACTTCTTCACGCGTTCTCTCTTTCGTTTCCTTGGTGGAAGTAACGTCTCAGAATACCACGCGTCAAACTTCAAACACGACCCAGCAATATGGCTTCCCCGGCAGAAACCTCCGTTACTTACGAGGAGCTGCGCGATCTCGAGAACGAGTTCGAGGATGTCGAGACCGAGATCAGTAAGTCTGCTTTTCTACGTGTTCCTCGTCTTCTCATCATCTTTTTCGCGTACTTGTCTCTGAGTATCACTCATCACTAACTTGTCTTATCTGAAAGTCCGCCAGCAGGTCCAGCTGTCCCGTCCCCTCTACGAGAAGCGCGAGAAGGTCGTAGCCCAGATCCCCAACTTCTGGCCCTTGGTTTTCGAGCAGGCGCCGCAAGACATTGACGAATACATCCAACCTCAAGACTCCGCCCTCTTGCTCTCGTCTCTCACCTCTTTCTCTGTCTCCCACTTCGAAATCGAGAATGGTGGCTCCGGAGACCCCCGTAGCGTCCTCTTCCGCTTCGAATTTGCCGAAAACGAGTACTTCGAGGACAAGGTGCTAGAAAAGAAGTTCTGGTCGCGCAGAAGCAAGGGCGGCTGGACAGGCTTGGTCAGCGAGCCGGTGAACATCAAGTGGAAGAAGGGCAAGGACCTTACGAGTGGCCTGCTCGGCTTGGTCAACGCCGTCTGGGAAGAGGAGAAGGCCGCTGGCAAGCATTGGTCGACCGTTAAGGGTGAGGATTTCACGGACAAGCAAAAGGAACTCAAGGACCAGATCGAGAAGATTGGGCTCGGAGGCCTTAGCTTCTTTGCCTGGTTCGGCTATAGGGGCAGGAGAGTATCTGCCGAGGAGAACAAGGCTGCCATTGAGAAGCTCCAAGAAAAGCGACAAGCCAGAAAGGCTGCCGCAGAGGCGGGTGAAAGCAAGAAGGAGGAAGAGGAGGAAGATGACGAGGAAGAGGAAGAGGAGGAGGATGAGATCGAGTTGGAGATCTTCCCGGATGGCGACAGCCTCGCGCTTGCCCTCTCAGACGACCTGTGGCCCGGTGCTATCAAGTACTTTAGTAAGAAACATCTATACGTCACTCCCTGTTTATAGATTTTTGCTAACACATCGCAGCCCAAGCGCAAGAACAGGAGTTGGCGAGCGACGACGACTTTGAAGATGACGATGACGATGATGCTGAGGAGGACGATGAGGAGGACGATGCCGACGCCAGGCCGGCCAAGAAGCGCAAGGCGTAAAGGGACAGAAGGATTGAGGACTCTCGAGTATATACGGTAGTCTTGACACAGAAGCAAAGCACCTTCAGATACAATCTCGACGAATTGAAAAATATTCCCAACTCCAGGTCAAAAGACATCCACTAGGACGACTTATCAACAATACAAATCACTTGGATTACATCATGAGGTTTGAGTGCTGAATCGCATGCAGCATTGCAATCGAAGCTAGCCGCCAGGTGACCCTTGGCCTTTCGGGTCCGATTAAGGTCGTCCGGTCTTGGCGGAAGTCCAGACTGCCTCACAGGGCATTATAAGGATCACAATTTTGAACAACCAACGACCTGTATTAATGGCTATCAACGGCTGACATGTCGATATGGAAATTATAGGATGTCATTGATATGTTTCAAGCTGTTCTTGAAAATTTCCAACGTGAGTATTTGTTTGCATAAATCTTAAAGACGTGTTCTGGCCCTCGTGCTAAACGTCCCGTCACTAACACAACCCAGGTGTTTAACACATCTGGACGGTTCAGGGGTTTCCACACGCGTCTGAACTTCATGCCTTGGCGTTTCACCCACCCTCTTGGATTCCTGCACGGTCATGAGTGAAGACAAAGAAACACGACTTTTACATGGAGATATTGCCATTCGATTGTGGCTGTGTTCTTCTATGAAAACCCAGTTCAACAAGTCTCGGATTCCCTTGGCCTCGCCAAGCATACACAAATCACGAAACGAGGTTAGCCCAAGCCTAAACAAGCGGCACATCCGGAGACTTGCGATGACGGGAGTGAGCATTTGAAATTACACACGGGAGAGAGGTCAACGCTCAAGCGCTTACACACTGCACTAACAAATCGTACAGTATGGGTAATTTGGAAGTCCAAATTGTTCAGATGAAGCAGTCCAATATCAAAAACACTGGAGTTTCTTTAACTTTGCCACGTGCTTTCCCCCCTTCCACATGAGATCGAAGGTCAGAAAAGGCATGGTTCCCATGGTTCTACCTCTTTAGGGGGTGCGAGTCTGGCGAGTCCCAAAAAAAGTGGGGGCGAGGCACGGGTTAGGGCACCGATTGTGTTCTTCAGAATCTGCTATTTAAGCCCTTCCAACACTTTCATCCTTTGTCAATCCGCCGACTCTGCCAATTTTGCCAATGTCTTGGCTCAGCACAAGCCCTTATCGTGTTGGTTCGCCAACCCTAATTTCAGCCAATCTACGAGCTGTGGCTATGTCGCCGCATTGCTCGCATTGCTATTGTTTCCAGCGTTCCTTGTTTTCAAAGTCTTGTCCGCACCCTTCAGTCCGTCACCAGAATCTCCCTGATGAGCAGTGTAGATTTGGTTGATACTCGGACTTTCAGCACTCTGTTCTGGCCCGGTTACATTCCTCGATCCTACCCTCCAAAAAGGTACCCGTCTAGACCGTCTCAGCGACCCAAACCCCGGCCGTGGTTCTGGCACTATCATGTACACAGTATCCTTTCATCAAACTGTCACAGGCGTCTAGCTCGTAGTGCTCGCCAAGGGTCTTTTTAGCGGCTTAGGGGGTCCCTGTTGCCAGTGGTGGTCCTCATACGGTGCCGTGGCCGTCGGTGTTTCTCTCTTCTTTTGTTGGTTCCATTCTGGCTTGGCTTGTTGCCTTTGAGACCATTGTATTGCTTGGCTGTTTTGGACCGCAAAGTGTTGGTGGGCAACTTGGTTTTGGGAGTGCTTGTCTTGTCTGTCTTGCACCGCGTGCTTGGCTTCCTTCCGCTGGCACAGTCTGACTTCCATCCTTTCATCCCATCATCGTCATTCCAGTTCCTACTCTCGCTAGTCTCATTTTCTCTCCTGTTTTCACTGTTTTTCTAACTAAACGACACACATACTCTGTGAAAAGAGTATGCCGCTTCTGTGATTATTGCCAGCGGTCCAACTTCTTGTGTGAAGGCTTTCGCTCATCGTCCCTCGTTTCAGCGCCTTTCCCGTCACTCGCTATACGCTTTGTTGATTTAGTCGTCCCTCGTTCTCTCGGTTCGCTCTCTCCGCCATGAGGTGGAATGTTGCGGCCTGTGGCCTGATGGGCCTGTTCGCCCAGTCTGCGACGGCCATCACCATGGACATCGACAATGACCGTAAGGATCCCGACTGAACTTCCCTTTCGCTTGCGCACATGCGACTAACATGGGCGCTGATTAGAATCGGTCAAGGATGCCGCCGCCACGATAGCGTTCGGAATGATGAGTTACTACACGGGCAACCACACCGGCGACACACCCGGAAACTTGCCGGACCCTTACTACTGGTGGGAAGCAGGCGCGATGTTTGGCGCATTGATCGACTATTGGTGGATCACGGGCGACTCATCTTACGTGGAAGCGACGACACAAGCCGTCGTACATCAAGCATCCGATACCCGAGACTTCATGCCCGCCAACCAGTCCCGAACATCATCCAACGACGACGTAGGCTTCTGGACTCTCACGGCCATGACGGCGGCCGAGGACGGGTTCCCGGATCCACCTGAGGACCAGCCGCAATGGCTGGCGCTCGTCCAGGCCGTTTTCAACCAGATGGCGTCGCGATGGGACGATGTGAATTGCGGTGGAGGCCTCAGATGGGCTATCAATGACTTTCAGACGGGCAAGGACTATAAGAACTCGTAAGTGGAAGAGGAAGAGAAGAGGATGTTGTGATTACTTTGTTCTAGGTCGCTTGGAGGTTTCGTCATTTTTCTGTATTGCCGTACTGACTCCCCTCCCAGTATCTCCAACGGCCTATTCTTCAACCTCGGCGCGCGCCTCTCGCGCTTCACAGGCAACAGCTCCTACGGCGAATGGGCCTCGCGCACCTGGGAATGGGAGCGCTCCATCAACCTGATCACGGACGAATACGACGTCAAAGACGGCGCCCACTTCGACGTGACAACACACGTGTGCCGCAACGACTCCGGGCCGCACGTCTGGTCCTACAACGTCGGCGTCTTCCTCCAAGGCGCGGCCTTCATGTACAACGTGACCACGGGCGCCGAACAAGAAACGTGGAAAACCCGCGTGGACGGCCTGTTGGGAGCCATCGAAACCAAGTTCCTCACCAATGACACCAAGATCATCAAGGAGTGGTACTGCGAATCGGGATTCGAGGACCGCGGCCACCCGTACCAGTGCAACATCGACCAGCAGACTTTCAAGGGCTATTTGCTGCGGTGGCTATCCTCGACCTCCCAGGTCGCGCCCTACACGTACGAGCGCATCAACTCCTGGATCCGCTCGACCGCCGTCGCCGCCGCCGCCTCATGCACAGGGCCTGTCGGTGCGGCAGCACCGCAAGTAGACAGCGGTGGCATCCAACCAGGCTTCAAGGGCAAAGACGGGACCGCGTGCGGGTTCAAGTGGACGCAGTCGTTCGACGGGTGGTCTGGCGTAGGCGCGCAGATGAACGCCCTGAGCGCTGTCATGTATACCTTGACGCATAAGGGGCTGGGCAAGGCGGGTAAAGGTCCCGTCACGACGGCGCAGGGTGGAACGTCCAAGGGTGACCCCGGAGCTGGTGTGACGGATCCGGCGTCGAGGGGAGGGTTGGCGGCGCTGAAGCCGATTACGACGGCGGATCGGGTCGGTGCGGGCATCGTGACGGCGATTTTGGCTATTAGTATTGTGGGGGGGAGTGTGTTTTTGACTATTTAACCAGGCCGGGCGTTGTGCAAAGCCGGTGCGGGCGATGTGATGATTTTTTTGGTGTTTGTGATAAATGGGCAGGCAATATAGGTTTTTTTTTCCTTTTCCACTTCACCAGTTTTTTGTGTGTTTAAATACTGCTTCAAGGCTTCACTTCAGCGTTGGAGGCTTTGGATGGTGGTACGAAGCCGATATGTCTTAGTCCTTGTTCATTCTTGACTGCCACGATTGGCTAGAAGAGCATGATAAACGGCGTTTGGCGCGAATTCTGAGCCTACTTCAAGCAACTACCCTCTTGGACTTTTGTGACTTTAAAGCTATACCCACAAGGAAAGCTTTCGGCCAGTGCTTGTCATGTGAAGATAATTCGAACAATATGACAAGTACACCTACCTGGCCCAGCCACGTCCAGTTAAAGGCCATGGATCCCAGTCGATACAAAAGTTGTTGAAAGTGAAGCGGCCCAAGTTACGGATGTATCCCTAAATGACAGCGTTCGCTTGGTTGCTGTAAGGTCAATCACCCTACCTTAATCCCATATACTCACATAGCATACCACCAAAGTTCCAACACACCGGCACGGGTCCCAGCTTTCCAGCGGCACGGCACGACCTTCACTGGGACCATATAAGCTCCAAGTTCGGACCTCCCAACAACTCCCAGTAGCCAACGTGGTAGGTGTGCTGGTAGCCAGAAAATGCGTGGTGTTTTCGTAGGTATGCAGCTGGTCCCGTCTTCAGTTCGAGTCCGGACCTGGGCAGCTGAGCTTTTTGCTTTTTTTGCTTTTTTTTCCTTTTGCTTCGGCTTTCATGCTCTCTATCTTGAGCAACGTTGATCGTGTTCATCCTTTTGTTCCGGACGCCTATTCAAGTAAGACTTTTGGCTCGCCCTGTCAGGTTATCAACGGGGATTGACGATCTGTCAAATATAACTTTTGACATCCCAAGGACACCAAACCAAATGTGTTTATCTAATGCCGATGGAGGAAACAAGTGTCTGCGGGCAGTTGGCTGTTTACATTGCCCATGATATAGTAAGATAGGAATCATATCCTCAACAGAATTCCCGGGAGAGCCGCGCGCCGAGATTGCAACAGAGGCCTTTGGAGGTACTGTCCGGTGGTCAGTACGCCAACACCAAAAACATCGTAGTCAAATAACGAAGCTTCCATTCGATCCATAACCAAGTACCACGGGTTCCTCACTTCCTCTAGTCTTGACCGTGTTATTGAGGCTCTGGTTAGTCAGAGCAGCCACTTGTCGAACGCGATTGAAGCCGAATACAGGGAAGCAGAGATGCTCGGAAAGAATGAGGGCTCCGTCGCTAACGAGCTAATGTATCTTTTGGATCCTGAACCGATCGACTTTATCTTCTTGAGGCTCACCTCTTGGTTATTGTCAGTCAATGGTGAGTAACTGGGCGTGAACCTGAGCAAAAGCATCTCAATTCCCTGGCAAGAAAGGTCTTGACATTGTTAAGAACAAGGAGTTTTGAAGACGAATTCACCAACGCCAGATTTCGTTACCTCCCTCCATCCACATTCACCTCCATCATATCACTATACAGTCACACACCATGTGCTAAGCATCTCGCCAACAAGTCGTGGTAGTCATGTCCCATTCGCTATAAAACTGAATCCAAAGCCCGAAAAGCCCAATGTGAAGTGTGTGCGTGTGTGTACCCAAGAAACCAAAGCCATACCCAAAATGAAAGACGTCCAACAAACAAAAAGAAACAGAAGACCGTGCTCAAGCAAAGTTAAACAGCGCCAAAGCCGCACCAACCAACAATCCCACACTCGTCTTCAAGCTCATCGTCCCCTTCGCCGACGGCGCACCGGCCGTCTGAATCGGCATCTGTCCATCAGTCTGCGACGGCACCGTCATCACAACACTCGTAGCCATGGTTGGCTGAGGCCCCGGGCCGGGGGCAGGCCCAACATTAGTTGGAATAGGACCATGAGCCGGCACAGTGAAAGTCTGGGTAGGTCCACCAGGGCAAGCATTGCAATCAGTGACGGTAGTCACCACGAATCCAGGAGGGACGACTCCCGTAGGCTGGGCCCACGAGTCCCGGTCGCCGGTGCACTCCTCGGTGACGGTATAGGTGGCGTGGCAGGGGCCGGGGCCGTGGTGGCAAGGGGCAGGCAAGGTGACGCAGTATTCGGTGGTGAAGACGGGGGCGGCGGTTTGAGTCTCGATGGGCACGTCGGCGTCGCAGGACCAGAAGGTGGCGGAGGTGAGAGGGCCGTGGGAGGCGGCGGCCGGAGCGGCGGACATGGCGGCCGCGGCTGCTGATACGGGGGCGCCCCAGGAGCTGTGGTGATGTGTGTTAGTGATGGGTTTCTTGGTGTTGTGAGGACTGTTGGGTTGACTTACTCCATTTTGTATGTGGAAGTGATTAAAGAGGTACTTGAGGTTGATATGCAAAAGCTGAGAGGACGGAGAAAAGGATACACGAGATTATAGAAGACTCTTTGATCGAAGGCTCACTGGAAAAACGAGTGACTGGTCGTTGTAGAACGATGGGATGGAGTTGGAAAGCAAGAGAAGGAGTATGAAACGCTCACCATCGTCCAAGGTCTTATACCGCAACCACTTGGCCATTGTGATTGTGTACCTGAACGGTTTGTATTCCATGCGCAGTGTTTACGCTCATTGCTGACCGAGAGCACAGCCCGGAAGCATTTCTCGCCAGCCATCTCGGCCGCCGGTGGTGGTGGTTGTGGAATGGGAAGACATTGCCCGCATTCCGAATCTGCTGTTGGTGTCTCACCTCTTCAGCTACTGCCCAAGTGCGAGGCCGAACGGATGACGGTCAAAGCCATGTGCTCGGCGGATTTGAGAGCACGCCGAACATTTCGTAGCGTCATCTGGGAACAATCCACGCCATCACTGGTGAGGTTCCTGAAGAGGACTGAGACCGTGAAATTAACAGCATCGAGCGGTGAATGTGGCTCCGAGTCTGAGGAAGTTCAACAGACGAATACTATCAAAACAAATGATTCATTGCATTTGACAGTATACGCGTGTACGTCATATAATCAACATCTCGTGGGCCGTGGCATACATCGTGAACTCCAGAGTCCTCGAGGTTTGCACTCGACAGAATGTGGTGATCAGGTGCACGGACCGCATGGATCATGCGCCTGAAATTCTGAACGAGAGCAAGCTTCAGCAGACATGGAATGAACACAGCGACACTGGCAATCACATACAGTCAGCTCTTAACATGAGCGTTGCAAAAGCAGTCACAAAAAATGCCCCCAGATCGTATCAACTTGACAAGCAAAATAACACTTGCGCAAGTGGGAATGTCTCCAATCTATCAGCACTTCATCGCCCATAGTGGAAAGGGCGTGAAACTTCCTATCAAGGAATATCTATCTCCGAAGCGCGGAGTCCTAAAGAGGACCCCAGGCAACTCGACACCGTTGGTACTAGTGAAGGTCGTGGCAGCTTCGTGTATACTTTTTGATCTAAGGAAAAAAAAGAAGAAAAAGAAGCTGCAAAAGGGGTGCGGCAGAGATTTGTTTTATACCCTCACTGTTGGGGGGAGCGCCCCACATGAATTTTCTCGTGGGGCTCTGGGGCTAGACCGTTTTTGCGTGGAGTTATGGCTGATGAAAAAGTGGCTTTCGCGTGGTTCTGGATTGCCTGTGGCTTGCAGAGAAGCGAGCAGCTGCAACACTGCAAGTTGCCTGCCGCTGCCGGCCGCCTGCCTCCGGCAATGCAATGCGAGCGAGTGGCTCCACAGGCACCAATCACGCCAAGCGGTCGCTGTCCGTCCTTGGCCCTCGTCGCCTTCGTTCTTCAAGGAATCGACGAGAACCTCGACGACCCAATTGCGAATCCCATCCATAGCTGAACAAATACAACTCCTTACGATCCATTCCCGTCCATTTTAAACCTGTGTTCCATTCGGCAACCAAGCCCCGATCATCCGTCAAATCGCCCACCAGACCAATTCGCGACACGGCGCACTCCCAATTGCGCCTGGGAACTTCCCACAGTACCATCTGCAACATCCGATCTTTGAGCCGCTGCGCGCGCGTGTGCGCCCGCCCGCCTCACAACGATGCCCTCAGACGACTACACCACCGTCGCCCGCGGGCCTCTCAAGCTCAAGGGCGTCGCAGCCGGGGGTAAAGTCAAGAAACACAAGAAGAAGAAGGACAAGTCAGACCTGGAGAAGAACCTATCGACCGGAGACGACAAGTCGCCAGTAACCAATAACGATGACGATGAGAAGCAATTGCAAAAGCGCGAGGAGAGCGCAGATGTAGTAGACAACCAGAACCAGGAACGAACGAGAAGAACAACAACAAGTCAGAGTCAGGAAAGGGAAGAAGAAGACGAGACGAAAACCGAGGCGGAGAGGAGGTTTTTGGAGGCTAAGAGGAAGAGGGTACGTATTTTCTTTTTTCTTCCTCTCCGATGCGCCTGCCCAGCACAGCACAACATGAATTCACGAGGCCGACACTAACCTTCTGTAACAAAAAAAAACAGCTAAAAGAAATGACCGAATCCGGCCGCGTCCGCCCCGAGTTGCTCAAGACACACAAGCAGCGCGTGGAGGAGTTGAACGCGCATCTGTCGCGCTTGAGCGAGCATCATGATATGCCCAAGATTGGACCTGGTTAAGAAGAACCGCAAGAGCAATCAGGGGAGAAGGAGAGAGAGAGAGAGAGAGACAGAAAGAGACAGACAGGGCAGAGACGACGGGGAAATCACCCCGAGGAGGCCTGGGCTGGTATGTGGTATGGAGAATGGGTGGATTGCGGAATGCACAACAACCGCCTATAACGCCGAAAGGCATGGCATCCGCCGGCATACCAGGAACAACACGACACATCAACACAAAAGAGAAAGACAAGATAGGAGAGAGGAAGAGCCGATTACCCGACACTCGCAAGTCCACCGAGTTAGAGGGCTGAGGGGCAGCGGCAAGACGGCAGGCCCCCAGCAGCACTCGCGGAGCATTCCCAGATTTGCTGGAGAAATGTAGTCTGACAGGGCTGGATCTGAAGATATGTTTTTTGCCAGAGTCTGGCATGTCACTGTTCCAGATCGGAGAGAAAGGTGGTTGATGGGTGGAATGCCCCGAGAGGTTGCAGATATTCACGAAGTTTCTATTTTTAACACCGATCCATGATACCAATCACAGTTCATTTTCTGCCCATCTTACGTTCTTACGCTCGGGATGACAACCTCAGCTGTCCTGACTCCTGTTGGTGTGAACCCGAAGTGCACCGTCTCCAGCTTCGCTCTTTTCGCTTTTAGCAGACCAGACTGTATTCGGGAATGCAGTTTATCCTCGCAAACACGACCATACCCAGTAGTTACGACATTGATGATAACCAGTTCTTTGCGTCTAATTCATTCCATTAACCCATCCAAACACATCTTTCCATCTACCTAGCGATGTTCGTGTGTGTATATGTACGCGTGCTGTCCGTTCCTATGTATAAACCTATATCCATCCATCCTTTACCACGTTACCAACTTCGTGAAGATCCCCCAGTGACAGCTTAGCTCGCCCCTTTTGTCTTTCACATCATACAGACCAGACTATAGAAGTCTCCTCTTTCCACTGTAGTGTAGATAGCCTAACCAAGATTCTATACATAAGTCCTTCCCTATACCCGGTTTCCTCCCACTTTTGTCACCGAGGGTAAAAGTTGGCCTTTTTGATCCGAAAAAAAAAAGAATGTGGCAATACATCGCGGGCGCGTTGCTGGCGGCACCGCGGAAATGAATGCATGTGTATGCGTATGTGTGTGTTGTTGTAAACCCGGAATGCAAGAACGACAGAAAAAGAATGTAAGTGACGTAGACGTAAGTAACCGACGCAATGCAGTGCTAAAGCAAACGAGACGCAAACTTGAAAAAGTCAAAGCCAAAGCCAAAAACCAAAACCCATAAACCAAAAGAAAAAAATGAACTTCAATCGCGCTCAAGTTTAAGCAAGCGCAAAGTAGAACAACAGCGCTCCCAACACGACAGCCTCAACGACCATCAGCCAGCGCCCCGATCCCCGCTGCTGCTGGAGAGAAGAACCCGCGTTCTGAAGGCTGGGGGAAGCCTTGGTGGTGCCGGCGCCCACTGTAGGGGTGGGGTCAACGCGGACGGTGCTGGTCTGGGTGACGACGATCTCGACGCCGTCCGAGGTCGAGGTCAAGGTCTGGACGATGACCTTGGAGCTGGGGGTCATGGGCTCATCGGGCTGTTGAGGCTGCTGGGTGGTCTGCGGTTGCTCGGTGGTTTGGGGCTTGGCCTTGGAGGTGGTGGTCAAGGTGGTTGAGGAGACTAAGAGTTTCGTGTTAGTTGATGTTTCAATGGTTGAAGGATAAGCCGAGCCCTGAACACCGGAGTGTCTTTGTGGGAAAGGGGTTGGGGGATGTAAGAGAATTTACAGTAAAGAGGGGACACCGACGTACCCACAGTGACCGAGGAAGCTGATACTTCTCGGGATGTGGAGGACGTCGAAAAAGAAGAAGAGGTGGCACGTGAAGTGGACGTGGACGACGAACCAGAAGAAAAGGTCGTAGCTGATGTGGACGACGCTGTCGTCGACACCGACGACACGACATCAGAAGATGAAGTGGTGGGTGAAGTAGATGACGATGATGATTCAAGAGAAGAAGAAGATTTGGATGAGGTGGACGACGAACCAGATGAAGAAGAAGTGGTGGAAGACACTCCGGCTTCAGAAGACGGCTCGGAAGACGACACAGAAGACGCAGAAGACGACGTTGATAAAGGAACGAGAGTTCTCTCACTCTCGCCCACGGACGTACCAGTTGAGCTGGGGCTAGCCTGAGGTGACGAGGAGGATGTTGACTTGGTCGAAGTGGTCGAAGTGGTGGTGACGACGACAGGAGGAGCCTGGGTGGTGGTGGACGGCTCAGGCGCAGGTTCACTCGATGAAGAGCTGGTGACCTGCGCCGCGGAGCTCGACGACGAAGTAACCTGGGCGCTGGATGAGGCCGAAGGAGTTGGTTGCTGAGTTGACGAGGCGATGGTCGTGTTCGAGTCATCACGCTTGGCCATGCGCAAGATGGCTGTCGCAAGAGGGGCGTTGTCCCGGTTAACGGCCTCGATGGCTTGCTTCTCTGACTCCCATACTCCGTGCTGGAAACGCCCAGGGAAGGTCTTGTGAAGAATGTTGTGAAGAGAGTCTGGCGATGCCGCATCCACCATGGACTGGAAGTTCTCGCCCTCTGCCGATGCAGCTCCCTCACGACACTGAACCCTCTGCTGCCATCTTGATGGTCCGGCCGATGTCAAGCCGAAGAAGAACAAGAGGCACAGGGTGACGCTCAGGAGAGCGCGCCTCGACGAAGTCATCTTGTTGTCGGTGGTGTTGGTTGGTTCTGGTCTTTGGTCCTCTGGTCTCGTCGAGCGTGTCCTTGCGTCTTCCGATGCCGCTTTCTCAACGTCAATGATGGGAAGCGAGGCTCCGGGAGGGGGCATCTCGTGGGTTTTGTTCAGTCCCATGGTGGCTTGCCGAGAAAAGAGAGGAAGTCTGGGTGGCCTTGTGCTGCAGCAAATGGAGGTGGTCAACGGTGGTGATGTGTGGCGATCAGAAGCGGCTGCCCTATGGAATCGTCTGCAAGCTGTTGGCTGATGGGGCCGTTCTGGAGTCTCGTCAGGGCTGGGTTCCGTTCTTGGGGAGTGAAGATTGCGGTCAAGGTATCAAGACAAGAAGCTGCAGGACTTGAAACTCAAAAGACAGAGACTCGTCGACCGACTCCACGAGAAGAGAACTTTGATTGCAGCAAGACTCAATGGAGACTATTTTAGTGCGGTCGTCCTGCATCGACTTGTAAGCACTGTGATCGTGGTATCTTGTATCTTTCTTGTTCAGGAAGATGATGCAGAACGGAAATAACGGCCTGAACTGGCTGGGACAGTCTTGAGCGTTACGGTTCGAGTCAAGCCAAGCAAGACAAGAGGTAAAACAGGGCAAGTCCCCCCAACGGGAAGGGAAGGGGAAGAGAGCCTGGGGAGCTTGTTGGGGAGGAGCCGTGAGCCATCACAGAGCTCAGACTGGTTGAGGATGGCGAGGTGGGACAGAAAACCTGAAGTTGGCGGAGAAAGGGCGACTCAGAAAGGGTGAGGGAAGGAAGGGCTTGCTGATGCTTACCTGGCTAACGTTGCACTACCGAGACAACTTGACCACAGGGGTTGAGACTTTTGCTATCTTTCTTTCCTTCTTCTTTTCTTTACGGATGTTGTTCACAAGTTCCAGTTGTTCCTGCCTCTTTGTGTCTGCCTCCACGGTATCTGTAGTGTACATAAAATAAAGATGGGATTTTCTTCCTGATCTCCTACACAGTAGATCTCCCTAGCTCCTTCTTCTTCCAACTTGTGTGATTTTCCAACTTTCCGCCCTTGTTCCAGCGGTCTGGATTGGTCTGACCAAGCTGGAGTCCAGGTTTCCTTGCTCGCTTGTACCCAACATGGTAACTTTCCCTGCCATCATGACGGCAACTGGCCCGTATTGATCGTATTGAGTGGACTAATACGGCGAGACGGCATGGGGTGGGGGCTGTTGTTGCGGCGCTCTTTAGCCTCCGTTGATCGGTCCAACATGGCGCAAGTGGACGCCGACAAGGGCCAGGGAGCTTCACTTTTTGGTGTGCTGTGGACAAGGTGCAGCTGTCATATCTTTCAGACCGCGACGATGCCTGGAGCCGCCAAGGTTCACCTAAAAACCCAAAGACTGCAAGCGCCAAGATTCATCGGTAGCAAAGAAATCCGACGAACCCACCAGGATTGGAAACCTCTGCGGCTCGCAAAAGCTGAAACGACCACCAGAGAAGACGCGGGAAGCCATGACGGTGCTTGACTACCGCTACGGCTACGAAGCCTGCTTCCCATTTGTGCGCCACGGCACCTCCCCCAGGCGTTGAGGGGATGCTTTGCCCAAAGAGGAGATGGTTTCACGACAGCAAAGCCAAAGAGGGAACCTTTTGGATCTCCCACTCAGAATCAATTGTACCCGAGAGACGCGCGGGCCAGGCTCTCGAGGCTTCGTACTTTGTGAGAATCTGGATGCTTCGTTCGTGTTTGAATCGACCAATCCCACGTGCTGAAGCTGCGACTGCAGGTTCACAGCCTCCTCATTGAGCTTCATGCTCGATCGGGTTGTGAGGATACACACGATTACGGCAGGCGGGTCCCTGATGCGGACTGGATGCTCCTTTGTTACGACTTTACGAGAATTGCGAGAGAGGATCACCGACAACTGTGTAAGTTTGAGCTTGGCAGAGAAGCTTGGTCGAATGTCAAGTTGTCAGGTTGCGTTGGCGCCTGCTGTTTCCAATTTCCCAGCCATGCCATTTCTGTTGTTATTTTTCCGAATTGTAGCGCTGAGTCGTGTTGTTGGGTATTCAACCCCTCACGACGTATTTTTCTTTTCTTTTCTTTGTTAGCAGAGGAGCTGGATGGCTGGATGTCGTCGCTCCGTCGCCGCTCTGCTCCGGCGCTGACAAGCTGAATGAAGTGTGATGGGATCTACCGCGCATCCACACTGTTTTATTTAGTCTGACCTTATCCCAACGCCACTGCCGCATGGACGGAACTGTCAACCTCTCATCTCAAAGCTTCTGTCTTGAATTGAACCCCACAGAAGAGCAGTCTGACAGGTGCGGTGTGCTTATCTGTAAGTGATGGATGGCCGTATAAACTTGTGAGGCTGGCACGGGTGGCAAAAGTTTTGAAGCAATTCCGATGTTGATGAGCGCAGGCCGCGGACAGAGCAAAGCGGCAGAGCGGCAGAGCGGCAGACCGAGGTGTGGAAATTGCAAAGTGTTCTTCTCTTGTCCTTGTTGCTGCTCCCCCGTCCTGGCTCGGTGTGCAAGTCGTTAACGTCATCGGCCCACCGAAGTGGTATCGCGTAAAAAACTCTTGGTACGAGGTCATAACTGGCCGTGTTATCACCATTTACATACTATGACATGCTGTTGGGCGACTGTCGAGATTCTATTCTCTTGCTCACTTTGCATCTCGCTTGCAGGTGGTTGGCGACCACTTCGGTCGGAGTGTAGGTAATTCACTGTGCTCCACTGCTCCGACCACCAGCGATCGCGATGAGCGTCGTCGGCCCAGGCGGCTCAATTCCGGAAGAGCACGGCCGCCGAACCCGGATCCTTGGGGCGGGGGCTACAGTCTAGGCTACAGTACGGCGCGGCCAGCAGCACACTGTTGGCTTCCGATTGGCCGGGGCACAGCGTCTCAAAGTCGGAACCAACATGGCGGTTCTCACCACTGTCAACGGTCGACGGCTACACGTGTGCGGCTAGTCGCTCGGGGGTTAGGTAGGCCCTGAGGCACTGTAGGGTAGTGCTCTCTTCGGTTCACTCCGAGTTTATTAATGTCAGTCTCCTTTTCATGTTTCAACCAAATTCTGTTTTTGAGGGTCGGTTTGGCCTTTTGATCCTGAGATATGTATGAGGATATCGTGGTGGATGCGGCATAGGACGGTGGACTTTCCAGGCTGGGTGACGAGTTGAGGTTGTCATCACAACCCGAACGTCTTTGTTCGACTAAACTCACCATACGAAGTACGGAGCTCGGGGTACGTACAAACCGTATTGCGGTAGGCGTGTTGTAAGGATGGGTCAAGGTTCTTCTCCTGGGATATTGGCAATCATGAAACCTTGCTGGGCAAAAGGCTTGAATACCCGGCCACTTACACATGATAAACTTGAGCTCGGGCTCCCTGGAGATGCCTCACCCGCCATGATACAAACGGGATATCTTTGACATGCCTTTCGAAGTTCTCACGAAACTATGATGCCCTGTGGCTGAAGCTTGCACGGCTCAGCACTGGGTAGCGGCGGCCTGCAGTGCAGTGGCGCTACAGTGGCCCATGCCTCAAGGGCACTGAGGCCGGCACGAACCTTGTCGCCCACGCCGTGTTCCTGGATCGCCAAAAGGTGGGACTCGAAACATGCCACACTTGCTCCGACCACCGACGACGGGACCGCGTCCAAGCTACAGTACCCCCCTCCCCCTCGCTGGACCATTTCTCTTCATGTGATTGTGGGTGTAGCTTCTGGAAAGACCAGAGAAAAGTGGACGATATACGACAGAAACAACAAACTATTCCATTCCATCTTGAAAATACCATTCGTTAGCGGCAGGCTATCCGTCTACAGTCAGAACTCTCAATACATCGAAACATGTGGCCTTTTACACTGGACAACTCTCTGGAATACAGTTGATTACGCAATTCAGGGTCCCCAAACAATTTCCTTTTTCCCTCCAACAAAACAACATCCACACAACAACTTCGACCACGACTTCAACAGCTCGTCATCCTACCTATCCAAGCCATTGACTACCAAACGGGCATAACACACCATCTTCGCCCTTACCGACGCCCATTCGATGTAGCCCGAATCCCGAACGACGAAGTACGAAGTTCCAAAACTCGACCATGTCAGAGCATCTCCGACCTCCAGCTCCAGCTCCAGCTTCAGCCCCATCCCACTCTCCGACTCTCCACGCAACCGACACCAAATACGAGGGCCAAGAACCCGAAGAAGACCTTACCATCGGTACACGAACACCGAAACCCTACTACCGTCAGAGCTTCGAGCTCCTCGAGCCCTCCGAACGACTCATACACCGAGCAGCGACCGTGGCTCTGTCACAGAACCAGCCCTCCCCTACATCAGCCCACAGCTCGAATCCGGCGAGCGATAGCGGTACCGAAGCAGACGATGAACACTTCCTCAAGGGATTGCCGGCCCCAAAAACTCGATTACACAAGGGATTACGTGGGAAGAACGAGCCACTGTCAGGCACATCGACACCCCTGCTTTCTCCAAACGCCATAGACGAGGATGGACGCGATCCCGATCTGAACCCGAAGGCCGGCACCTCCATACGAACAAAAAGAGACGCAGCCGAGAGAGCTCGTAGAAGGAAAGAGGTTGTTCGCCGCGGTGCCGAGGTACTGTTGCTTGCTTGTCAGGGGTTGCTTGTAGCGTCGAACCATGACGTGCAGCCCTTCCTACGGTCACATCGAAAAGGTATGGCAGGGACCTTTTTCTGTCATGTTCGTAACTCAGCTAATACATGCTTTCCAGAACTCTCGGCCTTGAGCTGGCTATTCTTGACACTACTTGCTCTCTACCCGTTGAGGGTCGTAGCTTGGGCATATCGTCGAGGCCACCCATCGAAACGTTTGCCCCTTTCCGTCCCAACTTCCTTCGATCCGGCTCCGGCATTATACCCACAGCTTATACCGTTGTTCGTCTCGCTTCTTGTTGCAAAGAATGTCGAGGGTGTTGTGCTGCCAAATGTGATTTTGAGCATCTGCGCTCTACCGAGACCGTTGATCCCGGGCGCTGGACACTGGGAAGAGTACAGTTCTACACAGTGGCTTCTCTCTTGCATTCCCCTTGCGGTGGGAAGCTCTGCTACGGACTCTGAGACCCTGGCGTTGCTGTACCCATTACACCAGACGCTATGCTTGCTGTTGCAGCGACTTACCACGACTAGCCTTTTGATTTCCGAATTGCAGTTACTCTCTGTGGCCCTCATCAACGTCCTTTTACTGGCACGATCTCCCCAGGCGGTCATTCTGAGGGCACTTCTCTGGGGAGGCGGTCTCGGTATCATCCTGCTTTGTGGTAAAGTCATCCAGTGGGGTATCTCTCTGGCCAGAGTGCCAAAATGGCGCTTCAAGCGTCCTTTTATCCCCAAGTCTGGAAGTACATCTGGATTCTGGAGGTTCTTTAAAGCCGCCAAACGTACATACTATGACGGTAAAACTGACAATGAGGAGGTACTAAGTGACTCCGACTACGTGGTTTCGGGTCATCATCGCAACCGAAGCTCCGCAACTCCTTCTTGGGATGCGAGCTTGAAAGGGAGGACAAGAGAGGATAGCATCAGCAGCGCTGAAGAGAACTCATCTCGTCAGCCCAACGGTGTTGATGTTCGTTTTGATACGCAGGAGCCGCCATCGCCGCATCAGTCCTCCCCACGGAGGCACACATTGCCTTCTTTGGGCAAAATCACCAGCATTGTTCGGTCCCAAACCAGCACTCCTTCTGGTCGCCGGAAGCGTTCTGCCTCCTCCAGTGTGCGCGCCTTCTTCTCCCTGACACAAGCACAAGCCACTGTGAGGAAATGGCTGTACGCCGGCTGGGTCTACGTTTGCATATTGATCACCATTCTAGTCTGCGTTCGGGAGTACGTGGGACGATACGCCCTCGCTGAAAACGAGCCGGTGGGGTGGGCGCTCGGCTACCTATTTGGCGACATTCCCGAGTTCAGGTTGGAGGTTGTCAAGGCGGATTTCGAGAGATGGATCTGCCTCCCGATACGAGCCGAAGATGAGGCTTCCGGTGCCTTGGGCGGCTGGGTTCAGTTCGTCCGGCAGTCTATCTTTGGAGAGGCAAACACCCGTCTCCTTCTCAGCGGCTACTGGCTAGTCGTCATCATAATCGGCCTCGCCGTCGTGTTCCGCCTGTCGCCTATCTACGAGGTTGATACACGTCGGAAGGTCTTTCACTTCATGATGGTCGCCATGTTCCTACCTACCATCTTCATTGACCCGACCTACATTGCCCTTGCTCTGTCGATTGTACTCGCCATTTTCCTCCTTGTTGACCTTCTCCGGGCCAGCCAGCTCCCTCCCCTATCTACGCCTATAGCCCAATTCCTCACCCCATACGTCGACGGAAGAGACCTACGCGGACCCGTCGTCATCTCGCACATATTTCTCCTTATTGGGTGTGCCATCCCTCTATGGCTCAGCTTAGCCGCACTGCCGCGCATTGGAGAAGGCCCTCTAGCAGGGTGGGAGGTCCCGCTCCGGGACATCAGCATGGTCGCCGGAGTCGTCTGCGTGGGACTCGGCGATGCGGCAGCCTCGCTGATCGGAAGGAGATGGGGTCACAGGAAGTGGCTCTGGGGAGGCGGCAAGAGCATTGAGGGGAGCATTGCGTTCGCGACAGCGGTGTTTGTGGGGTTAATGACGGCTAATATTTGGTTATTCGTTGGGGGCTGGCCCTCGACTATTGGCACGCTTTCTACGGTTGCTCAGGAGGCGGAACTTAATGATAGCTTGAGAGTGGGCGCGGGCGCGGGGGCGGGTGAGCTGGTGATGGATATAATGGGGAGGTTATGGGAAGGATTGTCTCAACTGCCGCAGGCGTCGTGGTCGGCTACGGTGGTCAAGACGGCGGCATGTGCTTGCATGGCATCGCTCACGGAGGCGGTGTTGACGGGAGGTAATGATAATGTGGTGGTGCCGGTTGTGCTGTGGACTTGTGTCAAAAGCATGGATATGAATCTGAAGTAGAGCTGGATTATGATGCTTCTGTCTGTTATAGATGAATAGATAGATAGACTAAGAAAGAGTTGTTACCAAGGGTCCGGTCTATGCGATCAGATCCTGTTATCCTTCAACTGTGAGTTTGGATTCACGACGACAACCCTTATCACAACTCTTGAGGTGTGTAATAAACGATTGAGTTCTTGACTCAAGGTGCCAAGTTATGCTGACGAGTCCTTAGGTCGTCAATGCATCAAAAGTCGGGCTCTGAGTCGGACTGTAAACAAACTTCAGGGGGTTGACACGTGAACTACAAAAGTCTACCACACGGACAGAGGAAATTATATGACAAACAACTGCGAGCTAGAACGGGCTTACGCGGACAGCTGCGTACTGAAGGCCGAGAACGCGTGGGCCTATCCTCGGGGTATGTAAAAGGAACAGCGGTGATTCGGTCAAGGTTACATTCGCCTTCCTAATCCGGATCAATATAGAATATACAAGCTTGGTGTTGTCGTTGGCCGCTGCCGCGCAAGCGCTGTCATCCTTCCCGTGCCAGGGGGGGGGAAGCCACCGGCTTACGCACACCTATAACTCAGTGCAAGTATCGTGATTCGTACTCCTGATATGTATGTTGAGTAACGTATAAGATATGTCCTGAAGAAGGGCATCTTACTTGGAAGGCATTCGCATCCTCGCTAACTTAGAGAGCGGCACGGACATCATGGCATCAACACTGCCCGGCGATGCCTTGTGTCCATCCGGACTTGAGGCAGACAGTCAGTTCGGTCCCCGTGTCGATGTGGCATGTCGAGAGTTTGACTTCACCTTGCTCTTCGAAGATGCCTTCTTCATGCTTCTCCCAGCCGTCTTATTCCTCCTCTTTGTACCATGGCGGTTCTGGTCGTTATGGAAGAGTCCAGTTAAGCTCACTTCAAGGCGGTTGGCTATTGGGAAGCTGGTAAGTTCCGTTCAGTCCTTCTTCACCACCACAAACACAGTCCGAACCACAGCTAACACACATCTCACTCAGACACTCCTCTCCGCTCTCTTCACCCTCCACCTCCTCAACACCATCTACACTACCAAGTCTCACCACACCAGCCTCTCCCTCCCCGCCACAATCCTAACCACCATCACCCTCCTCTCTTCTGGGGTTCTCTCCCTCCTCGAAGACCAACGAACCATCCACCCCTCCGACCTTTTAGTCATCTACTTCTCCGCCTCCACCATCCTCTTCATCCCGCGCCTTCGCACCCTCTTTCTCCTCCCTAACCCCCATTCCTCCACCAACCCCATCCCCCATCTCCTGGCCCTAAAAGCCCTCTGGACCCTTATCTTTGCTTTAACCACCCTCGTCGCCATCACCGAATCCCTCGGCAAGTTCACCCTCCTCCAGCCGCGGTATAAACATGTCGTCGTCACCAAGGAGCAGACGGCTGGGTTTTGGAGCCGTGGGTTCTTTGTTTGGTTACTGCCGTTCTTTCAGGTGGGGTATAAGAAGATTTTGGGCATGGGGGATATTCCGGGGGTGGATGGGGAACTGAGGGTGGAGAGCGCGGGTGGGGGGATGGAGGGTTGTTTTAGAAGGTTGAAGGCGGTGAATAATGCCTCTAAGAAAGAAGGAGAGGGTAGTGGGAAGGAAGAGGAGGAGGAGGAGGAGAACGCAAAGAAGAAGGAAAAAAAGGGGTGGATGCTAATCAGGGCGGCGTATGAGGCGAATAAATGGCCTTTTTGGTCGGCGGTGGTGCCGAGGTTGGCGTTGTTGGGGTTTAGTCTCTGTCAACCGTTCTTGATTGAGGCGGTTGTTGGGTACTTGGCTTCGAGGGAGCGGAAGGAGGGAGGGGATGGGGAGGACGGGGGGAATGAGGCGCCGCAGCCGGTTTATTATGGGAGAGCGTTGGTGGGCGGGTTTGTGTTGTTGTATGTTGGTATTGCTGTGAGTGGAATCATTGCCGTTATTCCTGAATGGGTTGATATACTGACGATTGTGATGGTGTACACAGGTTTCAAGGGCGATATACTGGCGACAGACGAACCGGATGATTGCCCGAATCCGCTCAGGTCTTATCGCCATGGTTTATCAGCATACCACTGCTCTTCGGGCCGTTGACGTCAAGGACTCTGCTGCAGTCACTTTGATGGGAACGGATGTGGAACGCATCGTTACGAGCATCAAGAATGTCCATGAGCTATGGGCGTCTATACCGGGCGTTGGTATAGCTATCTGGCTGTTGGCTCGCCAGGTATCGTACGCTGCCATTGTTCCACTGGTGATCTGTTTGGGTAAGTCAAGCATTGTGATCTGTTTTCGGTTCTGCATACAGACATCTATACTAGTCTGTTTTACCAAGTCATTTATAAGCTGACACTTGCATAACTTTTCCCAGTATGTGTCGTCGGAGCATCCTTCATCGGAGCAGGCACCGGACCTGCGCAAGCGGCATGGAACGAGCGAGTCCAAAAGCGAGTCGCCGTCACGGCCAACATGCTTGGTGACATGAAAGCCGTCAAGATGCTGGGACTTACCGGCGTACTAGGCAACATCATCGAAGGCCTACGCAGAGCCGAGCTGAAGACTTCAGAGAAGTTTCGCAAGTATTTGCTTTGGACGATCCAAGTCTGTAAGTCAACGTTCATAGATACCGGGCAACATCACTTGGGCCGCAAAGCTAACACCCACATAGCCAACGCACCTGCCAATGGTGTCGCACCCTACGCGACTTTCGTCGTCTACGGTATCATGTCAGCAGTGAAGAAAGACCAAAACCTGCTAGCAGCACAAGCTTTCGCCTCTCTCTCGCTCATCAACCTGTTGACAACACCTTTGCTTATCTTCTGTCAAGCTTTCCCGGCTGCCATGCAGGCCGTGGCATGTTTTGGTCGTATCGAAACGTATCTGACTAAACAGGAGTTGAAACGATCGGATATATCCTCGGCTGAAGATACAGGACGGTCGGCGGGAGCCTCGTTTGAAAGTGGCACGGAACTAAGGAGCGTGGTCCCGAGACCGTTGGCCCTGGAGACAACACCAGGAGCACTCGCCTCGTTCGCATCTGCGGATATTTCCTGGTCAGCGGATGCCACTGAATCGGTGTTGCAAGATGTGAACTTAACTATCAAACCAGGGTTCACGGTGGTTATCGGTCCTGTTGGTTCAGGTAAATCCACGCTTCTGGAGAGCTTGGTGGGAGAGACGACAGTCAAGCGAGGATCCGTCTCCACGAACTTTCCCCGCGCAGCTTATTGTCCACAAGCAGCATGGCTCATGAACGAAACCATCCGGCGCAACATCACCGGCGGCAGCGAGGACTTTGAGATCGACCAGAAATGGTACGAATCGTGTATCCTATCGTGCGGGCTTCAACGCGATCTCGAGGGTATGGTAGCGGGTGACCAAACAGTCGCCGGAACGAATGGTTCGTCGTTGAGCGGAGGGCAGCGGCAGAGAGTGTCCCTAGCCAGAGCTGTTTACTCTCGTGCTCCTGTTATTATCCTCGACGATGTGATGAGTGGCTTGGATCCTGCTACTGCTAAGGATATTACTACGAGATTGTTTAGCAGGCAAGGTCATCTTCGTAAGGCGGGTGTCTCGGTTATACTTGCCACGCATAATAGTAAGATTCCTCCTTACACTGTCATAATTTCCATTGCTAACTGTGTTTTTTTTTAGAGCGTCTTCTCCCCTATATGGACGAGATCATCGTACTCGAAGGTGGAAAGATCGCGGACATTGGCTCATACAGCGAGATCCAATCGCGAGGAGACCTCAAACTTATGGTCATGACCGGCGAAGATGCAATCGAGTCCGGGGAGGAGCAGCAGTCTGCAACAGATGAAGCATCAAGGGCCAAAACCCCCGCCACCACACCAAAGCCCTCAGACACAACCCAACAGCAACCAGCCAAGCCCAACCTCGAACGTCGTCAAGGAAGCTGGTCCGTCTACGCCTACTACGCCCGCAGCGCCGGCGCCCTCAGCCTCTCCCTCTGGGCCTTCTTCACCGTCCTCGGCGCCATAACATCCAACTACATGACCATCTGGATATCCACCTGGAGCTCCGCCAGCACTCCCTCACCCTCCAACCCCGATCCGCATCCAAATCTAGGTTACTACCTCGGCATCTACACACTCCTCGTCGTCCTCGCCCAAAGCGGCGCCGTAGGCGAGTGCTTCGTCTTTTTGATCAACATCATCAGTAACACGGCACTCTCTCTTCACACGGATCTTTTGAACTCCGTCCTCTCTGCGCCGCTTTCTTTCTTCTCCCAGTCTTCTTCTTCTTCTTCATCCTCAGCATCGTCACCCGCAGATTCAGCAGACAACAGCGATGCGAACAACGCAAGCGAAGACACCGGCACAATAACCAACCGCTTCTCCCAAGACATGGACCTAATAGACATGACCCTCCCCATCCAAGCCATCATGTTCACCAGCGCCGGTTCCTACGCCCTGGTGCAACTGATCATCCTCTGCATCCTAGGCAAATACCTAGCCGCCACCGTTCCATTACTCGCTGCCACCCTCTTCCTCGTGCAAAAGTACTACCTCCGCTCGTCACGACAACTACGATTGCTGGACATCGAAGCCAAGGCGCCCGTGTACAAGCACTTTTTGGAGACGGTGACGGCGGGGGGTGTAGCTACCATTCGCGCGTTTGGATGGGATGAGAGATTCCGTGACAAATTGGCGGGGATGGTGGACGAGGCGCAGAAACCGTTTTATATGCTGGCTTGTATTCAGCAGTGGTTGGCGCTGGTGCTGGATTTGGTGGTGGGCGGGATGGCGGTGGTGTTGGTGGGTGTGGCGGTGGGGGTCGCGCCGGATCCGGAGAAGGGTTCATCCAAGACCTCTGTGAGCGCCGGAGCTCTGGGTGTGTCGTTGGTGCTGGTCATGACGTTTAATGAGTTGATTGTGCAGACGTTGCAGGCGTGGACGAGGTTGGAGACGTCGATTGGGGCGGTGGCGAGGGTGAGGGACTTTGTTAGGACGACGCCGAAGGAAGAGGATCCGGCGGGTTATGACAATGGGGCAGATGCGGATGAGGGCGGAAATGGACTGGCTGGATGGCCTTCGAGGGGTGAGATCAAGATCGAGAAGATCTGTGCCAGTTACGGGTATGTTGTCACCCACCCCCTCCCTCCCTTCCTTCTCCTCATGTTACCCCTGAATAAGTAAACAAACTAACTTCACACCCGTCCAGCCTCCACACCTCCTCTTCTAATACCAACACCAACACCACCGGACCCCCAGCCCTCAAAAACCTCACCCTCACTATCCCCTCTGGCTCCAAGTTAGCAGTCGTCGGGCCTTCCGGCTCCGGCAAAACCACCTTCCTCCTCTCCCTCCTACGCATGATCCCTCTCACCTCCGGGTCCATAACCATCGACTCCCTCAATATCTGCTCCACCATCCCTCGCTCCCGTACAAGTAAGAAACGCATGATCTTCAACGTCATCCCACAAGACCCCTTCTTCATCCCCAACACCACCCTAGCCTTCAACCTCGACCCCTTCGGCCACTTATCCTCCTCCTCCTCGCATCTTTCGTCCCCGGATGAAGCAGCAAGAGCCAAGATGGAATCCGCCCTCCGGCTCGTCACCCTCTGGCCGGGCCGGGTGACAGCCAACGGACAGACGCTCGACAGCGAACTGATCACCTCGGAGTGGTCGGTCGGCGAACTCCAATTGCTGGCGCTGGCGAGGGCGCTGCTGATGAAGGATAAAACCAAAATTCTGGTGCTGGATGAGGCGACGAGTAGTGTGGATGAGAAGACGGAGGCGGTGATGCAGGAGGTTATTGAGACGGAGTTTAAGGAGCATACGGTTATTGCGGTGGTGCATCGGTTTACGTATATTGATCGGTTTGATTTGGTGGCGGTGTTGAAGGGCGGGGAGATGGTTGAGTTTGGGGAGCCGGGGGGGTTGATTGAGGGGGCTTTAAGCCAGGGTGAGGGTGAGGGTGAGAGGGAGGGGAGTGGTGGTGTTTTTGGGGAGCTGTATAGAGGGTTTTATCAGGGGAATGCCTCGGGGAGGGGATGAGACTGGTTTTGAATGGGATGTATTAAGTCTAGGGAATAGGTATGAAATATGTTTAACACGAGCGGCTTTCTACCAGAGGCTGGTGGTACCACTGAGGAAAAGTCCAAAGACCCATGACTGAAGCACACAGCATGCCGCTGAGCTTCAGACTCTGGTGCCCGGCACTGAGGGAGGATGAAGGCACAGCCGCTGTGAAAGTAGCCGAAACTTTACTATCGCCATCCTCGTTGGTGCCTGTAGGGAGGACAGAGTTCGTCGGCGCCGACCCTTCCGTAGCCGTGGCCGTGGCCGTAGCCGTGGCCGTGCCTGTCTGCGACGCCGACATATCGGTAAGGGTATATCCATCCGAAAGGTCGTAATAGCCCCAGTGGGTTTTGGTTTCAGTTGCGTCGCTGTAGACGTATTTGACGACTTGATGCGGGTGCGCGACAAGAAGTCCGTTTTCGTAGTCCCAGGCCGCCGTGACCTCTTCAGCACTGGTCTCCTGGAATTTGTCGCTCGCCAATGTCACTGTTACCGAGTGGTCACTACCACTGAACTGTTTGACGGAAGTGGCGAAGCAGTAAGGCTCGTGAGTGGCCGTAATCCACTTGACGCTCCCGTCTGGCTGGAGCTGGGGAATGCGCGCAGTTTCGTATGGGCCTTTTCCATCTCTTCTTTTGTTTGCTTTACAACGGACAGAGGTTTGTACTTAGGTTGGACAGCAATGGGTGTCTGTTACAGTAACGTATTTGGTTCCCGATTGCGCCAAGTAATATGCATCAGCTGCCACGGTGTGGCCTTCAGGGCACTCCGTGAGGGCAGTTTTGAGATGATCTGGGAAAACAACCAGTGTCCGGGGTTTGATGTCGGTGATTCCCTTCGGTGGCCCATTTAACTTGTCGGTCAGGGCCGTAGGTTGCCCGTTGGCAGGTGACTGTCCCTGGCCAGTATAGCATGCAGTAGGATCATATATTTGACTCAGATGCCCCGGGGTATAACACGTCGGGTCGGGGACAAAGGGAGTAGTGAGCGTCACGGTTCGTGCATCTTGGTTCGTACTTTGGAGATTTCTTGTTAGAAAGTAGTATAGAGACATAACAGGACTCGGGGCCGATGCAGAGATATATATCCTCCACGCCATCCCTGACCCATCTCTTGCTCCCCTTGCGGGTCACCGCCCTATGGAACGAACTGTACTTGAATCACGGCGGTCGGAGGCTCACCGGCCCGCCGGCAGGCAGTCAAACCAACGTCGAAGCGGATACCACAAGACCTCGAGATTGGAGTCGGGCTTATCGACGCCTAACCCGGTCTAGCAAGTTTGGAAAGTCCTTCTAAGGTGGCAAACGTTGAAGCCGCTTCAACCTGTGTAGTAATGCCTAGGCACGGCTCTTTGAAGGGATTTTGTGCAATCTTACACAAAGGCCGACATGTGAAGTATCAAATGTAACTATCCCTAGTCCAAAAGTGCGGTGGATGTTGTTCCTTGCCATTCGACCTGATCGGATTCCGGTGGTCATCCGTAGAATAACACTGAGTAAACCTTCGTTTTGCATATTCGGGAAATCCACGACACAGAAGCGGCAAATGGCAACTGATACAACAAGGTAGCCTGGCCGGATGGGGGGGCAATCATGATCATCATCAACAGGGTGGGTTATCGTACAACGAGCATTTCTCCGACCACTTCTTAGCATCTATGTCCTTTCTACTCCTTCTTCCATTGGACATTGTCAGTACCCTTGCTCCGCACGGCCATGCGGTTCAGGACGTCGGAAACGGCTTCCCGAACACCCTGCTTGCCACGCCTGGTCTCGACAAAGTGATCGATGAGCTTTTCCTGGGTGAAGTTGCCCTTCTCTATCGCCTCCTTGACGTCGTAGTCGTTGGGCAGGCCAAACTTGTTGTGGGGATACTGAGTGTAGGACCTGTCGTTAAGCAGCTCCAGCACGGGAAGCTCGGGGTCGTTCTTAAAGTAGTCCTCAGAGATGTTGGCACCGGGCGGGATCTCCTCTAGCGAAGCCGGCTTCCACTTGGCGGGCCCGTTCTTCCCCTTGTCAATGAGCAATGCGGTAACACCCTCATTGAAGTCGTGGGACTTCATGAACTTGGCAGCCATCTGGTGTTCGCGTCTGAACGTGTGAGCAATGCCCCAAGTCTTGCCGAGGCGCATCTGACGCAGCGTAACGTGGAGAGAAGTAGGGGAGCGCTGGGTGAGCTCCTCCAGGGTGTTCTTGGCCCATCCCGTAACGCCTCCCTTAGCGCCTTCAGCGGCTTCCTCCTTAAGGGCGGCAATGACCTCATCGATCTTGTCGTACTTGAAGCAACGGTCGATAGCAAGGCGAACCTTACCGCCAATCTTGATCTTCTCGTCGTAGGGAACACCGGTGGAGAACTCCTCGATGGTGTCGTTGATGACGCTAAGGCGCTGCTCTATGGTCCAGTAGTCCTGGGGGGTAAGCTCGGCAAGACGGGATTCCAGGGCGGGAAGACTGCTCGAGTGAAGGTAGTGGGTGGCAATGCCGGCGTAGTAGACCTGGACACCCTCCAGCAGGGCGCCGGTGAGACCGAGGTAGGTGCCGACCTGGCCTGGCATCCTGGGGAGGAAGAAAGAAGCGCCGACGTCGGGGAAGAAACCAATCTTGGTCTCGGGCATGGCAAAGACGGTGCGCTCGGTCGCGATTCTGAAGGGGGCGTGGATGCTGAGACCAACACCACCTCCCATGGTGATGCCGTCGAGGAAAGCAACGTAAGGCCTGGTGTAGGTGGAAATGAGGTGGTTGAGCTTGTATTCGAGGCCGAAGTAGTCGACCGACTTCTTGATTCCCTCGGGGCCCTCGGCGTTCTGCTTGGCCAGCGCGGCGACGTCACCACCGGCGCAGAAGGCCTTCTCTCCRGAGCCCTTGATAACGATGACGTTGGCCATGTCGGAGCGTTCCCATTCGAGGAGACGGGGCGCGATCTTGCGGATCATGGAGCCATTGAGGGCGTTGTACTTGGCTGGGCGGTTGAGCTCGACGGAGCGGAGATTGTATAGACTGTTGAAGAGGACATCCTCGGGCTCGTCACCCTCGACGGKCTTGAACAACTCGGCGGCGGCTTGGGTCGAGATCTGGGAGGAGGGGGCGGCGAGCGTGTTAGCTGTTGTGACCATGGTTGAATCTTGAAGAGAAAGCGTCTTACTGGGGCCTGCTGGCCCAGGACTTTGGCTCTGAGCGGCATCGCGGCGAAGGTTGGTCGGCAGCTGCGAGAAGCAACAGCAGAAGCCAGGCCGGCGCGGCTGGCAATGGACTTGGAGAACAACATCGATGTACACGTAATTGGGGGCTTGTCTAGAATAGGAATGGAATAACAAAACCCAAGGTCAATGGAAGAAAAATAGTCCAAAATCCACCCCGAGGCTCTTTAGCACCGCTGTTGCATCATAGACCGGCCAAGGGACTTGTCGGGACTCGTTTTCCTGGGGAAGGGGAAACGGGAGACAATCGCCAATGAATGCCGCGTGGATGCAGGAACCGTGATAAGTGATAGCGAGAGTATCTGCAAACCCACTTTTTGCTGCTCCGGAATTCGCGAAACTGGAGCTCCAGCTTCAATTGATTTTCAAGGGCACCGCGCCTGGAAATCCCCGGGGCGGGGTTACGGGGGACGGAGCTAAAAGCTGTGGAGTCTGCCGAATCCGCTATCGCTAGAAATTAGAATATCCTCCGGCCGATGGTATCCATTCAGACCTACCATTTTCGAAAAGTGACGCTCGGGCCCTCCGCTCAATAGAGACCCGATGCCCCCGCCGGCAGTCCGGGGGTATGCTCGGCGGGGCTGGCAGCACCTCCAGCTGTCACCGGAGCGGTCCTCAGCCTTCCGCATTGGGATCCACCATAAGCTTCTCATCCAATGGTTTCCCGGAAAAGCTTGGTGTGCCAAGGATTCTCTGGACCGTTGCCCGCCGGCGCGTGTACTGTACAGCTCCACGCTCGCCGCCGCGCCTGGCCGCCCGCTGCTGCAACATTTGGTGGATTGTTTGATTGATTGGAACTTGAAGATACCTTAGCGATATCATCCATTTACAGCGTCTACCATACACCATCAATCCACACCCAAGCAATAACTCCAAGTCGACAACCAGCTTTGATTCAAACACGAAACCACAACTTCTCTGTCCCCCCATATTTCAGTACCACCCAATTTCAACTCCAGACCAAAACATCATCGTCATGGCTACGGCGGACGCAAAGATTCAGTTAGTAGCTATCCCATCCTTCATCATCAGCAAGCCCATGGACGTTCCCAAGAGACCAGCTTGACTAACAACCTTCTTCTTTTCAGGGAGCTTCTCACGAAGCCGCGCAATGAGCTTACGTACGTTACATCCTCTTGTCAACATTGCCTCCCTCTGTTTCCATCGTCACCTTGCCGGCCTTGCTGCTCCCAGCTCCTCCTCTTCGCGACCCAAGACCACGACGCCCGCCCAGCCAAACAACAAAGCTAACCTGCTCCTCTGATGCAGTGAATACGAAGTTTCTCTCCTCGAAGAGCACGAGTTCTCCGCCGGTCCTCTGGTACATATGCCCTTCAACCTTGATTCCACACCCTTCGACCCGGAGCCACGACTAACATGACACCCTTTTCCGCAGTCGATCCTCCAGACCGCCGTCCGCAGCCACTCCCAAGTCCTCATTTCCGTCCGCAATGGGCGCAAGATCCTCGCGCGCGTCAAGGCTTTCGATCGCCACATGAACATGGTGCTGGAGAACGTCAAGGAGATGTGGACCGAGACGCCCCGACTCGCCAATGGCAAGAAGGGCAAGCCGGTAAACAAGGACAGGTTTATCAGCAAGATGTTTGTGCAATTCCTTTTTATCCTTCGTCCCCCTCGCTTTCGCAGGAAGGGAAAAAATCAATGGCTGACATGTTTCACTTCCCTGGCAGGTTCCTGAGAGGCGACTCCGTCATCCTTGTCCTCCTAAGCTAGTTTCGAATCGCACGGCAAATCGGAAAAGTTGGAGGCTTTTGTTTCACTCGCACGGCGAACACACACGCGCAACACAACTTACGGGTTAATGGTTCAAATGGGGGGAGGATGAGACCGGGCAGGTACCTATTGTTGGTCGACCACGAATCGAGAGAGGCATGCGGACTTTACCACGTTACCATTACTACTCAGCTGCTCGACCATGATGACGACACAACCACGAAAAGCAGTTCTCCCCGTCAAAAGACGCCGCGCAGGAAAGAGAGGAAAGAAGAGAAACCCAAGCAGATTTTCAGGGGCTATCAGAAAGGTCATATAAAGGGAAAACTAGTGTGAGCTCGGCGTTTAAACGTGTATTTGGTTTTGTTTAACTCATTGTCTTTTATTTCTGGTAACTTGATCAAACAGAATACCCAGACCGTGTTTAGGTTCTCGCAGACGCCTCCATGTTTTCTCGTGCTTTTTACTTGCGGGCTAGAGCTCAAACGGGATGGTCATCATGGTTTTCATGGTACGTCATTGAAATGGTGGTGCAAACTAACTACCTAGGGGTATATCATGATCATATACAGCACCAATCTTACGGCAACTCCGCCTCTCCTGTGACCTCCTCCCATCCATCATCCGATCCCCTAGCCTGCTTAGCCCTGGAACTATCATCGGACTTCTCAATCCCGGCCAGCCCAAGGAAGAATTTTGCCAATCCCCAAGCGCCCGGATCCGGCACCTGCTCGAATCCAGACCCGCCAATGTACACGGTGCGGCCCAACTTGGCCTTCATACCCTTGGTGCCCTCAGCTCCTTGCTTCGCAGCCTCGGCCGCCTTCTTCACATCACCGGTCTTTTCGAGCGCATCGACAAAGGGATAGAGGGCATCGACCAGGGTGCGGTCACCGGGACGAGCGGGCGTGTACTTGGACAGGGCCTCGCAGCTCAGTTTGAGCGCTGCGGCCCAGGCATTCCCGTCAGCAGCTTTCTTGTCCGACTCCCCTCCACCGACAGTGTGGAGAGAGGCGACCAGAGCGTTGAGGAAGATGCCGTAGAGAGCACCGGAGGTACCGTCCATGGTTTGCTCGACCACGGTGACGATCTTGGAGAGGTCGATGGCTGCGTCGCCTGTTAGGGGGTTGGAGTCGAGATGGGACAGGATTGCTAGGTTTTCGTTAGTGATGAGGAAGAAAGGGGTTATTAACTCGGAAGACATACCTTCAGCACCACGCTTCAGACCGATACCGCAATCACCATCACCCACCGTGGTGTCATACTTGGTCACCTCCGGCTCAGCAGCGATGACAGCCTTCAGACCGGCAACCAGCTGCTTCTGCGCCTCCTGGGGCTCAAACGTCAGACCACACGGCCTCACCTCCTCCTCGGACTTGGCATCATTCTCCCGGGTATTCTTGTTATCCCGCTGCTCCTCCCAAGTCAGCTTCGAGATAGGCGCCGTCCACCCCGTCGCCTCGCACGGGTAATCAAGCAACTCAATCATGCCCGGGCCACCAATATCCGTATTAACCACATTCAACAACGAGATACTGAAGCCCAACCCGTTCAAGCTCGTCATGTACGTGCCGCTCAGGATTCTCACCGGCTTGATCCCATATGGCTTCTCGCCCAACTGCGTCACCACCTCGGTGACAATCCCGCCCATCTCCAACGGGCTGACACCACCGAGATTATTCACCAACAGCACCACCTCGTTCGAATTCACATTCAAAAACGCCCTGTCCTCATCGTTCCGATCCAGCAACTGCTTCAACATCTTGCCCACCAACTCCGGGAGTCCAATCCCCCTCTCCCTACTACTCCCTTGCTCATTATGAATCCCCATACCAATCTCCACCTCGCCCTCCCTCAACACCTTAAACTCGGCGCCCTCCGCCTCCGCTCTTCTCCCCGGAACATGCACATGCTCCAAACTGGCACCGACACTGACGATATTCTCCGCCACCAGCTTCGCCACCTTCGTCACCTCCTTTAGACTCCGTCCCTGCGCAGCCAACGCCGCCGCAATTTTTTGGACTAACACCGTCCCCGCGATCCCTCTCCTCCCTACTTTACCCGCCTTCGTCCGGCCTACACCGACATCATCCCCGACGACAACCATCTCCACGTTCACACCTGCTGCTTTGGCTTTTTCTACGGCTAGGCCGAAGTTGAGGACGTCGCCGGTGTAGTTCATTACTACCACCAACACTCCGCCCGCGTCATCCCCATGATTTTTGTTAGGGTCGTTGTTATCAACCCGCCCCATAATCGCCGTACGGACTTGTTCCGCGGAGGGAGAGGCAAAGATGGTACCTGCTACGCAGGCAGACAACAAACCGCGGCCGACCATGCTGGAGAAGGAAGGTTCGTGGCCGGAACCGCCGCCGCTTATGAGGGAGACGCGTTGCTTGGAGGGGGGAGAAGCATAGTTAGGGCGCAGGTAGACGATTTTGTTGGTGCTGTCTAGGGCGACGCCGGGGTTGAGGAGGGTGGTGGATTGCAGGGAGGTGAGGACGAGGTGTTGGGGGTCGTTGATGAAGTGTCGGTTGGACATTTTGGTTTTTTGGGTGAGGTTGTTGGGGGGTTGGATGGATGGTTTTGGTGGGTTAGAGTGTAAGGTTGGTGAGTTTGTTGTGTCTAAGTGAGTGTAGTGTAGTGTATGCGTAGAGTTGAATACGACGACAATAAAAGAGGTGGAATATGCCTGGTAAGATGAAGACGTTGAATGTTTATTAAAGTTAGGTCAAGTGGTGGTTTTCAGTTATAAACTGTCGAGTAGACGCTCAGGATAGCGATATGCAGATGACCCAAAGATGATGACGAAGTGGATGGAAGTCCGGGATGTTCTAAGTTCTGTTGAGCCTCAGCGAAACTTTCCAAAGCAAGTTTTGAAACAGTTGATGATCGACAATGTCAGTGGATCAGGGGCAAAGGTGAAGTCAGGAACATGTCAGTCGGGCAACTTTATGTTGGGATTGAGGAGCGGATGCCGGAAGACTGAGAGAGGAGAAAGACGGGAACGGTGGGACGACAAGAGGGACGTGATGAAAGCGGGGGCGGGGCTGACGCTTCCTGTCCGGCACCCCGGAGACGTCCCGGGACCTGTCATTCAGTCTTCATGCGGGCCGCCCTGATGTTACTTGAGAAAAGGATCGACGATGTTGTTATCGCTTGTCAAGATAGAGGATGCCATGGTGATTATAGTAAGAGTTTTGAAGGGGTTATTTCACAGAGTTTAGTGTTAAGAGCGGTTGTAGATTAAACATGTGATAGTCATTATCGAAACCGCACTCGCTATCTTTTGAACTCCATCCGCTTGCTAAGTACCGTCCCTAAACCCCCAATCCCTCAAATCCCCTTTGTCTCCTCATCATCCCCCAAAATCTCCTTGCTCCGATGCTGATCCCTAATAAACTCCTGAATCTGTTCATCGTGATGGGGACGGTGCGGTGGTACAGCGCTGAGGTCTTCCTTAGGCCCCTCCTTAGGTACCTCTTGTTCTGGTTGTTGTTTCTTTCCTAGTCCAAACTTCTCGCTAACTGATGCTGGGACGTATTCCGAGACTATTTTAAATAGGGATAGGTAAGCTTGGGATTTCACACACGACAAACGCATAAGAATGTTGGAAAATTGGATTATAACATACTCTTGTCGACGATCCCACTTCCTCCGCTTTGTTGGGTTGGCTGCTGTTCCTCTGGGCCTTTCCTCTTTTGCTCGGCTATCTCGTCAAGCTGGGGCTTGTAGTCTGAGGGATCTTGTCCCTCGGCGCCGCCGGGCTGGCTGATGTTGTTGGGGTTGGTTGACATGGTGATGGCGACGGAAGAGGGAGGGTGGTATTAACTTTCGGAGATTATTTGAAACGGAAACTAGTCTTGAGAGCTAGAGAGGGAAAAGAAGCAGTCTAGAAGGCTTTAAGCACAACTGGATGCTCTATAATGGCTTCAATCAAGAGATCAAGCAGAGGTGTAAGTGGTCTACGTAGGTGGGGATGACGTCACGAAGTCCCTTGTACGAACAGACAGTGTGCGCTTTGCTCTGTGTCGTCTGAACTACAAAACTTCATGTCTTTTGTTCCTGCAGAAAGGGTCCAGATGTTTAGATCCATTGCAATGGAGAGGATAACGTACGATCAACACCATGCCCACGTTCAACGTTGACTCCCAAGTCAACATCCCGTCGAGGAAGATGTCCTTATCGCCCTTATCGATCTTGTCGCCAACGACCCGGCCAGAACAGCCCACTGTGCCCACGAGCCCACGGGCCTTGAGCCGTGCCCCTCCAAGCGGCGGCAAGACCCGACTCCAGGGCGGCCATGATGCTGGAAACTCCAGGAACCATATGACTTTCTTTCTCTCTCCTTCGTCTTCTTGTAAAGTATTTATATTACAATAGAGTTGCTTTCTAAATTGCCCTTGACAATACGTACTGTCGTTTTTTTTCCTAGAAACCCCATTGACCAAGTTAGACGTCCCCGAAGTCGGATCGGATTCGCGAAGCTTTTATACCGAGATCAGTGCAGCTTGGCGATCTTGCTCTCTTTTACAATCCTGCAATCCTGAATTGCCCGAAACTCCTCGCGACAGCCTGACCTCCCACCACACTTACCAATCGCCTATTCTCAAACCATCTCCTCGACATTCGATCGATCGACTTCAGACTTCCTTGCGCAACTCGGGCCATAGTCCTAGACCTAGACTCAAGCTCCGAAACGCTTTCCAAAACCTACCTCTACGAAACCTCCCACACAATCACGCAACAACAACAACCTCAACCCCCCAAACGCGACAAACCCTAAAACCACAACGACCGTCACAATGACCCGCGACCAATCCCCCATCCCCATAACCATCATAACCGGCTTCCTCGGCTCCGGCAAAACCACCTTAATCCTCAACCTCCTCCCCCAACTGCGGCGCGCCAACCCCTCCTACCGCCTCGCCCTCCTCAAGAACGAATTCGGCGACCTAGCCGTCGACTCCCAACTTGCCTCCTCCTCCGCCATCGCCGGCGTCTCCGAGCTTTTGAATGGTTGCATCTGCTGCAACCTCGTCGGCCAGCTTTCCGTCGCCCTTTCCGAGCTCCAGTCCACCGTTTCGCCCGATCGAATCGTCATCGAGACTTCCGGCTCTGCGTTTCCCGCTACGCTGGCGCTCGAAGTAAACAGGCTGGCGAGGGAGACGGGCGGGGCATATGTGCTTGATGGCGTGGTCAGTGTGATTGATGTGGAGAATTGGAAGGGGTATGAGGATACTAGTTACACGGCGAGGATCCAGGCGAGGTATACGGATTTGATTGTGTTTAATAAGTGGGAGGGGGCGGGGGAGAGGAGGTTTGATGAAGTTTTGGATAGGGTCGGGGATTTGGAGGTGGATACGGCGTGGGTGAAGAGTGATAAGGGGTGGGTGGATATGAATGTGGTGTTTGGGATTGATGGGGGGTTGGCGAGGGGGTTGACTGACGCCGAAGAAGAGGGACATGTTCATGATGATAAGTGTGGACATGACGACAAACATAAGCATGATCATCAGACGGAGGTGGAGGTGTTGAGTATTGAGCTTAAGAGCCCAGAAAAGAAGGAGGGAGCAACGGTGGATGCGAAAAAGTTGTTGGCTTTCTTGAGGAATACGAGCAAGGAGGAGGTGTATAGGATCAAGGCCGTGTTGACGGTTTCTGCAAAGGCTGCGTGGGATGTGTTGAAGAATTCGGATGAGGATACGAAGGTGTCGGCGCCACCCAGAAGCGAAGCCCAGGCGACGAGGTATATCCTCAATTGGGCGTTTGGAAGGTGGACGTTCACACCTGTGGCGGACACGGTCAAGGAGCATGAGTCTAGCAGTGAAGCGATATTGAGGATGACGATGATCCTGGCCAGGTATGAGAGCACCAAGTGGAAGAAGAGGTTGGAGGCTGGTGGGCTGTTGGAGCTTGAAGAGGAGGACGGGAAGGGTGAGTTGAGTGTTACCAAGGTCAACTAGGGAGCAGGAGATGTCATAGAAGACGAGCGACGTGTTATGGATAAACGATTAATGGGATTCTGGGATAGAATAGAGAGCTCGAGATAAGAGCAATTAGAAGTAGACGTCTCATAGACATATCGACAAATCTTGAAAGATCAACAGCCGACTCTCGCTATGCCCAGGTATTCACAAGCATTAACATAAACCACACTATATTCCTCAACCTCATTCTAATCAAATCCCTATTATACTAAACAAGAATGTAGACAATCACTCTCATGTCCTCATAGCTTCTCGGTTTTTACTCATCCGGCTCCCCAAAGAACATAGTCTCCCTCCACCCCCCAGCATATTGATCAATAATATCCGCATAATCGTCCACGCTGACCACACCCATCCCACTCCCACTCTCGTTCCCAAGCTCAGACTCATCACCCCCATCGTCATCCTTTTCCTTCTTCTCTTTCTCTTCTTCTTCATCACTTTCCTTAAAATCGTAACGCCTCCCGCCATGTCCCGGCTGTTGATTACCTCTACTCTGCACACCCACGCTCGGTGACTTCCAGAACTTGAGACTCTCATAACTGGAGTCGGAGGAATCGCTGCTTACGGATATTGGTCGTTGCTGCTCTCCCTGCTCTTTCTGCTTCTCCTTGGCATCGATCTGTTCCTTCGGGCTTTGTTTACTTTGTGGACTTGGTTTGCGGAATGCAGGCGAGGGTTGTTGCCGGTAGGGAGGAGTGAGGGTTCGAGTTTGAGGGAGAGGAGGGGTTATATTGTTTTGAGGCCGAGGAGAACCGGGGTAAATGGGTTTGAGAAGGGAGCGGGCTGGGGAGGGATGGGTTGAGGGGATTGGTGCTGGTTGCAGTTGTTGTTGCTGTTGGGGTTGGGGCTGGGGGTGTGACTGAGATTTGGGTTGGGATCGAGGTTGTGCTTGGGGTCGGGACTGTGCTTGGGGTGGGAACACTAGATAGCGAGGAGAGGGAGTTTGAGGAGTCGGCTGAGGCTGATATGCTTGGAATCGAGGAGAAGGGGGATGAGGATTTCGCGGAGGTGGAGTTTGAGGAAGAGGAGCTTGAGGAGGAGGAGTTCGAGGAGAACTCTTGAAAGAGACCGGGTTGATCTTCTCTTGGACCTTTGGTTGTATCCACGTCTGTGTCTGTAGAGGTCTCTGCCCCTGACTCTCGGACTGTAACTGAGTTTGCCCCTGTCCCCGTCCATGCACTTGCTTCTGTATCTGCGTCTGTGTCTGTGTCTGTGTCTTTGTCTTTCCTTGTCCCCCCTGAACTTTTTCTTTTGCCTGTTTTTGACTCTGTACCCGAACCAGAACCGGTCTCTGCATCTGCATCCGTATCTTTGTCTGCGTCTCCTGTTTCTCTGTCTTCCCCGTCATCGCCATCGTCTCTTTCCAAGCATGAGCCTGCCCCTTATTATACACCCCATTAACCATCGCCACGGATAACCTATCATCAAGCGTATCCACGTCGCTCGCCGGGGAATCAACAAACGGATCGCTTATCCGTGGGTTGAGATATTCAGAGAATCCAGGGGAGCTCTTCTGAGTTTGTTCCTGCCCCTGCCCCTGCCACTGGCTGTGTGGTAACCGATTAGAGGTAGAGGGACCATATTTCGCTCCTGGTGACGAAGTATGGGTGGTATTAAACTTCGACAACGGCGACGGAACCGGCACATGTACAGGCACCGGCATTGCAAGCGGCACCTTAGCCTTGTTATTGCCACTATACACCGTCGCCGGCAGCGTCAACAACCCATGGGGATCCGAAGTAGACGGAGATGGAAATTGAGGTTGTGGTGGAGGAGAAGAAGGAGGCGGATGAGGCTTTGGCTTTGTTGTAGTTGTAGGGGAAGGCCTCGGAGGCGTTATTACCGCCCCACCACTACTACCCGTGAGTGAAGAGAGCGATGAAAGCGACGAGATACTGATTGCCCCAGCTATATGTCCTCCCATCCCCATCCCCTTAGACCCTGTACTCTTCGGCTTCGTGGGAGTGGGAGCTGGTCGCGAAGGGCTGAAATCATGGTTGTTGGGCGTTAATACCGACCCACCACCACCCGTGAGCGAGGAAAGTGATGATATACTGACTGCCCCAGCTATATGTCCTCCCATATGTCCCCCCGATCCTCCCAACGTTGTTCCCATCCTTGCCCCTGGCTTCGTGGGAGTGGCATTGGGGGTAGGAGGAACTGGTCTAGAAGGGTTGAAATCGAGGCCGTTGAGTAAAAAACTTGGCTTTTTCTCAGGAGTCTTTGGCGGCGGCGGTGGTGGTCTCAAAGAGGAAGTACCCGAGGTACCAGACGAGGAAGGAGGGATGTACGGTCCTCTTTCTTTCAGAAAACCGCGGGGTGGTGTCATTGGTGGTCTTCTATGTTGCGGTTTCTTTTGGCGGGGTGTTGCTGTTCCTGTTCCTGTCCCCCTTCCTGCCCCCGCCCCCTTTTCCGGAGTCCCTTGACTGGGACCTGCCTGCTGCTGCTGTTGCTGCTGCTGCTGTCCCTGCCCCCGTCTCGACGGCGGTCTCACCTCAGGCGTATCTGGTCTCGGAGAAGATGTAAAAGCGCTGTAAAAGGCACTAGACGAACTTCCGCTCTGTCCACTTTGTCCACTTTCTCCGCTCTGGCCACTTCCCCTTCCCCGTTCTTGTTCCTGTTGCTGCTTGTATGCGAGCTTCAGAAGTTCAGAGTGTAGTGTTTGTGTTGTCTGGCTCGAGAAATCCAGCGAGGGGATCAAAAACCCCCTCCCTGTATTAGTACCCAACGGCTTTGGTACCTCTAGTGATTGTTTGGGACGCTGTATGTGCTGATCTGAGACAGACGTCGCCGTTGGCTTGCTTCCAGAGATTGTGGAACTCTTGCTGGTGCCACCGCTGGGAGTGTATTCCTCGTCGATGTCGAAGTAGCGGCCTCCTGGGGGAGGGAGAGTGGACTCGTTATCGCTGTCTATGGCCCGGCTGGGTTGAATATTGCGAGTGAGTGATGTCTCTGGAGCTGCAGTTGTCGATTTGGCTACTGGTACTGGACTTCCGGAAGTAGTCCCTGTGGGAGCCTTGGGAAACATCTCAGGGGTAGGGGTAGCTGGGCTTTGAGACGGCGTGTCCGGCGTGTAAACGGACGGTGTATACTCCTCTTTGCTGTAGGTAACTCCGCTGATGTCATCATTTTTACCAGATTCGCTCGCGCTGTATGTCTTGGGTAGCAGTCCTGTAAAATCTAAGAATTGTAAGCGTTCAACTCTCCCTGGCCATTTGACGACCACCTTCGCCCTGCTCGTAACCCAACAGTTGTACGTACCAGTCAAAAGATGAGGAGGAGCAATTCCCCTCTGAAGATGTCCTCCCTTGGCCGTGTCATGCTTGACAGCTTGCCCCATGGCATCCAGTTGTTTTTGCTTCTCCTGTTGTTGATCCCCTTCCCACTGACGAAAAGGATTCATCCCTCCTCCCATCCCCGTATACTCCCCCATGTGCAGTTCCCACCACTTCTCGTCCTTTGGAGTTTTCGCGTCATCGTTGGGGTCAGGAACAAAAGGGTTGCCTCTCTGTTGTTCGATCCGAGTCAGCGGGGATACTTGGCTGTTGAGGTATTCAACGTATTCAACCTGGTGGGCAACAGGATTTACGGGAAATCTCTGCGGGTTGGATTGTGTATATGTATATGTAGCCATGCCTTCAATGGCCGAATAGTCTGGTCTTCCAGAAGACATCTTATCTTAACAGGGAGAACTTCCACATGAGATGATGGAACACAAGCAAGCAAGCAAGCAAACGGTTGGTTGGTTAGACTCACGCTTCCGTCGTCGTCGTCGTTGGTTCCTCCGTCCACGTCAGTTGCATGTGGTTCTCCTGCACCACTCCTCTGTTGTTGAATCCCGTACTCGTAGATCCCGCTCCTTTGTTGTTCCGCAGCGTGATGCCACGTCCGAAGAGCGTCGTAACAATCGTCTTCGGTCGGGGCTTCGACCGGTGAGATGAATCGCTGAGGTCGATCGGGTGTATGGACGATTTGGTATTCCTGGTCTTCCTGTGGTGATTCCTGGATTGATTCTCGTCGTTGCTTGCCGTCGATAGATACTCGTAATCTCAAATCCCTTAGACCACGCAGTTTTTGAGAAAGTCTGATACTCTTCGACTTTCGATCACGGTTGTTGTTGTTGTTGTTGTCCTTGTCCTTCGATAGCGAAGACATCATGAGTTGATCGAAAGAAAGAAATCTTCGGGAATGAAATAAGTAAAAGGCAAAGGGCGGATGCAGGAACCAACATCCAACAAAGTTATTGGCAGAAAGAGAGAGAGAGGAGAGACAGAACCTGTCCTTTCGATGTCTAGTTGTTTCTTCAGAACGAATGAATCACCATACCACACCACACACCACGAAAGCGAGACAAAGGACTCTCCTAACACACCAGACATGAGAGCAAGGCAGCATAGTCGTCATTTCTTTGTATGAGCAAATACGACTCTAACTCGAATTGAGTTTTCCGATGACGGCGTGTTTCTTCCAGTCCCTCCCTTCAACATATTGAACAAACAAAGAAAAAAAGCCAGTGCCTGCCAGTTTTGGCATTGTCTTGTTGTGTCTCGGCTATGTGAATGCCGCTTGCCAATTAACCCAGGTCTCAATCAGTCAATTCTTTGTTCCAGGCACGGGAGTATTTCGAGTATCACAAAACAATGCCCATAGTGTGAAACACAAACTCTGTTTTCTCCGCTGGGCGGATGCGATGGGTGGATGGATGGATGGAGGGTGTGCGATTGTGTGGTTCTGATTCATATTTCATACCAATCTGGTTCCGATGACACATTCGCCTTAAACCGTGCAGCGCGACCAAAAAGTAACCGGTGCCGAAACCCTCAAAGACTCACAGTAACCGTCATGTTGTTACTCAAAACCAGCAACATAGGCGGTAACCCATTGCAAAGCACCTCCACATCAGAAAGGTACGTCAAACACGCATCCTCACTCTGACATGTGTTCTCTTCAGGCACCGGAAGCGTAGTAAAAAGAACCGCCGTATCAGCGCTATTCTGCCGCATAAGCTCGTTCAAAATCAGATGCTGCGCTCGACTAGGGAGGTCGTTGAAAGAGAGCGGAAGTCCCTGGGTAGAATAGCTCGAGCCAGCTTCGGCATCGTTGTCGTCCTGCTGCTGAAACTTGTATGAAGAGAGGAGCTCGGGTATGTTGAGCAGGACATCACCACTGCCGTTGCCAGTCCCAGTCCTTGGCGGGGAGTTCGCTCTGGACTTGTCTGGGGATGAAGAAGCCCCATCGTATCGAGGCTCAACAAAGGAGACCGTTCTAGGACCCCCATTGTCGTCTGTGTTATTTCTGGCGGGCTGTTTGCTTGAAAGAAGGGCGGTGGCTCCCGGGGTGGACCGACGTGATATCCCGGGGCGAACCTGGTCTTCCGCGAACATAATCTGGGGTCCCGCGTCATCGCTGGTTATTCTTGTTTCTGGAACCAGTGAGCTGGTGAATTTCCTGGCGGTAGAGCTTTTCAAGATGGATGAGTTTTGTCGTGAGAGTGTTGGCCTTGGCGTCTGAGATGGTCGATCCTCTGTGCCGACACTGAGATAATCATCTCTCTTCGGTCTACTTTCTGAACCATTGCTGCGACTAGGCCCGGTATCCTGAGACACCGCGCCATAAGATTGCTGCGCAGACGGTCCTCCTGACTTCCGCGATCTCCTATCCTTCCAGGGCTTCTTCAAGCGATCAAGGAGGTCTCCGTGGCTCATCCGTCTAACGGCTCCCAACAGAGGAACTCGTGACGGTTCAAGAGCTTCAAGGCCGCCGTTACTCGCTACACCTGCCGTATCATTGAAGTCTCCATCCAACGTCCCGCTAGACGAGCTGCTGTCGCTGTCGCTCTCACCGTCAACGTCCGTGTCTGATGGGCTGTCCAGCACATTTGCCGCCAGGTTCTGAGTGTGTATCCCCATGCTGACACCCAGCCGAACCAACTGTGAGACTGTGGGCTTCTTGGGTAAATCAGCCAGTGGCCCCCAGCTGGCGCGCCTCCTATCGCGCGGATCAGGGAACTCGCTGTGCGGATTGTACAACCCCGGTCGTCCCGAAGTTGACTCGACGATGTTCAATACGGAACTCATGTCCGGCTGTGAGGTCTCTTCATGGGCTCCCCGGATCTTTTGTAGATCTTCCCACCATTCTTGGTCTACTAGGCAATCATTGACCAGCTTCTCCGTTTCTTGGTCTCGGAAACGTCCGTGGATGATGGCCTCGTATGTACCGAGATCTCCAGAGGCCAGCCAGAATACCAGCACCTCGGCTTCGATTCTCAGCTTCTCGAGTAGAGCCTTGACTCGGCCTCTTTCTTCCTCAACCTCGCTTTCGTATTCAACAAAGACTAGAACACGGACTCGGTAAACCTTCTTCCAAGCAGGGACGGTGTCGAGGATATAGCCCAGCTGTAAGATGAGAGTGTCTGCTGAATATTAGTAACTTGAACAAAAAGGGCGACGAGTTACAAAACTCACATGTATCAAAGTTGGTAGTCAGAACATTTCTGCCGTCCGCGGAGAGCTCTGCAGACATCTGAATAGGCCAAAGATCGATGTACTTTTTTGTGTTACTCCCATCCTTTCGCGGGGTCTCCAGAGTCTCAAACCCTTTACCAACAGCCACATTCAGACGATATCTCAGAGCCAAGTCCTCAAGAATAGTAAGATAATCAGTAACCGACATCATCTCCTCGGTCCTGATCACGTCAGTGGGCAAGAATCCTTCCATTAGTCGCGCCGAAGTATCGCCTCTCTTCCGCCTCACGGGTTGTTTTGCTTCAGTAGTCTGCGGACCCTTAACGGGCGATGTTGGCGCCTTGTGGGAGATACGAAGTGTAGGGCGCGAACGACGCAGGTCGTCCAGGTTGTAGAAGCCAATGACGGCAATGTTGGGCCGCATACCACCCAGACCTGCGGAGAGGATCAGGTTTCTCACGCCCCAGGTGATGGTTGGTGACATGGTGAGCTGGACAAAGGCCTTGATCCTCGAGAACTCCGAGATGTACTTTGTCCACGCCGCTTGTTGGAGCTTCGCCTCGGCAACTCCCGCGGAGAAGTCATCGGTGACGATGACATGGCCGAGGATGTACAACCCGCCTTTCTTCATCGAGTTGCAGAACTGGATGAGACGGGTTTGCTTTCTGGGGTTGTTGATGAGCAGGATGATCTGCGGTCGCCAGAATTTGATGTGTTCTGGTTTCAGCCTCAACAGGTATTTCCGAACTTGGTGGTAGATCAGGTTTTGTGATACATCACCCCAACGCTTGGGCGGACTCAGATAGTGGATCAGCAGGAACAGGGTGACGAGCAGTGAGACGGCAGTGGTGGCATATGTCTCGTCGATGAAGAACATGGCAGCCGCTGAAAGCACACTACCGGCGAAGGCAGTCTGCCAGCTGAAGAACTTGAATCCCGGGCGGAAGTTGGGAGCAGATCCAATCTTCAGTAAGAAACAGGCGAGGTTCATGACGAAGAAGGTCATTTGATATCCCATGGAGATGAACGTTGCGATCTGGTTTAGGTTTGCGAACATGGCGAACTGAGCAACGATGTACGTCAAGAAAATAGCGAGCAAGGGCTCGTCAGTCTTCTTGGTGCCTTTTCCGAAAACAGAAATACCAGGAACCAGTTTGTCTCGGGCCAATGCCTGCATGAGTTTGGCAGAGCCTATTACTCCCATCAAAGCCGAGAAAAAGCATGTTGCAAACTCTCCGGCAAAGATGATAGGAGGCCAGACGTTTGTCTCCTGAATAACATTGGTATTCCGCAGAAACGTGCCGTGTGTTGTACTCGAGGCCAGTGAGATGATGACCAGGACGTACGAGATGAGGGTTGACAACATGGCCCAGAGAGTTCCGCGAGGAATGTCCTTGCTGGGGTTTCGCAAATCACCCGACATGGACGCGCCAGCAAAGATACCCGAAGTTGCCGGGAACAGGATACCGAAGAGGTCTCTGAAGGTGCCAGCTCCATTGAACTCATCGCCTGCAAAATGCGGCCACAGATTGGAACGCAAGGTCGTGAGACTGACACCTGTGAACTCGATGCCACTGACCGGATCATTGAATGACGGCAGGAAGATGGCCGACACGGGAATACTCAGGATAGAGATGACCATGATAGCCAACAAGCCATTGCTCGCCTTTGCAAACATGGCGCTGCCAGCCAGGCACAGTAGAGTGCAGACCAACAACGCTCCTGTCTCGAACAGGTAGGTCCACCAATAACCCTGGGGCATGACAGGTCCCAGATTCAGCCTCAGGCAGTCGATGAGACCGACGACGTTGAGTGCGGTGTTCAAGACCTGTGCCAGGTAAAACAGGATACCGATAGAGCCTCCAAACTCCGGGCCAAGGGACCTGGAGATGAGGTAGTAGGCACCACCTCCCTTGACTTCACCATTGGAGGCAATTGCTGATAGGGACAGAGTAGTGACAAAATCAACCGAGTATGCAATGAAGAGAAGTCCTGAAGATAGTCAGTTTTTCATGATATGTGGTACAAAGTAAGCTCCGGGAAGGACATACCGAGCATGCCAAGTAGACCAATCTGACCCAAGATGGAGCCGAACCTCAAGAACATGAGGATACTGAGGATATTGAGGCATACTGGGATGTAGACGCCGGAGACGACGCCCAGTTTATGCCTCTTGCTCTGATGTTCGTGATCCATGGTTGTCATTGTTTGACTATCATGTCTCCATTCGCGGATGGGTTCCGGTGTTGGTGTTGCACAGCAGAAGTGGCTGTCTTGGGAAACAGGCCGGTAGCTTGTTGATGTGAAAGACAAAAGTTGCCCTGTGAGACCGGCTCTAGGGTGAAGCACACAACAGGAAGCTGGAGGGAAAGGGTGAAGAGGCCAGCTCTACCCAGTCTCAGACCTTGCGGTGTCTATATATCCCTTGGATGCTGTGATCTTGGGAAGGGATCGGCGGCCGGTGGTGTGGGCGACGTAGCTCCGACGTAACTCGAGGAAGCTATCGACGGAGGACAGAAACAGAGAAGTTGTTTAAGCTTCGTCTATGTACTGTACTCAAACATGGTGTTTCTTTGGTAGTAATCTAGCGGTGGTGAAGGGATTTCCAAGCTAGAGGCCAAGCTTGATAGGCGACGTTTTCTGGTGATTTGTTGGCGAATCAGAAGCTATTCCGTCCCTGGATAGTCTCTCAACACTAGCATAAAGCTTGACGGTAGGGCGTCTCAGATCTTCCTTTTGTTCAGTATGAAGTCGTCACTGACGAGGCGCCTCGAGTGTTGAAGACGTAGGGAGAGAGGTAGAGGTAGATTCGAATTTGATGGAGTGCTCAAGATCAGGAAGGATGGACTCAATGGGTAATGATGAGCGAGCGGGATGAGAAGGAGCAACCTTGAATAAGAGATACAACTCATTTACAGAAGCGTACAAGTACAACTAATGAAGCCAAACGACTTACTCGATCAACCCCACCATCAAGGGAAAACCTGCTTGATTCCGAAACATTCGGTACTCCAGTCGATGTCATGGTGAATTAGGTATGTTAATGGACCATCATGGCCTGATGATTGGAGAAGCCGTCTCCTTCATCGGCCTCCACGGTTCTTGTCAAGAACTGTCCCGACTGCGGAAGCGGAGGGGGGATCGGTGAACAAGTGCTTTAAAAAACTGTTGCCGACCCTCTCCCCCGCCTTTACCGGCCCGCTCCAATGACACCGGGCAGGGAGCCAGGATCGCCAGCAAGGGCCTAGAATAGGGCATTGGCACCTAAGTGTTGTTTATGGGGGCAGTGGAGTTGCATCAGCCCAGTCTGGAGGCCGAGGGTCATCGTGATGGTGATGCCCTTTGTGTTTCCCTTGTGTTTTTTATATAAGAAACATCGGGTTGTACCAACATCTCAACACAGACCTCTTAGGTTTTACTAAGAGAAACTGAGTGGTCATCTCTACCTTGATTCCCGCCAGGAAAAGCCGAAGGTATCGCGCGGAATCTCATCGTTTCACACCACCGCATGTATCGGCGCAATTCAACGGGGATATCGGCGGGGTTCTGTCATGTTAGCGGAGAAGATGAGCTAACTGATCCTCCGTCATGCTGTCCGGTGCTCCGTGTTTACACCTAGGTCGGGTTCCGATAAGGTATACAAAGCGTGAGGCAGTCAGCCCTGATTTGTGAAGCATGATCGTCATTACATGTGTGTATCGTTATCCAAACTTTTGGTGAGAGGTTGAAAGTTGGAGTCGTGATCTCTTTGGTGGACGGCAACAAAGCCCAGGGCACTGGCTTAACAGAGCATCTGAATCAGGGTCTCAAAGAGTGGATCTCCCCAGCAAACAGGATCACCCGACCGGCGTTTGCAGCGCAACGAGGCAGCCACGATCTCTTCAGTTGGTGAGGTTGGGGGTCACGCTTTCTCTGCGTGCCCTGTCCCCTATCGCCAGGACACGTTCTCATTCGTACAGCGCTCAGCAGATTTCCGCGGTTCGTTATCTCAGTTGGCCCAAGTGCCCACTCGGCCGATGATGTACTCCAATCAAAGACTCCAATCCCCTTGTGCTGTCGGCCAGCACAGGTCACACGGACCCGTCTCTTGATTCCGCATCTCGTCTTGGTAAAAGTCGCTTGACTTGACGTCAAATGGCCAGAAATATATCCCTTTCATGGATATTGACTATTGTTGTTACAATATCCTGAGATCTCGTACTTGAGGTTGACATTAATTATACCACCCAACGCAGCTTACTTTTGTTCAGTTGACTCGCTCCCGTCCTTATCAATCGCCCCCCAAAAGTCCCAGATAGGAAGTTGGCGCAGAACATACGGAGCAGAGCGACAAAAGTGCTGCGGCAGTGTTTCGGACACGCGCGACAACCCCAAGATCGACTTACCTAGAACTAGTAGTCTCCCACTTTAGTCTATGGTAATAAGAACTGTACAAGTCTTCATTACGTGCCATCATCCTTCGACCAGCTAGGCATCCTCCCACCGCCAGAAAAAAAGAGGCTGTCTGAAACACGGACGGTTCCCATCTTTATCTCTCTCTCCAGTCTCTAACCTTGACCTTACCTCCGATACAACCACGGACACCTCCAGACCCGAACGAACTGAACTACTCTCCAGCATCTCCACTTCGATATGCTCTAGATAGAGGTCTGGGCTACCATTACATCATCATCATCATCACAGACACCACCTCAACCGCTTACCGATCATGTCAACCTCGGGCAGAGACTCGGGGAGGAACTCACCGGCCCCGGGTAATTTCCCCGGCCGCTCTTCCTCGCCCGGCGGTTCGTTTCGCCCCGGCTCCTTTCGTCCCAGCTCGTTTCGCGCCCGCGAGTTCGGCACCTCGATACCACGCGCCGATAGCATCGCGCGCCTCGCCACGCCCGTACCACCACAACAACCGTCTGGCACTCCAACACCTATTCCGATAGAGGGAGGAGATGCTGACGCTGGGACTGGCGCCTTATCACCGCTTCCCGGTGCCGGGTCACATTCTGCTGGCCCCGGTGTTTCTGCTCTAGCCGCTGCCTTGTCCAACACATACGGAGCCTCACCACCTCGCTATGGCACTCCTCCTGCGCGCGCCCTCTCTCCTGCCCCCTCGGCTGCCCAGCTCCAAAGATCCGCGACGCCCACCACGAACTACGGCTCCTTCGACACGAGATCGCGGCTGCCGTCCACTGGTATCAACGGCATTGGAGCATACGAAGACCCCGAGATTATCAAGAGACACTTGGTCCAACCTGGGGATGGTGCCGGGGAGGAGACAAGCGAGGGATCCAAGGGCAAGCAGCCTGCCGAAGACGACGATGAATTCTCGAGTCTGCAGTTGCAGGGTGGTGACATTACGCGCCCTATATACAGGTGGGCCGAGGAGATAGAACAGCGCAACAAGGCCAAGCGGAGCAAAAGCTTCAGCTACCCCAGGCCTGAACCAGAAAATGAGGTTCTGGACATCAACTCGATCAAGGTCCCTGGTGGCTTCCGGCGCAACTACCTCCGGACACATGTGAGAGATCACTCGGCTCATCCTGACGACTCCGAGAACGGTGCGGGTCAGAGTGCGCCCCCACCGAGGTTACTGACGACCAGCTTCCTCGAATTCCTTTCTCTTTACGGACATTTCGCCGGTGAGGAACTCGAGGAAGACGACGAAGTGCTCAAGCCTGGTGAATACTTCACCTCGGGAAGCGAGGAGGGTGAGTGGTGGAGCGACGAGGGCTCTGATGAGGATCACGAGCCCATGGAGGACAGCACGCTGTTAACGCCGTCTCGACGTAAGAGGAGAAGGAAAGAGCGTGGTGGAAGCGGCCGAAATAGCCCCATGAGCGCGGCAATGCTTCTCCTCAAGTCCTTCGTCGGTACCGGTGTCCTATTCCTCCCCAGAGCCTACCTCAATGGCGGCATGATCTTTAGTAACGCCGTGCTCCTGTTTGTGGCGGCTCTGAGCTACTACTGCTTCGTTCTCCTCGTCACCACTCGCCTAAAGGTGGAAGGATCCTTTGGTGACATTGGTGGCATTCTTTATGGCAAATGGATGAGAAACCTGATTCTCTTCTCCATCGTCATCAGTCAGCTCGGTTTTGTCGCAGCGTACATCGTCTTCACGTCGGAGAACTTGCAGGCTTTCATCCTCGCGGTCACCAATTGCAAGACATACATCTCCATATCATGGCTGATTGTCATGCAAATGATCGTCTTCCTGCCCTTCTCGCTTCTGCGTGATATCGGCAAGTTGGGATTCACCGCACTCATCGCCGACGCCTTCATCGTCATCGGTCTGGCCTACCTCTTCTACTACGACGTCCTCACGCTCAACACCTCCGGCCTGGCAGACATCATCATGTTCAACCAGAAGGACTGGACCCTCTTCATCGGCACCGCCATCTTCACCTTCGAGGGCATCGGCCTCATCATCCCGATCCAAGAGTCCATGCGAAACCCGGAAAAGTTCCCCAAGGTGATGGGCGTCGTCATGATCATCATCACCACCCTGTTCACCGTCATGGGCGCCGTCTCCTACGCCGCCTACGGCTCCAAGACCGAGACGGTCGTGCTCCTCAACCTTCCCCAGGACGACAAGATGGTCAACGGCGTGCAGTTCCTCTACTCGCTCGCCATCCTGCTCTCGACCCCGCTGCAGATTTTCCCCGCCATCAGGATCACGGAGAACGCGCTCTTCACGAAGAGCGGGAAGTACAACCCTTATATCAAGTGGCAGAAGAACGTGTTCCGCTTTTTCGTCGTCGCTTTCTGCGCCCTGGTTGCGTGGGCGGGTGCCGATAACTTGGACAAGTTCGTCGCGCTGGTGGGTAACTTTGCTTGCATCCCGTTGGTGTATATCTACCCGGTAAGTCTTAGGTCCCTCTCCCTATGTAAATAATCACACGCTAACAAAGACGTAGCCAATGTTGCACTACAAGGGCGTCGCCAGAAGCGCTCTCTGGAAGTTCTCCGATGTCGCCCTCTGCATCTTTGGTTTCATCGCCATGGCGTACACGACTACCTTGACGGTCATGAGCTGGGCCAGCGCCGGAGAGGGCGGAGGATCACCCGGCTACTGCGATGCTAAGGGATTGAACCCGTAAAGCACACGCACAAACGTATTCACGTTGATGATGAATGGAGTCATGGTTCTCCTATTGATCATCAGAAGCAAGCGTTGGGGTTCAGATGGAGTTGCTGAAGAACGGGCAAGCAAGCAGGCAAACACTGTGCCTTTGACCTGTCGGTTTATCACGCGAAAGGATCTGATGATACGATTATGGGATATATGAGATGGAACGGGAAACGATGGGTTACGGATCGACATGATGGAAGCAAGAGATATTGGTTATAAATAGATGATGGTGGGATGGACCACACCGTAGACCTGTCGGGAGTGAGCAATCTGTTGGCGAGAAGCGTGTCTTGGGTCTGTATTGCATCGTGGTGGGAGCGTTTCGTTGTTTGTTTAATGAAGCTCGTGCCATAGTGATGGAACGACAAGTGTGGATTTTGGAATATACTTGCTTAGTCTGGTATCTCTGGCATCTCAGGTCACTGGTTTCTCTTGACATGTTGTTATTGTCTCGTTGCCCAACTTGAAGTGACCACTCGAATTGAACCCTAACCCTCCCATAACCCGCCTAGCGAACCGAGTCGTCCAAAAGCGGAATGGCGTAAAATAACCTGAGCGCACAGACCATACGTACCTCGATCTGGAGTTCATTGCTCCAAGCGCATTGCCTCCATCTCACTGTGGATGCGCAACCTGGACGACCTTGTAGACATCAAGTGCATTCGTTCAGTTGTGTCAACATTTCACACCCTTCATTCACACCGACGAAACCTTCACCTGTGGACGATCATCATCGAAACCTGAGCGGCTAGAACCATCGGTAGTCTTTCCCATTCACGCTCCAATTTTGGGTATCGAAACTCCTACGTCCTCCCCGGTCTCGCTCCAAGAGACACCTCAACCTACCACTTCCATAATTGCTGCATCAACGACTCGACATTCTGAGCAGTTGACATCCGCTCGGTCACTCGCCCGCAACACCACCACTCCAAACCTACGATATACGACGACGAGGACTACAATAGTCTATACACCACCGAATAATCAACAACAAACTCTTCGTCGTATCGTTAGCCAATCGCCAAGATGAACGCCCCTGATAGGTTAGTTGCTTCCTTTTCTTTGATTTCTTTTCACATGGATGAATGAGCCTTCTGCCTTGGACGACGCGCCTCACGCATAATCTGGAAACCACCCACCTGGATTGCCCTAAATCCCGTAGGGGCGTTCGACAAAAAGCCATAACGACAATGTTCATAACGAGGACATCTATCACACCAAGCCGGACTTGACTGGAATCGGAATTCAACTCAAATCGGCAATGGAACAAATCGACCCGGGTAGACGGACACTCAGCCAGTCCGCCGCATTTCTTCACGTTGCATGTCTACGGCTCACGGTCTACGAGCTCGGTTCCCTCTTCCCCTCTGGCAGGCGGCGTTTGGTTTCTGGTGCCTGGTGCCTATTGTTCTGGCAGAGAAAGCACCAGTGAAAACAAACGGGATGGCTTTCATCTGATCATGGACCGTGGATACAAATGGAAGACAATAGGCAGGCGAGGCGACTGCTGGACCGGACAATCTGGAGTTGGCAACTTATTCACCTTGGACTCACCTCTCCCATGTCAACCTGGAGAGTTGCTGCCCGTCAAAGATATAAAAGGAGGACGACTTCCTCCTCTTACACCACTTACAACAACCACCCTTCAAACCGTCATACCTTTGGACCAGCAAGCAGTCCATCACCACAAGAACTTTAAAACCAGCAAGCAACAAAGCTGTTATTGCGAAGCTCTCAACTTCAAGTCAGCTATCTCCTTCGGTTCAGTCGATAATATCCCAGCGGATATTTTCATGTCCTCTTCATCACCTGGCAACAACAAGGATCAACAAGATGAACGGATCAAATCCCAAGAACAACAGCGAGCCGAACCGGTCCGCCCTTTCCTTTACCTCTCTCTCATCATTTTCTCACTCTCGTAAGGCGATAGGACAACATCACTGACGTTTTATTTAAAAACAGGTTCGAGCTTTTCCTTCTCCAAGATGGAGAGAAGAAGATTGAGGAGAAGGTCTTTACTGGTGAGTTTGAGTCGATCCCACCATCCATCTCTCACCTCGCCATCGCATCACTGTGGGGACAAGAAGAAAGGGGGAGAAAAACGAGAACTAACCATGACCTCACTTACTTGACAGGCATGTCCAACACCTCCGACTTCAAGATCCTCAAGGAGGATCACACCCTCGGCAACCTCCTCGCCGAACACCTCAAGCAGGCCCCTCACGTCTTAATGGCCGGATATAAAAGTACGTTTGTTCTGTGTTTTACCTCCCCTCCCTCTTTCAACATACTTCTTCCCTTTCACCCTCCTCTTCCCCTCTTCATCCGCTTCTCCACCACCTTACAACCCTCACCTCTTTCACCTCCTACTTGAAACCACCTCCCCCTTCATCAAAGAATCATCAAAAAACAACCTACATAATAGAAACAACAACTAACAAAAACCACCTCCAGTCGCCCATCCTAATGTGCCGGAAATGATGATCCGTATCCAGACAGACGGAAGCATCACCCCTCGCGAGGCCCTCGTCGGCGCTTGCAAGCAGCTCGTGGCCATGTACGGCCAGCTGGGCCGCGAGTTCCAGAAGGAGCTTGCGCTGCGCCAGTACGCTGATCAGGGCGAGCAGGGCGGTGGAAATGGTGGTGGTGCGAATGGTGGTCATTATTAAGGGTCGTTTGGAGGTCCTTGGTCCTGGTGACTTCTATCTCCAGGTGGCCAGAGACTCCCACCTGCCTGATCAGGTCGTTGACTTTGGACGGACGGGGAGAGGTGTGGTGGCCGTGGCCGTGGCCGTGGGGAATTCAGGAATGGTGAACATTGATGGTGAAAATGGTTAGCTCATTATCTTTGCTGGTCGTCATTCAAATCGGCGTTTAGGGACTTCTTTTTACGGTTGCTCAGTCAAACAGGTGCGGGCGTTACGATAAAGACATGGTATATGGAAAAAAAGGATTTTCATAGATATCCTCTTGAGCTCTCTCTTTGTTGTATCTCAGGTTTCTTGGGGGAATTGAGAGCATGCCTGGATTTCCTTGAGCAGTTGAACGACAAAAGAATGACCATATGGTGTGGTGTGAATGGGAGTGACGAAGTTGAGTTTTCTGAATATTGTCTTTGCGCTCATCTCATTTGCTGCTGGCTTTCATAATCATAATTCATCATGGTCGTCAAGATAATGAGTAACAAGTTCAACGGCTTGGGTTAAAGATGCCATGACAAGTACGAAACCACGCCAAGACACCATAAACATGATATGTTACAGAAACACAGAAACCCAACATGAAACCAGGGAGTCATAGCATTCAAACGATTTTCAGTACCACTGTCTGAGAGCATGCTAGCAATTCCTCAAGTCTCAGTTTTCAGCTTTCCCTTCTCACGTACACATCCATCTTTTAATCAACATGCCCAGCACCCCCAAACGAAGTCATTCAGAATAAAGAAAAGAAAAAAAAAGAAGTTCGAAGATATATTAACAATCGAAGCCAGCCTAGCCTTGTGCTAACAAAAAGCGATTCTTTTTTGATAGTAGTTGGGCCGGCTAAGAAGCAAACTGGAATGGAATCATGACGCCGTTAAAAACTCTCTAAAAGTGGTGGTTAAGTCCCTGAGACCTATGTGCCAAAGTTGTGTGCTGTCTGTCTGTTGTGCTGCCGCCTGCCGCCTTCTGCTTGCTGCCTCGTGCTGCCCTGTTCATGTCCTTGTCCGTCCTCTTGTCCTGGTTTTGACGTATATAAGACCGGCGCGGCAAACAAGCCCCTGTTCAGCCTTTTCCCCTGCTACCTTTCACTTCCAACTCCCTCCAATCGCGTGATGACGGATTTTCCAGCTTCGTACATGACTTTCACACAGAACAATGCCCGTGGCCTTGAGCTCCAAAATAAAATGAACAACACGCCCGAAAAGACAGCTCTCCTTGTGAAGACGTATTACCGACTTCTGGATGACCCTACTGAGCTTTGCCTCTCGTGCATCCCGGGTCGTCGCTCCCTTCTATCACCATCCTGCAACTTCAAAGAATCCAACCTCTTTTGATTATCCTCCGTGCCATCTACTTCTTCTAGGCGAGGCAGCGGGTTCACAGTGGTGCGAGCTGGGAGAGAGCTGGTGCCATTGGTTGCTCCACTTTCTGCTTTCCTCTGCTTCGCGAGTTCTTCGAGTCGAGCCCATTTGCTCTGGCGATGAGCTTCCCTCGCAGGGGCGTTGCTTTGGTTTTCCGTGTACTCGTGAGAGCAATCGTCGAATAGCTGCGGGTTGATCTCCATAAATAGCTTCATGGCGTTATATACCATACCGTGGATGGTTCTATTACCGGTTAGTCGTGATACATCAAACACTTTTTCCTGCTCAAACACGTACCTATTCCAATGTCCCTTGGAGTTCTCATATAGAGGAGCGAACATGATGGGGAGGATGATCTCGACATTGTCGCTCACTAGGTTGCAAAAGTACTCATTGTTCCAGAAGTATAGGGCTCTCTCGGCGACCTGGAAGTGCGGGCTGGCAACCGATTTGGCAAGCTGATGGAACAGAGGCTCTTGGACCTTGGCGAACTCAGCCGGGTCCATGACCTCGAAGATGTCTTCAACCTCGTTGAGGAACATGACCTCCTTGGTGCTGTTGACCTTGGGCCAATAGCGGAGAAGCCCGAGAACAACCTAAAACAAATGTTAGCTTAGAAAAGGTCGCAAAGACATGGTATGTCACGTACCTCTTCTGTCAAGGAAGCATCCTTCTCTAGGAACTGCACGATGCAGTACGCCAGCTGAGGATGGTACATGCTCAGACTCTTGACCTTGTGAAGAGGCAACAGCACTCTAGTAAGGAAGAGCTTGTGCTCCTCCTTGAGAGGGAGCGCAAAACCGTTGATGATGGACCCAAGAATCTCGAGCAGTTCGGCGATACCGTTGAATCTCTCGGTTTCGTACGTGAACTGGAAAAAGACGTTGTTGATAGAGCGGCGGATGAAAGACCTCAGATTGAGGAACTTGCCGTAGATGCGATGCAGAGTCGTCTTTAAGAAATCCCGTTCTCTAGGGTCCTCGGAGTCGAAGAGCTCGAGGAGTTGAAGAACGAAACTATGGTCGATATACGCCTTGGCAATGTTGGTGTTGAAATCTTGACTTTCAATGAACCGGAGGAAGAACTCATAGACAACTTGGATATGCGGCCATGCAACCTCCAGGACAGGCTCATCCTCTTCCGGATCGAAAGCTTCACCCTGCGGGTTCATGGGAGGGGGAATTGGGCGGAACAGGTTCTTTGCAAACATCTCAACCACACGCGGATACATTGGCTCAGTGATGACTTGCCGGTTATTAGCGACATAATCCAGCAGCTCGTGGAGGGCCAAGCGCTTGATCTCCTTGGACTTCATGTCGGCACTAGCATCATTGAAGTCAAAGATGACGTTGCACTGCTCAATCTTCTTCATGAACAGATCCTGGCGGTGGTTGGGCGCCACCTCATGGAAGCCCGGGAGCTTCTCGAGCTCGCGATGGGCTGAGATGTCGAATCGCGACGAGTTCTGCCTCTTTGGCGTCCTGAGCCCTTCCAGGACATCTTTGGGGGTCTGGTGTAAACGGTCGAACATAAGCGACTTCTGTCCGGCTTTTGGAGGAGCGAGATCGTGCGGCATCGTTTCCGCGGCACCGGGAGGTGGGACATGCTACGACAACCAATCGTCAGTATTTCCTTGGCCAAGTACGGCAATCCGAGGAGCTTCTTACCGGCGCGCTGGGGCTGATTATGACGGTAGGAGGAAGGGTGCCGTGGCGAACAGGAGTGCTGCCGCCGTTGGCGCCCTGTTGCTGCCCCCCGATACTGCTGAATCTATCCGGTACGCCAGGGTTTGAGCTGCCGCCTTGAGGGCCGAGCATGGAATTTCCGTGGTCGCCATGGGCCGCGTTGTTAGGCGGCAATGGCTTGTTCCGGTTGTCATTGACAAGTGTCGAGGTGGACGATGAAGGGGTGAGAACGGGCGACTGGGTGGCCTCGCGGGAGCCTTGGGAGTTGGGGGAAGCTGTTCCGTCCTTCGCATCCTTATTCTTCTTGGACTTGGAATCCTTGTCCTTCGTCCTCGAGAGCTAGCACGACGGGGTAGCATTAGCGATCCATTCCAACGGGACAGCCTAGTGCAGGCACAAAAGACCTAGACTTGACTTACGACTCTCTGGCTGAACCGCTTCATCTTTGAGGACAACAGTTTCTCTGCCTGTGGGGCGAGTGAAGGCTGCCCGACCTGGTGGTGGAGGGGTAATGAGGGCGCGGCGATAGAATGATAGCTGGATGCGAAAAGGGGGTGGCTAGCCGAAGGCTAGGATGTGTGCCGAACAGCTCGCGGGTTGGAGGCTGCGATGCCAACGGGCCGGTCTTTCCAGTGAAGCTCTACGTCCCGCCTGGAAGTCGAAGAGGAGGGGTGCAGTGCGTCAGAACGAACTTCCGACCACAAGCCCGACTGTTGCCTGGCAGTATTATTGGGGACGACGCCGCGTTGGATGAGGGCGAGGCCACGGCGTGTCAATCGAGTTGTGTGGATGCCCGACGGCCGATTGAATGGTAGCCTTGGTAGGATGCTTTAATGCTAGGGGTGTCGGCGAGTCTGGGAAGCGCGCTCGATGGTGGCAGCAGCAACGGCTACAGCAGCAGTAGCAGGGTGAAATGAGGGCGCACGGCGAACTGGCGGAGTAAAGGAATGATTGCCGCGCGGGTCGGATGACAAGTCAAGGTGACGACAACAGCGCAGGGTGTCTCGTCGACGACGGGCGTGCTGGCGTGGTAGGTGTTGCTGTAGGGACGTTGCCGGATGGGAGTGGGAATTGGTGCTTCCTCCAGTGTGTGTTTTGGGACTTTGGGGGGATGGAAGCGAATGCCAGAGAGAGGGACGAACTTCCGCTTGCTGGTTCGAGGCGCGAGACTCCGGAGAGTAGGGTGCTGTTAGAGATTCTGGTAGCGCCAGCACCAATCCGCTAAACAAGCCAAGAAGTGGAAGTCTGAATGGTAGGTCTACTGGTCTACTGCCAGGATGTTGCTGCGGGGCTGGATGCAATCGCGGGAGCGGGACCCAAATCCGAGTGTGAGGGTGCCAGGTGCCAGGTGATGTGGCTGTTTGTCCAATGTCCCTTGTCGCTTCCACTTTTGGGTGAGTGTACAACGCCGAGTCGAAGAGTTGTGAGAGAGACTCGGACGGGCAGTCTGGAGCTGCTCACTCAACTTCCAACTTTGTTACCTCTAGGTAGGTTGCTGGGGGCCCGAGCGGTGTGTCCTGTGGCTGTCAAGGTAGAGGTACGTAGCAAAGTCGTGGACAGACGCAAAAGTAAATGGGAGGGTGATGATCGCCTAAAAAGACCCCGGAACCTCCAAACAGGTTACTAAGGGCCTTATTAGCTTAAAAGTCCAAGGGTATAGTCGAAAATAAAATGGACGGTTGTTGTTTACGATGGTTCTTAACAATGGTACACGCAATAACATGCAGAGTGAAGAAGGGCTCGAGGCTGAAACGGCACGCTTTCTCTCCTATGTTGTAGCTCGGGTTCGGAAAGTTGGCAAGTTGACAAAGTACCGTCCCAGGGGAAGCTGATCTAGATACAGCGGCGCGCTTGCGTTGGGCTGGAGATGATCACTTCAACGGGGCAAAAGGACGTCCAGGGAATGGAAATGTGATGGCGAGGCTGAAATGTTATTGCTGGTGTGCTGTGGAAGCGGATGTCACCAGGCAATTCCAATGGAGGTGTGTAAGCTAAACTATCATTGTTCTATCAGTATCTGCTCTTAATTGCGAGCGAGAAGTATGGACTTCCCGAGCACAGATGTTAGAGTAATGTTATATGTCAAGCACAACAGGACCAGTCTAAACCGCCCGCGATGCGTCCATGCTCAGAGGTGGCCCCAGTCTTGGTAATTACAGGTGTCATGGTGTCCACTTGAATGAACTGCAGGCGTTCATTTAGCGCCATGCAGGGTGTCTGGCCGGCCCATTTCTAGTGCTCCCCTCAGGTCCTTCCCTTTCGCGCCTCATTTGTTTGGTTCAGGATTTCCGTGGTTTGGATATAAATCAACGAACTTCTTTGAACAATGCATGTGATATGGCTTGGTTGGTAATGAATATCTCAGGCTCGTTTGATGGTTGAAAGAAAAGAGCGAATCAAAGTCATACACTCGCGTTACGGCATAAACCTTGAAGGGCATGCACACAGACTGGAAAGAGCAAGCCTCAATAACAAATAATGTACCATGTGTTCTCTCACTATGCGCACTGTCCTCGTGAAACATTTTCGCCGCGAAAACCCAAACAATTTCAACTTTCCTGCATAATCCTCACTGTGCATCTCCATTTATTGACATGGCCAAAACAATTCAAACTTCAACATCACGGCCTTTTCCCACGGAGATGATGATGAAGCGACAACGACACTAAAACTTTATCCTTGCAGCGCTTACGGGCAATTATCAGCTGTAATACTCAAGTTCAATCATCAATCCATATTTTATGCGCAATCACCGACATCTCCGAATGTCATGATGGACGAGCTCAACGATCAAACAGAACATGCGCCCAGCTACCCAGTCCCTGCTCGGAGATTGGGGGCGCTTGAGCATCCCATGATAATCAAAAATGTGGACAAGGCTATGAACACATTTCCTGCACACTACTCACTCGAGGCTGTAAGATAGATTTACCTTCTCTATCACGTACTTGTTCGAGTTTAGTGCTGACAATATCCTCAGATCGTGGACTCATCCAGCCCTCAAGTATCCATCCCACTTTATCTACGGCACAGTGACCCGACAGTGAGGCCAATTGTCTCGCACAATGCTCTCACCCACAATGTTGTCGTCAAAGTCACGGTTCCCAAGCGCACAGGGCGGAAGCGAAAACGTGGAACTGATGGCCCCTTCGAGGGTCCCGTTGTCGACAACAACGCGAATGAAGAAGTCTTCTCTCGAGACAGACTAGACGCCCCTCGTATCCTCCGTCGAAAGCTCAGCGACAATGTAGGGAAATACACCGTCGAGCCCATCGGCGTCATCACCAACACACACCGCTACCGCGGCCTCGCCGACTTCCAGTACGCCATGGGCAACTCCCCCTTCATGTCCCGGTTCGTCGACCAAGTGCTGCCAGGCGACTTCGCCAAGCTCAAGGAGTTCGCCATCCAACCGGGCATCGAGTCCGGGAAGAACATCGACCTGATCCCTCCACCCAACTTCACCCCCATGAGCCTGCCCTTCCAATACGGCTACGCCCAGAACCCGTACACTAAGGAAATCAGTCCCGGCGCCGCCGGCCAAGCGGACGACGACGGCGGCAACTCCGACACCGACTCCGAGGCCGAGTTCCGGCGCGTGGTCAACGTGACCTCCCGTGTGCCCGCAGCCGGCTACTTCATCGCGCACGACGAGTACCCGGTCCCCTCCGCGCCGCGGCGCCAGCCCAACCTGGCCGACCCACAAGTCGCTCTTATCATGAAGGAAATGTGGGCGGCCATGGAGGAGCGGCCGATCTGGACGCGACGGAGCATGTGGAACCGGCTGGGCTCCAAGTTCGCCTCTTTACCAAAAAGCGGTTCTTTGGTGCGCCACTGCCTGCAATACGCGGGCTACCAGTTCAAGGGCGGGCCATGGCGCGACGCGCTGGTCAAATACGGCCTCGACCCCCGTTCGGACCCGAAATACCGCATCTATCAGACCTTGATCTTCAAGCTGCACAAGACCCGCATCGGTACCGTCGGCCGCGAGTGGAAGGCCGTCCGCCGTTCCGAGCTCGGCGTGACTAACTTTGGCAAGTACTGGAACAGCTACGGCGAGAGCGCCAACCTGGGCCGGGGGCCGGCCGAGCGCCGCTCGCGCGAGACGCACGTGTTCACGGGCGAGTCGTTCAGCACCGACGGCAAAGTCTGGCAGGTGTGTGACATCACCGACCCTCTCCTCCGTCGACTCTTCGAAAACGCCGAGGTCCGGCCCGAGTGCGACACCGAGATTTCGGGATTCTACCACCGCGTGCTGTGGTCGGTGGCGAAAGCCATCATGAAGTGCAAGATGCTCGCCATCCGGTTCGGCCGCACGCTGTCGGACGACGATTTCGGGTGCACGCTTGAGGCTGTGAAGGGTCCCAACGATGGCGGGGATGGCGGGTCGGGGACTAGTATCGGAATCACCTTGCCTGATCTGCAGCTTACGGCCAAGGAGTGCGAGCAGCTGAGGGGGAGAAATAAAATCAAGCCGGGCCTCAAGCAAGGGCGTGATCGGTGGGAGGAGAGGAAGAAGAAGACGCATTATAGGATGAGAATCCCGCTGAAGGAGGTGGAGGAGCGCGAGGCGGAGAAGATGGCGATTTTGTTGGGGATTGGACTTAAGCCGCGCGAGAAGAGAAGGCGGGCTCCGGCTGATGGGGGCGCTGGTCTGGGACCTTCTACCTCTGTTTCTGTTGTTCCAAATACGGAAGCAGATGAGGTACCACTTGACCCGGCGCTGGCGAGTATCGGAGGAGAGTCTGCCCCGGGTGATGCCGCCACTTCCACAACCGACAAGAGACCATCACCTGCCGCCGTCGATGGCAAGGACCAAACCTCTACCACCAAGCCACAACCTCACCATGACGGGGAAGACGAGGAAGATGGCGAAGAAGAAGAAGAAGTCCAAGCCCCCAAAATCCTCCAAGACATCTTCGAAGACAACGAAGACGAAGAATACGAAGGTCTTTCCGAAGAAGAAGAAGGCGACTTTAGTGACGGCGACCTTCTCGGGGACGAAGATGATGACGAAGATGACGAGGGTGTTTACGACGAAGACGACGAAGAGGAGGATGGATACGGCGGCTATAGGACCGATGCTGGCTACCGTACTGACGGGGGCTACCAAACCGATGGGGGTTATCGGACTGATGGTGGCTATCAGACTGAGGGAGGTTACGGTTACCGGACGGATAAGGAACTTGGTGACGAGGAGGACGAGGAGGAGAGTGAGGAGGATGAGGACGAAGAAGGTGGCGAGGGTGGTGAGGGTGAAGGTGAGGAGAGGGGAAGACCTCGTCATAGGCAGCAGCAGGCCCAGTGGGATGAAGAGGATGTGGACATTGACGAAGAGGATGAGGAGGAGTATAGCGACTATTAATCGCTTCTTTGGCTCTGGCTTTTTGTCTACCTTGGTTTGCTACTTGGACTTCATTCACCAATAGCTTTAGAGGGTAGCTAGGTATCTGTCTACTGGTTTTCTTGCTGCGCTCATTCGCGTCTTGAAAGAGGCTGGATGTTGAGAGCCTTTGTGCAACAGTGGCTTATTGAACTGAATGCTTCAAGGATACTTTCATTCAGAGACAACGTAGAACAACAAGAGAAACAATGTGTCTTACCGTGGGAATTCATGTGACAAGCAGGAAATATTACTAGGTAGACATCAAAGGATGATGAAAAAGAAAAAGAAACATACAACACCAGGGATTCGCTGGTCGTCACCGACCCAACTACTAGTCTGGCCCTCACTGGCTTATCTATGGGAGAGCGGACGGGATCCCGAGTTTTCCAGTGGGTATGGTCGTATGTGTTTTTCTGTTGCTCGTGTAGAGCTTATATTGTTTGCGTTGCCTACTGGTATCCTCGGCGTGTCCTCATTATCGACTCTCCTCAGCCCACACCAACCATACATCGAGACCATGAAAGATTGATATTTTTCTTCTCAAGTACATTGCTCCTTGATCTCCGTCCACCATCAGCAACCATGTCCTTCCATCACCCCCCTTACTCAACTAACTCAACCTAGCAAAACATAACCTGCTTGCTCACGTACTCATCACGCCCAACCACCACCCCACGGGGCACCACCACGTTGCCCTCCATAACCCCCACGACCATAATCTCCTCGTCCAGCTCCTCCACCTCCCCGTCCACCTCTGTAACCCGATCCGTTCCCTCCTCCATAGTCTCCTTCGCGTCCCTGCTGCTGCTGGTGTTGCTGATAGTCGCGCGGCTGGTGTTGAGAATAGCCTTGATAATGACGACCCTGGTGCTGCTGAGTCTGATGGTACTGGGGTTGATGCTGCTGATGCTGCTGATGCTGCTGGTGCTGAGCATGGTGGGGAGGTTGGTTCGAGTGCGGTGGCGGCCAAGCACCGCCGGGAGGGGTAGCGAATGGGGGAGGATGGTGGGGAGATACACCCATCGGGCCACCGGGCGGGAAGAAGTTCGGAGGCGGCGGCGACGAGGTGGTGATGTGCGGCGGAGGTGTTGGATGTTGAGGATGCTGAGGGTATTGATGAGGCGGGCCGGGCGGCGGCGGCGGCCATTGGCCTCCTTGATAGTTTTGCGGAGGGGGTGGAGGGGGCGGGACTGGGAAGCCGGGGAATTGGTGAGGTTGTCCTGGGAGAGGAGGGACAGGGACAGGAAAGCCGATGGGGGGCGGGACCGGGTGGAAGTTACCGGCTGGTTGTTGGTTGGGCGGTGGCGGCGGCGGCGGCACGAAGACACCCGGGTGCTGCGGTGGGCGAGGCGGCATCCCCGTGGGAAAACTGGTAAGCGGTGGAGGAGTATGGTAGGGTGGTTGATGTTGTCCTCCTCTAAGTCTAGCAGGGGACTTGGAGCGACTTCGCCCCCGGGAACCGTACCTTGGACTCCCCTGTCGGAAACCTGGACGGCTCGTTGACCTTGATCTGGATCTAGACCTGTATCTACCCCGTGAGCGAGACCTGGAGCGACTGCGTGAATCGTAGCCACGACCACGTCGGCTCCTATCCCGGCTTCGGCTCCGGCTCACGCTGCGATCTTGACTTCTTGATCTAGTCCGGTTCCGATACCTTCTTTCTGGCGACTCTGACAACCGCTGACGTTTGAAAGCAGGTCTAGCATCAGACCCCCGGCTCGAGTCTCTGCTCCGGCTGGGGCTGTATGAGCGCGATCTTGACCTCGATGACCGTGTTCTTTCTCGAGTTCGCGATCGGCTGTCGTTGCCCGAAGCTCCCCGCTGATTTCGCTTCTTCATTTTCTCGCAGAAATTTCGAGACCAGCCGTAGTAGGTTTCACCTCCAATGACCTCGTCAGTGATTTCGTCGGTCTCTATGACCTCTCCCATCTGACCAATTTCTGGTGTGGGCCCATCAAGGTTCGCGGCATCCTTGGAGAAGATGTTGTCAACATCGACGAGCAGTTTCTTAACCGCCTCCACGAGTGTCTTTTCTGCCGGGCCTGCGGACAAGACAAGGGGCTTGATCATGTCGGGGTTCATGGGCCTCGTAGAGTTCGGTTCCAGGACGGGCATCCAGTTGCCTGCCGGCAAGTCGTACCATGGTATGGACGGATCGCCGTGCATGGCTGGCATGATAAAAGGAGCTGCTTTTACGGGCTTGGGTACTGAGCTGGTAATTGTGGCAGTCGGCTGCGCAGTGTTCTGGACAGAAGCATTCGATGCCGGCGCTTCTTCTACGGCTACCCGTAGCTGCTTGATGACAGCCTCTGAGAAGTAACCCTTTTCCTCCCATAGTGAAATCAAGTCCTGGATTTTGCGAATATGCTTCGGGCAGTTGGTGAACGAAGAGGCGCTCCTGACCAAAGCGGGAAGCGCCTGTTCAAGCTTCAGGGCGAAGCTGTCATCGTGGTTGCGGAACTTGACATGGTAGAGGATGTCATTGAGAAGGTAGAGGGCATGGAGACGTTTGCGCTTGACCGACGTCTCACGACCTCTCTTCTTCTCGCTCTCCGTGAGGTCCTTGACAGGGGCCCGGCCATACGAGTTGACGAGTGCGACCAGGTACTTGCAAAAGGGAGCGATCCGCATAGAGGACGGAACCAGGTTGGTGAGAGCCCATTGCTTGCATTTCTGAGCATACGGCGCGGAGCAAAGAGATATGCCGCACAACTTAGCAATTGGTCTTATAGACAAGAGGTGTATTGTTCATTGAGCATGTGTGTTCAAACCTGGACATTGGAGGGCGAGCACTCGGCGGTGGCCGTGTTCAGCAACGCGAGCGTTGACTCGATCTCGTCGCGAGAACAGGACTGCGGGTCCGCTCGAAAGAGGGCGCCTGTAAGGGCCGCTTTGGCGACGATCAGCTCTGCCGACGTCGACGCCATGGCGAGGGAGTCGGGATAGAGAATATTGTTTTCTGATGTAGTGTCGTATGTGTGTTGCGATACTGAGTCTTGGAGAGAAAGTCGTGATATAAAGTTGTGAGACGTCCGAGCGCGCAGCGTAGAGGCAGCGATGGTGAAAGTGAGATGGAGTTGATGAATAGGAAACCGTAAACGCAAAAGGTGGAATGAACTTGCAGTCGATTGGGCAAGAGGCTCGTTGCTCTGACAAAAGCAGCCACATGTGCAGCGGAACCTGCATTAATTTATGCATCTAAGCCTGTTACGGTAAGTACATTTGTAAGTAATTATGCACTACTCACAAAGTGGTCAAAGCTCTGCTTGTGCTCTTTAAACAGTGGCGTCACTGGTCGCGCCGGACGATTTCGGCTTCGCGCCGGGTATACTTTTTTGCATCCATGGACGCAAAGTACAGAGCTTATTCCGACAACCCGATGATCCCATGGAACTCTTCGATTGGAAACTGAGAATATGAGACGAGGCCCAGTTGTAGCCCGCCAGCTAAGCAGCATCGAAACACCGCGAGTTCAATCTACGTCGAATCAAAACCAACCAGCCGCATTCCCGTCCCTAACTTTTGGAGAGACCATAGTCCCTTGCTGTCGTATTGTACATGTGTATATCTTCTGCTCCTTTTTTCTGTTCCCTTTCGAGATCCAACTTAGGAAAATCGATCCCCCTTCGGGCTGGAGTATGGCACGCTAGCTTCGTACTTGCTTTTCTCAAACACTCTTTCGCGCTCGGTCGAAGGCGCATGTCTCGTCGGCGCCGGATCGCTGCTCGATTCCATGCTGGGTGAGCCAGCCGTGTCCGTCCGTGCCGGAGAGCCGTTGTTGGTGGCGGATCCGCCCATGGCTGACGAGGAGAGGGGCTGGGATGGAACGTTCTCCGAGTACTCGAGAGAGCTGGCCATGCTCTTCTTGCGGCGCATTTCCTCGATCTGGTCACGGCGTGCGGCATTGATCTCCTTCTTGGCGAAATAGTACGCGGCGGCGCCACCTGTGCAATTGCGGGAGAGCGTTAGTTTCTGCTCCCTTCCCTTCGTTGTCGTGTTATTGTCCGAGAGGAACGGTTTGCGACGTACCAACGCACAAAGAGCCCCAACCGAACCTGTGAGTTCGGGGTCCAGGTTAGTCAACCGGCCATGAGGATTTATTGATTTCGGCGACGGCGTGGTTGTGTCGCGGCGGACGGCGCGCTCACCAGAAAGACTTGACCTAGATGAAGGGAAAAAGGTATGACGTTAGCTTGGCTTCTTGCTTGCTATGACAGTTGTTTGGATGTTGCGCCCGAGAACCTACGGTGTTCATGTTTGCGGTATTCGGTACGATCGGTCTTGAATCGAGTGACTGTTTCTCGGGGAGTTCAGGAAAGAATTAGAGTTAAAACCTAATTCGAGGTCGCTTCTTTAGTCTGGACCCTGGGAGTTGTCGATAGTATCCAGTCTCAATGGAGTGATGTGATGGATAAGAAGCGCAGGCTGCACAGACCATGTCGAACGATGCAAGATCCTGGCAGGCAGCATGCTTCCGGCAGGCAAGTGCATGTTGCATTACTTGGATCATGGTCCAAGTGCACAAGAATATTCCTTCTCTCACCACCGTTGTCCCTTCCGCTCACTTGGCTGATACCCTCAACACAGCAATCTGGTTTATACCTCCATATGATAAATCATGACATTCGAATATACTCAAATCTATCTTTCAAGAAGTCCGCGTGGTCCCATAGTAAGGGAATGATGCCAGAGTGATCACTTTATTCGGGCCAATGCCCCGTCTTGCTCAGTTGACCCACAGTTCCACCTCCATTCAGGGGTTTGTTTACATTCTGTACGCTAAGAGAGCGTCTTTCCTCGCCAGCTGTGAGGTACTTCATCATCTGAGATGAAGGATATGAAGGGATTCTCCGTCGATTTCACTTTCCCAGTACCCGACCAAACGCATGGCCGAAAAGGAAAGGGTGATTGAGCTTTACCTGCCTACATATGAGTATCTTGCAGACCTAACGGGATGGGACCCTGTTGCGCCCGTGTCTCTCACTTCCATTTGCTTCGCTGACTTCCCTCCCTTTAGGCCCAGCTAGAGAAGACTTTCAAACAACCGCAGTTTTGTTCTCGGAAAGCCACTGTACTGATATCTTACACCACGTATTCCTCTCTACCCCAAGCGTGAGGCAGAATTTGACCATGAACATGATCATCAACTTCACCAGTTCAAGTTTTCGACCTCATTTTCTCCCCTCAGCACACTCTACGTAAAGCTTGGGGATCTCGGATCGTTCATCGAACGCCTCATGGAAAGGCTGCCTAAGAACTGCCTAAGCTAGCAAGCCTCGATATTGACACATTAGACTGTGATGGGGCTGTCTACACATGCCTCTCAGTGCCAATGTGGGAAAGCAGACTTCCTGGGCTCACACGGTCGCCATTGCATCTACCTCACCTGACCCGTGGCTGATGAGAGCAACGCGAGGGGGGGCATCATATGTGGCGATATGGTCCCTGACGGACATGGTCGAAACCGGTGAATGGGTGACCGAAGAGACCTGACGGAGATAACAACGAAGCAAGAACCCTGAGACTCCCAAGTGAGCTGCCAGCTGGTCTACCACTTAAGGTCTCTGCAATACAAGTTTCAAACGCTTATAGAAAGTTATTGGACGCTCCATGGAGTATGACATCCGTTTGGGAGAAAGAAGAGCTTGCCGGTAGAAAACTGTTGGATGGCGAAATACAAAGCCTTGAAAGGCATATATGTTGGGAGCATGTTGCAACAATGGCCCTGCTGGCTGACACCAGTCTGCTAAAGACTCTAAAGCTCGGCTTCGAGGCGAGAAACGGGCTGTGTTAGCACAACATTTGTGTCTGTTCACATGCAGTCGTGTTCTTGCATAGACTATCGAGAACACGATCGTATTGCACAGCCATTCCGGCAAAGATTTGTGACGTTTCTAGGAGCCCAAAATGGATGAGGGTGTATATAGATCGCTCACATGGCATTTGGTTAAACTGTTGATAGGTACACGTCAATGAATGCCCTATGAGGCTAAATTGGACACAGCCTCACTCTATCGACGTCTACACCAGGCAGCTATCCCACCCAAACCACCACAAGACTCCATTGCAAGTTTGGGCGTACTCTCACATATTTTTTTCTTAATATAAAAAAGACGCCGCTCTGCTTGAGTTCTAGCAAGCAGATCTCCATGCAACGAAGTATCTCAAGGTCTCAACAGCCCCGAAGCCCTCATCAGAACTCACTCATTGTGTATCAAGTCACAGATTGTATCAATCGCATCATCACAATGACTCCATCACCTTCGCCGACATCATCTTCAAGGAAACGCAATCCTCGCGCAAGGAGCACTGCATCCGTCCACTCCAAAGAAGCTGCATCGACTAGCCTGCCAGCAAATCCACCTCTTCGCTCCTCATCACGCCTTAGAGAGAAGAGACAACAAGCGGCCGCCAAAGCTGAAGCAAAAAGCGTCGAAGCTATGCCGACGAACGACATGAAGAAAACAGAGTCGACCGATGCTCCTAAGAAGAAGTCCGCGCCTCCCAAGACCAAAACGAAGGTGTCCGCCAAGCCTGCTCCTCGCAAGGCGGCCTCCGAGTCCGAGCCCTCCACGAAGAAAACAGCGTCCAAGATTAAGAAGACGAAGCCTCGGAAGAAGAAAGCCATAAAAGAACGAGAACGTTGGCCTGGAGAGAGGACGTTTGATTATTTTCCAGACATATGGTAACTCGTTACTTGCACATATTGGCGTTGGAAGGAACTTGGGGCAAGATGGTGGTTAGGAAGCGGACATGATGATCCTGAAGGGAATTAAATGTTGTTGTTACTGAACACCATATGCTACAAAAGAAAGTCAAATCGTTCAGTGAGTTTTCTAGAACTCTTGTCAGGAAGCTTGTCTGGGCCGCTGGCGGTTTCACCTGTATGGTCAACTCGGGGGGGCTTCCTTAGTTGTTATGTACGGTTATTGAGAGGGGGGGAACGGGATACTTGGGAAGTCGGGCAGTCAGCTTAAACATAGACGTCTGGTCGGGAACAACTTGGAATGGCGGAATGAAGGCATTGAGAAGACGGATCAGCAATCCTTTAATTCAAATATCAAATCCCCTTCCGCTATGTTGTTACATCGTTCTTGAACCGAAAAGGGGAAAGGAGGAAACATTGAACCTGAGGGACTCGGACTACCCCATCATGTTTTGGATACCAAGGGGAACGCTGCTCGAAAACCACCTAAACTCGCGGTACCTGCATTTGTTGCAGTGAAAACCAACCGTCGGGTTCGTTGCTTTTGGATCCCGCCGTAGAGGTGCAATGCTTTTCGTCCCGTTCCCTCCTATCACTCGTTTGTCGAATGAAGAAGGAAAGCTGAAACAAAGAATTGTAAACTTGATGACCAACAACCAAAGACTCTTCACAACACGATATGGAGACACTGGAATGTCTTTCTGTTGTTTCTGACAGTGGACACTTGCCATGTTTGCTGATTGAACTGCCAAAGTGGGGTCCTATTTAGCGCAAGGGACACAAATGGGTCCGTACGGTACGGTACGGTACGTACCTTCCGCTTGGAACCTGCCGCGGACCCTGTTGCGATTGCAGTACCCCTTGGGCCCCCGCGGGCCGCTGATCTTCAGTGTCCAGTCTCGACCTTCAAACACTTCAACCAAGGAACAGAAGGGCAGCCGGTTCGCAGCCGGCCCAGCCCCCAAAAAGGGCGAGTCCACAGCGCAATCGTCATCTCCAAACAGCCTGCAAACACGAGCCGGACACAGCCCCAAAGTGCCCCCCCAGATCCCCCACCGTCCGAGCAGAATACAAGACGACAGGGGAGATCCAATTGTGCGCCAGTGTCATCCATCTCCAGCTGCCAGCGCCAGGAGCAATCCACAACTTGAAGTCAACCCAGACGCATTTCCCAACCGGGCCGCCCTTCGCTCCCTCCAGACTGTTGAATTCGATTACTCAAAGTGTTGCTCTGCGCCAAACGGTCTACCTCTAACCACGGTCCTTCATTTTAACCCGATTTTTAGTTTATTTTTTTGGCGCCAATCCAGACCCCAGAGCCAACGCGCCTCGCGACAGCTTCAACGCTCGTTATCCCCCCCGTCTACGTCTACAGTCTCCGCCCGTGCCCATGTCCGCCTAGGCCCCCGGTTCGAGGTCCGAGTCTGATGAAAGAGCCCACCGGTTGTCGTGGATAGTATATGGATGGGCACAGCAACCCCGAGCTTGCTGTTGCTCGTCTCGGTTGATCTTCCGCCTTCGCCGCCGTCATGGACCCTCCGGCTAGCAAAGATGGGCCTGATGGCTCATCCCTTGTGAGTGTCTATCCCGTCTCCGGAGGCCCCCCTTCCCCGGATCCGGACCCGGGCGCCGTCCGCTATAGGCGTTGGGTACCGGATACCGGATACACGGCGACATGGAAGGACAGGCTGACTGACCGCTGCACTAGAAACCAGTCTCGTCGCTCCTGGCGAAATTCGAAAACATGAACAAGGCTGGCGACACCCAGCAATCATCCAGTTCCAGCGCCAGAACGACATCCCCTGCGCCCAAACCCGACCGGCTACGGGACCCGAGTCCTTCAGGGGCACGCGAACCCCCCGCCATCCCGACGAGACCCAAGGACAGGGCGAACATCCCAAGTCTACAGCCGCAGTACACTGGTGTCAGTGTCGCTAGTACTGGTTATTCTAGCTCGCCAATCCGTTCCGTGCCTCCGCCGATATCCTCGTTGGGTCCTCGACCGGCGCAACCTCCTTCCCTCAACGTTCAACCGCCCCAATCACCACCGAGCCGCAATGTAGATGGTGTGGCGGTCGGGGAGCGCCCTTCTTTCCTCCAGACCGATTCGCTCGTTAAAGCCGCGTCGCCTGCCACCGCTAGCAAGCAATTCAAGATACCGAGTCGTCCTATTACACCGGCTACCTCCGATCCGCAAAGATCGCCTCGACTTGCCGCTACACAGCCTCCGTCCCCTCCCCCTCCTCGACGATCGGGCGAATTACAAAGGCCCCGGGACGTTGAAAAGCCCAAACCGGTCCCGCCGCCCGTCAACAGGGCGGAAAAGCCGGTAATTCCTTCGCGCTCCTCGGTTCAGATCGAGAGAAGCCAGGCCTTGGATATCAAGACTCGTACCCCGGAAAGAATCTCGCCTTTCAGCAGTCCGCCTAGTAGCAATGGCACACCTGACGAAGATGACTCCCCACCAATGCTACCCGCGCGACCAAGAGCGCAACAACAGAGGGAACCAAACCCGGAGGGACTTCAGAGGTCGCGGACCTTCCACGTGGGCTTTGTACCACCGCCCCTTCATCCTTCAGTAGCGCGGCAAAGGCGGGGCAGGGAAGAGGAAAATGGCAGTGTTAGGGGCCCAATAACGCCACATTTGACAGGCGGGAACCAACCACCAGCACTCCCAGCTCGCCCGCATAGCATCATAGAGACAAGCCGCACACTCAATGGGATGATGATGATGGCGCCGCCACCGCGCCCTCCAAAGCCGGGTGTAAACACGAACTTGGATCCAAACCCTCCCGGCAGCATATCGCAAAAACGAATAGTGTCGACACCAACCCAGTATCAGCCTTCGATTCCCTCCAGAACTCATGTTAGGTCCATGACTGTGGATAGGACATCGAATCGCGTTCCTAACGAATTCCGCGCACCACCAACCCCGATTAGCGCTCCTACTCACGATCGCATCCCCGAACGCATTCCCGAACGCATTCCCGAACGCATTCCCGAACGCATTCCCGAACGCATTCCCGAAGTGGTTCCAGTCACTTCATCCAGGACGGCCAACCCCGGGCCAACCGTTACGATGGCATATCCTGACGCAACAAACACGAACCGGAGCAAACCTTACATCAGCAAGGGCGTTCATGAGATTTACACAAAGTACGACACTCGGATGCTTGATGTGTGCGGCGAACTCGTATGCACCACTGGCGGTTTTACACGCGTGTGGAGTTTACTTGATGGCGAACTGCTTATGAGCCTGTCCATGGGTGAAGGACAAAAGGGAACCGCGGTCATGTTCAAACCAGGGGCGCACGTCGACGACGAAGGCACAAAGGTTTGGATCGGCAACAATCATGGAGAGTTGCTGGAGGCGGATATCGGCACGCAGAGAATCACGGACAGTTTACCAAATGCGCATGGCCGATATGAGATAATAAGGATATACAGGCATTTTAACGAAGTATGGACACTGGACGAAAGCGGAGCCCTCAATGTCTGGGGCCCAGACGAGAGCCATACCCCGACCCTCTCCAACGGACCCAGCCAGTCTTTCCGAGTACCTAGAGGTCACACTTTCTCGATGGTGGTGGGAGACGAGCTATGGTATGCGACAGGCAAGGATATTCGGGTCTTCAAACCCACTGTGGACGGGAAGACCCAGTTTCAGGTTCTTTTAAGGGCCCTAAGTCAGCAAGATACTGGCGAGGTGATATCAGGAACGCTGCTTGCATCTGATCCGGACAGGGTCTACTTCGGCCATGGTGACGGAAAAGTCAGCGTCTACTCCAGGAAAGACTATACATGCCAGTGTATAATGAATGTCAGCCAGTACAAAATCAACTCACTCGCCGCAGCCGGTTCGTACCTATGGGCTGGATACAATAACGGCAAGGTAGCTGTCTACGACGTGACACAAACCCCGTGGACTGTCAAGAAGGAATGGGTAGCCCACGAGAACCCCGTCATCAAGTTGATCGCTGATCGCTCGAGCTCCTACAAGCTTGACCGGTATCAGGTTGTCTCTCTTGGAGCAGATAACATGGTACGAACTTGGGACGCCCTGTTACAAGAGGACTGGCTCGAGGGCGAAATGAAAAGGAAAGACGTGGAATACTGCGAGTTCCAGAATCTGAAGGTTTTGATTATGACATGGAACGCGGGAGCTTCAACTCCTCACAGCCTACGATATTCCGAGTCGGACGCCAATTTCTTCAGGGATCTTCTTCAGTCCGCTGACTCTCCCGACATCATTATCTTTGGCTTCCAGGAACTCGTGGATCTGGAGGACAAGACAGCCACAGCGAAGCGATTCCTGAAGCCAAAGAAGAAGGAAGGGTCGGATCAAGAGCGGATGAGCCACCAGTATCGCGATTGGCGTGATTTCCTCATTCGCAGTCTGGATGATTACATGCAGGGCGACTTGTATCATCTGCTCCACACCGCTCCCCTGGTCGGCCTCTTCACCTGTATCTTTGTCAAGGCAGACTTACGCGGACGCATCAGCAATCTCAGCAGCAACGAGGTCAAGCGCGGACTGGGTGGTCTACATGGCAACAAGGGCGCCATCGTGGTGCGCTTCCTGGTCGATGACACTTCGCTCTGCTTCATCAACTGCCATTTGGCTGCGGGTCAATCAGGCGCCAACCAGCGGCATAACGACGTAGCCGCAATCCTGGATGCGTCCGTCTTCCCATCCGAGCGCGACCCCGCCGTGCGTATTGATAGCTATGTCGGCGGTGGTGACGGCACCATGATTCTGGACCACGAACTATGCGTGCTCAACGGCGATCTCAACTACCGTATCGACACCATGAGTCGTGACACGGTAGTAACGGCAGTCAAGCAGGGCAACCTGACGAAACTGCTCGAGCGTGACCAGCTGCTCGTTGCCAAGAGGAGAAACCCCGGGTTCCGGCTGAGAGCTTTTGACGAGCTTCCGATCACGTTCGCGCCAACGTACAAATACGATGTTGGAACGGATAACTACGATACAAGCGAGAAGAAGCGTAGCCCGGCCTGGTGCGACAGACTCTTGTACCGCGGCAGGGGCAGGATAGAACAGTTGGACTACAGGAGACACGAGGTACGGGTGTCGGATCACAGGCCGGTAAGCGGCAGGTTTAGGTTCTTGGTGAAGAGGATCGATCCTAAGAGGAGGGCCCAGGCTTGGATGGAGTGCCAGCAGTTGTGGGAGGACTTGAGGGCTAAGGAGGCGCATGCTGAGAAGTGAGTTTCACCCCTTTAAATGTCTGATGCAAAAAAATATGCATACTAACACGCCGAAAACAGATACTACTACCTTACCCAAGTCATTGGGTATGATGATGCCACTTCTGAGCGACTGATTAAGGAACAGGCTTCAAGAAGGCAGATGAACCGCAGCCCTAGTCGACGTCAGGCGTAAAAAGAATTACCAAAATAATCGAAGAGGAGGGACCGCTTGACTGCACCATCGGGTGTGCCTTTTTTTATAGAGAAATGATGAACCGTCTGTTTATCTACAGCATAACGCATATACATATACACTCAGCTGGAGAGAGAAGAAGAAGCAGAAACATACAATGGCGGAAATCGGGACTTTGGTTAGACAGGATACAGGAGCGTGGGAAATGGGGCAACTGATGGATGAATGGATGGATCGATGGATCGATGGTTTTACTACCCGTTTCTAGGTAGTTAGGAACAGCGCATGTTGCTTTTTTGTCTTCCTCCACGCTTCGAAACTTGTTGGCTTTTTGGTAAAGCGTGGAAGCGGTCATCTTTACTTGACACTGCCTCCCATGTTGCTCGATGCCATGGGCAGCTTTGGCTATGAACTCATGCTTGACGTTGAATGTGTGATGGAGATGATAATGTCTGGGAACAGGAGTGTACTTGGGATTAAATGTCGACGGAAAGCACGGAAGTGAAGGGAGCAATGAGGAGATGACAGTTGAAAAGAAGGCAGTATCACATAGAATAGTAAACCTAATAATAAATAGAATGTACATATGAAGTCCTCAATCGTGAAAACGCTATTAATTTTCAGAGAATCTGACGAGCTGACTTAAGTGTAGGTCTAGGGTGCGGATAAGGCGGGTGGTCACAGGGTAAGAGGTAGTTAATCTGTGTGGATGGCTGAAAGGGGATCAATGACGTAGCCGTCATACGCTCGGCCAATTCCACTTCACTTCACCCCAACAGCAACAACATCAAAGTCAGATTTCAATTCGATTTGTAAAGAGTAGCATAGGCTTACTACACACTTGCGTAGGACGGAAAACGGTTACCTAAGAGTTGTCTTTCGAATGCGGAGAACCGATAATAGGCGGCATTCGGACTTCGGAACACCTTGATGTGCGAACACCACAGCAACCGGGCTTTGTGATACTGTCACCCCTGGCTTAGATAATCAACTTTTCCTCGACAACGACGTGATAAATACATCATAGAATCCAGCTATATCTATATCAAAAAACCCTCTTCAAGGTCCTAACTCCATTAGCCCACGGCCCGGCACTTCTACACAAATCAACGTGAATGCGACCTTTCACCCCAGCCGGCACGAAGACCTCCCTCTTTCGCCAGGCCATCATTTCTCCAAGACTACCAAGGACCATCATCACCACTCGACGATTTCACCTCACAACCATCAAGATGTCCTCCTCCTCGCCCTCATCCGAAGGGGCAACCCCGCACCGCATCCACATAACCCCCTCCAACACCGGCCTCTGGGGCGCTTCTCCCTCTCCCTCCCTCCCCGCTACCTATGCCGGCCCCATTATCCCTCCACAATCCCCCGAAGCCTCCACGCTCCTCTCTCGCCTCCTGCAAGACGACATGAACCAGCACCACGTCTTCTTCAACAACGAGGGTTTCCACAACCACATCCCTCACCACCTCCTCGCTCTCTACGGGACCTCTGCTCCGTCTGAGGCGCTGCAAAAGGCTTACGATCGTAATGCTTCTTATCAACGTCCTGTGTTTCCTGAGCACAAGGAAGTCATTTCCGATCTGATCCAGAATTGGAAAGAAGATTCCCCGAAATATCTGGGGAAAGAGGAGTACTACTCCGATTTTTTGGCGTTTTTCAAACGGGAGATGGACCGACACGAAGGGGAATACGAGGAGGTGGTGAATGAGTATTTATTCTCCGGAACTCCCGAGGCGGATAATATGTTGGTGAGACTCTACTCGGGTTTCTTACACCCGTTGATCCAGCTCATGTACGGACTGGAATGGAGACAGCCGGCGATAGTGGCGGAGGGGTTGGCGCAGGCGGCTGTGCATGGGGATGAGATTGGGAGGTATCTCCTCCCAGCTGAGGAAGCAGCGAAATCCAACAAGACAGAGGAGATGGGAAGGATTATCGAGGACCTACTGGAAAAGGGAGTGAGGGGAAACGAAAAGTTGGCGAAAGCAGCGAGGATGAAAGATGCGAATAAAGTCAGGGATGGAGTCTTGGTCAGAGCCAAGGAGGAGGCGATCAGACTGGCGGCGAAGGTGAATGTGGGAAAGGAAGAGTTGCAGGAGAGGACGGCGGAGATGTATGATTCCGCGGTGTTTATGGCGAGCGCGGCGGCGTTGGTGAAGAGGGATACGAAGTTGCCGAGGTTTGATTTCTTTTTGATGTGAGTTTGTTTCTCTTTGCTTTGGTTTTTCATGTTGGTGTTTCTGGTTACGTTCCACGCCCCCCTGAACTCAGGTTAGGGTACGAGAAGTTGGACTCGAAGGAAGATTGATACTGACTGACGGACGACTTTTTCTATAGGCACCATGTTACCTCCGCACCATTCTTCACTACCGTCAACGCACAGGATTGGATCTCGCTGGACACCAAGGTTCGTCTTCTTGAGTGGAAGATTAGAATGGATCTGATTCAGTATGCGGCGCGTGGAGCACCGGAGCTGTCGCTTGATGCTATCACTTCTTATCAGCCCAAGGAGAAGAAAGCATCTGGGACTCCTGAAGGTGAGTTAATGATGGATCTTCCCTTGCTCGGCTTTGAACTGCTACTTACTGACGATTCAGAAATCATCTCCAACCTCCACTTCTTTGAGGACGATGGCCATAGCATCAAGCTTGCCCGAGCTGCACGGATTTGCCAGCTCTATTATCAGACGAGAGACGACGACTACTGGAACAAGATCTACCACCTGATCGTCGACTCGGTCCTCGCACCAGGGCCAAACTGGGTGCGTAGCTGTGGGTTTGATGAGGCGTGGGAGGAAATTCCGGATGTCGAGTGAAAGGCACCCAGCAATCCACAAGTGGTGGACTAGGGTATAGCATTACTCTCACATACTTTCGCCCGGCGTTGTACTTGTATCCCAAAATTCTCTCTTTTCTCTATTGCCATGAATTGGTATCAAAATCATCTGTACAAGTTATAAACTAGAATGCCGGTTGCACCTCGACAAATTTTTCCGTATCAGCGCCTATCCTATGTAGTAGTACCCTTCCTTACCGTTACAAAAATCCTATAGTACTCTAAAACCTAGGACACTATTCCAGACCGATCCACTCGTCTTCGCTGGCGTTCTCCTCATCCTGCTGCATGACATCGTTCAAGCTCATACCACCAGCGCCCGGCTGCTCATCCGAGCCGGTGGTAGCCCACTCAAGCGCCAGGGTCTTGGTGTTATTAGTATCCTTAGCAGCGCTCGCCTGTCCGAGGAGGTAGTCAACCATGTAAACGTTCTCATCGGCCAACTTCCTGATCTCGTCCCTCATCTTGGACACAGCCCTCGCGACAACACGAAGCTCAACATCGACCTTGCCGCGGTTGGCAGACAGCCACGCGCCGTGCTTGTCGACCAGAGCCTTGATCCACAGCAGACAGAACTCGACGTGTGGGCTCTGCTCAGTCTGCGCGGCAACGTACCGCAGCAGCCTGGCGACGTAAACGCTGGGGAACTGCTCGACAACGAGAGGGATGTCGGTGTAAGGGATGGCTTGGAAGACACGCTGGATCAGACCGGCCTCGTTCAAGCGGAAAGCCATGACGAGAGCCTTGAGGTAGTCCTTCTCCTTCTCGAGAACGGCCAGGGTAGAGGTGGGGGTGATCTCCATGTTCAAGTCAAAGGGGTCGAACTGGATGGTGGTATCCAAGCTGTAGATCAAAAGACCTTCTGTGGAAGCGGCGCAGAAGGCACTTCCGTTCGGGGAGAAGGCGACGCCGTTTACCCTAACTTCGGGGTTCTTCCTCCGCGCGGAGGGGTCGCCGCGCTTGGAGCCTGGGAGTGACCTATCTATCCTGTCCTCAAAATCAGAGGCCTCGCCTTGCTCGTCCAGGAGACCCTGGGGTCCAGCCTCGGTAAGAAGCTTGCTGTTGAGGAACTCCTGAGTACCCTGGAGCGAAAGGTTGACGCTCACAGTGTACTTCTTCAGGAGAACCATGGTGGTGACGGAGTACAAGCAGATATACTTGCTGTTTCCGCCCGCCAAAAGGCATGATCCATCTGTGCTGTATCTGATGGTGTTGAAAGCCTTGGTACCGGCAACGTTGGCCGCAGTCCTGCGATCACCGATCTTGCGACCACCAGAGACATCCCTGCGCCCATCAAGACCGGCTTGTTGCTCAGCTTCCGAGACCGACCAGAATGACAGGTTGCCGTCAAGAGTAGAAATGGCGATCTGGAGAGAGTCTGGCCTGAAGGCAATGTCGAGAACATCCGAGTTGAGCTGGAGAGGCTCGCTTGTCTGTGTGCGGTTGAAGATAGACCAGATACGGGCGGTGCGGTCCCAGCTGCCACTGACAAGAAGACCGCCGTTAGGCGCAAAGGCCAGAGATGATACAGGGCCTTCGTGTCCCGAGAGACGGTCTAGGAGCTGGCCAGTCTGGACAGACCAAATGTGGATGTCGAAAGAGTCAACGGAGCCAGCCGCCACAATTTCGCCGCTAGGATCAACAGCCATGCAAGAGAACGATAGCCTCTCGGGTGCTGTAAAGGTCCTGAAGTTTCTGTATCTGATCAAGTCCCACGCCCTGATAGAACCGTCCAAACTCGAGGTAAACAGGACATTGCCCTTCTTGGAGAACTCGCAAGCAGTGATACCGCTAGTGTGCTCTGTGAAGGTGACAATGCAGAATCCCGATTCCGTATCCCACACCTTGATCTTTCCATCATCGGCAACTGTGACAATCCGCTGACCGTCCGGAGAGTAAACAAGGGAGTTCATCGAATCGAAATGGCCCTGCTGCTTGAGGATGTACGACTCGGACTGCCACTCCCACACCAACAGCTGACCAAGCTTGGATGCGCCAAACGCCAGCCACTCGCCGCTCTTGTTGATCGTCACAAAATCGATTTCGTTCTGGGAGATGCTGAGAGTATGGATCATGTTGAAGTCGGGCATTTCGTAGAGGCCAAAGATACCGTTCGAGAAACCGGCGACGAGCAAGTTCGATTCGGGATGGAAGGCGGCGCATCGTACGGTGGCACTGTTCTGCATGAAATAGTGCTTGTTGACTATCCTCCACGCCAGGTCGTCATCGTCCACCATATCCTCATCCTGTCCGAGCTTCGCAACGTATTGCCAGTCGAAAACGGCGCCGTCCTTGCTGACTGTGTAAATTGTCTCCTGATCCTTGGAAAACCACGCGCCCACAACACCCTGCCTATGACCGGACAGAACTGTAGGTGTGAAGCCCTCCTCTTGATCGATACTCCATATCCTTGCTGTGAGATCCTTGGAAGATGTGAGGAAGAATCGCGAGTCGTGGGACCACTCGATGTGGCGGACATCGTCGAAGTGCTGGACGTGGGTATGGTGCTTAACGAAGGGCGCAAACTCGAGCTCGCCGTCGGCGTTGGAGTCGGGTGTCGAAGGAACGTGCCAGACCTCGATTTTCCTGCCGAGTCCAACAATGAAGTGGCGCCCCGATGGCGAAAAGGAGAGAGCCGTTACTGGAGCCTTGAAGGAGAAGTGATATAGTACTACGCGCCGGGGCACGTTGGTCAAGATAGCTTGGCCATCTTCGTCGATGGAGAGGAGGAGGTTGCCCTGGGGTGTGAGACCGATGCGCGCGATGTTCTTTCGGTGGGAGAAGGGAAGGGTATATGATTTGTTACTGCGACTATGTTAGCCAGCTTACATGCCATGCGCCAGGCAAGTACAGGAATCTCGAGACATACTCGACAAGGTTAAAGACAGTCACCCTGTTGCCAACGGGCGAGAAGAGATGGGTACCGTCCGGGCTGAACAAGAGGTTGCCCTGGCAGTAGACTGTGCCCAGTAAATTAGAAAACTTGAAGTCGGTCTTCATTGTCAAACACTATTCCATTGACGGGAAGATGGAGAGTCCGGGTTTGCAATGCGCCGACCTGGTATAGTATCTGAGGATTCGATTATGTACAGGAACTGTTCGAGTCTGTATAAGTGGAACAGAAGTTCAGTTACAGGCTGCTGTTGCGCCTAGACCGCCCGTACGTTCAATGGCGATTCTGCCAGCCAAAAATTTCATGAACTTTTTGGCGGGGAATGGAGTCGGTTTAGCTCCTCGCTTCGGCACCAGCTGTCAAAAGGCTTGGCATGACTGGCAGTCTCACCGACCGCAGACCGAACCAGCGGTGCACGGTCACATGTACAGTGCAAGGCTGGCAGAGCTGGCAATGGCTGATCACCGCAAACATGGCGCTAGCAGGGAAGGCACGTATCGATTAAATGCTCGGCGAGGGTACCTGGCAAGCGCGTTTCAGTGGAGAGCTGCCAGCGTCTCTGGGGAATTGGGGAAGCAAGTGGAAAAGGGGAGGCTCCACTCATTTCCCTACAGCGCAGCCAGTCAAGAGCGGCCTTTCGTGACAGCTCTGCTGCAGACTGCCGGGCTCGAAGGTGCCAATATGGATGTGCTCCGTGCGCCTTCTCATCACAGGCGGCTGCCCTCTGGAAATGCTGCTTGCTCCGTCTGCTGCGGCCCTGCAGTCCCTGGAGGGCTTGGCCTGGCGCTCCGGTCCCCGTCGCTGCTCTCTCCTGCGTGGGTGGTGTGTTGTGTAGGTACTTGTGTTGGGTTGGGCCAGATGAATGGTCTGGAAATTTGAATAGGCAAATTCCCCTGAACGAACGAAGCACAGAGCTCCACGACGGGTCCCCGTCCACCACTGCAGTTCCATCCTCGTCTGTCTCTCGCTCCCACCCGTCCGTCCACTGTCAACACCAACCTAATTTCGATTCCCATCCACGACCACCACATACACCACGCATCCCGCCCGACGCTCTTTTTCTCCAATTGCCGGTGCTTCTACTCGCCGTTACAGCAACGGGATCGTGACTTAATCCTCTACACATAATTATCTCCCAGTTTCGTGTTTCGCCCAGCTGAAGATGTCCCCTCCCGCTAGCGAGAGCGCCTCACCGATTGGCATTGCCAATCTGCCTAACCAGCGACACAAGATTGTTGCTAAGAGGGGCGCTGCTTTTACTATTATGGTGCGCTTCACCGTCCAAAGCTTGCTAAACCTCATATTTGTAAACCAATGCTGACGGCGTGGATGGATAGGTTGCTGGCGAGTCCGGCCTCGGCAAGACCACCTTCATCAACACGCTGTTCTCCACGACCATCAAGAACTATGCCGACCACAAGAGGCGCCACCAGAAGCAGGTCGACAAGACCGTCGAGATCGAAATCACAAAGGCTGAGCTCGAAGAGAAGTTCTTCAAGGGTACGGCAGCAGATTGCGCAAGGGGACTTTGGTGTCTTATAAGAGAGCTCTGTCTGACCAGCTTATAGTTCGCCTGACTGTTATCGACACCCCTGGCTTTGGTGACTATGTCAACAACCGCGACTCATGGATGCCCATTATCGAATTCCTCGACGACCAGCACGAGTCCTACATGCTCCAGGAGCAACAACCCCGCCGTCAGGACAAGATCGATCTCCGTGTCCACGCCTGCTTGTACTTCATCCGCCCCACCGGCCACACCCTTAAGCCCCTAGATATCGAGGTTATGAAGAGACTGTGCTCTCGCGTCAACCTCATCCCCGTTATCGCCAAGGCCGACACTCTCAGCCCTGCCGACCTGGCGAGGTTCAAGTCCAGGGTGAGTGTTTGCTGTTTTCCTTAACAAGTATTCAATCGTCGCTAACAATTACTTCCAGATCCGTGCCGTCATCGAAGCTCAGGGTATCAAGATCTATCAGCCACCCATTGAGGAGGATGACGAGGCTGCCGCACAACACGCCCGCAGCTTGATGGCCGCTATGCCCTTTGCCGTTATCGGTTCCGAGAAGGATGTTAAGACCAGCGATGGACGTATTGTCAAGGGCCGTCAGTACTCGTGGGGTGTTGCCGAGGTCGAGAACGAGGAACACTGCGACTTCAAGAAGCTCCGTTCGATTCTTATCCGCACCCACATGTTGGACCTTATCCACACAACAGAGGAGCTGCACTACGAGGCTTACCGCGCCCAGCAAATGGAGACTCGCAAGTTCGGCGAGGCTCGCCCAAGGAAGCTCGACAACCCCAAGTTCAAGGAGGAGGAGGAGGCTCTCCGCAAGCGCTTCACAGAACAGGTCAAGATCGAGGAGCAGCGTTTCAGGCAGTGGGAGCAGAAGCTCATTGCCGAGCGCGACCGTCTCAACAAGGACCTCGAACAGACCCACGCCCAGATCAAGTCCCTCGAGATGGAGCTCGAGTCTCTGCAGGGATCTGCCGTCCGCAGCCACGGTCGCCGCTAAGCGGTTATCATGGCTTTTGCGGTATCCACTACAAGGGGGACCACCGTCTCCCGTTCTATCGAGCACTAATGTACCTGCGCCTCGATTGTTTTCGACATGTTTACGTGAAGACGAACTAGGCGACTTACATACCTTGAAGACGATGTTCATGGATATGCTGCGGTTTGGTAGATTGGCGTGGTCATCAGTCGAGGCTTGTTAGAAGGGGCGACTCCTCATGTTTTTATACACATGCCCTGGTTTCCCCCATCTTCCCAAACCCTTTCTGCATACCCCGAGTCGCGCAGAGAGGCCCAGGAGATGGGGATGAAAAGTTACAGATATTTGGAAGATTTCGAGCGGCAACTGACATTTTACCACCCCTTTACCCTTAACCTTTACCCATCACACCAAATTTTTTTCTATCCGTCTTAGCTACGATGTAATTCTGCTAGCAGTCTCCCTTTCAATGATACCAAATAATGAGAAAGGCTGCCACTTTTGAGTACAAGCTTTGACTTTATGACTGTAGTGATTCTGATTGAGAGTTGATAGCATTCATGAAGGTACGCGTTACAACGGTGAGTTGCTATTTCCATATCATGCCCAGCTAACGATATTGCGTAAAAATACGAGTGTTTGCTCCGTACACCAAGCCCAACTTTGCACACACGCGGAATAACCCAGATCCATTACACCAGGTCACTGTGATGCCCTTCCTTTCATGCTCTGAACTGAACCATTCAACCAACTGAGAGCCAATGGGTATTATTCCTTTCTCCTCCCTTTCCACCGCCCATCTCACTTCTTGGTTGGATATCCTCTAAACCGCATCCATCGTCGCCCGCGTCGTCAGCTGCTCGTTCTTATTCCCCAGCTTCGAGATCTGCAAGAACGCATCCACCCCGTACCCTTCCAGACTGTGCAGCGCCAGGCTGCCAGCCCAGTACTCGGCATACACCCTGCTCAAAGGCAACCCCATGCCCAGGCGCAGGTTCGGCGGGCGGCTTGTCAGCGTCGCCAACGAGTTGCTGTAGCCTGGGTCGCCGGGGAAGTTATTCCCGTTGTGGATTCCCTTGATCTGTTGCTGTTGCTGTTGCTGTTGATGTTGCTGCTGTTGCTGCTGTTGTTGTTGTTGTTGCTGCTGTTGTTGTTGTTGTTGCTGTTCCTGCTGCTGTTTTTGTATCCTGCCCACCGTTGTTCCAGCCTCGCTAGAGGTAGTACCCTCGACCTTGAGCTCCTGCATCGTCGCCGCCATCTTGGGCACCTGTCCCAAGTTCCTCAGCAACTGCTGGCTGGCGGGCCCCTTGCTGAAGGACCACAGATACGGCAAGACGTCCTGCTGGATGCCGCCGCCTTGGTCCGAGATGCGGATGATGACGTGTTGTTGGCTTTCGCAGATTGTCACCTCGATTGCGGGTGGGGGGCCGATGTCTTGTAGGTTCCCTCCCGCCGCCGCGACCTTCTCCTTGTAACGCTGGTGTTTCTCCACCACGGCCTGCACCGAGTTACGGAGCAGCTCGCCGATGATGTACTCGAGGTGGCTAAGGATATAAGGGAAATTGGCCTCCAGATGGCCGTAGATTTTGATCTCAGGGATTGCGACGTCGGGCCCGTAGGCGCGCTGCGCGATGTCGCGGATGGCCTGGCCACATCTTTCGACGACCTCCTTGGCGACGCATTTCAGAAACACTTCGCCGATGAACTCGGATTCCGAAAGCTTGGCGCCGGGGGAGAACCAGGGAGCGTGGAAGGTGTCGGTTAGAGCTAGGTGTTGCTCGGCGATGACGCGGCGCGAGATGCGAGACCGTAAAATCGTGTTCATGAACTTGTCTAGCTCCTTTGCGTCCATGAGCCCCGCGCTCTCGAGGATGCCCATGGCCAGTTTGGGGATCACGGTCAGGTGCGCTTTCAAGGTGGAGCGGATGGTGGCGCATAGGGCGTCGTTGTCTTCGAGCGTTTTGATCTCGGGGACCTTGCGGAAGGTGTCGAAGGCGGAGTAGTAGAGGTCGTAGACTTCGTTGATGTGTGGATTGGTTACTACGACGTAGGGGAGGCGTTGCATGTCGCGGATGCGGTGGGCGATTCTGTCGATTGTCGCATGGTTAGATATTGTAACTCCCATACTCTTGAAATTCGGCGACTCTCGAGAAGTTACCTCGTCGGAAGCTCCGTTCGCACATAGTTGGCAGAGCTGATCAACCTCGACTCGGTCAGGGAGCGGCCAAAGACCATCAGTTGGCGCAAACTGATCGGTCGAGCTTCCTTTGCGACCCATCTGTAAGTGAAGAGACGACATTGTAAGCTTGAGCTCCTGGTGCGATTCCGAGGTAGGACATGAGTTCGCATACTCATCCAGAACAGACACTGGGCGCCATTTCGGACTGTGGTGGCTGTGTGTAGATCGAATCTGAGTAGTTGATATTATTCGTGCGCTTGGTGGTGCTGATAGTCTTGGTGTTACGACTGAGGTAGAGCTCTTGTTGAAGCTCCGAGTCATCGCCCACTTGAGGAGGAGCTGTCCTCGGCTTCCCCTTCGCGCCGCCATGCTCAGGTCTCCCGCCGTGCTCATCAGCCGGACGGGCGCTTTGGCATTTTGCAGCAAGAAGCACGGCATACCGTCAGTGCCATGCGAAAAAGAGTAATTTTGGGAAAAGGAAAAAGTGACTCGGAGTTGGGTTGTCGCAAGATTATCAGGCTAGTGTAGAGAGGTCCTGGTTGTCAGGGTTGGGGAGCGATAATCGGAGCAAGATGCACCTCTACGCTAGCTCAGGCCCTGGGCCAGGGAATGGGTATGGGGGCCCCGCTGGTTATCACGAGCTTGGTTTCCGTTAGTGTTTACATTAGGGGGGCCCTAGAGCTTTTTAGGTTGCCGTGGATCATATGCTTGGTTTACGAACAGTGACATGTAATGTAGTCACGGAGCCACGACAGATATTGGCGTCAAGCATGTCAGGCCATTCCTATTCGTGTCAGAATGTGAAGCTCGAGTTTCATCAGGGAAGGCACGTCAATATGTCCAAGTACCGGATGAACGTCCTAGCACTGCATGATTCGAAGGGAAGAGTTGCTCCTGTTGTGTTGCACTTGACCCCACACTCTGGGGCTTTTTCCGAGTTGATCGGACGCCATTCGAACGAGGGATGTCGAGAACAGCCGGTGAGTCCAGTTAACTGGATTAAGGTATTAATGAAATCAACTTCAAGTCAAGGAAGATGGACAGTGATGTTGCACGGAATATCATGGTTCGAATCATATGGTAAACGGGCAGTGATATAACAGCTCTAGAGGGAAACTTAAGAGCTTGTGCTTTTGATACACCCAGACCTCTAACAAATGCGTACTGAACAATCAACCGCAATACTTACGTCACTAGTCAAAGGTGGAATCAAAAGTCATCGTTCTGACAAATAATCATTTGTAGTCTAGAAAGCGCATATACAAACAGATTGGAGCTTTGTTAGTAGTAGGCCATGATATTCCTGTTAGCGGGACGATCTCATTCAAAGTGTTCGTAAAATGTTGAGTGGACACATCAGCTGTGAGCTGGAGGAAGGAGAAGAGATCCGAGGCCACGAACCAGCTCAGAGTTCAACGGCAGAACGGGCATCTCCCACGTCATTCAAGTTTGGAAGCCCTTTGTGTCTGTCAAAGGCGGCGGATAGTGGTCATATCAGGCACTAACAGTTCAGCTTACTTCTAGGCCTGGCTTGCGATAGATTTTCAGGGCTTGGCTAACAAACATACTGGTCTGATACCAACATCCACATACCTCACCTGCGGGGTGATCCAGCCCGGACCAACAGCCACGAATAATCCCATTGAATGTCGAACAGAGGAAGTCGCCCATGACCCAAGGAGTGTGGCCATGATAGAATTCAGTACTATGAAGTCAAGTAGCGTTTGTGCTTGTTAGACTATGAAGAGAAAGTGCTCTTATAAAAACCAGAAGGCTGCGATCATGCCAGGAGTTAACAATGATTCGAACCACATACATGGACTGCATCGAAAACGAACTGTAGAGGTCTGTAGGTGAAGAACATGCCCGTTTCCTTGCGTGCAGGTGACATTCCATACACATTGCTGCCATTCAACAACTCACAGCGCGCGGCCCGGCAACCGCGGCGGGCGACGGGACCTATTGAAGAAGCCCGTTTCGACAAGACAAGAAAGAAAGAAACCGTGACCTTGTTCCTCACTGCCACTCCCGTCGTCACTGCACGACCTGCATCCACCAAAGAAAGGCCAAGACTCAGTCCACCACCACAGTCCACCACAGTCCACCACCACCTAGGTTCCACCTGCCTGTGCTGCTCCATATCGCCAACCTTTCTTTCCCTTTCTCATCCTCTTTGCTTTCCTAACCACGATCGATCTCCCGTTGCCTACGACTTGCGCTCTTAGTCATTCGTTCGAGAGTATCCTCCGTCCGACCCAAACCTTCCCGAATACTCCGCATCGCCTGCCGAAAGTCGCAGTACATACCAAGTCAAAAGAGAAGGAGCACACACCGGGTCGCGCAGCTCACTGCTTGCAAGGAGCGAGGCTTAGTCCACGTTGCGTCGACAGTCGTCACTTCAGTACGCCCGTTCCTTGTCGCCGGCGCGATCCGCAACTTCCTGCAGCTTCGACCTCTGCAGCTACTGTAGCCCACTGGCATTATGGTGAGTGCCCTTAATGCACCAGAAACACCCGCCATTACCGTCATCCGCGCACCTTTTGTTTCCCCTCCATCTTCCTCAACAGCTCGGGGAACAAGTCAACCTCAACATCTCCTCTCCCGTGCACCCGGTCTTCCCGCGAGCCATTGCTTGTCTACCTTAGTTATATCATTCCTCTCTGTTGCTCGCCTCTACTTGGCCCTCAGTGTTCAACATGGGCAACCCCACTAACAGCGCTCTTCTGACCCCCTCGCCATCCCCGCCAACTGACGACCGGGTTGCTAATCTGCCTATCCGCATCAAGGATGACCAAAACCCCCAAGCCCCCTCGCCCAACGCTATGCTGGTCGATACACCCGAGGAACACATTGTCGAACCAAACGGCGTCGATAACGACGATGTCGCAATCATCACCCCGGAGGCTGACGAGAAGGAGGCTCCTGTCCTCGCCACTGACTGTGAGTTGGACAACAACGCACCCTCCATCCTCCTCGGGGCTCTGCAACTGACGCTGCTTTAGACAAAACCATGAAAGAGCACGTCCTTCCAGCCCTAATCGACGAACCCCCAATCCTTGAGGACCAGGTTCACACATGGGAGATCAAGGGTTGGCGCAACCTAAACAAGAAGGAGCATGGCCCCATCTTCCATGCTGGTGGCTTCCCATGGTGAGTATCTCTCGGTGGTTCCTTCACGTCGGCTAAGGATACTAACACTGTTTAAAGGCGGATTCTTCTTTTCCCATATGGCAACAATGTTGACCAGTGCTCGATATACCTGGAACACGGATTCGAAGCGGACGAGATGCCCGAGAAATGGAGCTGCTGCGTTCAGTTTGCGCTCGTGCTATGGAATCCCAACGACCCTTCCGTCTTTCACCACCATTCCGCCCATCACCGTTTCACCAAGGAAGAGAGCGATTGGGGTTTTACACGGTTTTTGGAACTCCGGAGGCTGTTTAGCCAGCCTTATGACGGTTCAACCCGTCCTCTCGGCGAAAACGAAAGCGTCAACATCAGCGCCTACGTCAGGATTGTCGAGGATGAAACAGGAGTTTTGTGGCACAACTTCAACAACTACGATTCGAAGCAGGAGACAGGCTACGTTGGCCTCAAAAACCAGGGCGCCACTTGCTATTTGAACTCACTCTTACAGTCGCTCTACTTCACCAATGCTTTCCGCAAGGTAAAGAGCCCAACATCTTGTTACTTTTTGCTCTGTTTCCCGCCCGCATGCTGACTGGCTTGCAGATTATCTACCAAATTCCTACCGAGGAAGACGAGAGCATGATGAACAGCGCCTATACTCTACAACGACTCTTTTATCAGTTGCAAACATCAAATACCGCCGTGGCTACCAGTGAGCTTACCAAGTCTTTTGGATGGGAAACTCGTCATATTTTCGAACAGCAAGACGTCCAGGAACTCTCGCGGAAACTGATGGAACGCATGGAGGAGAAGATGAAGGGCACACCACACGAGAAAGCCCTGGCACAGATGTTCAGCGGCAAGATCAAAACTTTCATCTCCTGCATCAACGTTCCGTACGAATCCAGTCGAGTTGAGGATTTCTGGGACGTCCAACTTAACGTCAGCGGCAATAAGAATCTGCTGGAGAGTTTCCAGGACTACATCCAGGTGGAGAAATTGGACGGTGAAAACCAGTACTATGCTGGCGACGAGTACAAGCTCCAGGATGCCAACAAGGGCGTCATCTTCCAGAGCTTTCCCGATGTCCTGCATCTGCAGCTGAAACGCTTCGAATACGACATTCAGCGCGACACGATGATGAAGATCAATGCTCGCTACGAGTTTCCCGAGGAGTTCGATGCCGCTCCCTTCCTCGAAAAAGACGCCGACCGATCGGAGCCTTGGGAATATGAGCTTCATGGCGTGCTGGTACACAGTGGAGACCTTAACACCGGCCACTATTACGCTTTCTTGAAGCCCACCAAGGATGGAAATTGGTACAAGTACGACGACGACAAAGTCACCAAGGCCAGGAAGCTTGAGGTCCTGGAAGACAACTTTGGCGGTCCTTTCCGGTTGCCCAATGGACAAATTAGAACTTTGCCCCAAAAGAAGACGCCAATCATGCGGCCCAACAGCGCATACATGCTCGTGTATATCCGCAAGTCCCGAGTCGACCAGATCCTTACCCCGGTTACCGAGGAGGATACACCTCCACATCTCCGCAACAGATTCGCAGAGGAGCTGGCTGCTCGTGAAGCCCGACGCAAAGAGAGGGAGGAACAGCACCTTTACATAGGGGTAAAGGTCGTCACCGACGCGACGTTCCAGCAGCACGGCGGTACCGATCTGACCTACTTCGACTTGACTCCTGACCAAGATCCCGGGGCACCAATTTACTACCGTATTCTTCGCCAGGATACCATGGAGCAGTTGGTCGCCAAAATTGCAGCAGACCTTGGACAAGATCCTAGACGGGTTCGGTTGTGGGTAATGGTTAATCGCCAGAACAAGACAGTTCGCCCGGACGTTCCTATCATGGATCTTGCACTTACAGTGGAGGAAACCTACTCCAAGGCCACTGCCCAACGGGATGAGTCCTTACGTGTGTGGGCTGAAGTGGCTGAGGAGGTCAACGCGGACGGCGAACCCATCTGGCCATCGCATCAGGCGCAAGCTAATGGCGCTATTGTGAAGGACAACATCTTGTTGTTCCTGAAATGGTTCGACGTGGAGAGCCAGACGTTGAGGGGAGTCGGGCATGTCTACGTGAGGTTGGACAAGAAGGTCGAGGATCTGGTCCCTGTGATTCTGAAGAAGATGGGTTGGGGCGAGAAACTCCCCAGTGGAGAGAAGATTCAGCTGTGGGAGGAGATCAAGCCAACGATGGTGGAACCACTACGGGGCAAGGAAACCCTCAAGGCCGAGGAGTTGCAGGACGGAGACATCGTCTGTTTCCAGCGAACCCATGTGCACAAGTCAAGACTTGGTCTTGGCGAGAGCAAGCCTTCTGAAGACGCCAAATCCTCGGACAAGCTTACGGATGCTAGGGAGTATTACGACTTCTTGTACCACCGGAAGGTCGTCAGATTTTGCCCCCACCCCCAAAAAGCTGATGTCCAGCAGTACCCACAGTTTGAGCTTGTCTTGAGTTCCAAGATGAGCTATGACAAACTGTCGGAGAAGGTCGGAGAGCACATAGGTGTCGAGCCTACTCATATCCGATTCTATACCATTAATGGTGCCAATGGCAATCCCAGGACGGCAGTCAAGAGGTTATCCAACCAGACGGTAGAGAGGATCCTCACCCCGCCGGGATACGGGCAGATGAACCTCAATCAACTGTCAGACGCACTTTATTACGAAGTCCTCGACATTAGTCTTGCCGAGCTAGATCTCAAGAAGAGCATCAAGGTCACTTGGCTCAGTGAGGGCATCACAAAAGAGGTGAGTAGCTTGGAAATATTGGTGGCTGTTTACGTTACTAACGCTGCAGTAGGATCAATACGATCTTCTTGTAACCAAGAGTGGTGTGGTTGAGGACCTGATCGAGGCGTTGGTCAAGAAGGCCAAGATTCCCAGTGAGGAGGAGGCCGGCCAAATCCGGGTATTCGAAGTCAGCAACAACAAGTGGTACAGAGATCTCGAGAGAAACTACCCTGTTATCTCGATCAACGAGTACACCACCGTTGTGGCCGAACGGAAACCCGAGGAGGAGATTGGTGTTACTGATCCTAACCAGTACATAACCGTCTTCCACTTCCAGAATGAACCAAGCAGGGCTCACGGAATGTCGTTCAGATTCTTGATCAAAGAGGTAAGCTCACATCCAACACCATTTGAACGCTTTGAGATCTAACCAAATGGTCATCACAGGGCGAGCCATTTTCGGAGACGAAGAAGCGGCTTGAAAAGAGATTGGGAATCAAGGGCAAGAGCTTCGAGAAGATCAAGTTCGCTGTGGTTAGGAGGGCACAGTTCTCGAGGCCAATCTATCTCCAAGACGGTTTGTGACACCTACTGATATCGTCCTCCCAATGACATGACTAACTCAATCGCTCTATAGATGACATCCTGTATGAGAAGGCCGAACGAGAAGACTACCTTGGCTTGGACCACGTTGATCGTTCAAGGTCCGCGCGAAATGGCGGTGGTGACTTGTTCCTCAAGGGATAAGTGTGATATGGATAGTGCTGGGGTTTTTGAGTGTGCTTGCTGTTTTCTGCATAAGCTATTACCGACCAAGTTTCTGCCGTCTGGATAGGCTGCGCACGGTCTGGCCAGAGTATATACATTACATTGCACAGCAGGCAGGCATTGGGGCGGCGGCACTTGCAATAACCTTATTCGTTTTGCTGAGAAGGAAAAGAGCTGGCTTATACACTGGCGTCTGTTGAGCAGTTGTGGGTGTATGCGGTCTTTTGTCCTCAGGAAGTCCCCAACTCGGGCATTTTTGCGGTGCACTCGTTGCTATCATGTTTACACTCCTAAAAGTCCTAGAAGTTCTGTTACCGGTATGTCATCAACGGACGGCATGCAAGCATGGGCAAGGCGTGGGTGGATACGAGTAGATATTTCTTGCCAGGCATTGGACACAAAATGAACATAGATATTAATAAATCGATGGCCTCGGGCAACAATGGTCGGGCTCATGGTGTGATGATGTCTTTGGTGTATATGGTTCTTCTTTTCCAACTGACGTGCACCTTGAGGGCTCTGAGGATTAAACTCCGAAACAGTGGCTCCACAACGGCTCGAAGTCGCGGGGTGCGGGACCCACATGGCAAGATGTCCGCGGTGGGGCGAGCCGCAGGACCCGGGCGACGCCGCCGAGGGACGGCCCCAGGGGCGGTTACTTGTACGTTACGCATGTGCTGCGCATGTTCAACTTTAGGCGGTCATGCTCGGCAGAAATCTTTCCTTTGTCCGATAAGCGGTTCCCCGGATGGATAGATTCGCGATAAAGTTACCTATCAATTCAACCATATCCAAATCCACCCGCCCGCCCGCCCGCTCAAGTGCTCAACTGACAGACCCATCGCCATCCTTGCAGTCCCTTGCAGTGCAGTAAGCGACGGAGCGAGAGAGCGCATGTCCCATTGAACGCCGAACGTCCATTGTACTGTCCAGTGTCCTCGACTCCGACTTGTTGCGATTCCATTCCCGTCTCATATATTCGAACCGGGGCTTATCTCAGCTTGTGCGCTTCCTACCTACTGTACCTACGTTGTCGCCGTCCGGTCCAGTAGTCCGACAAAGTACATTCCTATAATCAGTCATACCTACCCTCTACCGAACCCGGACCCAACCCGATCGCATCGTCGTGAGCCTCGATCCCCACGAACCTCGATCCCCGCGAACGAAGCCGAATACAAGACCAGCTGCTTGCCGGACAAGCCTGCCCGCGCAAAATTTACAACCTATAACCTAAAAGCGAGAAACGAACGACGAAAAAAGACAAAACACCTAGACACCATGAACTTCCCTGGTATGCCCGGCGGCGCTGGTGCCGCGCCCGGTGGTGGTGCTGCGCCTGGAGGGTTTGATCCTAATGATCCGAATATTAAGTGGGTTAGTAGTTACCCTACCCGCCGGCCCTTTTTTTTGTCGTTACTGTCGTGGTGGTGGAGGAGGTTGTGGTGGTGATGGTCATGGTAATGGTAGTGGTTGCTCGTCAGCTATGGTTGCTCGACAGCTACAGCTAGCCAGCTACCCAGCTATGTCTGTCCATGTTCTTGTCTGTCTGTGCCTGCCTTGGCTGTGGCATCGCATAGACTGGTCTGGTCTGGTCTGGCGGGCGGGCGACGTTGAGACGGACAGACTTTGAAGAAGAGGATGAAAAAGAGGATCGAAAGAGGAGATCGAAAGAGAAAATGCGAAAAAGAGATTTGCTGACGAGATGATAAAAACACAACAGATGCAAAAAGCCATGGAATCATGCTTCGCAAAGACTGTCATGAGCGGTGGCGCCGGTTTCGCGCTAGGTGGTGTTTTTGGAATGTTCATGGCTTCGGTATGTTTCTTCCTTTTCCTTTTCCCCTTCCCTTTCCCCCTTCCCTTCTTCCCTCCCCCCCTTCTTGCCCCAGCTAACTCCTCCCCCAACAGATGGCCTACGACACCCCCTACCACTCCCCCACCACCCCCGGCACCGGTCCCGGCGCCAACCCCGCCGCCGCCGGCATCCCCGGCTACAAGCCCGTCGACCTCTCGTCCATGCCCCTAAAGGAGCAGCTCAAACACGGCTTCAAGGACATGGGCCAGCGGTCGTACAGCACGGCCAAGAACTTCGCCAAGGTCGGTGCCCTTTTTTCGGGTATCGAGTGCGGTATTGAGGGGCTTAGAGCCAAGAATGATCTGGGAAATGGTGTGGCGGCTGGATGTCTGACGGGTGCGATTCTGGCGAGGAATGGTGGTCCTCAAGCGGCGGCGGTGGGGTGTGCGGGGTTTGCGGCGTTTAGTGCGGCTATTGATGCTTGGATGAGGATGCCTAGTGAGGAGGAATAAGTGAAGAGGTGAGAAGGGGGTGAGAGGTGAAGAAGCGGCGGGGGGGAAGGGGAGGAGGAGGGTTAGAAGATCTGTGTTGACAAAAGTTTTGGTCTGGTCTGGCTTGGCTTGATGTACTACTACTGGGTTCGGTGTTGAAGAAGCCGGGGGGATAGCCGGATAGGGGAGGTCTTTGGCGATGAGACCTGGAAAAGCAAGTAACAGGCAGACTGGGCGCGCGTGTGTGTATACATGGACAAAAGACTTGGGACATGGGAAACGGCGTTAAATGGGGTGGCATAAATGCTTTATTTGGTGTACAAATACGATAACATATAGGCATAGGGTGAGGATAGATCCACGGTCTCTTAGCATTTTGAGGCTTGGTTTTGGGGACGGATAGATGAAAAGATCTCCATTCATTTTTTGAAGGTCATGTTACGGCATTGCAGACTCACTCAAGATGATACATGTGAAGAGCAAGGCCAGTGGCAGACAAAAGACTGACTCCTGATCACTGAGCTGTGAGATCACCCAGTTACTCAATATCACCTCAACATAAAACCGAGAACTAATCGAGCATTTGCAGTATCCTATTTCGCTTGCATTATGTCTGAATCGCCATTGTGAACAAACTCCTTGATATGCAGTACGACAAAACCCAAACCAATATCTGACATGACAGAACACGATCGGCTTCCCCTGGACCTTCAGAACCCAATGACCTAGTCCTCATCGTCATCGATCCTCGTCCGTTTCGAATCCCTCTCTCCATCATTCAACCCATAGCCGCGTTTGTTCGACGAGGAAGCACCGTCCTTTTCCACCTCATTGAGGAACTTGTCCACGTTGAAGGGATCCGCTCCCGTATCCTTCTCGAACTGCACCGGTCCCTCCCTCGCCTCCGCCTCAGCCGTACCCTTGAACGTGCCACGACCCAGAGCCTCCCCGAACCTGTTCGATTTCGAGATTCTTGCCATCTCGCTCTCGCCCGCCGCTTCGTCGTCGAAATCCTCCGCGTTGGCACGGGGCCTGTAAATGCTGCTGATAGCGTCCTGGGCGGCAAACAAAGGCTTGTCGTACGGGTTGTCCTCGTTGAAGCCGCTGTCGAAGCCGCTAGACTGGTTGAACAAGCGGGAATCGTACATGCCCTCCTTGGACTGCGTGGGCTTGGCGAGGCCAAGGGCGATCTTCTCCGAGATATCTCTGTCCATCTCGCGGGCCATAACCTGGGCTCTCCTCTCCGCACCCATGCGCGACTGTCTGAGCTTGCGTTCCTCCTCGCGAAGCTTCTCCTTGCGCGCTTCCCTTCTCTCCCGCTCTGAGTCGTCGTCGCTCCCGGAGCGAGATTCGGAGCCGCTGTAAGAGCGGGATCGTGATCTCCTGCTCCGTCCACCGGCTGCGCGCTCCGCCCTGGCTTGCTGCGCAAGTTGGCGGAGATGTTCCTCCTTCTGTGCCTTCTCCTTTTCTGCTAGCCTCTGTTGCATCATGGCTCTCTGTCGGACTTCCTCCCTAGCGTGTCTATCGGCCATGAAGAGCGCTTCGGAGAACTGGGCGAACTTATCGTTGATTTGAACGTCTTGCAGGCCGCGGCCGTCGGCGGCCAATCTCTTATCGAGCGGGACGGTGAAGCCCTTGGGGTTCTTCCAGTTGGAAATAGGAGGTGCTGTCGCTTGTTAGTAGACCGCTCCTCTTCTGGTACTGAGACATATCACTTACGGATTCTCCATGCTTCTTGGTCCTCGGCCGTCAACTTCCTCGGAGGCGAGTGCATAACTGGAGGAGGAGGAGTCGGGGGTCCTCTGGGAATCTTCTTGTGCTTGAACTTGGGTGGCTCCATGGGATCTGCCAACTGTTAGTCTACCGCCCATAGCTAATTATCAACTCTTGGATATGACATACCTCTCTGTCGCTCCACAATCTTCATGATACGGTCTTGCTTCTTGGAGTTGTCTCCCATCTGCGCCGATGGCGTGTAGCGCACAAAGGTCGGCTCTCGCTTCGTGTTGATGTTGATGTTCTTGGGCTTCTGGGATGCCACGGCGCCGCTAACCAGTGCAGCCAGTGCATTCTTGGTCTTTTCCGCCGTTGCTTCCACCTCCTCCTTGCTCGGTCGTGACAAGTCGAGATCGCCCGCTTCGGCCCTCTGTCGCAATGGGATCAAGTCCTTGAATGACGCGTGGATGACCCGGTCGCTGCTGTGACCCTGTCGTGCAATCGCTGTGTAGTCGACCTTGCCCTCTCCATCAACCTGAACAACTAACGCGTTCGACTTGCTCGAGGCGTCCTTGCCCCAGGGATACTGAGCAACGGGGATCTCTGGAAAGGCACCGCCATCGCCGAAATCCTCTGGTGCCCGCGGTCGCCAACCTGATCGCTGTCCATACGGTGGTGGTCCGGTTCTCTGAAAGAGCGGAATGTTAGCATCAGCCGGGTTTTGATTGCAATCGAGGGGTTGGTGGAGGATTCGGTGACTGACCCTCAGCACAACTTGAGTTTCGTCGATTTGGCCGGCGCCGACAATTCTGGGACCGCGTTGCTGTGACTTTGATTCTTCGTATTCGCCGCTGTACTTTGGCTTCGGAAGAGCCTGAGACAGGCCTGCTGCTATCGAAGCCATGATGGTCGATTGATATGTGGTTGATAATGAATGTTGATTGTCGTGAAATCGGACCCTCGGTATGCGACGGAGTTTGGCAGTTGACGTTTACTTCGACATCACTGCCTGCTACAAAAAGAAGTTCCAGGCAACGGCAAGTGGCTCAAGCGCGACGCTCCAAGGTCCAAGTGTGGCGCCAGAGCCAGTGGAGGTACGTACCTGTAGCCGGCACTGCAGCGCTGGCATACCTCTAGACGGGACAGGGTCAGCCTTATCAGACTCCTTATCAGTGACTTGCATCTAGGTTCAGGTTGTACCTCGCTGCTGATTCCCAGGGTTGCTATCAAAACACCAAATGCTGGCCCCTTTTTCCTGTAGAGCAACGCTGGTGGCATGTTGTGATGGAAGTAAAGTCCAGATCTGGAGTTTCCCCTAAACATGCCCAGTATGTGACAACACCTAAGTCGCAACCGCTCAGGTCTGTACGCTCAAGTTTGTACACTCGATCTGCCGAGGATATCCAAGATGGCATTATCATTGCACGCGTGCACTTCTATTATGTTTTAAAGATACCTGACCGCCAAATAAATCCATCAGTCATACATATAGATCGAAAACCAATACACAAGCGCATGTTGTCAGTATGACCCTCCCTCGCCAACTCGTAAGCCATCATTATGATATACACCCCATGCAAGCAAGACCTGTGCTGTTTTTGTGCCTTACGCCCGGCCAAGACCAAATCAATCTCACTCCTTGAGAGTATAAAAGTAGTAGTCGTTTATACGTAACCCTTCCGCGCGCCCTGTGTTGTCAAGCATGTTAGCATTCTGATGCCAGGCTGGAAAGTTGGACAAAAGGTGAAGCTTACCTGGAAGAAGAATCTAACAATGAAGACCTGTAGAGCACCCATTGCAATGACCAACAAAATCTGGATCAAACTGAAGTTGACGATGCGCTTCTCGGTGCTCCTGACTGTGCTGAAGTTGCGGTTCTCGCGCGTGCGGAAGTACTTTTGGTTGCGGGTGACGGTAGAAAGCTGCATCGAGATCTTGAAGAGAGACTCTTCGAGAGCCGAGGTCTGCTCGGGGGAGCTGCCCTGCTTCGAAGGGATGGTAACGCGGGCCTCATCTTCGACCTGTACTCTCACAGTCAGTATAAGTGGTACGTGGTGGAGTAAAAGGGGGGGCCGGGTGTACTGACCGCAAGCTCGAAGTCGACGAACTTCTCGGCGAAGGTGCTCATCTCGTTGTTGAAGCAGAACTTGTAGTCGCCAATGTGCTTGCCGGTGAAGACGAAATCGCCCTGGCGTTCCTTCTGCCCATCCATAATAACATTGCCATCGGGGCCGGTCACTTCATAGTCGATATCGAACGAGCCTCCTGATTGTACCTGCGCAACCACCAAAGTTAGCATATCGGTCCCGGCGCATGACAGTCGCGTGCAATGAACGATCGGGTAGGCGTACGGCAAAGTAAAAAGCAATCTTCTCGTTAGGCTTCTTGGTCGTGGCGAAGAAGCAGGCCTTCTCGTTGGCGGCGAGCTTGTAAGTCAGGGCCGTGGCGGCAACCTCGCTGGCCAAGCCCAACAGGGCGCAGGTTATTGTCGACAGCTTCATGATGTGCTGTGTGTTGTGGTAAGGAGGAATTGCCTGCAGTTCCTAGGCGTGTTCGATGTTGACTTTGCAGATCCCGTCTTCCCGTCGCTTCGTCTTCAGGACAACTTGGAGTTCACGGGTGCCAGTCGCGAATGGAAGCTGAGCACAGGGCAACTCGACGGCCAGAAGCACTGGGCTGCTGTCCACTGGGAGCACGGGGTGGGTCTTGGCACTCCTGGGAGGGACTGGCTGGAACTTCCACTTGGGCGGGCTGCAACCATCAATTGGACTTTTTTGGGCGGATCATTCAATTTCCTGACCGCCTTTGCTGTTGACATCCAATGAGCCAGGTGGCCGCAGGGCAATTGACGGCTCGAACCAGTTGTCAGCTTGTCCCAGACTTGAAGTCAGACCTTTCCCCGCCCCCTGAAAAGCTTCAGTGGGTTGTCCCTTCCAACTCCTGCATGTGCCCGCGGAGGGGAGCACTGGACCTCAAGGAGTCCCTTGTGCGGGAGATGGGCTTGGAGCTTCTGTGCCAAGCCAGTTTAGAAGCTTGAACCACGACCGGGGTCACGGTTTCCGGGCAGTGACATCAACAATGCGACGTGCCGCCGGGACTCGAAGCAGTTGCGTCAGATTGGCAATGGAATGAAAAGGAAAGGGTCAACCACAGCTGTTGTTATCGTTTTGGCTGTTGTTTTCATATTGTTGCTAACAGTTGAAGCCGAGCGTGTCTTGACTTCTCTTATCGTTTGCCGTCATTCAAATCCCAGCTCGTGTTTTGCACTGTTTTCTTGCTTCTCCAACTCCAGTTCCAAACTCTACGCGTATGACAACTATCCACGTCGTTCTGGATTATTTTGGGCATCAGCACCTCAACCAAGCAGATTGGGTTCTCTAGTGCTTCTCCACAGCTGAATGATAGGTTCCATAACTTCATCCATCAACTTCCAGCTTCATTAATGACATAAAGCTCGCCATCTTTCTATTCCAAACAAACTCTCGAGACTTGCCCCTCTTTGCTATACAACCTCAGAATCATCTTGGCTACCTCGTGAGAGAGGGAACAGCCAAAATGGCGATATCACAAACGCGAGCAGCGGCCATATCGTCCATCGGGATAAGGGCCCTCAGTTACTTCTTCCTGCGATGGGCATTGCTTCCGGTAAGTAGGTTCTGGGTGTCTTCGGTCAACCTCGAGCTAACGAGGACATCAAGTTTGGTCCTGCGCTCATCTTCACACTCTTCGCCATCTATCTGCCTACTTTCGTGTCTGGCTTCCGCAAGGAGCCCAAGTACAACTTGGTTGATGAAGTCGATGTGGTTGTTACCGAGACAACCATCAGGGACGACAATGCTGAGGAGGACGACAGCCCTGGAGCGCCTACTCCTCACGGCAACGAAAAGGTGATTGCCGAACAGGTTGACATTCAAGAGACTATCTCGATCGAAAAGCGACCCTTGCACGCTTTGCGGACTCTCCTCAGCGGCGCACCCAACCCGCGGAGCCTGGCCCTGTCCGCGCTGACCTTCTTAATCAACGCTGCGTTGGTTGGCTTCGTCGCTGATCGGTTGTTCCGTGAGCGTTACTATGGTGCTGAGGACCTTTCCTTTGCCCGCGTTGGCTATGTCGGCGAGCATGAAGCCAAGCTCTTGATCCGCGAGCCGGATCAGACCAAGATGCCCATCAACGTACAAATTCATCTCAAGGATCCCCAGCCTCCTTTCGACAACCCTCTGTGGCAATCAGTTGGCGGCGTCAGATGGACCGGGAACGAGACCGATTACACTGCTGTTGTTAGGATTCCCCTCCGCAACTCGGGACAGCGAACTTACGAATGGAAGACCTCGAACAACCACACCGGAGAGTTCACCACTCCACCCAAAACTGGCGAGGGCCCTTTCACTTTCCTCTCGACCTCCTGCATCGTGAGCCGCTTGCCCTACAATCCGGCTGATCACCCGTTGGCAATTCCTGGTATGCGACACCTGGCCAAGGTCCTCCCTAGCCTGGGTGCCCAGTTCATGCTTTTCCTTGGAGACTTCATCTACATCGACGTTCCGCGCTATTGGGCCAAGAGCACCGAGGAATACCGCAAGAAGTACCGTCAGGTCTACGCTTCTCCGGACTGGCCGGCTGTCGGTCAGAACCTTAGCTGGATCCACGTGCTCGACGACCACGAAATTCAGAACGACTGGTCCGCCAACACCACCGGCGTGTACCAGAACGCCATCGACCCTTACAACCACTACCATGCGGCTGCCAACCCTCCCCTAGCTAAGAAGGCCGGTGCCCTCAGCCCCCGCAGCGGAGCCACGTACTTCGAGTTCACCCAGGGGCCCGCTAGCTTCTTCCTGCTTGACACTCGCACCTACCGCTCGAACAACAAGATTGCCTTTACCGACGATGCCAAGACCATGCTGGGCGCTGGACAACTCGAGGACTTCATTGCATGGCTTAGGCGCCCAGAGCCGAAGGGCGTCAAGTGGAAGATTGTTGCTTCGTCTGTCCCCTTCACCAAGAACTGGGGCGTCAACACGCAGGATACCTGGGGCGGATTCTTGACTGAGAGGAAACGGATTCTGGAGGCCATGTGGGATACTGCGAGCAGGGGTATCGGTGTGATTGTTCTGTCGGGTGACAGACACGAGTTCGCTGCTACCAAGTTCCCGCCGCCGATGAACAGCACTTGGCCTGAAACCGCTACGGTGTTTGAGTTCTCTGCCAGCCCGTTGAGCCAGTTCTACTCGCCTATTGGCACGTATAGACAGAGAGATAGCGAGGATGTTGAGATCAAGTAAGTTGAGCCCTCATGAATATCCTTGTTGAAGTTTGGATAACGTTGCTAACACGAAGCTTTCAGGTACATCAACAAGGGCAACTCCAAGTTTGGTGCTATCACTATTGAGAACCTCGTGGGAGGTGACCAGAGCAGCTTGAAGTACCGCCTGTTTGTCGATGGTGAGGAGGTCTGGGACACTGTGGTCCTGTCCCCACCGGTCGTCATCGAAGATGTCAGACCTACTCTTGCAGCTGGCTCATGGTGGGAGCGGTTGTTTGCTTGGAGAAGATAAACTGTTGGATAGAGAGGATATGAGAGGTGAAGGAAACGTAGGAGGAGGAATGGCTAGAACGGTTGGGTATGATCGGTTTTTTTTTTTATGTACTGATATGATCGAGTACATTGGGATTTGACATGACGTTTATGAGGCCGGCAAGGAAAAGGAATGGCTGGGAGAATATGGGACATGTGTATCGGGGCGCCATAGATACCTGTTATTTTTAAATGGAAGATTATGGGATATAAGTAGACAGTACAACTACAGTAAAAGCCAAGCTCATCGCAATCCGCATCTGAGGTTGTTAATAGGAATATCAGATGCCTCGACCATGAGGCTCTCGGCGTCGATGTCCCTGACTTATACTTCCCGATTCGGTTTAGCGCTTCGGCGGAGCCAACCAAATGCCAGCCGAGGCAAAGCGCAGCGGATTCTCGAAGGCTGACGGAAACGTCTCCATCTCGGAGCAAGGGGCCCCATCGCGAAAGAAAGATACAAAGTTACTTCGTTTCTTGGTATAAGACGATGGTGTGGTGATCATGTAAATGCGACATATAGTACTCATCGGCAGATTGTCCTTGTAACTTTTTTATCCTTCCCTCAACTATCACGGGGTGGCATTCTGTTGTTATCGTCTTTTACTTTTGCATGTTTTTTTCATTGTCCCTGCTTTAGACGTACATACCTCTACATACGCAGAATTACCGCTTCCTCGCTATCCTCCCCGTCATTGACCAGGACATAAACCTTCCAAAGACATTCTAGAAGTACAGATATCAAGATGAGACCGCAAGTGGTAGGAGTGATCCTCCGCTCTAGAGTTGTTGTCAACAGGTGTGAACCCTTTTCGTTATAAATAGTCAATATCTGGCAACTCTTGACTGACTGACTTGACCGTTCGTTCCGTGTCTAGACAACCTCTTTCGAGAACTCACCTTCGTGCTGCTGCTGTTACTGCTGCAAAGTCCTCATCACTCATCCAGAACTCAAGAAGAACCTTCTCATCTTCTCTCCCAAGGTTGCATGAGGCGAAGGCAAAGATAACGGCCGAGGGACTTGAGTTGAGCCCTCCGCAGGCTGTCAAGGATGGAAAGCGGACTGTCCTGTATGTTTGTCTTTTCTTCACTGCATGAAACCATAACGGTTATGGAAACCAGTTACTAACTCCGACTCTGTAGACCCAACTTTTGGCTGCGGTAAGCCTTCCTTCCTGAACGTTCCTGGCACTCATCGGTTGGCCCTGTGCGGATTCTCATCGGTTGACGACGACGACAACAACAGTGACAACTGTCGTTGTACGAAATGCGTGAACCAAGATACTCTCCAGAGAAACTTCAACACCTTCGCTGTGAGTAGCTAGCTAGCACACTCAGTATTCCCCTCTTCAATCGGATCACCACCGCTAACCGTTCTCCAGATCCCATCCGACATCCACCCAACAAAGGTTGAAACCACCAAGGAGAACGTCACCGTCCAATGTGAGAACAAGCAAGCCCCGGGCAAAATCTCGGTCTTCCTCCGAGTCCCCGACTAAAACACTTCTGCCGCAGGGTCCGACAACCACACATCCACCTACCCCTGGCCCTTCCTCTCCTTCTACCTAACCTCCAACCGTCGCGGTCACGAAAACGACCAAATCTCTCTCTGGGGCTCCGAAGCCTCCTCCCGCCCCCCGACCGTCTCCTTCGCGCGCGTTATGGGGTCCGACCGTGGCATCGCCGACCTAACAGCCATGATCAAAGAATTCGGTTTCTGTTTCGTCAAAGACACACCCTTTGACGACCCGGACGTGACCCGCCAGCTTCTCGAGCGCATCGCTTTCATCAGAGTGACTCATTACGGCGGCTTCTACGATTTCACGCCCGATTTGGCCATGGCCGACACGGCGTACACGAATCTGGCGCTGCCGGCGCATACGGATACGACGTATTTTAGCGATCCGGCGGGGTTGCAGGCTTTTCATTTGTTGGAGCATAAACCGGCACCCGGTACGGGGGCCGGTGGCTCCGAAGGTGAAGGAGAGGCGGCGGAGGGGGGGAAGTCGTTGTTGGTCGATGGATTCAACGCCGCCCGCATCTTAAAACAGGAGGACCCCAAAGCTTATGAGATCCTAAGCAGCGTCAGACTGCCGTGGCATGCTAGTGGAAACGAGGGGATCACGATCGCGCCTGATAAGCTGTATCCTGTTCTGGAGCTGGATGAGGACACGGGCGAGTTGCATAGGGTCAGGTGGAATAATGATGATAGGGGTGTGGTGCCGTTTGGGGAGAAGTACAGCCCGTCGGAGTGGTATGAGGCGGCGAGGAAGTGGGATGGGATTTTGAGGAGGAAGAGTAGCGAGTTGTGGGTGCAGTTGGAGCCGGGGAAGCCGTTGAGTAAGGTTTTTTTTCCCCCTGGGCCTTTGGTTGAGGCTGGTGGATGGGTTGCTAACAAAGGTGATAGTCTTTGACAACTGGAGAGTTCTTCATGGTCGCAGTGCGTTTTCGGGTATTAGGAGGATTTGTGGAGGGTATAGTAAGTGTTTTCTTTCCCTTCGGCTTGGGTTTGAAGGTGCCCTTTTTTTCTGTGTGACCTGTGTAACTGACAACATCGATTTAACAGTTAACCGCGATGACTTTATCTCGAGATGGAGGAACACTAACTATCCGAGGAGTGAGGTTCTCCCGAGGGTTACTGGCTAACGGAAGTATGTCTCAAGTCTTGAAAAGCTCCGAGAGCTAGACCTCAGCATCTTTCTGTTTCCTGGTTATGAAAAGGATGGATTGTCCCTAAGCAGATCTCGGAAAACATATATTCACTTGGACACAATACATATACCCAATCTTCGACGAGGACCTTTGCTTTTCCATCCTGGCAGTTGCGAAGGCAATTCATTCAGAAGTAACAGGAATACCTAGAAATATGTTGACAAGTCGCTAGAAGATACCCCATCTCCCATATGCCCAGTCCGTTGGGAGCAAACAAAAGAGGTTGTTGAAGATAGGTAGCTTGGGAGGTTGTCCAGAAATCGGGACTTCCCCTGCTTCACCCCCACATAACCCCATTACCCCGCCAAAGGGGGAGCTTGCCGTAGGATAACAGCATCACGAACATGTTGTCCTGGTCTTAAGTTGGGACTATAACTCGTCCATGTTGCTATGTGTATACGTTCGTCTATGTCTTATTTTCTGTTGATGTTGTCCATTTGTAGACTCGTGGTGTTGATTTCCAGTCCAGTCGGTCTCCAATGCAGTTGCCTCCTATGTCCTAGCCGTAGAGGTACCCAAACTTAGCATCAACAACTCCACAGTAACCCATCACTAACATCTCCAAGTAATTCACCCGAACGAATAAACCGAAAACCCCTGATCACCATCTAAACAGACCCGACTCTGTTCCTCTGATTCCTTTCTACCTGACCCTCAAACGTGCAACGACAGGACAGCGACCACGGGGCACCACAGCTCAGCAGCTCCACCGTTAGCATCATCCTGCATGGGGTGCAGTTAGGAAAGAGGGTCGAGAGGATCCCGCCGGTCTCTTCACCCACGGGGCCCCTCAGTTACTTCCCCTCGCTCCAACCTCCCCCCACTGAAACTCGTGTGAAGCCGGCGCCGATATGCTGGCATCCGGTGGATATATCGGACCATACCCAAGATGTTTGGTTACGGAGAAGCTTTCTATGTTTGGTTAACGTTTTAACCGGTTCGCTGCTACAACCCGGACAAGTTCGCTTCGTTCTGCCGGCTTCGCTGGTGTCGTCTTAGTGGATCTCTATCTTCATGCTTGCAGCTTACGGTAAAGCACCCATTTGGGGGGGGGGGATCTGTTTATAATAGACGATGGCCCCCTCGGTGATGGCACGCTACTTCGCGCCTTCCCTCTGTTTGTTTTTTTTGACTTGAATCCTTTTTAAGATTTGTACTTGCCTTACCTGACCGCAGACTGCCATCAAGCGGTCTTACATACCTCTATACACATTACAACACAAACGCAACCATGGCGGCCGAGATGAAGGACGGAAAGTTCTCTCACGACATCACTGTCGCTCCCCAGACGAACAGTGTCATGTCTCTCTTCTCCCTAAAGGGAAAGACAGCCATTGTCACCGGAGCCGCAGCTGGTATCGGCTACGGAGTTGCGGAGGCGTTTGCGGAGGCTGGCGCCAACGTGGCTATCTGGTACAACAGCAACAAGAAGGCACTTGATGCGGCTGCAGATATCGAGAAGAGGTACGGCGTGAAGTGTACGTATTTTCCCCCTTCCCATTAGCTACTACTGAAACCAAGTTGTCTAACAAGACCTGGCTCCCATGTACAGGTAAGGCATACCAAGTCAACGTAACCTCTCTCGAAGCCGTCGAGTCCGCAGTTAGCGATATCGTCAAGGAGTTCAACGGCCGTCTCGACATCTTCGTCGCCAATTCGGGAATCCCCTGGACGGACGGCCCCGCGCTCGACGGCCCTCCCGAGTCGTACAAGCGGGTCATGGCCACCAACGTCGACGGCACTTTCTGGTGCGCTCAGGTGGCCGGCCGTCACTGGCGGAGGCAGAAGCAGGAGGGGACCACGATCGACGGCAAGAAGCTTGAAGGGTTCACGTACGGCAGCTTCATCGCGACAGCGAGCATGAGCGGCCACATTGCCAACATCCCACAGCTGCAGGCGGCGTACAACGCTTCCAAGGCGGCTGTCATCCATCTGTGCAGGTCGTTGGCTGTGGAGTGGGTGGGCTTTGCGAGAGCGAATACCATCTCGCCGGGGTATATCAGGACCGACATCTCGGTGTTTTGCGCGCCCGAGGTGAAGAATGCTTGGAAGGACAAGATTCCTATGGGGTGAGTTGAATACTCCTTTTTCTATCAAAGAAGTTGAAATCATGCTGACAGTTTTGAAACAGCCGCGAAGGGGAGGTCAACGAGTTGAAGGGCGCATATCTGTACTTTGCATCGGATGCGTCCTCTTACACGACGGGCACAGACCTTTTGGTTGATGGCGGATATTGTGCCCCTTAAGAGGTCAAATCCGATATAACTGCTGTATGACTGATGACCTAAATAGATTAATTCCGTGAATGTTGAAGACTCTTTTCGGTATCGGTTTTTTTTTCTATATGTTGCAGATGTTTCCGTGATTATTTCCATTGGAGGACACCCGAGAAGGAGCTGTGAATGGGTGTGAAGGAGGGAGCCTGGAGAAAGCCTTGAAGACTGCCTCGGAGGAGGAGCGTCTCGGTGTATCTATCGCCAGCTGTCCGGCAGCTGAGTGGGGTTCTCAATGACGACGAAGTGGCCGCGGCCCGCCAACCTGGCGGTGAGGGGCGCTCTGCCTCGTGTCTGCTTGGGCGGTCAGAGTTCAGTTTTGGACCTGTCCCTGGCGCCCTGGAGACTGGAGAGGGCCTTGCCGGTCTAGACTGCGCTCCGTTCGTATCATTGCTTCTGAGTTTTGACACTTGGAGCCTCACAACCTCTGGCAGCATTTTTCACGGCGCACAACTTGAGAGAAGAAATCCCATTTGGGCGAAGGAAACACCAGAGGGAATTTTAGTCATATGACGTCCATCATGTAGACTTGCCCCATGCGTACGCACATCGCCAGACAGTTCCTTGTAAGGCGCATTTTCGCATCGAGGACGGGATCCGTTGGCGTACCGCTGCAACGGATACATTCCATATCAGACGGGAGAGAGCCCCTGTGGACCTGTGCCTGGGCTTCCTTGCCTCGCGGTGAAAAGGCGCTGTTTCCTGTTCTGGGGTGCAGGTGTTTCGGCAAGCTTGACCAGAACCCCTAAAACGTGCCCGCTACGGGGATGGATTCTACGGTAAATTGTTGATACTGTAAATAGCATCAGCCTCAAAGACTTTGTCGAGAAATACGAGTGGAAGACAGGAACATTTTTCATAGATCTACTCAATATACCATTCAACGCACTCCCCGTTCATCTCTTGTGTCTTGGAACAAGTATAATACGCAACGGCAATAGCATTTTTACATTGGACCAAAAAGGGCGTTTCCTTCCAGGTTGTCAGTGGTTGAACGACGGGAAGTGAAGGCAAGGTTGTACCCCTCATCCCACCCCAGCTTTGCCCGCTGCTGCTGCACCCTTCCATTCACTGTTTGGTGAACCACACGCCGCCCGCTGTTCAGTGCCCGCTGGTGCATGCTGGCTGCCACTCAGTCCACCGCGGACCTAAAACCTAAGTCGCCTCCTTCAACTCCTCGGCCGGCCACCCAACTCCCTCCTCCTTCAGCCCTACATTTTGGCTCGCAACCTTACATTGCTCGCTCTTACTCCTCGACAACCGCCTTCCCTCCCATCCAACTCGACCATTTGGCCGACTTTTTCCCTTTGGCGACCAAATACATCGCACAAGTCCGGCGACCGACTTTAGGGATACTATAACCCTGCCCAACATCTCCCATCTCACGTAGGCTTGTGCCTTATCAGATATCCTGAGACATTCGACTGCTCAGTCTCTTGTTTGCCGCCGCCATTGCTAGTCATTATTCGTGACCACCAGAGATATGGAAAGCAACAACGGTACCGGCGCGCCCGGCGCATTCAGCAACCAGCAGGTTGACAATGCGATCCGCGCCATCCAGCATAAGAGGCCATTGCCCGAGATCGACTTCACCATTCACACCATGGAGGATGGTACCCAAGTGAGCACCATGGAGCGTGTCTGCAAAGGTAGGTTTCCTTTCCCTCTCCACTGCCTGAACTTGTCAGATCATGACTGTCGCTGTGACCCTGCGACCACTACCTATCGGGCACCTTGCTCTTACCCCCCTTTTCTCTGTACTGCGAGTTCTAACAGGTGCCGTCTTGGCCTCCTTTTCCAGATGTCCAGGCGCCTGCCATGTTCAAGCCCAGCGACGAGCAATTCTTCGAGGACGAAACCCACAGCAAGCCCGACATCCAGTTTCTGAAGCAACATTTCTACCGCGAGGGCCGTTTGACCGAGGAGCAAGCACTATGGATCATCAGGGAGGGTACCAAGCTTCTGCGCGCCGAGCCCAACTTGCTGGAGATGGACGCTCCCATTACCGTTTGCGGTGACGTTCACGGCCAATACTACGATTTAATGAAGCTCTTCGAGGTCGGCGGTGACCCGGCCGAGACCAGATATCTCTTCCTGGGTGACTACGTTGATCGTGGTTACTTCAGTATCGAGTGTGTCTTGTATCTCTGGGCGCTCAAGATCCACTACCCCAAGACACTCTGGCTGCTGCGCGGAAACCACGAGTGTCGCCATTTGACCGACTACTTCACCTTCAAGCTCGAGTGCAAGCACAAGTACTCGGAGGCCATCTACGAGGCATGCATGGAGTCGTTCTGTTGTCTGCCGCTGGCGGCAGTCATGAACAAGCAGTTTCTCTGCATTCACGGCGGTTTGAGCCCCGAGCTCCATACTCTCGACGACATCAGAAACGTTAGTCCAACAGTCACTTGACCGTCAGATATTGTATGGGCATACTGACCCGGTGATTTATACAGATTGACCGTTTCCGCGAGCCCCCTACACAAGGCCTCATGTGCGACATCCTCTGGGCCGATCCCCTAGAGGACTTCGGCCAAGAGAAGACGACTGACTTTTTCGTACACAACCACGTACGAGGTTGCTCATATTTCTTCTCCTATTCGGCTGCTTGCCACTTCTTGGAGAAGAACAACCTTCTCTCCATCATCCGCGCGCACGAGGCCCAGGATGCGGGCTACCGCATGTACCGCAAGACCAGGACGACCGGATTCCCTAGTGTCATGACCATTTTCTCCGCGCCCAACTACCTCGACGTTTACAACAACAAGGCTGCGGTGTTGAAGTACGAAAACAACGTTATGAACATTCGCCAGTTTAACTGCACGCCTCATCCCTATTGGCTTCCCAACTTTATGGACGTTTTCACCTGGTCGCTTCCCTTCGTCGGCGAGAAGATTACCGATATGCTCATCGCCATTCTCAGCACCTGCTCGGAGGAGGAGCTCAGGGAGGATTCTGCGACAACTTCGCCAGGTCCAGCCTCCCCGGCCCTCACGTCTGCGGCTAATCAAGATCCCGAGTCTATTGAGTTCAAGAGACGGGCGATCAAGAACAAGATTCTCGCCATTGGTCGTCTGTCTCGTGTCTTCCAGGTCCTCAGAGAGGAGTCCGAGCGGGTCACGGAACTCAAGACCGTTTCTGGTGGACGCCTTCCCGCCGGTACTCTCATGTTGGGTGCCGAGGGTATCAAGAACGCCATCAGCAGTTTCGAGGATGCCAGAAAGGTCGATTTGCAGAACGAGAGGCTTCCGCCGAGCCACGACGAGGTTGTTAAGATGCAGGGCGAAGAGCGCGCTCAGGCTTTGGAGCGTGCGACAAGAGAGGCTGACAATGATACGAAGTTGCAGACCCTCTCGAGGAGGCTTAGCACGTAAGTTTACATTCCCCCCCTCTAGGACTTTTTCTTGCGTCTGGCCTGTCGTATTCCCGAAGGTATCAGATGCTGACCTGGTCGGTTTAACATCAAGTGACCGCAAGCGATCGTAATCACGACGCCAATTAATGGAAAGGATGCTAATCTTTTCCGGTTGTTTGAGGAATAGTTCTTAGTTGGCGTCAGGATACGGAACTACGTCAGGGAATCGAGCGAGGGTCTCATAGGAGTTCTGTGGGAGTAACAGGAAAGAAGATGGACACGGCGCGGCTGAGTGAAGACGTGTTATTGAACAGTGTCACATTCAGGGCTTGACATTGATTGTAGCCATCTACTTCTCTAAATGTTGGCGGTTAATGGAAATACGAATGGGTATCAACATGGGTGCTCTCCTCTCTACTTAGAGGTTCTTGCTAGGGCGTTGAGCGAGTTTACATACCTCGTCGACTGACTAGATACTTATTTACGTATTGGTAAATAGTAAACATAGTCTCATGGATGCTTTCTTGTAATCTTCTGGTAGCCTCCTTAGAAGATATAGGTCAGATTAGCTGTGAAGGAGCGCAGCTAAGTCATGTTCATTCCTCTGACTGCTTTCACAACCGAACAGTCTAGCAAGACGATCACTAGTGTTTCGCATTCATAAATCATGTCTCGTTATATTCATAGCAGGACACTCAACACCCGCCCTCTTCCTCCCCATAAAGCATCATCAGCCATAATATCATGTCCCCCTAGAAACGCGTCGTAATATCCACCATAAACCATCAAAACCCCATCCTCAAAAGATCGCCAAAGCATTCGGAGGACTAACAACCCGATCCATTAGCAAGACAGTCATCTCACACTTCCGCAGAGAGAAAACAAAACAAAACAAAACTCACCTAGCAACCCCACCCCCCACATTACACACCTCACTTGTCACAAAAAAACTCCACCTCTTTTTCTCCTTACATTCCCTCGCCAGCTCCTCAAGATCGAACAGTTCACCAATCGGCATCCCCCACCCCGCTAGCATCACCTCGTGCAAGCTCAATTCCTCTCCATGAGTGGCGGGGTCACGGGTAGCAGCTGGTGGCCAACACTCGAGAGAAGGCTGGTCACCTGCTACGGCGGAGAAGTTGGACCAGAGGAATTGGAAGAGCGGTAGGGAGGGTGACAGGCCGCAGAAGGATGGGGGGTTGTGGGATTGATGGGAGGAGAGGGTGGTGGTGGGGGAGGTGGAGGAGGAGAGGGTGGTGTGGGTTTGGATCCAGCCTAGGAAGGGGGAGAGGAGAGGTGTTAGATATTTTAGAGTAGAGGAGACGGAGCGAAGGGGATAAGATAAGAAAGGGGAAGAAGGAGAAGAAGGGGGAGAAGGGGACAAAAGCAGAAAGAAGGGCAAGGGGTGAACGAACCGGATCGTATAAACAGAATATCCCCAAACTTAACCTCCGTTCCCTGACTTTCCAAACAAGCTTGTATATCCTCAAGAGGAATGGGAGTAGTAGCAAAATGATCAAAGTTAACCAGTCTCGGATCTGGGTTCGGCTTCTTGATCTGCTCGAGACGCCAGGAGTGGTGGTCGACAAGGACGCCACGGCCTACGATGCCTTTTTGTGCCCAGGCTGTTTTGTTGTTGTTATTCCCACGTTAGCTTCACCACCCTTCTTCCACTTCCTCCTCCTCCTCACCATAACTCTCTCCCCTTGCCGTCACCATTCCTGGTCCGGAAACTAAACCTGTGGTATCTAGAAGAGAAGAGGATGAGAAAAGAAACACTCCTCACTCACCTTGCACCCCATTAACCTCACTCCCCTCCTCATAAATATCCTCCATCGTCACCCCATTATAGAACTTCCTCTCCTTCTGGTAAGCATAGTGTCTTAGCCCATCCCACTGACTCGACACCTGTGTGTTGAATGTCCAAACGTCGTCGTTGACACACCGCGGCGGCTTGGCGAAGAGGTCTTGGTGGAAGAGCTTGCGGTTGAAGAAGCCTGAGTCTTTTTGGGCGTTGAGTGGCCAGTTTAGGGAGATCCTGTGTGTTTGTTTGGTGTTAGATACAGCTGAGTAGGAAGGGTGAATATTCTACATGGTAGATGACATAAATCGATCATTGAACCCGGTAAGTGATAAGTGTAATCGTACCTAACACCAGTCTTGATCTCATTCTTTGCTGCTTCGGCAACTCGTTCGTCGGTGAGCCTGTTCAGAGTTCCCAATTCGTCTTGATCTCCGTATAAGCCCCAGGCGGAGTATTTGGGATCACCAGCTCGAAGTGGGAGAGCGTCGAAGGCGGGAATGCCATTCTCGTTAAGCTTGATCGCTGCTGGACTTCCAGCCATGATGGGCAACTTAATGAGGAAAACGTCGTGGAGAAGAGACAACAGACAGATAATAGAAGAACCTCACCAGTTTCCCCTCAAGAGTGCCCCCTCAAATGAAGTCTGAAGCGGGGAAAGAGCATGTAAGTAGAAGCTGGTGCTAGTGTGTTTTGGTCCAGGATCCTAAGCATGTATTGGTTCGAGTTCGATGCAACTTACATCACACAATCTTGCCCGGGTTATGGCCGGGTAATAACACAGACTGATGGTAGCAGACAAGGCATATCGAGGAACTCAAGTGCCGAGTGATAGTAGCTTTATTTACTATGTATATGATATGATCTTGGTCGTTCGGACTATACTCAGAGACAAGGACAGACAAGGGACCGGATGTCCAATGTCCGAAGAGACCGAATCCAACAGTCAAAACCAGCAAGACCATTATGAAAAGTGATGGCATGTAGCACTACTTTCATGCACCAAAAGTCCCGAGAGCAAAAAGAACAAAGGTGTTTGGTAATAGTAGGGCGAAATATTTATCTCGGCACGATAAAATCCTTCAACACATGAGCGTAGGTATATGAGCCCAATGTTGTACACACTAATGCCGTTCAAGTTCACAAGGGGGGATTCATGACATACAATAGGACACGCAAATCCATCCTGCTCGAAGAGGGCCTCTGGACGGATGTTTCAACTTCACGATGGCCAAGGAAATGCTCATAGATGGGATCAACCGACCGTCGGGCATAGGCCTTCATTTATTCGTTACTTGCCCCTGAGTCAGCAGTTTGCGACGCAGCCGCGGCCCGGGTTACCCTCTCGGGACCACCCGAGTTCGCCAGTCTGCAGTATGGCACGGTTGTGAACGAATACTCGGACCCAATGTTGCGATGCAAATGAACTGCCATTTCCCTAAATGCTGCAGACGAGGCGCTGAGATTCTCAACCACCTCTGACCCATCCAGGACTCCGGGACCGAATCTTGTCGTTGTTCGTCTGTCCGACTGTTCGATCCATGACCATCGGGTTCGTTTCCGGTTTCCCTCGTACCGTAATGCCAAATCGCCAGTCCTTGAATAATCATGCCGCATTCAGAATTTAAGCAACGAGCTCAACGACACCACCGGCCTCCGTGATCTTGCGCTCAGCCTCGGCGGAGACGAAGCGGGCACGGACGACGATGGGGATCTGGGGGAGACGGCCTAGAACGTGATTGTTAGACGAGCATTCTCGGGGGTGTTCTTTGTGATTGCTTGTTCTTACCCTTGCCGAGGAGCTTGGCATAGCCGTGGGCGAGGAGGTCGACGACGGGAGCAGTCTCGGTGGCGGCACCAGAGACGTACTTCTCGCGGGCCTCAGCGGGGACGAGAGTCCACAGCTTCTCGATGTTGAGGATAGGGGCCCACTCGTGGTTGCGCTGGAGGTGGAAGTGCCTCATACCGACCTTACCGAAGTAACCAGGATGGTCTATCCGTCATCGTCAGCGTTTGTTTTCATTATATCGTGGGGGAAAGTCTGGTCGCATGTCGGAGAAGTGAGGTTGAACCATGCGCCTGTCTCCAACATGCGCCGACCGTTGTTTTCGGGATTGCGTACACTTATCGAGGTTGGTACGGTGGTGGTGCTTTTCGTCGGGTTAGTATCGCGTATTCGAGAACGAGTCGTTGGAGTTTCTATCGGCATACCTGACCACCGGCCATACCACGACCACTGTTCGCGTTGTTAGCATCATGATTTCCCCCCTTCAAATATGCAAAAGCGGTGGTACGTACCCTGGATGCTTTCTGTGCTTGCCGACACGGCTGGAATAATGCTGTCAATACATGTTCGTGTTTATCGGTCGGTCGGTCGGTTTGCGACATACCCCTTACCGGCGGAAACCTATCAAATCACCAAAGTCAGTCATCTGTCAAATCGGCGACGACAAAGTTCGGGGGGCGCTTACATGTCCGCGGTGCTTTCTTGTCTTGGAAAACCGAGTAGGCTACATAATGACTGAATCAGCGTTTCGTCCTGCGATAGTCGTGCAGCAATTGCCATACCATGTTGTCTGCTGGTGGTGCCGATGAAGCTCGTTCTGTCGACGTCGGTTGATGCTTCCAAGAGACTCGCTTCAACGGGTCTCGTACAAGTCAAATTTAGGGCTGTGTATTTTTTTTGGTGGGCACGAGTGGTGGTCCAAGCTCCGGGCTTAAGCCGCACCTCGCACGCAAGCCACATCGTTCCTCTGCAATTGCAGTGCGCCAAGGCAAGCCTGCCAGTTCCACCAGCCACATATTTCCGCTCAACCCGACAGGGTTAGGGTCAATGGCCAAGCCTCGTCGCTCAGCTCGTCTGCTCGAGCCCCTCTTGCGCTCAACTTCATCCTATCATCCTGTTGGATCTTTGCTCGAAACTGTCGATCTGCCAGCAGTCGCTTTTTGTTCATGTCACAAAACTTTTGAAAGCTGCAAGATCGGGCTCACTGCCCTCCATTTTTCAGTGTTCTACACTTTCTCTAGGATCAAATTGACCAAGAGGCCAAGCCGCAGTCTCTCTGTCTTCCCAGAACCTGCGTGCGTTAAGACGGACCAGCCCTCACTCATCCAGCCGATCACATCCACCGAGTTGCGAACATGCTCATCCCCGACAACCACACATTCGGTTCCTACTCCCCGCTTCAACAGAACTGTTCACCGCGATGTCTCGAGTCCGAACTTGTTACTGCGAGATACGGTTCGCTCCAAGGCATTATCATTAGATGACTTGTTGTACCAACTCGACCACATCATAGAAGGAATCGCTAGTAGTGGTGTCGACCTTCTCCAGGCCCAGACCGAGCAACAAAGATCGCTGCTCATTGGGATTGCGCAAAGTCAAGAGACTGGCAATCTGACTGGCATAGAGCTGGCCCATGGTCTCCCTCTCCTCATTCCCGCCTCCCAGCAGCGTAGTTGCTGTCAAATGTTCTGATGGTAACAGGCTACCGGCGCCAGGAAGAGCCATGTCTACCGAAGCCGACGAAGGTGCGGCTAGTTGTACTTGGATCTAAAACGCAGCATGTCAGTATCATGAGTGAGATGACGTCCGGCGCTCTTGAACCCACCCATTGAGCAAGTCGCCCGCCTTGAGAGATGGTGACCATGATCTTGTCTGAGAAGTTCATTGATGAAACCTCGGTTTCCACTCCGTTGACAAGCCCAGTTGCCTGCCTGGAGGGTGCCGGGAATGGCTCTTCCCTAACTGCGTCCGACATGGTGACCTCTGAATGTGTTGTGGTTTCGATAAGTTGAAGGACTCGGAAAGCTGTGTTTGTCTCAAGGACAAGATTGTATGTGAATAACTTTGGCTTGGGTACTTCTGGTAGGCTGCTCTCAGTATGTCACTATACAGAGTCTAGACTTGGGATCCATCATGATGTTTGTTGATGATGGAGCCTGGACTGCAGAGGTTCGAGATGGCCCGGGACCCGCGAGAAATGGCATACTGTACGCGCACTGTAACCGGGTTCCTGGACCCGCACAGGCTCCAAAAACGTGGGGTACCACCTTTAGCGCAGGAATTCTGCCGGGCGGGCAAGATTTAATCTTCAAATCTTCAGGGTACCTAGTGACATTGCCATCTTGCTGCATTCTGCCGTCGCGACACCTGCCCCGATTTCTGCCATCACCGCTCCCCCCCCGAGCGCACCCAACGACAATATGGTTGCCATAGGCGGGAAATTCGTGCCGCGTCAGCGCAAGCGCAAGCAGCTTGATCGCCAGCGGTCGAGGAGCAAGGGAACACAAGACCCCGAAGACACCAACGTCCTCGAGATCGCTCCCGGACAGGACACCACCACAGATGCCGAGAAGAAGAAGGCCCGGCTACGGGAGGAATTGAGGCCCGAGGGTGTCAAAGTCAGCAGCAAGAAGGCGAAGAGACTCGAAAAATACATCGATACGAAGCTCAAGAAGGATGAGAACCGCGAACTCCTGGCCAAGCTTGCTGCCAACAAGATCGACACCACCCTATTCTCGAGCACAAAGTCACTAGGCCAGACAAAATTGACCAAAAAGGAGGAGCTCAGCCGGCTTGTCAGGGAAGCAAAGGCTGGCCTTATAACAGAGAAGGAGGCGGCCAAGGGACTTTACGAAAAGCGAGAGGTGAAGGAAGGTGCTCCAGTACCGCAGCCCAAGCCTGCGGTCGACGAGGATTCAGAGGGCTCGGAAGATGAGCAGGACTCAACAGCCGAGAAGACAAAAACTACGTCAGCGGGGACAAGCGGGCCTACACCGACACAAGCGACGACAACGACAACAAGTGTGCCAGTACCAGTCGGTGCCGGTCTCAAGCGCCCTCTAGAGGTCGACGAGTCGGGACGCCCAATACTTGCCAAGAGACAGAAGAGAGGAGGTGTCAAGACGAAGCATAACTTTACATCATCACAAGCCCCAGCAGTCATTCCTGTACCGAAGGTGGTAGAATGGGACGGTTTCAGCTCCGACGGCGAAGAGGGTTCAGACGATGAAGAGTCCGAGGGTAGTGGCTCAGGCAGCGAGGAAGAAGGCAGTGAAGAGGAGGAGGATGATGAGGAATCTGGAGAAGAGGATGGATCTGAAGAGGAGGAAGAGGGTTCCGAGGATGATTCAGAAGACGGTGATTCCGCGGAAGAATCCGACGAAGACATGGAGGATGCGGAGGAGAACAAGAAAGCAAAGTCTTCGGCTTTCAAGGCTTGGGCGCATCAGGCGAGGAACGAAGCTCTGGGGTACAAGCCTGCCGAATCAAGCATTCTCGAGATACCGAAACCTGCCAACTTTACGCCTCGGCCGATCGAACAAGAACCTCTGCCTATCGAGCTGCAACCAACAAAGAACGATTCCCGCAAGGCTTTCGCTGTGGTAGTTACCAGGACACCCGAGATCCAGGAAACCCGATTCAGGCTACCAGTTGTTGCGGAGGAACAGAAGATTATGGAGGCCATTCACGACAACGACATTGTCATTATTTGCGGTGCCACCGGTTCCGGTAAGACTACACAGGTTCCCCAGTTCCTCTTCGAGTCCGGTTATGGTGTCCCCAATGGACCTACTCCTGGCATGATTGGTGTTACCCAGCCGAGACGTGTCGCTGCTGTCAGTATGTCGAAGCGTGTTGGCGAAGAAATGGGTGATTACTCGCATGTGGTTTCCTACCAAATCAGATTCGAAGGCACCGTTGACTCCAAGACGGCCATCAAGTTCATGACGGATGGTGTTTTGCTTCGTGAGGCGGCCATCGATATTGCTCTTCGCAAGTACTCTGCCATCATCATTGATGAAGCCCACGAGAGAAGCGTCAATACCGATATCTTGATTGCCATGCTTAGCAGAGTGGTCAAGCTCAGGAGGGAGCTGGCGGAGGAAGACCCTTCGATCAAGCCTCTCAAGCTCATTATCATGTCCGCCACCCTCAGAGTCGAGGAATTCACCCAAAACTCTAACCTGTTCCACACCACTCCCCGCATCATCGAGGTAGAAGGTCGTGAGCATTCTGTTACCATGCATTTTGCCAAGAAGACAAACCACGACTACGTTGATGAGGCATTTCGCAAGATTTGCAGGGGTCACAGGAAACTGCCCCCTGGTGGCATGCTTGTGTTCATGACTGGTCAGGGTGAGATTGCCCAGCTCAGCAAGCGGTTGAGGGCGCGTTTTGGTGGCGGTATGAACACCGCCAGCACCACCAAGGTGCGGATCTCTGCGAACGAGGCACCCGTGGAAGTCGAAGACATCGACTTTGGCGACGTCGACGATGACCGCAACAACAACGACGGAGACGACGATGATATCTCTATCGCGTCGGACGAGGAGGAAGACAAGGAGTTCGAGATTGAGGACGAAGAATCTGGCACAGGGCCGCTGAAGATGCACATCCTACCTCTTTTCTCTTTGCTCCCCACAAAAGAGCAGATGAAGGTGTTCGAGCCGCCTCCAGAGGGCCACCGTCTGGTTATCCTGGCGACCAACGTCGCTGAAACATCCTTGACTATCCCCGGTATCAAGTATGTGTTTGACACTGGAAGGTCAAAGGAGAGGAAGTACGACTCCGTCAGTGGCGTCCAGAGTTTCGAGATTGGCTGGATCAGCAAGGCCAGCGCAAAGCAGCGTGCTGGTCGTGCCGGTCGTACCGGTCCGGGTCACTGCTGGAGACTCTACTCCTCGGCCGTTTACGAGAGAGACTTCCCCGAGTTCTCAGAGCCTGAGTTGCTTCGCATGCCCATCGAGGGTGTCGTGCTGCAACTCAAGTCCATGAACCTCCAGCACGTCGTCAACTTCCCCTTCCCCACGCCTCCACCGCGCGAGAGCTTGATCAAGGCCGAGAAGCTCCTGACCTACCTCAATGCCATCTCCCAAACCGGCCAGGTCACCCCCATCGGATCTACCATGTCCATCTTCCCCCTCTCTCCCCGCTTCGCCCGCATCCTTCTCATCGGACATCTCCACGACTGCCTGCCGTACACCCTCGCGCTCGTGGCCGGCCTCTCAGCCGGCGAGATCTACATCCCCGAGAACCAAGCCATCCCGGCCGCCGCCGTCCAAGAATCCAAGAAAAACGACGACGGCTCCGACGACGAGGACAACCGAGCAGTCACCTTCCGCACCACCGAAGACGTCCTCGCCGACGACCGCCGCGCCAAGATCCGCGCCGCCTTCAACGCCGCCCACAAGAACTTCTGCTACCTCGACGACAAGTCCGACGCCATCAAGCTGCTCCAAGTAGTCGGCGAGTTCGCGCACGACCCTACCGAGTCCTGGTGCGACTCCCACTTCGTTCGCTTCAAGGTCCTAAAAGAAATCAAACAACTCCAAAAACAACTCATCGACCTCCTGCGGACCAACATCCCCGCCTTCGCCAACCTCTCCGTGCCCGACACGCTTGACCCGCCCTCGGCAAAACAGGTGCAAGCCCTGAAACAAATGGTTGCCGCGGGTTTTATCGACCAAGTCGCCATCCGCGCTGATAAAGCGCCCACTCCACCGGAGATGTATCGCAAGCCTAAGCGCGCTATCGACGTTCCTTACCTCCCCTTGATCCCGCTCGAATCGAGCGAAGACGGTCACAAGTTGGAGCTAGAAGAAAAATTAGTCTACATCCACCCCTCTTCCCCCTTAGCCCACCTGAGCGTGGACGAGTGCCCGGACTACATTGTCTACGCGTACCTCCAAAAGGCAGGCAACACGGGCGCGGACGGGCAGAAGCGGGCCAAGACGAGGATGCATGCTCTTACGGATTTGACGGCGGGACAGCTGGCGAGTTTGGCCAAGGGGACGCCGCTGGTTACGTATGGTAAGCCGATTAAGGAGGTTAAGGGGTCAGAGAGCAAGGATGGGAAGGAGAGGGAGGTTTGGGTGGTGCCGTATTTGAGAGCCGAAGGACAGGGTGGGTTGGGGTGGCCTTTGCCGGCGAGGAAGGTGAGGCAGAGGAAGGTGGCCGGGCAGGGGTGGGTTGTTGAGTAGAAAATATGATTATCATGGAGTTGTATATAGATAGGATTTCAGAAGTAAGAAGGTCTGGGTTTGAAGTAATCAAGGCGTTTTGATTGTTGGTTTTTTTTGTTTTTTTTTGCGTGATACTTCCTCTTTTTGTTAAATGATGTGTGCTTCTTTTGCTACGAAAAAGGAGCGTTGGAAGTATTGACTTTCCTCAACCCCATTAGTGATCAGTGGTCCCCGTTTGCAATGGACTCCGTTTATTGCCATTCAATTTCATCAACAGAGTTCAAAACCACTATCCTGTCGCCTTTGGGAACGCTCGCTATGTGTAAATATCATGGACATCATCTATCTCGTCCACTAGTCTTGGGTATCTCATTGCCGTACCTAAAAGCCAAATGCCATCCAACCATGCTGTACAATCAACGCCGCTTTATCTGAATGCATCTTTTCCGAGTCAAGTCACTACAATGTCAATCGCCCCCCTCCCCCGCACGCTTCTTGTTCTTCTTCTTCTTTTTTGCCTTATCTCCCCTTTGCTCCTTCTAAGCCGCACCAGGGGTAGTAACAACATTCTTACTCTTCCTCCTCTTCGGCTTCGGCGGTCCACCACCACCCGGTGTCTTCGGGCTTTTGGTCTCCTTACCCGCCACCGCATTCGCAGCCGCCGCCGCCGCCGCTCCCTTGGCAAGGGGATTACTTCCAGCCGCTCCCAGCCCCTTCGTATTCAAAGCCGGCAGCGCGGCCGCCGCCTCCTTAAGGGTCAACGCGCTCTTGGTCTGCGCCTTGCGGCCGGTCGAGGTCAGGTGGAAGTCACCCGGCTTGCCGGTGATGGGGTTCTCGTCCATGTATTCGGTGCCGTAGCGTTCGTGCGTGAGGAGGGCTTCTTCCATGAGTAGGGAGTCGAGGAGGGGGTCGTTGCTGGTTCCGGTACCACCGGTCTTGGCGCCAGGTTTGTTGGCAGCAGTCGCGCTGGGAAGACCTTCGGGGAGAGGAGTGGCGGTTCGGGAGGCGGTGTAGTTGGTTGTGCCGCTGGCCGCACCGGCGCTGGCGGATGGTTGGGTGGGAGTGATGTAGCGGCGGCCGACGGCTGGAGCCCAGTCTGATACTTCGTCTACTATGGGGAGGGTCTTGGTGATGGCGGTGGCGATTGCTCCCTGGATGGCAAAGACGTGAGTTAGCATTACGGACTGCAAGAGAGCTCTTGTTACACGGAGGACATACGATTCGGGAGCTAAGAACATCTGCCAGTGTGGGTGCCATGTAAATGTTCTCGCCCACCACGAAGTAAACCGAATGAACGATGATCTCGTCGGGTGGGCCATCCTCAGGCCTCGCCGGGTTCGTCGGTGGGCGCTTCCTCCTCGTCTGCTTGTTGATAACCCACACACCTGTACCCATTCCCGGACCTGTCTCAGCGGGTTCCTGAGCAACGATGAACTCCAGCCCAGACATTTCCCTTAGTCGACTCTCGAACAGCTCCCTGGTGGCAAGGTATTGGGACATGGCCTGGTTGTTGAGACCCTGTTGGAAGACGACCTCATTGTTGGAGGTCTTGTCATAGAATGGCGATTGAGCGAAGTAGTAGAGGATGCTGTTCGAGTGGATGCCTGCTTCGAACTGAGGAGGAGTGTGCCATTGGATCTCGTCGAGAGGAGGGCCGGCGTTGGCCGCGGGGTCGAACGCCATTGTTGCTACGTTCTACGTGATACGTCTATTTTGTAGAATTGCAAGCTGCCGGCTACCCTGGATGCTGTATAGACTGCCGAAGGGCTTCGCGAGAAGGTGTAGACAAGTTCGCGGCCTGGACTTTGGCGACTCGATACTTAGGTGCCTGGACGAGAGTTCGATGGGAGGAATCTCAGTATAAGGGTTCGCGAATGATGACAGGTTATGTTGTTGGGAGTTGAGGGAAGTCGTAAGTAGAGCGGGAAGAGTCGTCGTCGAGGTTAAAGAAGCTGTGGCCGGTGGAAAGTGGAAGTCGTTGCTATGATGCTATTCGGATGAAGATTGAAGCATGGCGTCGACGCGTTTGGGTGGGGTGGAAGATCCGAGCGGCAGGCACCGCACCCCCGCGCTAGCTGCAGACCTTCAGCGGACCTTGTCCCCTGGAAATGGAAGTGACAGTGGAGGGACCCACATGCCGCAGTGACACCGGAGTGGGTCCCGTTGTTGCCTACGCAATACAAGAATCGCAGAAATTCATCCATTTAACACTTCACTCACGTCACTACAAAGATTTCGTTGCAATCACCAATTTACCACCGACTTCCTACGGGAATCAACCCAAACAGATTATCAAGGAACATATACGCTCACATTCGATACGCGACCACAAAGTCCTGGAAGAAACCCATCCGCGATATCATCTCCCATGGATCTTCTTTCAACCGTCCGCAAGTCGGGGTCGCGAGGCGGCGTCAACTTCAGCTGGGACGATGTTGCCAACTCAGCACACCGCGAGAACTATCTCGGCCATAGTCTGAAAGCTCCAGTTGGTCGCTGGGCCAAAGGGCGGGATCTCAACTGGTACGCCAAGGCAGAACCAACAGCTGCGAAGGCCGGAGAGACAGAGGAGGAGAAGGAAGCGCGCGAGCGCCGCGAAGAAATCCGCAGGATAAAGGAAGCAGAAGAAGATGCCATCAACCGCGCATTGGGCTTGCCTATCACACCACGAAATACCAGCGGTGCCAATGCCGTAGAGGTCCAAGGCTCCAAAATCCCAGAACGAACAGAGGAAGGCTCTGCTGAACAACCGACAACAACACCGGCACCGAAAGAAGCACAAGCAGGAGAATCGAGGAGAGATAGGCACCGCGACTCAGAGCGCCATCACAAACGGAGGCACAGGAGTAGAAGTCGTGAGCGTGGTCATGGCCGCGATAGAGAACGTGATCAGGAGCGCCATCGTGAACGGGATAGGCATCGCAGCCGCAGTCGTGATCGGAGACGTGATGGGCCGGCGGACCGAGGGGGGAGAGAACACCGTCCTAGTCGCAGAAGCCGGAGCCCTGAGCGTCGTTCACACCGTGATGATGTGGTGAGGGATCAGGATCGGAGTCGGAGCAGAGACCGTGGAAGACACCACCACCACAGAAGGCGCAGTCATAGTCCTCGTCGGAGCAGAAGCAGGGATAGGAAAGCAAGGCATGACCGACGATGAGGGTTATCAAAATTAGGTTTGGCATTAATACATTAGGTCGTTGGTCAACAGCGTAAAACAATCATTCGTACAGTACCTATAGTGTACATCTAATGGATTACTAAGCTTAGCATCCTCGTGATCCTAAACCGTTCCTGAGCAACTGAATGTTGCCACTTCGGGTGTCGTTCTGTCACCGTCTTTTATTTTCGCTGCTGTAAGCTCTTTGGCCCATCATGATCATTATTGTCCAGTGGCAAGTGAAAAGCGTTGCTGCGCAACCCTCTTGCCTGCCTGCGCCTGGTGCCTGGAACCTCAAGGCAGGCGGGGATTTGTTTTAGTGGAGTTTCAGGGGTACACCGTGCTGAATGGGGACCCTGCTGGCCTGCCGTGCTTACCCCTGGAAGGCCGGGCCGGTCTGGACAAACAATGGATGATGACGGGATGAGGCGTTCACGACCATTAGACCTTTCATTCTCCGACATCTGCTGCATTCAGCTACCTTTTACCTTACAACCGACCTCACGACGGGACTGTTTCTGGCTGGGATTGGTGTCTTCAGGTCACACATTGGATAGTTCGCTCGTTGGGCCGCGACATTTCCATCCGGACCATTGGACTTCTTCCTTCCGGACACTTCCTTCAACAATTAATCCGCCACTTTCACTTTCCTTAGTCACCGACGATCCATCGCATACTCTTCTCACAGCACACCTCCTTACTACAACTTAATACATACGACCACTTTCACTTCACCTAACACCTCGCGGCTTTGACTCCCGGAAAAACGATATATCATAGACTCATCGATCGTATAGCGTAGTTCCTCAGCTCGGAGGACTTTCAAGTTCCGCCTGTACGCTGTCCGACAATAATCATCCAGCCAACTGCCACTCCGCATAATCTGGCTGGACTCTTTACCATAGTCTCAGACCATGGACTATTCACAACTTCGCGCCGCTGCTTTGCAGAACGGCGAGGACGAAGAAGCAGTCACCGTCGATACCAGGGCGCTGATCGACAAGGTCCTGGCCAGATACTCTGGAGAATGGACAACGCTCAGAGAACTCATCCAGAACGCCGCCGATGCCCAGGCAACCACGGTCAAGATCAAATGGGAGACGATACCTTCCGTCAGTGTTCCGGCTCCGCACACCATGGACCCCTCCGAGCTTCTCAAGCACACCCTCACCCATCACACTCTCCGTCGCCTATTAGTGCAGAACGATGGCCAGCCCTTCGCCAACACAGATTGGGCACGCTTGAAGAGGATAGCCGAGGGCAACCCGGATGAGACCAAGATTGGTGCTTTTGGTGTTGGCTTTTACAGCGTCTTTGCTGATTGCGAGGAACCATTCATCAGCTCAGGGAAGGAAGCCATGGCGTTTTACTGGAAGGGAAACGCCCTCTTCACCAGGAAGCTACAACTTCCGGTTGAACAGCATAGTCGCGAGACCGCCTTTGTTCTCGATTACCGGAACACAACAACGCCTCTGCCTAACTTGCTGTCCGTCAGTCAGTTCCTTGGAACCAGTTTGACGTTTGTTTCCCTGCAAAAGATCGAGTTCTGGATCGACGATTGGAGAGTTCTCGCTCTGCAGAAGAAGTCATCCCCTAGTGCTCAGATTTCTATTCCACGAGACCTCGAAACTAGAACCAAGGATGGCCTCATGAAGCTCACAGCAGCTGAACAAACCAGCACTCAGATAGATGCCAGCTTTATGAGTGTATTAGGCTGGAAGCCTAAGCCCGCGTCATCGTCAAACAAGTCGACCGAATCTGCATACACACCAGAGCCTTCTGGTCTGAAGGGATTCTTTTCCAGGTTTACTTCGACCGCCGCTCAGACGGCACAGCGCACAAAGGCGGCAAAGGAAGAGAAGGAAATTCAGGAAGCAATAGCCGAGGATCTCACTGCCGTTTCTACCTCAACCATTTTCCTCCGCATTACTGCGGCCCAAATAGCCACCAGCGTTTCCTCTTCGTTTGCAGCTGAACTGGAGCGGGCAACAAAGAAGCCACCACCGAAAACCACTCGAATTGCCCTCCTAACCTCGTCTTACGATGAGACTGTTGCCTCTGAGGAGTCTGTTGCCTCCAACAAGGCTGCCAAGGCCATCGACATCTTCTCCTCCGTGTTGCCTAGCAAGAAGCCTGGTGGACGCGTCTTCATCGGCTTCCCGACCACCCAAACCACTGGTGCCGGCATGCACATTTCTGCACCCTCAGTCATCCCGACTGTGGAGCGCGAAGCCATCGACTTGAATGCTCGCTGGGTACGAACTTGGAACATCGAAATGCTTCGTGTGGCAGGCATTATTTCACGACTCGCCTTTGTCAATGACATGTCAGACCTAAACGAGAAGCTGAAGAGGATATCCAGTTCCAACAACAGCAAGAAGGGATCGGGATATGCTCCTGAGGATGTCCAGAAATTTGTGCCAGAGGCTCTCCATATCCTCAAGACCTACTCGTTCGAAGACTCTACTCCAAGCGCCCAGGTAGCGAAGATCATTGAGGAAGCCTTCTGGACCTCTTACCGGAAGGCTTCTATCGAGGTTTACTCTTCTCAGGGTGTGTTGCAGACGGACAAGGTCCGGCTGTTCTCTGAGGATTACGCAAAGTTCCTGAGCGGAATCCCGATCATACTGAAGGACATGCAAGCCGCTCCGTTCATTCAGAAACTTATTGATTATGGGCTGCTTGAGCATATTACTGTCGAAGATGTTGTCAAAGAGCTGGGCTCGAAGGCCATGGACAAGCAGCAACTCCACCATTTCGTGGTGTGGTTAGCCAAGACTGCCGCTTCGGGTGAACTCAAATACCACCATATCCAGCATGTTCTCGATGTTGCTGTGGCTACGGTTTCTGACGACGGGAATGGTGGTGAGATTATTGCCTTGGGTTCCATCAAGAACTACCTCAACAACAGGATACCAGCTACACTACCTATTCCCCCAACCACCATACCTGTCGCCTTTACAGCCGATATTCCTGAAGTCCAGCTACAGTCGATTGGCTGGGAGCCTTTAGGTATCGTCCCTTGGCTCAGGTTCTTGATCGCCTCTGCATCCAGCAAGAATGAGGAGCAAGACCTTACAAAGTCAAGCAAGTTCTCTGTACAAGTCCTTTCGGTTCTCTCAAAGAACTGGGATAACTTGAGTCCTAGCGACAAGTCATCCGTGGTGTCAGCCTTGGAACACCTGACCGTCATACCCACAAAGCTGGGCATGCGCAAGCCCAAGGAGTCTTTCTTCTCCAGTGTCAAGCTTTTCCACGATCTTCCGACCATCGAGGGCTGTGACAGACTCAAAGAGAAGTTCTTGGTGGCTTTGGGAGTTCGCAAGACTCTAGACTTGGAAACCATCTTCACCAGGCTTTTGAATCCCGCACCTGCCGCTGAGGGAGAAGCCGAGGCCAAGAAATGGAGTCATGTCGAGCTTATCAAGTACCTTGCTTCGGTAAAGAACGATATCCCGGCTGAGGATATGAAGAGGCTAAAGCAGTCCAAACTCTGTCCTGCCGAAGACCGTACCTCGTCCGGGGGGCCAGAGTCTAGAAAGGGTACTGAGAAACTCTACAAACTGTCTGATCTCTACGAGCCTAAGGATTCTCTGCGGCTTTTGCAACTTCCGACTCTCCATTGGCCAGGCATCTGGAAGGCGAACAGCCCTGAGGGCGCCTTCCTGTTCTCGCTCGGTTTGCGCCCTTATCCGGCGGTCCCTGAGCTGATCGAGATGATGGCTTCTTCTGATGCGGACACTCGAAAGAACTCGATGGCGTACTTCATCAATAACTATCAACTCAATCAGTACGGTACTTACAACCTGTCCAGGATCGACAACGCCATCTTGCCGCTCCAGGGGAACGAGAAGAAGCTTGTCCGTCCTTCCGCGTGCTTCACAAATCCAGATGCAGCAATCCTTGGATACGACATCCTGCGACGTGACCTTCATGATCATGCCAGCAAGTTCGGCGTCGCGCGGGATCCAAGCATTTTAGAGTGCGTTGGCAGGCTGGTCGCTAATCCACCCAAGGATCACCAGGAAGCCGTCAGGGTATTCAGCTATTTTACGACCCGTATTGCGGAACTGGGTTTATCTCACGTTACTAAACTTCGGAGTTCCGCCATTATCCCCGTGACACGACGGAAAGTGTCGAGCGAGAAGGGTGAAACCAAGGTGGTCTACATTACTCCTCCAAACTGCTACCTTGGAACATCCTCCACCTACGGCGATATCTTTGACTTTGTTGACTTCGGCCCCAACGCTAACGTGTTTCTTTTCAAATGCGGTGCGAAGGAAGAACCAACCAAGCCGGAGATTGCCCTTATGGCCTGTAGCGAGCCGGCGAGACTCTTGAGTACCTTACAGAGCTCAGAGAAGTATCTTAATCTCCTTCGGTCTCTGGCGGATGAGATTGCTACTCTCAAGAAAGACAAGGAGTTGTTCAAGAAGATGACTACATCTGCCTGGCTTCTCGGTTCTCGCGACATTTCAAACACCAAGGATGAGACTGACTCGGGCGATTATGATGCGCCTATCAAACAGTATCAGCTCGCCTCACCTCAGCAGATTACGATCTTGGACGACATTATCTGCTACCGTCTTTTTAAGGACTCCTTGCTTTTTGCACCTGAGGACGATTCTCTCGAGGCCTTTTACGCCGCGCTGGGGTCCGAGGCGATCAGCAGCAAAGTTTCTATGGAGCACAGAATCGGCCCTGCCGCCGAGAAGCAGGATATTGCGGTCACCATGCGCAAGCTTGTCATTGAGCGCTCCAAGATCTTCTTGTTCGAGTACTCCAAGTACAAGAAGTCTTCCATCAAGCATGACGCCAGGTGGTTGGAGAAGAACTTGCAGGTCAAAGCTGTCACATCCTTGGCTCTTAGGCGATCACTCAAGGGGTACAACCAGCAACATACCGAAAAGCGTTCTGCGGCCGCTGTGTACAGGGACGGCAACTGGATTCTTTACATCTCGACCCACAGCCGTCCGGACCTGTACCAGGTTGGGCAGGCTATCTGCACTATGTTGCTGAGCCGCCATGGCCAGCAAGCTTACTTCTTCATCGAGCCATTCCTCAAGCTGGACCTTCTAGAGCTCCGAGCGCGCGGTTATAATGTTGACCGTATTCTTAGAGCGAAGGCTGCAGAGGCCCGGATCGCTGAGGAAGAGAGACGCAAGGCGCTTGAAGCGGAAGAGCAGAGAATCCGTGAGCGCGAGAAGGATTGGGCACAGCAACAGGTAGCAACTACCGCCGATAACACCGTTGCCAGGGCCCCTCAAACCCCTCGGCAGCCCGACCATCCTCGTATGCCGGGAGGCTTTGATGATTCTCCCGATCATGACACGGCCCCTCAGCCCATCAAGAAGTTCGGAGACTTCTTTAGCGGTATCAAGAAGTCACTCGGCCTCGAGGCTGATGATGACTCGAACAGGCCACCTGCCCAGCAACCTGGTACTCGTGCACCTGAGCAACTGGGACCTGTTAGCGGCGGCAGTGGTAGCGGCAGCGGTGGTGGTACCGGTGGTGGTACCGGTAGTGGTACCGGTGGCAGCAGCAACGACGGACGAGTGACCTCGCCTGCAGTTGTCCAGCAGAATCTGCTCAGCGCCATCAAGTCCACACGCGCGCACGATTCCTCCGGTGTCTTCTCTCCTCCTACTCAGACGGAGATCACCGAACAGTCCACCTACTGCGACTCAACTCCTGCTACCAACATGAACTTTGTCGCCGAAGCACCCGGCGGCATGCGTGTTTTCCTCGCCAAGGACGTTTCCGTCAACCCCGGCCAGTTCCTCAGCTCCAACACTGCCGGCATCAGCAAGTTCGAGACGCTCCTCAAGGACGTGGCGAATGTGTATAACCTACCCGCCCACTCACTCCATATCTACTACGATGAGCAGGGCCCGACGATTGCGTTTAACAAGAGCGGCAGTATCTTCTGCAACTACCGCTTCTTCTCCCAGCTTCATCTGGCCAAGTTGACTGGACCCGATGCTGCTGGTGGCATGGGCAGAGCCGAGGCGACGGTTTGGTGGTGGGTGACTATTGCGCACGAGTTGGCGCATAACCTTGTTAGTCCTCATAACTCGGCGCATAGCTACTATACGTAAGTTCTTTTCTTCGTCCTATTTTTCCACCCCCTATTGTCAACGAAAACCTAGGGTACTGACAATGTCAAATACAGCGAGTCCTTCATCCAGGAGTACTTCGGCAAGATGATGGCCATGACAGCTATGTGGGCGACACAACAAGCTCAGTCTCAAGCGGGATCCTCGGTGCGCAACAGCCTTCCGGCACCGCCACCTCCTGGACAGCAGGGAGCCGGTGTCCTGGGAAGTATAGCTGGAAATCCGTTCCATACGGCGCATGCTAGTCTTTCTTCTGTGGCTGGTCGGGGACAGCAGGAGCCTCCGCCGCCTTATGATGATGGGAGGAGCTTGACTGGTGGTCAGGCTCATGGAAATCAAGGGTATCGTAGCCTTCTTGATTAGGCGTTTTGCTGTTTTGGCTTGGTTCGGTGTTTATGCGGGAAGGTTTTGTTCATAGAGATGACGGTGTCGGTTGGTGCTGATTGTGATGGGAATGTGAGGTGTACGGGGAGATGAGCGAGGGTAGATGAGTAGATCTCTTTCAGTTGTAGAAATGGTGCTTTTCCATACATGGTAGATGAGGTGGGATTGGAGTAAGGGGTTCATACATAGCGTTGCTCGTTGTTAGAAGGAATGAAAGCTACATGCTGCGTGTTATGAGTAAGCTCAGTTGTCTGGTGAGATGGGCAGAGAATATAAGGGTCACTTCCAGATGCTAGGTAGTCACTCTCAAGTACCAACTCGATTCTTCAATCCCGACTACTGGAATCCATCCCATTTTTGCTGCTGGTATGAGAAGATGTCAGGGTGTAGATGTGATGGGTAGTCTAGAGCCTCCATAGCGCGCCAAGGGGGGTATGGGAAAATGATCCTCGTGTTGCCAGTTCCTGAAATTTTCCAGTAAAGTGTATCTTTCGTCCGCAATAGATATATGAAAAATGGTTGTTCAGGGATAACTTTCCTCGATATAACATCCTTAGTGATGGCCTTTTGTTTAAATCTGTCCCCCATAAATGTATTTCATTCAACGGATCCTTTTCGGGACCATTTCTGAACCAGTTGATTTTGCCTTGGGAAGGAAGGTATTTTGGCTTGGAAGATGGTAATGAGGATGCTCTTGCCGTCTCAAACAGATCCATGGATCAGTTTGGACTAGTTCATGGCTTTGCCCGAGGGACCATCCTGGGGATAATTTTCACAAAACCCTGGCGCACTATGGTTTGGTAGAGGCGTTGAAGTGTAAGTGAAGAAGTCTTGGATGTTCACTGTTGTCTTTGAGGGAAGGAGCCTTCTTCTACCGCTTACTTTTCCCACCAACTTCTCTCAGACGTGATCACCGTCATAAGCAACGAAACCACGTCTGCCGTTGAGCTTGTTGAGCTTGGCGAGATAATCTACATGCAAGGTACGAGGTACCATACCGGACAGATGGGTCACTCATCCGTATCAACGTCCATCCTTCAACCCTGATCATCAAGGAGCCTCAGACCCTTTCTGCCGAGTCTCCTACCTACTCTCCGGGTGTGACAGGATCCCTTGCAGTAGGTACTGCGAAGAGTTGATCGGATGGTACCTACCTTGAGGCTCTGAGGAAGCAAACCCGAACACCGACGGTACACACCGCAAAGCGTTCACGTCACTCCTCTGTCCCAACGTTCTCCTTCAACCCTGATCTTCAAGGAGCCTCATAACTAAATCGGCTGTGACAAGACCTCGAAACTGATCCAGCAATGACTACCCTGAGCTACCATACACACGAGCACGCGAGCAAGGGAAGCAAGCCCGAACGCCGACATACCTACGTTCTTCAGTCTCCGAACAGCGACTGGATGGCATGATGTCCCTCGTCCTAACTAGTACGTTTCAAGCCTCTTGCCAACAGCTAGCGCAGCGAGACACAGAACGTTCGTCCCTGGTCGTCGTCTCTCGGAGCGATCGCGGAGTGTGGTCCGTGTACGTGTAGGAAGTTGAAGCAGGGGAACAACGGAAACTCCACATGGTTCCGACCTTTCCAGTGGAGGGAACAGTGAGAAGGACAACAACCAAGCCTTTTTGGTTTCGGGAGATCAACCGAGGATGGCTCTGCAAGATCTTGGCGTAGGGTTTGGCTGGTGTCTAGCACAAGGCATCCTGTCCTTTAGAAACATGACGAGTTAGGTGGTGTAGTCAAGACGTCGAGGTAGATAGATGAATAGGTGGTCATAGGAAGTGCTGTCATCACTTGCTGTGAATACCGACTTTGGGGCGATGATGAAAAACCATGATGAGGCAGTTCGGCGGGCTATCTTATTTTCCATAGATGGCCATAACCGGTGCATATCCGTTTCCTGATCTTCGGGAGACATGAGGTGAGGTGGTGTTGAGGATTTCATGAGGCGACACTAAAATTCCCAGATGTCTGGCTAACAGTTTTGCTCCAAAATTCAGTCAGGATCAGATAGCGTAATATCATCCATAGCTAACAAATCAACTTGCCCAAGCACATGAACGTCAGGGCGGGGGCGGAGGGAGGCAAGCGGGAACAGGCCAGCTGACGCGGTGCCTTACCCCGCTCCAGACCGTATAACCAGGGGGCCAGGGGGCGATGCCGAACCATCACCGAACAACCTAACAACAAACCATCAACAACCGCAGACCACAACACAACACCGAACCCGAAAGAAGCCGCAAGCAACCTTGAGGTACCATTCAGAATTCGGTACAGCGGCCGCGCAATCCGTGTCCGGCACTTCCTCGTCAGCCGTCAACAAAACCCATCCATCCTCAAAGCTCGGGATCTACACCTTATGGAGCCCCGCGTGGTTGACAGAGGCGTGAAAGCATACGTGTTAGCAGACGGGAAGTGCCAGATGCCAACATGGAGGCGATGCAACGGTGAAGGTGATCAACGATTTCAACGAGACCGGTGACTGATCGCAGATTACAGGTATGCACTGAGAAGAAGATGAACAGGAAGGTGTTTGGGACACGGACGTTTGGTGGTTGTCAATACACAACACGAACGGGAGGCGAAGCTGAAGAGGGCTTCAAAGTACGGATAGATATTGAGGAATATCTTACGTACAGCAAAGAAGTATTGCTTCAAAAGTATTTGCTCGCCTCAACATGTCAAGCAACACATCACTTCAGTAGCTGTCTGAAAGACTCCGGCTAAACACACACCGGGCATTCTTGTGTGGGCGTGGGATGTTGTCTGCATCCAAATGTTGCCTGAACTAGACCAAGATTGGCGAATAAGCAGCAAGGCAAGGTTCCGTTCAGACGAACGATTCCGAAATATTTCCCGCGCCATCTCAAAGTCGGTATCCCACAGCAACCCCATGAACTATCCCGATGTGGCATTCCCCATGGTGTGACATAGGGGCAACAACACGACTCGATTGGTTGAAGCTTCATGTAGACGATCGAATTGACCCTGGGAGGAACATACCGTACCCCGCTGTCTCTGTTGTTCGCCCTTCGCCCTTTGGCTCCTCCTCTCCTCATCGAAACTAAGCTAACCAACGATGCCGGATGGGACGCTGTCGAAACTCAGACTACCTAGCAACGCTAGAGGTACCTTCATGATGGGAAGAAGGAAAGAGCGAGAGGAAAAAGAGGGGCTCAAGTGAAGAGAGACGATCAGTTCCTTGGTCTTTTTGGAGATATAAATCATGGGCATCTCCCGATCTCATGGCAATCGAAGTTCGTCTTGTCTCCAGTCACAACATCACAACTCTTCACTCAACAACAAACACTTCTCTATCTCATTCCGATATATAAAGACGTCCCTCTCGTCTTTCGTCCATATCGTCTTCCGTCGACGATAACTTCATCAAACCTTTATACCACATAAACAAACCAACCGACAAAATGGTACTTTTATCCCGCTCCGCTGCCTCTTCTGCCTCTTCCTCTTCAAGCACATTGCTTTCTCGCTCTCTTTTGGCTTCTTCCCGCTCTTCACTGCGGTCCTTCCACAATGTTTCCCGAGCATCACCTCTGAGAGCGTCCAGCCCGAGACCTAGTGTCCAGGGCTGCTCCTCGACGGGGCTTCACCAGTTTCAGCAGCAGCCAAGCCTACGGGCCCAGCAGCAACTCCCCGCAAGCGTACGATTGCTAACAACACGACGTGAAAAGGTCAAAGTTCTTGCGGTTCTCTATGACGGTGGCAAGCACGGCGAGGAGGTAAGATCTACATTTTCCACTTCCCACTTACTCCACTCTGTCACGGAGTGGCCACCCACTTTCCTTGGCATATCCGCCAAATGTCTCCATCACCATTGTGGCCCAGCCCTATGATCAGAACAGAAGGAAAGATGAGACGAACTGAGCTGTCATCTCTCCTCCCGTTGAAAGAGAGGGAACGGACACAATTGCGGGGTAGACATGGCTCAAAGGCATCACTGCATACTACCGGTAAAGTGGTTGCATGTTGAATGCAGAGGTCACGTAGAGGTCACGGAGCGGGTTCGGGATCCATTCGGGGATGTGGGGCGCTTACCCCGACCTGCTTGGCATCGAACCCGGTTGGCTTCCGGCTTGGCATAGCGTGGTTGTTGGCTTGGCTTCATCGTCATCACTTCGATCCATCATGGACATGGGAATGGAGACACATTGGATATGGAAACACCAGACAGAGAAAACACCAAGAGGCAATGGCTAACAATTGTCAACTCATCAGGTCCCCGAGCTTCTCGGAACCATCCAGAACGAGCTTGGTATCAGGAAGTGGTTGGAGGACCAGGGCCACACCCTAGTCACCACCTGCGACAAGGACGGCGAGAACTCTACCTTTGACAAGGAGCTTGTGGATGCTGAGATCATCATCACCACTCCGTGAGTTCCCCTACAACTCCATCTTCTTTTGGTGTTATCCAATGCTAACCTCAACCACAGCTTCCACCCCGGCTACCTCACTGCTGAGCGTCTCGCTCGTGCCAAGAAGCTCAAGCTTGCCGTCACTGCCGGTATCGGTTCCGACCACATCGACCTCAATGTCGCCAACAAGACCAACGGCGGTATCACCGTCGCCGAGGTCACCGGCTCCAACGTCGTCTCCGTCGCTGAGCACGTCATCATGACCATCCTCGTCCTCGTCCGCAACTTCGTTCCCGCCCACGAGCAGATCCAGGAGGGCCGCTGGGACGTCGCCGAGGCCGCCAAGAACGAGTACGATCTCGAGGGCAAGGTCGTCGGTACCGTCGCCGTCGGCCGTATCGGTGAGCGTGTCCTCCGTCGTCTCAAGGCCTTCGACTGCAAGGAGCTCCTCTACTACGACTACCAGCCCCTCTCTCCCGAGAAGGAGGCCGAGATCGGCTGCCGCCGCGTGCACGACCTCGAGGAGATGCTCGCCCAGTGCGACGTCGTCACCATCAACTGCCCCCTTCACGAGAAGACCCAGGGTCTCTTCAACAAGGAGCTCATCTCCAAGATGAAGAAGGGCTCGTGGCTCATCAACACTGCCCGCGGCGCCATCGTCGTCAAGGAGGACGTCGCCGAGGCCCTCAAGTCCGGCCACCTCCGCGGCTACGGCGGCGACGTCTGGTTCCCCCAGCCCGCCCCTGAGGACCACCCCCTCCGCTACGCCAAGAACCCCTTCGGCGGCGGCAACGCCATGGTCCCCCACATGTCCGGCACCTCGCTCGACGCCCAGAAGCGTTATGCTGACGGCACCAAGGCCATCATCGAGAGCTACCTCTCGGGCAAGCACGACTACAGGCCTGAGGATCTTATCGTCTACGGTGGTGACTATGCCACCAAGTCTTATGGTGAGCGCGAGCGCGCCAAGAAGGAGGCTGCTGCTAAGTCTTCTTAAGGGAAAGGCTTTTTTGTATGATTAAATAGCGATACTTTTCTTTTTCTTTGGGATATCTGGATTTTGGGTACTCTTCATGAAGCGATGTCTTTTGGTATGCGCACCAAGATAGCGGAATATCAAATGATCATGACCTAACATATATCGTATCTGTTGTGAAAATGGTGAACGACGAGTGATGAACGTGACTGCAGGCCTTTTATATCCTTCGACGGACTAGACTAGGTCATTGTGCACACCAGCTCTATCTGTCATATTTACTTACTTTCACGATTAAAAAGTAAACGCATATAGAAATCACATTCAATCAATTTAGAGCGCGACAAAAAATAGCAAGAAACTCAGTCGCCCAGGAGGCTTGGGGGAACGAACCACCATGCTCCAGCTGTACAACCTACGAAAACTGTACCTCGGGTACCGCGCACGCCGGCAATGTTTTCATCAACGGGAACCACTGCGCTATAAGACCATAGGGCCGGGCCCGTTGTGGTAGGGGGGGCTAGGTAACGGACCTTATATTGTGCATTTGGTGCATTGGTTGCCTGGAGCTGAGGGATGGGATGGGATGAGATGGGATGAGATGGGATGAAAGGGCCCGGGCTCAGAGTGGGAAATGCGTGTAGGTTGGGAAGGTACGTACTTGTAGGTATGTACGTTGACCAGCGGCTGATGAGGATGTCTACGGTGATGTATATAGGAGATATAGAGCTAGGATAGCCAGTTTCTAGATCATAATAAGAAGAAGAATATAGAGTAGTAGTGATATACTCCTTCAACCTACCCCAACCTCTTCCACTCATACAAACACATATGATCCATGACATAGATTTCTAGCCATCCCTCACTTTTCAACGTTCGCTAGTTGCATCCGTAAAATCCTAACCAGTATTCCTCAATGCTTTTGTCTAGGTAGTTTAAAGTCTTACTCTACACCTTACAACAAATAATGGCACAAACATCGATCACATCTACCAGAAAGCAGTCATGAACAAACAAGAAATCGCGTACTCGCTCCTCCCAACCTCTCTCTGCCCGTTTGCTAACATTTCCCTCCCCTTCTCTTCCTTCTCTTCCTTCCCGGGCATTTCCTACCTTTTCCGTCCTTTCCTCCCATCCAGTCCATCCCATCCTCATCAGCCAATAACAATCCCCAACCCAACCCTCTTTTACAACTTCAAAACCATCCACTCCTCCTTCCTCAACTTCCCCTTCCTCATCAACTCACCAACCACCCCCGCCACATGCCCCTGCCTCTCCAACCCCTCGGACCAAGCCTTGGGACCAGCGAACCGGGCAATGAACCCATCCGGTCCCGAGACCATGAGGAGGTTCTTGCCATTAGTGTTTGAAGCACACTTGCACTGGGCTTCGTGGTCTTGTCTGTCGCTGACATAGATTAAGGGGGAAGAGGAGTGAAGGGGGCAGGAGGGGCCTGCTGGTGTGGTATTCTTGGTGGTGGCGGAAGAAGAAGACTTGGGGGTGGTAGAAACAACAGCGTCAAGAATAGTCTTAGCGTCAATAAACCTCTTCTCCGTGTCAACCGTGCAAGCGTAGTTGAACTGCTCCGGGTGATGGGCTTTGATGTCCTGGAGGTAGGGCATGATGCCACCAGCAGCGGCATTCTTAGCGTTAAGAGAAGGAGGTAAATACCCCCTCTTCCTCAACGCCTCCAAGTCCTCGCAATCAGGACAATCCTCCCGCAACCTATTCGCCCACACAATCGTCATCTTCGGTGGTGTGGCAGGCATATCCTCCACCACCTTCCAGCCCTCCTCTTTTCCGGTTCCCTTTTCGTACACAGGGCCGTACAACCTCCTAGCCACCTGCAGTGCCGGCGCGATACCAGTGCCTCCAGCTAGGAAAACTACCCGTCCTTGCTCTTCTCCAGAGGTACTCTCCAAACCAAGACGTTTGGCAACATCAAACCCCAAATGCGGCCCCCTCAACTCCACCTTATCGCCCACCTTAAGTCCACTCAAATAACTCGACACCTCCCCGCCATCCATCTTTCTAATCAAGAACCTCAACCGTCCCCTAAACATATCCTCCTTCATCTCCTTTCCACCATCCTCACCCACAGGCGGCGGCAGGGGAGTATAATCCCTCGCCACCTGCAACTGCGGCTGTTTAATCTCGACGCACCAGAGTCCGTGATGCCAAGCCTTTTGGAGCGTCTCAACATCATTCCCTTTTTGGTTTTTTGTGCCCAACAACAAGTTCTCCCGATAAAAAGGTTCCACGGTGATGATGAAGGCGGTGGAAGAAACCTGGTCGCGGGAGACGATCTGGTAGGGCACGAAGGATGTCGGGTTGAGGGAAGGCGGGGAGGTTAGGCCGAAGATGTGTGGGATGTCCCCGAAGGACAGGGTTTGGGGGACGAGGATGCAGTCGTAGATCATGTAGAGGAGGGAGGCGGTGATGAAGGCGCCGGTGAGGAGGGATTTGCCGAGGCTGTCGTCTTTTGAATCTGATCCGTCGGATTTTTTTTGGTCTTGGTTCCTGGATTGTTCTTGTTTTTGTTTTTGGCTGGGGGTGGGACCCATGCCTTCGCCGGGGGAAAGGTTGGAGGAGTATGGCCTGGAGCAGATTGGGATCCGGAGGGAGGTGTTGCCGTGTACTGAGTTTAGATAAGAGACACCAAGTGTCCCTGGCCTAGTCGTTCGGAAACATGCTGGGTTTGTCGATGGCAGACGCCGTGTTAACGGACGGAATAGTCGGCTACTCATTTTGTTTTGCTCTTATTCGACTCGGAAACGGCAGGAGATGGTGGAGAAAATTTCACTCCCTTTCAGCGAGAGCAAAAGGTTTTACTGAGGGGATGGCTGGAGAGACAAGACGAGAAAAATGAAAGAAAATGGCGGGGAGGGTTGAGAGAGTGAACACCGCCTGAGTCGGAAATATGTACATGGATTGACCGTTGTTGTTGAGTGGAAAATGTGAAAGTGAGGTTGAAGTCAAGAATTGATATTAGGTTCAGGGTTAGGGTTGTATGCGGATCAGTTCCCTGCGAAGGCAACGCCTTTTGGATGTCGGGTCTTCGAGATGGACCGGTGTTCGAGTCATATCGAGCCCCATGATACTGAGTACTTGACAACCTGGTACACACTTAGGCAAGGAGCAGTAGAAACTCAGTCACGCAGGAGGATTCCCAGTTATATTTGTTTGCGGTACTGAGTACCGGGTATCTAGACGTTTTATTCATCCTTTCGGTCATTACGATATCCAGCAAGAAAGTTACCTTGCCAGGTGACAAGGCTTCTTGTTCATAAACACCTTCATCACTATCCAAGAGGCAGTGTCGGCTAACCAGCCACCACCAAATCCTCATTACCTCCTCTGCCAAAACTTCCACCACGGTCTCCCTTCCCTCACCTCCCTCATCCCTCCCACTTCTCTCTTAACGGCGCTCCGTCCGTTCACATACCTCCTCCAATAATACACCGGCACACCCACCACCACAAAAGCCACAACCAGCAACGTCTGCAGCGGCTGGGCAAAAACGGCCCTGCTCAGCAGGAACAGACTAACGCAACAGAAGATAATAGGCGTGGTGATCCACGTCTTGTACGGCCTCTCGAGATTAGGTTCCTTGACCCGGAGCACGATCAGGCCCAGCACCGTCACAAAGTAGAACGTATAGCCAGCCACACCGTAGAAGGTGACGAGCGTGCCAAACTCGCCCACGCACACGTAAGCGGCCGTGAGCGCGCAGTTGAGCATGAGCGCGGGGATGGGCGTGTAGAAGAGACCGGTGTCTTCATCGGCAACAATGCGGATGAGCTTCTTGATGAACCACGAGCGAGTGCGCGTGGTGGTTAGGGATTCATGTTGGTCAACGGCGGTTCCACTACCGATGCGCCCAAAGAGTTCCGGTATGTAGCCTTCCTTTCCGGCGACGTAGACGAGACGGCTGCTGGTGAAGGTGGAGGCGTTGAGAGCGCCGAAGCAGGAGGCACTGACAATGAGGGCGAGGATTAGAGCGCCAACGGGGCCAAAGACCTTGGAGCCGAAAATGACGGCTACGGTGTTGGTCGAGTTGATGGTGTCCAGGGGAAGGACGAAGAAGTAAGCCACATTGGCCAGGATGTAGCTCAGAATGACGAGGGGCATGGCCGTGTGAATGACCCGTGGGAGGTCCCGGCCGGGGTTGCGGAATTCGCCAACTACATAATTGGTCTAGTCTTTGGTTAGCGAGAGTCAACAAAAGGGGTAGAGGAAACTCTTACGTTATCCCATCCATCAAATGCCCAAAGACCGGCATACAAGGCCACCGCAAAAGCGGACGCATCCATCTTGGTCCCCTCAAACCAGTCATGCTTCTTCCAGTCGAGATTTGCCGCCCCGGAAAATGAGAATCCAGTCGCCGCAACAACAATGCCGATAATAGTAACGCCAAGCAATGCAACAAATTTGAGAAACATGAGCATATCGTTCATCCTTGTCCCGAGCTTGGTCGAGACCGAGTTCAGAAAGGTGACCAGAAAGAGTCCGACCAGCGCGACCGACTTGCTGATCCAGGGGTTGATGGTCTCGGCTTCGGCGCCAATGAAGGTCCTCACCAGGTACTCGCCCATGATGATGGAGATGATGGCGGCGCTACCCGGCTTCAGAACCAGAACCGCGACCCATGTGAACAGAAATCCGGCCAATTCTCCAAAGATCTTGGAGAGGTATACCTGCGGGCCTCCGTTCAATGGTATGGCACCTCCCAACTCTGCGTAACTTGCGGCGCCCGTCCAGGCCAGAATTCCCGCCACAACCCATACGATAATGGCTGCTCCAGGCGACCCTGCGTTGGCATTGACCTGACTAGGCGAAGAAAAGATGCCCGATCCGATAATCAAGCCCACAATCAGGGACAGACCATTGAGGTAGGTCAAGGTCTTGTGCTTCTCCAACGAGCCTCCTCCCAAACCGCCATTGCCATGACCCCTCGTTGCTGTGGGTGCGCCCAGCGGGGCATATCCGCCTCCGGTCGTCGAAGATAGAGGAAAGAGATTTGCGGCGAAGCTGAATGTAGAGTTCACAGACATGGATCGTTCTGGGCGCACACGGTGGCCCGCGGCAGCGTAGTTGCCATTGTCCAGGGGGTCCTCCCGCTCGAGGGAGAGCTTTCGCGACGAAGATATGCTCGGACGGGAACTGGTGTCGTCGCCGGTGTCGGGCCCGCGGTCTGAGCTAGCTAGAGATGCGAGTTCTAGCGAGTCGCGCCCGGGTTCCAGGTTGTGAGAGTACAATGGTGGCATGTCTCGGGTGCTACCTCTTGGGGGCGCTCGGTCGGTCGAACTTGATCCTTTCTGTATTCGGGAGTGTTTATGTTGACAACGGGATCATAGCCGTAAAAGTCTCTCTTGATCTTCTCGGTATGCGACTCGGTTGTCGAGTAAAGAATTGTTTGAAATAGAGACTGGCGCAAAACTCTCGGTCAAGGTGGTTGGTATTAAGTGGTGTAATAGTGGTAAGGGTATCTCTTTTCGTTATAATCGTGGCTAGTGGTTAACACAGTTTCCCAAGTGTAGCTCTAGACAATGGTGAGGCTTGAATAGCAAGCAAATAGAACACAGAGAAGAAAGAAAGAAGCAGATTAAAAAGAGTCTAGAATGTGGGATGGTGTCTCTGGCCGAATCTGGGGAAAAGGAGGCTTGTCAGGGTCACTCTTTTTCTTTGAACAGTGACAGTGACAGTGACAGCGACAAGTTGCCCTGGAAGCTCCAGAGAAGTCTGGATGGAAACAGGGCCCAAAGTACGGGGCGGGCAGCACCCCAGCTTCTACTTTACCGGCAGGCAAGGCAAGGCACGGCCAAATGCGGGCCAATTGCGGGCCAAGAAGCAGGTTCAAGGGGCACGCTCCACTCCAAGACCTTGACCTCCAGTTTGCCTGGTCTGTGCACTCCCACCGTGACCCATCTGGCAGTTGGCGGCTGTTGTTCTTCATCATGCAAAGTACCAGTGACTTGATAATGAAACTCATGCGAACTATAAATCATGGAATTGGATTGTTATGCTTAACTTTGTTAGACTTTGTGAACCTTATTTATGTTCTTGACTCTACTCTGAGCAAAGACTTGATATGTATCACAACCAGTACCCGAAGTCTGCGAGTCTGGATAGCTCTGCTGCAGCTTCACCTTTTGTACCTTGGACTTATGATACTCTGCAGATCGATATAGCCAAGAAAAGTAAAAATTGACTCCCGATGTTGAATACAACAGCTTCGAAAGCGAGAATATTGCTCTATCGCAGCATACGAGAGCTTTTGATTTATTTGATTGTTTGTTATCTGGGGAGCAACTAACTATGTAAACAAAAAGACTGAGGACGCAGCTGCCCGTTGACTCTGGATGCAATCAAATCGGATGAACATGCACTTCTAAAGAGGCTTCGGCTTGTCTCCTCCTCCAACTGAACTTCCCCGCCGGTTGACCAGGCAATGTGATAATCAGCCCAAACAAAAACAACGCGATGCCTCTCATGTGCGCAAGGCCGCTCGGCCGGTTAGTGCCCAAGCTGGGCTCATCACTACGACCAGTCCTCTCCTCCGCAGCAGCTTCTCTTGCTGCTTCTCCCCGGCGCCCTGTTGGCGTTGCCCTTCAGCACTTGGGCACCGAGTCTTGGAAGAGATTCTATGCCGACCACAAGCTAGACCTCCTCGCCCTCGACCAAAAATGGCGCCAGAAATGGTCCGAGTCGAGCCGTGAGAGGGGTGCAAAGGAGGACGAAAAGAACAAATATGTTCTCCCCATGTTTCCCTATCCGTCGGGCTATCTGCACCTCGGCCATCTCAGAGTCTACACCATTGCCGATGTGATTGCGAGGTTCCAAACTCTTCAAGGCCACAAGGTCCTGTTGCCTATGGGTTGGGATGCCTTTGGTTTGCCAGCTGAGAATGCTGCCATCGAGAGGGGCATCAACCCGGCCACTTGGACCAAGGCCAATATCGCTAGAATGAAGGAGCAGCTGGATGTCATGAACGGCTCATGGGACTGGAACTGCGTGCGTATCCCACATCTTATGTGACTATGAACCTGCATGCTAACCCAACCCAGGAACTTGCTACTTGCGACCCCGACTTCTATAAGCACACGCAAAAGATCTTTCTCGCTCTCCACGAGAAGGGTCTGGCCTACCAGGCGGAAGCCGAAGTCAACTACGACCCTGTCGACAAGACCGTGCTTGCTAACGAGCAAGTCGATGCCAACGGATGCTCATGGAGATCGGGTGCCAAGGTCGAGAAGCGCAGGCTGAAGCAGTGGTTCCTCAAGATCTCCGAGTTCCGCGAGTCCCTCCTGAAAGACCTCGAGACGCTCGCCAAGGACGAGGCGTGGCCCGAGAGAGTCCTGGCCATGCAGAAGAACTGGCTGGGCAAGTCCAAGGGCGCTACTGTCAAGTTCCCCGTTCTGGCTTTTGGCCAGGGTACTCACTCTGCCATCGAGGTGTTCACCAGTCGTCCTGATACCCTTTTTGGTGTCCAGTACATTGCCCTCGCTGCTACTCATCCTTCTGTTCAGCAACTGGCAAAGAGCGACCCCGAGCTTCAGGCCTTCCTCAGCACATTGCCCGGATTCCCTCCTGATTCCAAGGTCGGATACCTGCTCCCTCACATCCGCGCCGTCAACCCCTTGGCCTATCACGAAGAGACACCCGAGGACACCAAGGTCTCGCTTCCCATCTATGTGGCGCCATATGTCCTTGGTGACTATGGTGAGGGCGCCGTCATGGGTGTGCCCGGCCATGATCTGAGGGACCATGCTTTCTGGAAAGAACACCACTACGACGCTCCCGTTCGCTTCGTCCTAGCGGCTTCCGAGGATGAGACGACTACCGCCATGCCCAACGAGCCATTTACTGAACACGGCGTTATGAACGCCAACAGTGGTATCTTCAAGGGCAAGTCGTCCAAGGAGGCCGGTGAGATGCTGGTCAAGCTGCTCGAGCCTGCCGGTCTCGCAAAGGAAACCGAGAAATGGCGCCTGCGTGACTGGCTGATCAGCCGCCAGAGATACTGGGGAACACCCATCCCCATCGTGCACTGCGGCTCTTGCGGAACCGTCCCCGTTCCCGACGAGCAACTGCCCGTTGTGCTCCCCGAAGTCGACGAGCACTGGGCGGGTAAGAAGACCGGCAACCCGCTCGAGTCCCAGACCGATTGGATCAACACATCCTGCCCCAAGTGCGGCGGCGAGGCCAAGCGCGACACCGATACCATGGATACCTTTGTCGACTCGAGCTGGTACTACATGCGTTTCATCGATGCCCACAACAAGGAGGCTCCCTTCTCGCCCGAAAAGGCCAAGGCTCTCACGCCCGTCGACCTCTACATCGGCGGTGTTGAACACGCCATTCTGCATCTGCTCTACTCCCGCTTCATCTACAAATTCCTCATGACCTCCTCCTCCTTCGGCGGCAAGGAGGCCGCCGAATCAACCGAGACCACCGAGTCTGAGTCCTCCGAAGTCTACGAACCCTTCAAGCGTCTCATCACCCAAGGCATGGTGCACGGCAAGACCTACACCGACCCGGCCACGGGCCGCTTCCTCAAGCCGGACGAAGTCGACCTCAGCAACCCCGCCCAACCCAAGGTGGTGGCCACGGGCGCGCTCGCCAACGTCAGCTACGAGAAGATGTCCAAGTCCAAGCACAACGGCGTGGACCCGACCACGTTCATCGCGCAGTACGGCGCCGACGCCACGCGCGCGCACATGCTCTTCCAGGCGCCCGTCAGCGAGATCTTGGACTGGGACGAGAACAAGATTACTGGTGTGACGAGGTGGTTGAGTCGTGTTTATGATTTGGTGCAGAAGGTTGCTTCTTCGTCTGAGTCTTCTTCCCAGGACCCCTCTTCCGGCGCCACCACCGTCAAGGCTTTCTTTGAACAGCAACAGCAACAACAACAATCCGACTCCGCCGACCCAGCCAACCTCGCCAAATACGACGCCTCCGTCACCATCTGGCGCGAAGTCCAACGCACCATCTCCTCCGTCACCGCCTCCTACAACAAAGTGTACACGCTCAACACGGTCATCTCGGACCTGATGTCGCTCACCAACGTGATCGCCTCTTCCTCTCACTACGACGCCGCCTCTCCCTTAATCAAGCGCGAGGCAGTTTCTGCTCTGATCCGTATGATGGCGCCCATTGCGCCCGCCTTTGCCGAGGAGTGCTGGAGCGTGCTTTTCCCCACATCTTCCTCTTTATTCAGTGGAAGCGAGGAAGCGAGATTCCCAACCCCGGATGGCACCGAGGCCATCTTGAAGAGCAGGAAGCAGACGTGCGCGGTGCAGCTGAATGGAAAAACCAAGTTCGCGGTGGAGATAGGGACGCCGCCGGCTGGGTTGGAGAGAGACACAGAAAAGCTGAGGGAGTTTATTGTGGCGGAGGTGTTGAGGACGGAGGAAGGGAGGGCGAAGCTGGAGGGACGGGGGGTGGATGTGAGTAAGGCCAAGAAGGTTATTGTTGTTAGGGGAGGGAAGTTGTTGAATGTTGTTATGTAGAGTAGAGTGGTGGAGGGGTGGAGGGGTGAAGGGGTGTGTGTGTAAGAGTATTGTATGAGAGAAAAGGTCTGAGTTAGGTTAGACGAAATAGATCACTGCTACTATTATATTATTTTCGTCATGCCTGTATCTCGACACGCATTACCGTAGTCATTCGCCCCAGTCGCTGGTCAGCATCGATACCAACATTGGATACCGTACCTTCTTAACCTGCAACTCCCAACTCCCACCTCCGAGCCCGGGCCCTTTCATCCCATCCCATCCCATCCCTCGGCTACAGAGTGCAGGCACCAGGCACCAAATGCACCATATAAGCTCCGTTACCCAGCCCCTTTACCACAACGGGGAGCCCTGTGGTCTCATGGCGCAGTGGTTACCGTTGATGAATAACTTAGCGTGGCGGTTTTCGTAAAGTCTGCAGCTGGGGCGTTGTCGTTCGTTCTACAAGCCTACCTGGGCGACTTAGCTTTTTGTTATTTTTGTCGCACTCCAGATCAAACGAACATCATCCAAACGTATTCGTTAGATTTTTCTCTCTCTAATGAGTATTTTTAGTCTCGAAGTATACTACATAAAAGGCCGTTTGCAGTTGACGACACCTTGCTCTTCTTCCCTTTTACACATCAAAGATCAACCACCCCAACCCTCCTCAAATACACACTCCTCCCATGTCCCTCCGGATGTCCCTTCACCACAATCTTTTCATGTTTCTTTCCTCCTACTCCCACTCCCACTCCAACCTCCAAAACCTCTTCATACCCTTCAAACCCCACCAAATCATCCCTCCAGATCTGCACCGCTCCCCCTTTCCCTTTTTCGTTTTCTCCCTCAGTCCCTTCAGTCCCTTCCCCTTCGGGCCCTTCCCCCTCTCCGAAATAAAGTTTTCTCAATTTCCCATCCCCCAAAACCATCCCCGCCACCCGTTTAGCTTGCTCCAAGTCCCCGACCTCCATCAGTACTCTTTTTGGCCTGTAAGTCCTTGCAATTTCTAGGAGGCGAGCGTAAAACACGTCTTCTGGTTGATAGTCAACAACTTTTTGGAGCAAGTTTTCGTTGTCCGGGTAATAGTGATCGTAGAAATGCTTCTGGTGGAGGTCGACTCGTTCCACGGGCGGGACCAGAGCGAGCTTGGGCTCCCAGTTGCGCACGGAGCGGGAGGTGGAGAGGGCGAAGCCTGAGGGGGAGATGTAAGGGGGGTTGGAGGTTAGGAGGTCCCATTCACCTATAGAGGAGGTGGTGGATGATGATAAAGGGGTGGAGAGGATGGGATCTAAAGAGGAGGGAGAAAAAATGTCGGCTTTTATGAAGTGGATGGATCTTTGCGGATGGGATTCATCGGAGGGAGAGGGAAATCGGTGCGTGCGGAGATTGTGATGCAAGTTTTGCCGGGAGAGGTTGATGGCTTTTTGGGAGATGTCGACTCCTACCACGTTTAGGGGTTGGGATGAGGGGAGAGAGCGGGAGAGCTGGGAGTACAGGAGGAGGGGGATGCAGCCTGTGCCGGTACAGAGGTCGATGATGTTTAGGGTTTGCTCTGGTTCTGAGGTGGAATTGGAAAGAGAGCGGCGAAGGATGTTGGAGAGGTGGATGGTGTAGGATTCTGTTTCGGTTCTTTTTTTGTTGGAGAGAAGTGTTAGTTAGTTGGTGTGTGAACAGAAGCTATCAACACAGTAGAGGAGCAAGTGATGAGACAGGATTGAGATGGGGATATGTACCTACCTAGGAATCAAGACGCCTGGTCGGCACTTGATTTCGAGATCACCGAATGGCTGGTTGCCTAGCACGTAGGCAAGTGGCAGACCTTTGCCTCGCTTGTCGCAGAGCTTCCATACTCGGGCACCGAAGGGAATGATGGAAGGTGTTTCGGCGACGTGCTGTTTGATCCAACGGAGCTCGTTGGCGGTTGATTCTAGGGTTCGGCAGACAGGAAGAAGTTTGGCGGCGTTCAGACCTAGTTTCTTTCGGCCTTGCCAGAAGAGCTGGGGTTTGATTCGTGGCATAATTGTTGAGGAGATATCACGAGGGGTTGTCTTTACTTCACGGCCTCAGTCTGGGAGACCTTGATGTTATGGACTTTTCTTGAAAATGTGGTTGCGATTTGATAACGAAAATGTGACGACTTCGAAAGTGCTTTTAATTTTTCAGATTCCCTTCACTATCTAGCTATTTAGTGAGATGAACCCAAACTGAGAGAAGACGCTCAAGAACTGTAAAGAAGGTGAGCTAAACTCACTGAAGTTCGTATGTTTACATTTCGAAGTATACTCGTCCAGTGAAGTCGATGTGACCGGGTACCCTTTCCATGAGGTGCATACAAGTAAGGTAGGTCGAGGAGCTTATATCCTTATCTTATCAGATAAAAGCTGCGATAAGCTGTTCCACTTCAATGACGCCAAAAGTTACCCCTGCAGTAGCACTCGTAACTCCGAGCTCTCCGTTGACACCAACCACCATCACCATCACCAACTGCATTTGCGACAACGTCGACGGATATAAAAGACGATCCCGCGCCCTGAGTCTTGGTCTCATATGGCCATACAGCTTTGCTCGTTTCATCACCACCGACCACCACCATGTTCCTCCTCCGACCACTCCGCCAGACATCGCGAACAGCAACCGCGGCCTTGAGCGCATCGACGGCGCGGGCTTGCGCACAACGCTCGAGCAATGTAGCCCTCTCCTTCCGACGCACCTACGCAGCAAGAGGCGCCCCTGCGACCTTCCCGACGATCGATACATGCCCGTCGCCCACCTGCTCATGCGCCCCGACCCCCTCGTTCCCCGAAGGCTTCGAGATCGATCATACCACGCCTCTCAACGGTCTAATGCCAAATCACGCCCAGCAAGTCCTAATCTGCACTGGCAAGGACGACTGGCCATCCAAGATCGAGGATGACGACAATGGCCAAAACCATGCCGCGATGCTGCGCGATCTAATCGGCCGTGGAGGTCCCTATAGCGATGTGAGTTGACCTTGATCACCAACAAAAAGCCCATGGAAAGAAAGGTCCAATCACTACAAGACACCACCATCCTACAACCACACAAGAAGAAGGATATGGTACAAGATAAAATGGAAGAAAAAGAAAGCAGTAATGGCTAACAGGTAAGTTCCCACCACCCCTTTATTCCCCTATCAACAGCCCTTCCACAACATCTCTGTCCTCAACGTCTCCTTCCCCCCATCTTCGCCGACGCCCGCTCCCCCAAACGCCAAAACAACATCAATCTACCTCCTCCCCGACTTCAAATACCTCCCCACCCTCTCCTCCGAACCCAACCACGTAAAAGCCCTCGTAAAAGCCCACCTCCTCCCCGAGAAGCTGCACCCCGTGCACGACCACTCGCCACCCGCCAAGCGGGAGAACCTCCGCCGCGATTCTAGTTATGCCGACATGGTGCCCGGGATCCGCGACATCCGCAACGAGGTGATTGTTCTCATCTGCGGCCATGGCGGACGGGACCAAAGGTGCGGTGTCTACGGGCCGCTTTTAAGGGGGGAGTTTGAGAGGAGGTTGGCGGAGCAAACACCAAAAATTGAGGTGCTGAAGGGCGCTGCACCTGCGGAGGAGCATGCGCCTGACTCTGAGGAGAAGGACCTGGAGAAAAAGGTCTGGGGAGCGAGAGTCGGGCTAATTAGCCATATCGGCGGCCACAAGTTTGCGGGCAACGTGATTGTTTATATTCCGCCGGGGTTGAAGATCTATGATGAGGCGGGCGTCCGGCCGCATCCGTTGGCTGGACATGGAATTTGGTACGGTAGGGTTGAGCCGAAACATGTGGAAGGTATCGTGAAGGAGACGATCAAGAAGGGGAATGTGATTAAGGAGCTGTTTAGGGGCGGGATTAAGCAGGGTGGTGAGATTTTGAGGTTGCCCTTGTAGATGCCTAGGTACCTACCTTAGTCTGTAGAATGTTTGCGTATTGCCGCAAGTGAAAATAAGTGTCCAAAGCTGGCTGAATAAATTTTGTGAATCAAGCCCAGAGCAACTTGATTACCTACTCTGCATTTTCCTCTCGACTACTTCACAAAACCGTGGAAAACTACCATCTTTTCACTCATCACTCATCACTCCTTCAACCACTCACTTTCTTCTCAAAAAAATTCATTCAACCTCTCCATTCATTACGTACATACACTCTGCATTAAAAACAGTCCAATCTAACCTAACCAGCTAACCTAACCTTTATACAAACAACCATTCCCTCATCCCCTGTCCCTCAATCACCCCTTTCACCCCCCTACTTCTGCATAACATCCACATACCTAGCCGCCTTCCTCGGCTTCTTCGCCTCACCCCTCTTCCTCGGTCCCGCCGCCCCCAACAAATCATCAATACTACTCGTCGTGCTCAACGGCTTACTAGCACCAGTCGGCGGCGCGCTCAAGCTCGTGCTCGACGCCGTGCGCTGCATCGCCGCCGGACCCATGCCCGTTGGGGACAGCAAGCCCGCACTAGGGGGTCCGTTAGGCCCGTTACCTCCACCGGGACTCAGGGGTCCAACAGCACTAGGCGGGCCAAAAGCAATGTTATTCTCCGAAGCCGAAGGCATGAGCGCCGCCGGTCTAGGCGGGCCGGTAGGCGGGGCGCTGGCGCGGCCGGGAGTGTTGGGCGCGCTGTTGCCGCCACCCATGCCCATGCCCATGGGAGGAGCAGGGCTGGAGGCGGATGAGCGCGGGATGCCGCCCTTGGGCGGCGGCGGCGTGGCTTTCTTGGCGGCTTGGTCTTCGGGGCTGGCGTTCTTGTTGACCCACCGCTTTTGCTCGGGGTCGTAGTAGAATGAGTTGGCCTCGCCGAGCTTGGCGCGGATGGGCTTGCCGGGGCTGCTTCCGGCGGCGGCAGCGTCGGCGGCGGCAGCCTCCTTCTTGCCGAACCAGCTGGTGAAGCCCCAGCCCTTTTTGGCGGCTTTGGCTTCTGCGGCACGTTTGGCTGGGAGTGATGTTAGTGATACGTTTGAGGGTTGAAGTGGACTGATGGTACTAACCTTCTTCTTCGGCGATCCGACGGACCATCTCCTCGTTCTCCCGGTCAATCTCGGCCTTAGACTTGCCGGCAGGCTTCGGTACCGCGGGGAAGTCATCGTCATCATCATCGTACATAGGGCCCTTCTTCTTCGGCTTGGGCTTTTCTTCCTCCGATTCATCATCGTCCTTCGAAGGTTGGGTATCGGGTTCGTAAGAAGGCGGCTCATAGCTATACGGCTGGAATGACGGGGGTTCAAAGGTGTTGACACCTTCACCACCTTGGCTGGATTCACCATTCTCCTTGGAGGCACCCTCCTCATTGTTGGTCACGGGGGCCTCGTAAGGGGTGAACGACGGAGGCTCATACCCCCCGTACGATGGTGGCTGGTAGCCGGTTGACGGGGCAGATGGGAGTTCGTGAGCAGGCTCATCACTTGCCTGGACGTTGTTTTGGGGAGTGAAGGGTTGATAACCAGAAGTGGTAGCCGGTGGGGATGTCAAACTTGGCTGAGGCTGCATGTTAGGCAGAGGGTAGGATGATTCTTGTGGTGTTGTGCCATAAGGTGTATATGGCTGAGCAGGCGAAGATGTACGGTTGGGAGCATAGCTGCTGTGCGAATAACCCCGTTGAGAATCCAAGGATTGACGCGGAAGCTCAACCGAGCTTCTGCTGTACTCGCCTGAGGCTCTTTCCATCGACGAACGAGGCGCATACGGAGAGTTCGTCTCATAGGGGTTATAGTTAGGAGTCGAAGGCTGAGGAGCGCCTGGTGCGTAGCGTGAAGCAGTACGGGTGGGAGGAGGAGAGAACGTGTTGGGACCGTTTGTCACGGGAGCAGTAGGCATGCCATAGGTGGGAATGGCCGCGCCGAAAGTCTCGAGGTTGTTGACAGAGGGTGAGCGACTGATGGTCGGGGTTCCTCCCGCGATCCGTGCGAAGGGACCAGATTCTCCCGCAGCGTCAGGTGAGCCCTTACTGCCATCCTCGTTGTCATCTCCAGCGACAAACTTGTTGAAACGGTTCCACATGGAATCAGATACCTTGTTCATGCTAGGCTTCGGGATCCAAGAGTTTGATTCCTCCTTGGGTGCCTGCTTCAATCGCTTCATCAAGTCATCGACATAGGCCTCAAGGATGGGATGGTAGTAAGGAGAGCGCTTCGTCTGCGCAGTGATCGCAGCCATGATAGCCTCGCAGTACTGAAGCGCCTTGTCTCTGAAGCCATACTCGGCCAGAGCATATGCGTGTTGCAGTTTGTACGCTGCCAAATGAGGATTGCTGACGGGCACGGTACCACCAGCAAGGCTTTGACCGTATTCATAAACCTCGCTCAACAAAAGAGGCTCGATCTCCTTTGCGAACTGGTCAGCCTGCCTCCTATGGTCAGACCCGACAAGCACAAAGTTGGAGTTCGGGTTATCCAGGCCACCGAAAATGGTCTGACTTCTGGCAAACAAGAAGCAGATATGAGCCGCCTCGGCTCTTCCATAACCTGACAGCAAGTTGCCCAAAGAGTTGATGGCCCGGGCATCATCAGCGGTCCTGTTGCTGAGGATCAAAGAGAGGGTTTCGCGCCACTTATCAAGACCACCCATGGCATCCTTGGATGGACCAGAAGAGGAGTCTTTGGCCACTAGCTGAAGACCGGCACGGGCATGGGCGGGCACCAGCTCGTCCACACTTTCTTCATGGTTGCCAGAGAGAACATCATAAAGAGCGGCGAGTGACTCATTGTTGTGACCGGTGGAATTCACCTCGTTCTTGACGAATTCCTGAGCGACCCGCTTGTAAAGGTCAGGGTTAAGGGCGTTGGCCAGCAGGAAGGCATGGCCCCACAGCCGCTTATCGACCGCAGCCCAGACAGCCTTCTCGCTGTCGCCATTGATAAGATGATTGCGGATCTGCTCGACAGCGGAAGAATCAACACAGTCGGCCTGTAGCGAGGTCGTGGCAGAATTGCCCAATCCCGATGGGTTCAGGGCATTTGCGAACTCAGGCTGACCACCAATGGTTGAAGCCTCTGGATACAGGATTTCGCGCACGGCTTGGTTAATCGTCGGATTGCCTTCCAACACGCCATCATGCTCAACGAAAACCCTCAGAATCTTCCAAAGCAAGAGTCTCTCTGTTGTCCGCTTGTCTCCGTGAGACGGGTTGAGCTGATGAGACAGGTTAGTAGGCACAGTCCTTTCCAGTGTCTCAATGCCGCTTGTCAACCAGGCGATGGTCTCCTTCTTCTTAGACTTCCCCTTCAAAGGCCCGGGGAATTTGGCCAAACGCTCCTCCATCGGCTCTATGTCCTTCATGCTCTTGACTTTGACTTCTCCTGGGCTACGAATAACCATGGGGGCCGTTGAGCCCATGCCATACCGCGGCACGTCCTTGGGGAACATGGTCACCAGAGTTCCACCTACGCCCCACGAGATAAGAGGAACACCTCGCCATCTCTGTAGGGGATCATGCTCTCTACCATCTGTCGGGGGCACTAGGTTGAAATTCTGAGTGTTACCACGCGGGCGCGAGGTAGTCGTGGCAATAGGAGGGAAAGTGGAGCTAGGTTGCATAGTAATGGGAGAATACAAGGCAGCCCGCGGCGAAGTTGTGTGAGTGACTGACGAAGGACGAGGGATCGGGTCAATGGGCTTTGCATTCCTGTTCCCGTAGAGCGCCCCGGGGGATTGAGTCTGCGATCGAGGTGGTGGCGCAAAATCGTGAGTTGGAGCTGCAGCTGCAGGTTGATAGCTGGATGTCGCCCTCTGGGGAGACGTCACCGGCTGTACAGTTAGAGACTGGGGAGGCGGCGTCCTTCTAGACCGGTGTGGCAAAGCGGCATGCCTCGACGCCGTAGGGGAAGTATGGTGAGACGCTGGGACTTGATTTGGGGATACCATGCCCTGCATGGGGCCTTCTTCTTCCACCTCTTGAGTCGGAGGCAGAGAAGGCACCCTTTGGAGCCGCAAATCGTACAACGAGCGCTTTTCCGCTAGACCACTTTCTGTATGGCTAGACACAAGAGGTCTCGACTCGAAATGTGCCAACGGACTTGAGGTCCGGGGCTGATGCGGCAAAACCGGTGGTAGAACCGGTGGCACCGAAGTAGTCGGGGTATAACCCGAACTCGTTGGCCGAGAAGCTGGCGGAGCAGGAGAGTAACGGCTTGCCGCAGCAGGTGGGACGGGAGTGCTGAGCTGTGACCCACTTGGAGGCGCTGGAGAATAACGGCTTGAAGCCGGGGCAGGAACAGCGGGAGCAAGGCTAGTAGTGCTGGACTGTATCGAAGCGTAAGGGTTGACACGCGGTGGCGCAACCAGGTTGGGAATCTCCGCATGCTGGGTAGGGGGAGAGTTAGGAGCAGACCCCATGGCAGAAGGCATTCCAGAAACCGGTGGCCGCGAGGCAATAGAAGGTGGGCCAGCCGAGGGCGGTGGGCCGTATGGGCTAGACTGTGCCGGCGATGCGGTACCCGTTGTATGTCGAGAAGCTGGGCGCACCTTTGTGACTACAGGAAGCTCCTCAAAGAACTTCTCCTTCGGCTTGGCTTCACCACGAGGCGGTAGCGGCTTGACACCAGGCTGGGATGAGTATGGAACAGAGGTAGGAGGTGGAGGAGGCACGTGAGTTGCGCTTTTAGGAAGAGGTGGAACGGCCGGTGCTGTCACAGGCTTGTTAAGAGTTGCCATACTTGGGCGCTTCTTTACCTTGACTACCTCCATAGGAAGGTCATACGGTGACTGGTAGCCGCCCTTTTTATCGACGAAACTTTCGGCTTTCCTCTCAATCTGTGGCGGAGGAACCGCGCCGTACCCAAATCTCCCGGTTGGAGGAGGAGCCGAAACAGGGGCGCCAAAGGGCGTAACAGACGGTGTCTGCGCAACCGTGCTGGGTGCGGCAGGGAAGTAAGGATTTGACGGCGTCGAAGTTAGGGGTGGTGCAGTCGGGGCATAGGGATTCGCGGCTCCAGTCAGGCTCGGGGTTTGGGTCTGAGGCATGTACCGGGTGGTAGGGGTTGTCGTGGTGTTGGAGCCAGCTACGCTATGCGCTCTGGGCTGGGTTGTTTCCATTGTTGGGAACTCCTCTGAATCGTCGAGAAAGCCCTCATCATCACTCCCCAAGAACGCAGCCGGGTCAATCTCCTTGTTCTCATTCGACGCCTCCGTAGAATCATCAAGAAGTGATAAGGTGTCCTCTTCGTCATCGGCAAACAGTTCCTTCCACTTGGCCTCGACATCTTCGCCTTCTGGCTTCTTTTCCTCTGGCTTGTGTTCCTCGTTATTTTCACCTGTATTCAGATTTGTAGTCGTTGTCTCGGGATGGTCCTGGCCATACGCCTCTACCACGGCATCCGCCTCTTCCTCGGGTTGTTCTTCCACTGGAGGGAAGCTTGGTTGGACGGAGCCCATGTCCATAGCGCCCAATACCTGCATCGTCGACTTGCGTTCAAGCGGCGGCGGCTCATGTTCAGTCTGGTCGGCACCTCCTTGCTGAACCTGACTGAAAAAGTCGTCTTCGTCATTGGCGTCCTCTCCCCCGAATAGGTCCTTTGTATCCTCCCGCTGGGCTGTCGTATTTCCGTCATGTGCGATAAGGGGAACACCTTCTTCGAAACGGGCATCAAGCGCCTCAGTGGCCTTATCACCTAGGTCACCACCCATGTACTGCTGAGAGACGTCCCCCTCTTCGGCGCCAAACTGATCAAATCCATCGTTCTGTACCTCAGACAACTGGCTGAAGAACCCATCATCGCCCTGTACCTCCAACTCGTCGTCATCACGAAGGAAATCCGCAACCTGGGGCTGGACAATTGGTGACTGCTCCAAACGAGCGTCGGTTTGGTGTTGCTGCTGCCGTACCTGCTGTACCGGCTGCTGTTCTTGTTGCTGTTCCTGGTGTTGCTCGTGCTGATCTAGAGGACGAACAGGAGGGAAGGAGTTGGTCCGTTCGTTTGATGGCAAGAACTTGAAGGGATCCGTATCCGCTCGTGCGAGGTTCCACTCAGGATCGCCGTCATCGCTCCAGCTCGGTTCATGGGGAATGGTTCGAGTGAAGGACATAGTACTCGTGTGCTTGGAAGCGACATCTGATGGTTCGCCTGTGTCGGCCTTTTCGGTGGCAGCATCGGTAGGCTCAGCATGATCGGGGGCAATGTCGGCGGTGGCAGCGTCTTCTGGGACCGCCTCCGCAGCTTGTGTATCCTCGACAATGGGCTCGGGAGCTTCAGGCTGAGTGGGAGCTGGCTCTACAGCTTCAGTATCTTCTGTAGTTACACGTGCGGTCTCTGTTTGTTCGGTAGCCGTCTCGAGGGTGTTCGTATCAGACGGTTCGGTTTCACTGGGTATTTGGGTCGTAGCTTGCGCATCAGTCGCGGGTGCCGTCGTATGATTGCTCGTTCCATAGTCGGGGAACCAGGAGTCAGTTTCGCCGTTCTGGGCTGACGTATCGTCCCCTTCTCCGCCGTCAATTCCCCAGAAATCGGAGCCATCTTGGGCTACACCGTTCGCATGATCTGTCGTGTCCGCGACGGTGTCATCAGTCGGTAAGGGTGCCGGGAGGTCGGCGGCCGAGTTTGGCATGAATGCCGGATTCCATGAAGCCATGGTGGGCAATTAGATGGCGCGATACAGCTGGAGACGCTGTATACGTGCGCGCAAGCAAGAAAAAGAAAGAATTACTGTATATATTAAGTAAGGTTAGTACATGAAGAGAGAGAGAGAAGTTGGGAAGATTGGAGATGGAGAAAGGGTGTCGTTGGCCAGGAGCTAGCTAGTAGTGGGAAGTCCAGGATGGGGCGAAACTCGATCGCTTGATCGCGTAACCGAACGGCGATTGGCGACGGGAACTGGGAGCGGACTTGTTGAGGAGCCTCGGAGGACTGCCCACTGCCCACCGGACAAGACGACCCCTGTTCACCACGCCAGAGTGCGATTGTCGAATGGGAATAGGGGCAAGTAAAAGGGACGACTAACTTGTACCAAGTATTCAGGCAGAGTAGATTCAACAGCTGATCATGGTGGTCAAGGTATAAACGCCGGCTATGTTTCGTGATAAAAAGGAGGAGTAAGGCAGTGCTGTCGTCCTGTTTCCGTTGTTACAGATCTGGAGGAACGTTGGGATGGAATGGTCGATCACACGTGGGAAGGGACGGGACTGCGCAACGGCAGAATGGAGAGATGTTGCAACTTGTCAAGATGCAAGACTGTGACGATGAGGCGCACCGGGAGCGGCCGTCGGAAGAGTTCCTGGGAAAATCCGAGGACTGTCTGACACACTGAGTGGTGCGCCGTTACAACTGGAAAGAGAGGTTGCAGAAGGCGTCTGTATGCAATGGATGGACTAGGCGGTCTGATATGTGGATGGCGGGGAATGTGCGGGGGATCTCTAACAAAAAAGTTACAACAGCTGTCCTTACCACGATGCCTGACCAGAGAGATCCACATGGCATCGGCTGGGGGCATGAACGATGAAGCGGAAGCTTATCGGACTTTCTGGGTGTTAGGGGATTACAGCCATACACGTGGTACTTACTATAATTTAGCAAGTGCTCCCATAACAGATAAGCGTGCTCAGTCCCACTAGCATCATCGGCTGGGTCACAGTCGCAGCCTGGACGCCCCAGGAGGGACCTGTCATGGTCGAGGTACGGTACGGAAAGCAGGCCGCGCACACAGTCCGATCGCTGCCCTCACCACTTTGTTACAGGTAGTTTCCGTTCTCCGTCTGTGACTTTCTTCCATCACATGCGATCGCCATCTTTCCCCAGCTGATGCGACACGACGGATTTTATGCGACGACTTGACGAACATTGTACGAATTACCTACTTGCGCGATTCATGACTGGACTATTTGCCCAGTAACTTATCAACTTACACTCGACACCCACTATCTCGACTCCCCTTGCAGGCGCAGCACACCAGCACACAGCAGCAGCAGCAGACAGACGCACCTAGACTACCAACCACGGCCACTATGGGAAGGAGGAGTTGATCTTGACACAAAGAGGACCCTCCCAAGTGACCCCTAACTCTACCCAAACAAACCAACCACAGATCCGAAAGCAGTCACGACCACAGCCCAAGCTACCCTTAGCTACAGTTAGGCCGCGACAGATCAAAATCAACACGACTTAAGAGTATCTACTTGTGGAGGAAAAGGGCTTCGCCCAATGCGGAATGCCTTCTTCAGACCCATACCATCTCTCCAAGCCGCCCGATTCCCACGTCGATGAATCCGACTCCGACTTGGAGATAGACCTCGAAGAACTCGACCCCCAGGCAACCGATTCCAAGAACCACCAGCACCAGTCCGGGAAGAAAGGCTCGTCGGGGCAACACCACAGCCGCAACTCGTCCGAACAACGTCCTCCTCCAAGTATAGCACTTCGCAATCTTCGCATGGGTGGTCTACGCCGTGGCGCCAAACGCAATGGATATGGCGAGCTAGGCCGTAGCCGAGACGGAAACGACGAGGACGCCGACGCTCTGCTCCGCCATGACGACGGCAACCACGGTCGTTACTCGGTTGGTAGTGCCACCCACGACGAGGATGCCGGGCTACTCAGCGAACATGGCGGTGGCGGCCGGATGCGAACCAGTAGCGGAAGACGACGGAGGTCGTTCGCCAGTGACGGTCTTCGAAACATATCGATGAAGCTACCAAGCTTTATGTCAGGCAACTCGGGCGACCAGAGCAACCATAACGAGGAACAGGAACAGGAGGAGGATGACCCGTCATCGTCACGATTAGTTGCCGTTGGCTCATCGCAGTCTACCCGTTTCCCGCCCAACATTATATCCAACGCAAAGTATACAGCATGGAGTTTTCTGCCAGTCACTCTATACAACGAGTTCTCCTTCTTCTTCAACATGTACTTCCTCCTGGTCGCCCTCTCACAGGCCATCCCCGCACTACGAATCGGCTATCTCTCCACCTACGTTGCACCCTTGGCATTTGTCTTGTTCATCACCCTAGCAAAGGAGGCTTACGACGATATCGAGAGGAGGAGGAGAGATAACGAGGCAAATTCCGAAGAGTACACCGTTCTACAGTTTGAGGATCCAGGAGCAAGTTTGGGTATCAACCGGCCAAGGAGGAAAATGAAATCGTCGCATACACGAAAGGGCTCTAAACGTCTTGGCATTGAGCAGGAAACTGACCGGTTGTCGGATATCCAGGAGGAGGAGGAACAAGTGGAGGGCCAGGGTCTTCGCAAGCTACCGGCTTCCTACGTTTCGGAAATCAGCAAAAAGTCACGGGATCTCAAGGTCGGCGATGTCCTGAAGCTTACCAAGGGCCATCGCGTTCCGGCAGATGTCATCATTCTCAAGTGTTTGGCGCACGAGTCAGCTGCCAACAAGGAGGCCGAGGAGGAGACACCTGCGAAGGAGGAGGTGCTACTGCTGGACCATATTGAGGATGACGATGCTGGGGAGGGCAGTTCCAAGAACGCGGAAACGTCTACGGAGAACGACAACAACGGCGGCGAGGGAAGCTCTAGCGGCGAGACTTTCATTCGAACTGATCAACTGGATGGTGAAACCGATTGGAAGCTGCGGTTGGCATCCCCATTATCTCAGAAGTGTGGAACGGAGGAACTGGTTCGTCTTCGTGTTACGGCCGGAAAGCCTGACAAGAGGGTCAACGAGTTCGTCGGAACATTGGAACTTCTCCCTTCGCGACAGGATGTCATGAGCGGTGCTGCCTACAACCCTCGGGAGGGTGACGATGTCAAGGCAGCGCCACTCTCGATTGACAACACAGCCTGGGCAAATACCGTCATCGCATCGAATGCAACAACCCTCGCAGTGATCGTATATACCGGACCCCAAACCCGCTCTGCTCTATCCACGTCACCTTCGCGATCAAAGACCGGCCTTCTGGAGTACGAGATCAACTCACTCACCAAAATCCTGTGCTTTCTGACACTGTTCCTGTCGATCGTTCTCGTTGCGCTGGAAGGCTTCAGCACGGCCAAGGGAAACGTCTGGTATGTTAAGATCATGAGGTTCTTGGTATTATTCTCCACCATTGTCCCCATCAGTCTTCGTGTCAACTTGGATCTCGGCAAGTCTGTCTACTCATGGTTTATTCAAAGAGATCCTGGGATCCCCGGGGCTGTCGTGCGAACCAGTACGATTCCAGAGGATCTGGGACGGATAGAGTATCTGCTGAGTGACAAGACGGGCACTCTGACCCAAAACGAAATGGAGATGAAGAAGATCCACGTCGGCACTGTCTCGTACGCCAACGAAGCAATGGACGAGGTTGCAACCTACGTGAAGCAAGGGTTCAACCTGAGCTCCTCGGCCTCTTCTGCAAGCCTGGCCCTAGCAACACCCTCCTCGACATACTCGGCCGCCAACGTTGGTGCTACGAGGACACGTCGTGAGATTGGGTCGCGTGTCCGCGACGTCGTCCTAGCTCTTGCCCTCTGCCACAATGTTACCCCGACCTCGGAAGAAGACGAGAACGGTCAAACCGTCAACTCATATCAAGCCAGCTCGCCTGACGAGATCGCCATTGTCAAGTGGACCGAATCCGTTGGCCTGCGTCTGGCTCATCGAGACCGCAAGAACATCGTCCTCGAATCCGCCGAAACCGGCCGGCCCGTGGTCAAGGTTCGTATTCTCGATATCTTTCCCTTCACTTCGGAGGGCAAGCGCATGGGCATCATTGTCCAGTTCTACGAGAAGCTCCAGCCCGGAAACCCCAGCCTCGGAAGCAGCGAAATCTGGTTCTATCAAAAGGGTGCAGACACCGTCATGAGCTCCATCGTCGCCGCCAACGACTGGCTCGACGAAGAGACGGCCAACATGGCGCGTGAAGGTCTCCGCACGCTCGTGGTCGGCAGGAAGCGTCTGTCTTTGAAGGAATATCAGGAGTTTTCTGCCAAGCACCACGAGGCCTCGCTCACCATCAGCGGGCGCGAAGCCAACATGCAGGCTGTCGTCTCGCAGTACCTCGAGCATAACCTGGAACTGCTCGGCGTGACGGGTGTCGAAGATAAGCTGCAGAAGGACGTCAAGCCGTCTCTGGAGCTTCTTCGCAACGCCGGTATCAAAATCTGGATGCTTACAGGCGACAAGGTGGAAACCGCCCGCTGCGTCGCCGTGAGCTCCAAGCTCGTAGCCAGAGGGCAGTACATCCACACGATCGCCAAGCTCAGGAGGAAGGATGGCGCGCAGGATAATCTGGACCTGCTCCGGAGCAAGACCGATTCCTGTCTGCTCATCGACGGCGAGTCCCTTGCCATGTACCTGACCCACTTCCGGCGCGAGTTCATCTCCGTGGCTGTGCTCTTGCCGACCGTCGTGGCCTGCCGCTGCTCGCCGACGCAGAAGGCCGAGGTCGCCAAGCTGATCAAGGAGTACACCAAGAAGCGTGTCTGCTGTATCGGAGACGGTGGAAACGATGTTTCCATGATCCAGGCCGCGGACGTGGGTGTGGGTATCGTTGGCAAGGAGGGTCGTCAGGCTAGTTTGGCGGCCGACTTTTCCATTGAGCAGTTCCACCATCTCACGAAACTCCTGGTGTGGCACGGTCGTAACAGCTATAAGCGTAGCGCGAAGCTGGCGCAGTTTGTTATCCACCGTGGCTTGATTATTGCTGTCTGCCAGACTATGTACAGTATTGCGTTGAAGTTCGAGCCGGAGGGTCTTTACAAGGTTAGTAATAGTCTCTTATCCCAACCACCCCCCTTAATGCGGTCACTAATCTCAAACCACAGGACTGGCTAATGGTAGGCTACGCAACCGTCTACACCGCCATGCCCGTTTTGTCTCTCGTCCTCGACAAAGACGTAGACGAAGACCTCGCCAACCTGTACCCAGAGCTCTACAAGGAGCTGACCTCCGGCAGCTCATTGTCGTATCGCACTTTCTTCGTCTGGGTCTTCGTCTCCATCTACCAAGGCTGTCTGATCCAAGGCTTGTCTCAAGTGCTCACAGGCGTGGACGGCCCCCGCATGTTGGCCGTCAGCTACACGGTGCTGGTGCTCAACGAGCTGCTCATGGTGGCGATCGAGATCACGACGTGGCACTGGGTCATGGTTGTCTCGATTGTGGGAACTTTCTTGATGTATGTTGTGTCGATCCCGTTTCTGGGAGCGTATTTTGATTTGAAGTTTGTTTTGACTTTGTGAGTATTTACCTCCCTCCATTCTTTTGTGTTGGGGATTGGTTACTAACCTGAAAGTAGGGGTTTCTTGTGGCGCGTGGCTGCCATCGCTGCCATCTCGCTCATTCCGACGTATGCGGCCAAGGTGATTAGGAGGACGATGAAACCGCCTTCGTATAGGAAGGTTCAGGGGATATAAAAGTTAGAAGAGAGGCTTGAGCTGGGACTTGGGAGACAGTGGATTGGGGTTGAGAAGTCGTTGTTCGTTGTGCTTGCTGCATAGGCCGGCGTTTTTTTTTTTCCGACTTTTATACACTAGAGGTACTACATACCTACACAGTTGGTATAGCGCTGATAACTACACTACTATCATTATCTCAACACCACAGGTTTCGATTGCATCCCACAAGTGCTGCTATGCAACGATGACATTTGTCCGCCATTCAAACCATCCAAACGGTGGACGATGTTTTGTTTTGCTAGCGTACATATATTGTAATAGCAGGACACACTTGTATAACCATGCCACAGGATGGATGGATGGCCTTGTGACAGTACCTCAATGCAACACCGTTATGGCACAACCACCTCTTGAGAAGGCAATTGACGACTCATGTGCGTGCGATCCCATAACATGATGTTATGCTCATTCTCCCAGCCACCACTGCTCAAGTCAAAATTCCTTGCCAAGTTGATGTTGATATGGTCAAGGTCACAGTTCATCTCGAAATGGTGGGTCTTGGCAGACAACGGGTACAGTAACCTACCAAAAAAGGGGGTTTGTTTACATTCACATTGCATGATGGCAGGTGCCGAGTCGCAACGATCAATCATCCGCATCATCTACAGAACGGAAGGAGCATTCCTTTAACCACGAACTGCAACAACCCAACAGTGGAGCTACCACAACGTAACTCAAACCTTTCTAAGATTTACAGGTATCAAACTTGCAAAAGATCCAATCAAGCCGCAAAAACAGATAAAAGGGGAAAAGCGTAAAATGGAAAAAAGGAAGAAGAAGGACAAAAAAAGTAGCCCGCACCGGAGTCGAACCGGTAACTTCAGTTTACTTGGTAATAGCTCACGAAGAGCTTTCTCGCATTACTCCCGAGTGTGTTTACCCATTACACCAACGGACCACGGGAGAAGAGGGGTAGGGAGGTGGGTTATATACCTAGCTCCTAGGTACTGCTGGTGGTCTGGGTGGGTTACAAGTGGGCAGGTTACCGGCGGCAGGTGCGAGCGGGCAGATGCGATGGGATGGGATGGAAGATGGGATGAGATGCAAAAGGGACGAGGGAAGCACTGGTGCAATAAGAGTAACGCCCTGTTTTCTGCGTCTACAGACGATAAGGACTGGTCATGTTGTGATTCTTAGAGTCTCTCTTTTCTTGAGAGTGGTTATCTCCCTTTTTTTTATATTTTGGCCAGGGTACACTATCGTGGTTCTTTGGTAGTTGACCTTTTTATGGTGCACCTTTGTTGTTGTGTTGACACTTCGAAATGATGACCGACTTGTCTAAACTGACCATCTATATGCCTGGTACTTCGTACGGTGTAGCTAATTGTATGACTATCCATTAAACTCCAAGCCTAAAACATCAGGATGGCAAGCCTCATAGAGCTTGCCTACTATGTTGCTTCCCGCTTCCCGGTTCCTGTCCCTAACGCCGCCATGTAAGACCAAACCTTCGACTGGGTATAATGGTAAGAGTCAACACTCTCTCGGAAGATTAAGCGCTGAAAGACGAAACGTAGTACTGTTATCACAGCAAACATGTTAGTAACAGTCCAGATTCCGGAAAGATGGACACAAAAGGGAAAAAACTCACAGTAACAACATCCTCCCCATCCTCCCCTCCCCTCCCCGCCCCCACCCCCGGAAAATCATTATCATCCCCCCTCCTCACATAAACATACAAAATCAGCGCATGCTCGTGCGTAAAGCACGCAATCACCCTGCTCCCCTCCAGCCTACCGACACTCAACACTCTTGACCAATCCTTCCCATCCACCCTGACCGTCGCCCACTTCTCCGGCCCAGCCTCCCTGTATTTAGTGCTCGGATGCTCCTCAATCGGCACCGTCAGCTGCGCCGGGTCCAGCTCCGGGTTGTCGAGGCAGCCGTCCCAGACACTCGTAATGTCCAGCGTGTCGGCTATGAGCCTGAGTCGGAGGGAGCCGTGCATGTTGGCCGAGAGTTCTAGTTTTGGGTTGTTTTGTGCTGCTTTATTATTAGTGGACGAAGCGGTGGTGGTGACGGCCAACTTGGTGAACCGGTCCGAAATCGCTTTGAGTTGGAGTAAGGGGGGAAGCAGGATGTGCACGTCCGGCTCCCGCACTTTCGGCTGCATGATGGTCTCGACGGTGTCCGGGTGCAGGACCCGCACGGGGATGTCTTGCGTGATGACCTTTTCGCGCTCGCGCTTGAGGGTTAGCTCGAGGGATTCTTGCGGGTAGAGGGAGTTTTCGGAGAAGGGGTCGTTGTCGTCGTTGTAGCTGTCCATTCGGTTGAGAGAGTCGTCATTGTTGCTGTTGTTCTTGTTTCGACGGGCGGCGGATGGAGCGTCCTTGGTCATGGTGTGGATGGTCATGGAGAGCATGGGGATGCCGTCGCGCTTGGTGAGGCGGAGGCTGGCGTGGTTGCTGTTGAGGGCGGATTTGAGGGCTCGTTGAAGCGGGCCCAGGGGAAGCTCGAGGTTGATGGTGTTGTTGGCTTCGGCGGATTGGATGTGGTAGCTGTCGAAGATGGTGTCGACGGAGAGGGAGGCCCACACCTGCGACCCGGTGTCGGGGATGACGGTGAACCTAACTGTGTCATCATCGAGCCGCACCCAGGCGATCTTTTCTAGAGTGTTGAGGGCGGCTACAAGCTCTGGGGGTGGGAGACTCAGGTTAGACCCAGGAGAAGGAAATGGTCATGGCCCGGAGGAGGGCGAGCAACTTGGGACAGGGACTCACTGGAGAAGGTACGGATGTTTCTGAGTTCTGTTTTGAAGCGCATCTTTCCGGCACTCTATAACTATGACAATCCGACTCAATGCTTAAGAATACGTTCGAGTAGTGATAAATGGAAGAGTAAGCCAAGCAACCAAAGACCTTAGTTTGGACGCGTCGCGTAAATTGATGAAGTTGAAGTCAGATGCCATTGACGGAAGGTGGGGATTTGATCACCAACTAAGAGCCCTGCTAGCGCGGGGTTGCCGCCTGTAGCACCCCTGTATAATGCCCCTGGCCCCGGCACAAGCTCCGCAAATCCAAGGCTCCATTCGTACCTGCCTGCTATAACGTCACCACTATCTTGACTTAACTGTACAATTCCCGGGCCGTTCTCATCCAGCCCGTTTAACCACTTCAACGGAAGAGAAGACAAATGCGCCCACAACATCCCCCGTGAGCCTGGGTATAGTAAAAAGGAAACGCACTCCCGTCCCAGGCCAAGGTATGACATCCCAAGATGAGCATCCGAACTCTAAAAATTGGCGATTGAAGACTTCCCTCTCTAGCAACCCACCCCAGCAGACAAGGCTGGCTCAGACCTTACTTGATAGAGGTAGAATTGTCAACGCCTGCCTATTCCACCACCACTCCCACTCATAATCCCTCACGCCATTCCAGTTGTCGAATCGAGTCTCGGGGAATCGGGCGATGGCGTACTCAGACTCTGGATCGTTCATGTCTATCGCCAGTGGTGAACTGAACATCTTCTTCAACAGAAGCTTCCATTTCGACGTGCGCTGTCGTTTCCTGCCCTGTCTCGCGGCCACCACTCTATGCCCGCTAGCAATCATCTCGGTACAATACGCACAGTTGTATTGCATGGATCTCATGACGAGGGCTCGGATCGTCTCTCTGTTGACCTTGGCGGTGTTACGGCCCTCGGTGACGAACAAGGCGGGCAGGACCGGATGTCCACAGCCGTGGACGAGCGAGTATCGGCAGATGGGGCATTGTGGTCGGTCGTAGGCCACCATCTGGATGTAGTGCTTGATGCAGTGGCTCCCAAACATGTGTCCGCACGGCAGAACACTCCAGGTCTCGACGATGCCTTCTTGGCTGGGAGAGCCGATCTCTTCGTGGCAGATGGGGCACATCTTGTCTGCGGGATCTTCCTCTTCGGATTGCTCGACCTGCTTCTCCTTGACTTTCTCGGTCCAGCCGCTGTTCTTGCCTTTCGAGGCGAGTGATTTGGGGGAGGCAGCCATGGCCCTGTGATCGAATAGTACTCGGCTCATGATGGCGTCGCGGATTGCTTCGGATAAGCCGTAGAGTTGGGAGAAGATCCAGAGAGATATAGCTATAAAAACTCTGAAGGGATGTTCAGCCAAGTGAAAGAAAATGAATTCGAGCATTTGGTGTAACGGTTTTTTGACACCAACAAGTTAAGGTTGGTTGGTTGGGGGCAGGGGTCAGATGTTAAGGTTGAATCGGAATGTCTCGCTGAGATGGGCGTTGGCACGCGCATAGGAGGCTGAAAAGGGTGGGCAACAAGGTCACCTCAACAAGACAAGGAGAAAACAGGCAGGCCAATCTGAAGCAAAATTGAAGGATGACGATGTGGCAAAGATGGTTGTTGTGGCTGGCTAACAAGACGAATCGTGAAGGTGTCTGGGGACGAAAAGCACTTTTCAGTAGAAAAGTTGTATTTCTTACCTCGGGCAATGTCTTTAGTTTCCCTCCGATGTTCTCTCTTGCAGCCGGCTCGTCTCCGTCAGTATGGAAAGTATTAAAGTGTCGAGTTCGTGACACCGAATCTACGTCAAGGCCTGCGATCCTCGGCGTGCCGACTGCCTCGTTGTGGAGAAGAAGAGTGCTCAAAGAGCCGAGGAGATGACGGTAGTAGTACTGATGGATGTCGAGAGTTTATGTGTGGTTGAGTGCAGTTTACCTCACAAGCTACCAATGAGATGGTGTGATTGAAGGTGCATAAACCGGGCAATGAGCAGGAGGAAGATTTTGAGATCCTTTTCCTCTGCCGTGCTTGAAACCACAAGGCAGACTCAGACGCTTGGGTCAGTCGTTCACATTTGGGTCGGCAACCACCAAAACAAACCCCAGTCAGCCAATCAAACAGTCCAGAACCATCAGCATGATCAAGCCAGCCCGAACTGCTGGGCATCCGAAAAGTCAGAAAGCCCATCCCACGTGCTGTGATATAGATAAGCATAATCCTTCGAGGTTGATATCTTGGTAGCCTTCTGAAATCTTTCATCTCATCATCCTAGACGATGGTATGCGACGAGTCCCACATGCCCAAGTCTGTACGACCTCATCCCTATCACGACCTTGCATCAAATGATGGCGTTTGATGCAGCGAGATATCAACCACCCCTCATGACGGAAAGACGAAGTAAACAAGAGCCGGGATAGTGTCATGACATCGTGTTTTCTCAACAACGTCTTTATACATTTGGAAAGAAACTCGAACTCCGTCGGTCTCCCTTGCACATGTTCCTGACGTGTTAGCTACCAACGATGAGGCACTGGTCCCAACACTGAAGTATCCTTGTCCGAGAACAACAGGGATCTCCTATGACATATCTGCCATAGCTTTTACCAAGGCCAGGGACTAAGTCCTTACGCGGAAACAGTAGCTTGCTGGATCAATCGAAAGAACTTCAAAATGGAAAAAGGAGCATCTGAGGGTGAGTTCCCTTGGGAGTCCGCGATGACATGGGATGGTGAACTTATATGATAAGTTTCAGTGGGGCCTTGACCCACAGTGGAGTCCCAGTAATACCGTGTAATACTGAGAAGCTCATACTGTACCAGAATCTCAGCTTTCGTTGACGCAGAGGAGGCCGTGCCCCACTGCCCTTACGGCATGTCTTGGCAAGCAGTGGCCCAAAGGACAAGCCAAGATCATCGTCGCCTCCAATGATTACGCGACCGACAACTTCATCCCCGACAACGAACTATATCACTCTCTTCAGTGTCACCAATCCCACTGCCTGGGACACGAACCGGCCGACGCTTTGTCGGCAAATCTCCCACCATTCAGATCGCCCAACCCTGCCACTTCACCATGGCTTCTGAACCGCCGACATCGACGGCGCTCGTCCGCAAGAGGACCGACACCGAGTTGATGCCACCGCCGCCCCCTGCGAAAAAGATCAAACGACCAAAGAGAGTCATCGATGAAGACAGCTATACCGACGCTCTATCGCACATTATTGCCCGCGACTTCTTCCCAGGCCTACAACAAGCAGAGTCACAGAGAGAGTATTTGGACGCCCTAGAATCAAAGGACCCAGAATGGATTTCGAGCGCCACCCAGCGTCTGCAGCAAGCAATGACTCCCGGACGACATCAAACACCTAGCCGCTCGTTCCATTCTGCTTCCTCAGGCCCCGGTTCCGAAACGCCCATGGGCTACGCCGGCGACACCCCGATGAGTACGGTATCCTCGAGAACAGTGCAGGAAAAGAGCAAGCTCGACACGAACATGAGCCTGGGCGCATTCCAGGCAAAATACACCAGCGAGGACAACGAGAGTTTCTACAAGTTACTGGATAAGCAGAACCAAAAGAGGGCGGAAAAGTACGCTTGGCTGTGGAACGGGAACAAGCTACCTTCTAAGCAACAACTCAAGCAAAGGGAGGTCGAGCAGAAGCTTCTCGAGAGCAGGAAAGGCTTGGTTGACGATGGGTTCAAGAAGGACCGTCTCGCGATCAAGAGCAAGGATGACGACCGACCAGCTGCCCCGGCGCATTGGAAAGCAAAACCGAACAACGAGCTGATGTTCGCACCGGAAGGTGTGGACGGGGTGTTGGAGACGCCGGCGGAGCGGGCGCAAAGAGAATCACGAGCCGAGCCGAAGAGGATCATTTACGAAAACACGAGAGTCCCGCAACCTTTTGTGCCTCCAGAGAATAACCGAACAAGGGCTTCATCACCGTCACTCTCGGATATCAGGAATGCGATTGCGGGCAATCGACGTGCTTGCGATACGGAAACCAGCGTCGGAGGAGGTGGCGAGACACCGCGGATCAACGGTTACGCCTTTGTCGATGACGAAGAACCAGAGCCTCCGCGGAAAACGTCCAAAACACCACTCCCGGTCATCGACCTTGGTCCAGGTGATGCAACACCAAACCCGTTCCACCTTCAGGAGCAAAGAAAGAAGGAGGCGCTACATCATCGTATGGTGGAGCGGATATCACAATCAAAGAGAACGTCCGCGAAGTTGGGACTGACTGGAAAGGTGGACCGTACGCCAGTACCGAAATTCCCGAGTAGTCCCCGGGTTTCGGGCGGGTTGACGCCTGCTGCCCAAAGGTTATGGAGCAAGATTGGTAGCTCTGGGGGTAGGACTCCCAGCTCACCGTTTAGTGGTGAAATTACGAGGACACCAAGGGCTGCTACGCCGAAAGTCAAGACATCTGGTTTGCGGAATCCGACGAAGTAAACAATTGGGGGGGGGGATAGACGGATAAAAGGATGAACGGAGGAGCGAGTTTTCTTAAGCAATATGATACCCAGACGACACGAGCGTCACACATGGAAGTTTGAGATTAGGTACTTGGAAGAAACATGACGGTTGGTAAGCCGGATATGGTGTATTGTTTTAGGACAATTTGATTAGCGAAATGCCTGGGCATCAACCAGGTCGATAAAAGCTTACCTTGTAAGTCTCGGTTGTACGTAATGTTTACGCCCCAGATTGTTAGCGATGAGTGGATGATGAAAGATGAGAGGAACATGGAGGTGGAATGTCGAGAATGGGTAAGGGTTACATTACCAAGTTTCCGGGTCGTTACCACGCTAGCAGGGGCCCCTGGACCGTTCTCACGATGCCGAGCCGGGTCCAAAAATTTGCGGCTCGACTTCGGCAGCGGCGTCCCTTCGGTCACTTCACAAGTCACTTCAGCGCCCATCGTCCGCTATCTCCGGCACTTCATCCACTGTCACTTTATTTCTCCATACTCAACCCTCACTCATTACCTCTACCTAGCTCCACCGGATTGGATGAGATGGGATGCGAATGAGAGTGAAACGTATCATCCCATAATAGCCGACTAATACCTCACTCATCCTTCCTTTCCTTGTTCTTTTCAACTACGTCATTGGCCTTGCCACAATCCGTTCAAAATATGAGGTTCGCCGACTTGCTAGTAGACCTGGCGGCCGTGGCCAGTGCCTCCCGCTCCGTTGCCGGCAAACACGTTGCACTCCGGGCCAGCCAGATCGACAGATACAGTAAGACGAGTAGTATTGCCAACATCGCCAAGGATCTTGGGAGGAGCAAGCAACAGCAGCAGCAACATTACCAACAACAGACACCGGAGGCGCAACAGCAGGAGCAGCAGAGACAGCAGGATGTGGTTCAAAGTCAAAGTCAACAACCAGAACAGGGAGTGCGGGTTGAGGAGGTGAAGGTGAAGGAAGAGATCCCAGTTCAGCAACAACCAGCGCCGGTTGATGCTCAGCCCGAGATTCCCCCATCACCACCGGTATCCGAGGCCAAGGTGACTGCCGCTGCGCCAGAATCTCAGCAGTCGACACCCAAACCGTTCACCCCTGCGCCATGGGCAGATAGGAAACCCCTTCCTCAACCCAGTCCCTTCCCCAAGCCACCAAGGATCGGCGTCAAGAGCATAATACCGGGAATACCAGCCAACCTGGCAGCGTTGAAGGGCGGGGCCAATGTCGGAGAGGCCCATGTCGATCTCAGCAGCATCTTTATGACGAACAAGGGTTCCAAGATTCTGGAGGAGTTGAACAAGGAGCCTACGGTTCCCGCAGTTGAGGTCACCCCTGAGCCGGTTCTTGCTCCTGTCCCGGAACCTAAGACGACCGAGGTGGAGGTCAAGGCGGAGGAGGAAGTCCAGGTCACTCAGAACCCAGTAGAGCAGGAATTAGTCCAGAAGACTGTTGAAGAGGCTGAACAGCCCAAGGTGGAAGAGAAGTCAGCTCCGGTCCCGGAAACCCCGGCGAGCTCGCCAGCTCCTCCCCCGGCTGCCGTCAAGGCCATACCACAAGACACAAAGACACCTAAGCTTACGCAGGAGGATGCGGATTTGGTTGCCGAACTCACAGGGTCTCCTCTCCCAGCCTCTACCCGCCATGAACTCCGTGAGTCCAAGGTCCCGGCCTCCCGCATCAGCAGACTATGGAACTACGGCGGACTCGCCGCCGGCATGATGGCCGGCGCCATCGGCGAAGGTTTCAGCCGAGCCATCGGCGGCGGCGGCAGCTCCGGGTCCGTCATGCTCAGCCCGGGCAACGTCGAGCGGCTGGTCTCCCGACTTTCCCGCATGCGCGGCGCCGCCCTCAAGCTGGGGCAGATGATGTCGATCCAAGACTCCAAGATGCTCCCGCCCACGATCCAGGAGGTCTTCCAGCGCGTGCAGGACCGGGCCGACTACATGCCTGCCTGGCAGCGCGACCGGGTTTTGGTGTCCAACCTGGGCGCCGACTGGCGCTCTCTTTTTGACGAGTTCGAAGAAAAACCCATCGCAGCCGCCTCCATCGGCCAAGTCCACCGCGCCACGCTCAAGTCCAACGGCGCCCGCGTCGCCGTCAAGATCCAGTTCCCCGGCGTCGCCGACTCCATCAACTCGGACCTCGACAACCTCGCCATCCTGCTGGCCGCCACCAAGCTTCTCCCAAAAGGCCTGTATCTGAACAAGACCATCGAGAACGCGCGCACCGAGCTCGCCTGGGAATGCGATTATTTGAGGGAAGCCGAGTGCGGCGCCCGTTATCGAGAACTCCTCGCCGCCGGCGGGCAAGAAGACAAAGTCTTCGCCGTCCCGCACATCTTCCCGGAAGCCTCGAGCAAGCAGGTCCTCACAATGGAGTGGATGGACGGCGTGGGCGTCACGCGCGTGAAAGATTTCACGCAGGAACAAAAGGACTGGATCGGCACCCAGATCCTCCGGCTCTGTCTGCGCGAGATCACCGAGTTTAGGTTCATGCAGACGGACCCCAACTGGACCAACTTTCTGTACAACCCTACCAAGAACAGACTGGAACTGCTCGATTTCGGCGCGTCGCGCGAGTACCCGGAGGAGTTTATTTCTCTTTATATCCGCCTCCTGGAGGCGGCTTCGCGCGGCGATCGCCCCGCTGTGAAATCTCTCTCGGAAGAGCTGGGATATCTAACGGGCCATGAGAGCAGAACTATGTTGGAGGCGCATATTACTAGTGTTGTTACACTCGCCGAGCCGTTCCTGCAGAGCGCGCCCGAGGTGTATGATTTTATGGATCAGACGATTACGGAGAGGGTGAAGGCGCAGATCCCGGTCATGATTCATGAGAGGCTGGCGCCGCCGCCGGAGGAGACGTATAGTTTGCATAGGAAGCTCAGTGGAGCGTTCCTGTTGTGTGCGAGGTTAGGGAGTCGGGTTAGGTGTAGGGAGATGTTTGAGAGGGCGTTGGAGAAGACGGAGTATTTTGGGAAGAAGTAGGGAGTGTATGATATGGTGACTTCGGGTGGATAGATTTTCCCAGGTATAGACAAAGAGTTTCTCAATTGTTTCTTCCCTGTTCTATGTACAGTATCAGCCAAATGTTTTTAGAGAGGATTTACTCGAGGCACATTCATATCAAGAAGCACAGCCAGCACCTGTGGAATGATTTGTACAATAGATGTAAATATTACCATCCTAAACTTTGCAAGCCGTTTTACCTAACCATGACATGTCCCAACAAGAATAACTCTTTCGGAGGCCCCAGTAACCTTAAAATAACAACCCCGAGAAATCCACCCTACCCTTTACCTATCCTCAGCCGTCCGTCTCGCCCACGGCAACGCCTTCTTCTCCTTACCCGCAATCTTCTTCCTCTTGCGTTCAATCGCCTTATCGACCTGGCTCTTCTTCATGCTCGCAAACTGCTCCACAAGCAGCTGCTGCTTCTGCTCTGACTTCTTGAGGTAGAAGGGCGTCTTGCCCTGCTTGATGAGCTCCTTCTCCTTCTTCTTGTGCTCACCCAACAACTCGCGCTCCTTATCCTTGCGGACGCGCGCCTTCTTCTTGCTCTCCATCGACAGCAGCGCTCGCTGCAGCTCCTCCTTTTCGTTGGGATCTTTCGTCTTCTTGATCGCCATCCGCAGCTGCTTCATCTCGTCCTCCTGGTAGTCGTCCAGGAACGAGTAGGCTTTGCGCGCCTTGATCTCGTCTACTACGCCCTTGCCGGAGCTGCCGCCGATTCCGGGCGGGGCGAAGCGAGGGTCCCGCGATTTGGGCTTGGCTGGCTCGTTGGCGAGGAAGTCGCGACGCCGAGAGACGGGTTTTGTGGAGGTCATCTCGACAGGCGCGTGCTTGGAGGTGCGGTGGTGTTTTTCGGCTTTGGCTTTCAGGCCCTTTTGGATTTCGGTCTTCCAGTTGGGCTCTTCTTTCTCTTCGTCGTCAGACTCCTCGTCGCCACCCTTCTTCTTCTTTTTCTTCAGTGCGCCGAGAGAGGCCTGAGCTCGGGCGAGGGCACCGAATGAGAGTTGGGCGGCGTCGATGCCGGCGCCGCCGTGCTCTGAGGGTGCATCGGACTCCTGTTATGGAGGTTAGTCATATCCAGATTTTTTAGTCACTTTTCAAGATTTTTTTTTCTTACATCGTCACTGCCTGCCTCACTGCCCTTCTCAATCTCTTCATCCTCCTCCTCGGTGTCGCTGCCTGTGTGGAAGCCGCCACCCTCTTCCTCACTGGGGGCCTCATCTGAGCTCCCCTCCACATCCGAGTCGGGCTCGGCTTCAAATCTTGGGCGAACACGTCTGTTGAGCTTAGCACCCAGCGTAGGGGGAGCTTTCCGCTTAACCGCAGGCATTTTGTGCTCTTTTGTGGGTCGAAAATTTCGTCCTTTATAAGTTTTTGTCCTTTCTCTTCTTGCGGTGACAACTTTCGTTATAGGTTTGATTTGATGTGGGGACAATGTTTTGACCGCGCAAACAACAGCGGGTGAATAAAGAGGTATGAGTGAAGTCAAACGGATATGTGTAGTTGGTTGTCGAATTGGCGTTGAAAGTTTTGCCGCCTGCAAGTGAAGCTACAAAGCCCCGCTTTTATGCCCGCGCACGAAATGTGATTGGCTAAAAATTCAACCAAACCATTTACCCTTCCCCTGAAAAGCACGAGGCCGGAAACGGGCGTCAACATCACTACTTGAATACGTACAACCATCTCATTGAGCTGTTTGGAGGTCCAGGAACACGGCTTATTGGATATTTATTATCGCAAATCCTCCCAACAGCTGTGGCCCCCAGCTTAACGCGAGCCGGGTCGACTCCAAGCCATTGGAGCCAAGTGGTCCGAAGCGGCACCTTTTACACCGGCCTCGCCTTTTCATCTCAAAAATGATGAACAGGTTACGAATATTCAACACACCTGGTCGCTCCCGTCTCATAAAGGGCTGTCAGCTGTTGCCTACTACGCCATTATCGCTTCACTTGCCTCAGAACAAAATTTTCAACGCAACAAAAACCTTCTTATCCAGCCAACCTTCGACGAGGTGCATTCACACTGCGAAAGACAGTTGCGAGGCGGATAAATTGTGCTCTGATATTGGCATACAAAATCTGGCTGGGAAGGAAACAGCCGAAGTCAACGAGACATCACCAGGCCCCCCAGAACCGTACCAGGCGACTGGAAAACAGGACAGAGTGGCTTCCGCTGGAAAGGGTCAAAGGGACAACAAGAACGGAAACGAAAAGCAGGAGCAAAGGAAGTGTCAAAGGCAAGGACAGCAGCAGGACAAACCACAACAAAAACGACAACAACAACCTCAAGACCATCTTCAAGCACAAGCACAAGCACAACAAACAGGGGACCAAATGAATCCCAATCACTTCGGCTACCAGCCGGGTTACCCGCCGATGTGGCAGGGGGGATTTGTTGGACAACAACAACAACAACACCAAAACCACCAGGGCTTTCCTCAGCAAGAGCAATATGACATGGGATATGCGCCGCCCCCGGGTGTCGGCTACGGCTTCGTCCCTCCTACCCATCTCAACGCCTTCGCCCCAGGAATGACCATACCGCATTGGCAACAACCTCCGCCGCCGTTCTACTCGGGAGCAGGGAGACGAGGTTTTAACACCAACACCAACAACAGCCCCCAAGTTCCTCAGCCCCCTGATTACTATCGCCCAAGGTCTCCCAGAGCCAACTCACGAGGAGGACAATACAACAACAACATCAACACCAACAATACTCGCCCAGACTTTTATCGCCCCAGGAGTCCCGGACCCTACTCACGAGGAAGACAATACCACAACGATAACATCAATAACAACAATACTCGCCCAGACTTTTATCGCCCCAGGAGTCCCGGACCCTACTCACGAGAATACAACAACGATAACATCAACACCAACAACTTTTATCGCCCCAGGAGTCCCGGACCCTACTCACGAGGAGGACAAGGACAGTACAACAACAATCATATCAACAACCATAGTCAGCAACAGCAAAGACCGCCCACCTCCAAACCCTCCAACCCCCCCAAGCTCAACAAGAAGGCCAAAGCCCGCGAAGCAGCAGCCCGCGAAGCATTAGCCCAAGCCCAAGCCCAAGCCCAACGCACCAAGATGCCCCCATCATCCTCATTCTCATCCTCTTTCATCCCGCGAGACATCCCGCGAGAAGCCAGAGACCCCATCGTCCCTCCCTCGCGCGCCTCAGGCGGCGTCCCCGAGCCCAGCGAGGCCTACAAGATGCGGGCCTCCTTCCTCGCTCGAGAGGTCCCCGAGCCGCGTCCGATTCTGGTAGTGATCGACCTGAACGGCACACTTTTGCACCGGCCCAGCCGCAAGCGGCCCTCGAAATTCGTCGAGCGGCCCTTTGCCAAGGACTTTTTGCAATACTGCATCGACACGTTCAAGGTGGTGATCTGGTCTAGCGCCCGGCCGGGGAACGTGGACCTGATGTGCAAGCAGCTGTTGACGCAGGAGCAGTTGGGCAAAGTGGTGGCGATCTGGGGACGGGACAAGTTCGGGCTGACGCATGCGGACTATAATGCGCGGGTGCAATGCTACAAGCGGTTGACGATGCTGTGGGGGGATCCGACGGTGGCGGCGTCGAACCCGGAGGGAGAGCCGTGGAATCAGGGCAATACGGTGCTGATTGATGATAGTGCGGAGAAGGCGAGGAGCGAGCCGTATAACTGCATTACGCTGCCGGAGTTTGTGGGGGATTTGGGCGAGAAGCCGGAGGTGCTGCCGATGGTGCGTGAATATCTTAACATTCTAGCCCACCAGGCGGACATCAGCACTTATATCCGGGTGAAGCCGTTCGATATCAACGTGGATAGCAGCAAGGCTGTAACTGGAGACGAGGGCGTTGCTCTCGCTTCTCCTCCAGCTGCGGCTCAGGCGGAAGGTTCAGGATAGAGAATCAGGAATAATGAGATGGGAGTTGTCGGTTGGACATGATGATACCCGATAGACTTGTTACATCGGATACAACTATGACATGTGGATAGTTTTCAAGGAACATGCATGGTTCACCTCACTTCGTTTTTGCATCTGCATGAAGGGAATAGCAATTGGCCCTGAAAACAACTTTTGTCGGAAGATTTCAACAAGGTACTAGCATCTACTGAAGACTCATTCATCGGCGACGACTATCCATCAGCGAGCGATACACATGAGCTCATGAGGAAAGGGGCAACAATGGCTTGTCCATAAAAACCCATCAATATTTGTTCATCAAGTCATCATAAAATCCCGTAGTCTAGTAAACTCCCGTTGGTATAACCTCCTTCCTTAAATTAATTTGTTCGTGGTATCGTTTATTTGAAGACCTTGCCGGAGGCGTGGGGGTACTCCTTGCCGTTGACAAGGGTGGGCTTGTCCCAGGACCACTCAGCCTCGACGAAAGCGCGATCCTCAGGGTTCTGGGGGTCGAGCTTGGTGAACTCGTAGCTCTCATAATCGGGAGCGACGTCGAAGACGGGCTTCCAGTCATCGCCACGGATGACGAAGGCACCCTGGATGACGGAGTCGTTGTTGGTGCCATAGACGGAGGCGCAGCCGAAGAGATACTTGCGAGAAGCCTCAAGACGGTTGTTGAAGCCACCAATCAAGTTGTTGGACATGAAGGTCATGGTGAGCTCATCGTTGTACTTGTAGTTGACCTTCCAGATGGAGTACTCAGTGAAGGGGACGTTCTCCCAGAACCACTTGAGGGCCTCGGGGGTGTCAACGTTGGAGTACTGACGCTTCCACTCATCGAGGGGGAAAGAAGCACGGGGAAGAGCCTCAAGGGGGTGCTTGGGCTTGGGGGCCTCAGCGGGCTCCTCAGCGGCAGCGGCGGGAGCAGCAGCGGGCTTAGGGGCGGCAGCGGGCTTGGGAGCCTCAGCCTTCTTGGGGGCGACGTTGGTCAACTTGGGCGTATCAAGGAGAGCGAAGGGAGGAGCAACGGCCGAGTAGATAGGCTGGTTGTAGACAGTCTCGTACCAACGGGTGACGTTGGGGAACTGGGCGCGCCAGGCCTTGTCGAAGAAGAACTCGAAGCCGCGGGCAATGATGCCAGTGGCGAAGAGATCGGCAAGGGTGATGCGCTCGCCAACAAGGAAGGTGTTGTTCTTGAGGTGGGCCTCAGCAACAGAGATGGCCTTGAGGGCAGCCGCCTGAGCGTCCTCAACAGCCTTCTTGTTGTAGGGGGCCTTGCCAAGGAGAGGGCGGTACCAGGCAGCAAGGTGGGGAAGGACCTCGGAGTTGAAGAAAGAGAGCCACTTCAGGATGGAGGCATAGCTGAGCAACGAGTTAGCAACTGGTTGGATAGGTTTGGGCGGTTGATCATGAACTTACTCCTGCTTGGTCTTGCCGAGGAGAGTGGTCTTCTCGTTCTGGGAAGCAACTGTTGTCCGTTAGCCATGACTGTCCAGCAAGATATGTGGCAATTGAAAGAGGACAAAGAAGGAGTTCGACAATCAGAAGTTAGAACCAAGTCAACACCGTATTTCAGATAGGGATAACTGTTTGAAAAATGTCTCGGTCATCAGGTCGAAGGGGGAAGGGGTTGTGCGCTAGCACATCACCAGAAGATATCTGGCGCAATATGTGTGCGTGTTTCAAAGTGCGGGGCAGGGCAGTCTTGCTTGACGCCCAACATATTCTGTCAACGTACCATAGATGGCGATGGCAATGCACTCGAAGAGAGTGTAGCCGTCGGCGCCAACGAAGGTAGGGACCTTGCCGAGAGGGTTGATCTTCTTGTACTCCTCGGTGGCAGCCTCGATGTCGACCTTGACAACCTCGAGGTCGAGGTTGTTGGCCTTCGCGACAGCCAAGATGGCCGTGGAGCGGGGGTTCGCCTGTTGAGCAGAATCTGTTAGAAAGTCGGCGCTCGTCCGCAGGCGCCCGCCGTGTCAAGACGAGCGCCGCAATCTGTTAATTCTGCTCATCTTACCTCGTAGGTGTAGAGCTTTCCGAAGGCCATCTTTGATAATTGATCAATGATGAGGAAAGATGGGTTTGGGGGAAGAGGAGGGGTGATGGGGAAGCAAATAAAAGGGATCTGTGCGATGGGAAGACGGGACACAGAGGAAATTTTATCTGTGGTGGGGCATGCGGCCAGTGGCGGGGAAATTGGCTGCTCAGCCTGCATCCCGTTCTGGCAGCTGCGTTGCTTCCCCTCACGTCAGAACCTCGCAGCGCTGGAACTCGACAGAATGCATGAGAGCTCAGTAACCGCCCGCCGGCCCGTTGGCGGCTGTGGAAGAGCTGCTAGGTACGGGATTCCTTGAGATGGTCTGCTTTCGGCCAGTGATTCACAATTCCGCTGTCTGTGCTTTCAGTTCCGTCCCTTGTGCCAGGCTTCCAGGAAAAAAGGTGCCGTTTGATTGCCGGGCGTCTTGTCTTATCTGCCTGCCGGGCGGGATGGTCCCCTGCATCGGTAGGGGTCGCGTGGAGGGGAAGGTGAGGTGAGGTGACGGGAGTGCTGAGTGGGAAGCATAGGTGGTCCGAGCTCCCATTTGCGGTTGCCGGGTGGAAAAATCCTCTTGCGAATTGTTCCGCCGCGGGACGGCCCACGACGCGCAGACGGGACCCGGAGTCCGGACCTGATTGACCACTGCCCGCACTGGACCTGCCCTCGTCTCCGACAGCCCCCAAGATACCCATCGGCGAGCCGACCGCACCTCGACCCCCGATCCCACTCCTCTCCCGATCCAGTAGCCCCCGGGGCCCGATAATGTACGAGAGGTGAACAGCCGCTTGAATGATGGCATCTCTTAGACACAGCATTACCAACGCTCTTCGGAGCTCCCGCCAGGGCTGCTCCAAGTCGGCGCAATGGCAGTCGCTTGACCAGCAATTCGGCGCTTTGCGCATCAGCTCCCTTGCGCCTTCCGGCTCGAGGTCCCTGACCACCAACGCCCACGAACACAACCCGAACGTAGATGGCCAATTCATCGCCGCCCCTGCGCTCAGCATAGACAACTTCAAACTCCATCCCAATGCCCGTGCCGTCCCCATGTCGCCCTCGTACTTCACCCGGACGCCCCAGTTCTACGACAACTATCTCTCCCTAGAAAAGCTCATGGAGGAGTACGAGGACCTTCCTGTTATCCCCGCGACCGCCGTCGAGCGCGTGGCCTGGAAGACGCTCGAGGATATCAGGAAAGAGCTTGGCGAGCAGGTCAAGGCATCCGAGTTCGCAAGGTGTCTGGCTCTCGTCAAGCGGCTCAACTCGATCCACCCCGACCTCAAGCCACAAGAGATCAAGGACGTGCTCGACAGCTTCAGGCGCAACGTGCAACCCTTCACAAACGTCGCCAAGCCGATCCCGATCGACCAGTTTGGCCGCGCCTGCGGAGTCGGCAAGAGAAAGGCCTCGAGTGCTCGGGCGTTCGTGGTGGAGGGTACCGGCGAGGTTCTGGTCAACGGCAAGACCTTGGCCGATTACTTTGGGCGGGTTCACGATCGCGAGAGCGCCGTCTGGGCTTTGCGCGCGACAAATCGCATCGACAAGTACAACGTCTGGATCAAGGTGGAGGGTGGTGGTACCACGGGTCAGGCGGAGGCCATTACGCTGGCTATCGCCAAGGCCTTGCTGGCTCATGAGCCTGCTCTGAAGCCGGCATTAAGAAGGGGTAAGCTTCGCACTACATCACACACGTCTTGGCTTTCTATGATTATGCCTCGCCATACGGGCTTTCGCGGTATGGTAGGTAGGGATGATGCACCTTTGCTAACGAATCCCTCTTTCTCTTGCTATAGCCGGATGTGTCACACGCGACCCGAGGAAGGTCGAAAGAAAGAAGCACGGCCATGTCAAGGCCAGAAAGATGCCTACCTGGGTCAAGAGATAGTCGCCCTACTGCTACGTTTTGTGGTATCATTGGGTGGGTGTTATTGTTGGAGGCATTATGGACATGCTGCCTCACTTTCGGTTTTTGCATGAACGACCGGTCAAATGGAGCGATGCTTTTTCCCCGCCAGCGCAGCGTCAAAGCTCCTTTCTTTCTGGGAAGCATTTTCTCTCATGTGCGTACTCTATATGTGGATATGCGTGAGTGTCCGTCGTCTCGCTTGTGGTCTCGCTTGGGCCTACCAAATTCAGCACAGGTCGGTTCCAGGCAAGAACGTGTGTACTTGTACTTGGAGGTGGTCAACAAACCGTGTCTGGGGGGCCGACACGACTTTGTTGTGTGTGTATAATACAGTTTATGTGTGCCGGGGGGGTGGAAGGGTTATTTTGCTATGAAAAAAAGGTATGCAAACCGATTCGACGCCCGGCCTCTTCAACCGGCTTCACTGCAACTTTGACATGGGTTTTCTTGTTTGTGATGGGTTGACTGATTCGTATGACAACAAGGCATGAACCATCCGGGGGTTACATCCAATGTTTAAGAGAGCATGGTCACTCCCATCTCACAGATTAGGCGGGAACGACATAGTTGCAGGGCACATGTTGGTTAACCGCGCTGTCAGAACCACGTTTTCTGAACTCCAGATTCCGTTCCCGTGGCGGCAGAGTGCAATCCGGGTGAAGCGTCCTCGGCCGAGGGCCCTGGGAGTGTAAGGATCCTATGAGATGGTGAATGGTAACCATGGCATGCATTATTATTGTCCCAAGTCCCACAATTCTCGTCGTTTTGGTCCGCAATGAGGTTGGAATAGTCGGAAGGTCCAGACCGGTGCTCATGTCCGCCTCCAGATATAAGTAGCCTAGTATTTTAGGTGTTCGAGAGTATGCTCCCATTCACCCGTATTATCATGGCAGTATACCCTAGCAATGCATGTGATTGATGCTGGGCGAACGCATTGGGAAGACTTCTGGTAGCTGATGGGTCTTTGGGATGTTCCGTCTGTCCTTTCGAACTTGTTCGTCCAATGCCCTAAAGACTGCGGTCCCGTTTCATCTGGAGTTGGGTGTCTCTGGGCGCTACTCGATGGTGTTGATACATAATGATAGTTATTAAGGGGCAGCGCAATATTCCTGCAATGGGACGGGAGAGGTTGAGGATGAAGTCGTCAACAACCGGTCCGCACAGACACTTGGCTGTGGTGGTTTATTAGGACGAACATGCTTCTAGAAGCTGTTTCGAAGTTGGATGTGACATTTGATGTCTTTTGGTCTTATCCAATGACCTTTCCAAGTGGAACAGTTTGGTTCTTGTATAAGTGTCTTTGAACACACAACCGAAGAGTTTCTCTTCTTCTTTATTAATGCGGTTTTCGGGATCGCATTTTAGCGTGTTTAATGACAGGTTTAGAGAGGGAAGGAACAACGCATGAGCTGGTCTGTGTCATTCAGATTATGCGAGTGTGATCGCTTGAACTTCTGCGAAAGGGCATGATCATGACAATGATCCAAGGAGAGGTGGATGGCGTAAAAACAATGGACCTAGATGGAGTATGTATCGTTCGAGCCGATAGCTACTAGTGCCAACGGTATGTGTGTGGAAACGTACTAAGTGGCTCGATTGCGACAGGTCACGACTAGCTGATATGAGCGGAAACATCATGATTGTCAATGGAATTGACTCAGTGAAGTGGAAAAGACGGAATTTGGTGATGCTTCTCGTAGAGGTCATTGGCGCAACAAATACGGACACTATCCGGATTTCCCAACGGTTATGGAGTTTGGAGGAGTTTATCGGTTTCAGCTGGTCATGGTTCGAATTTGGCCGCTCCGTTCAAGGATCGACAATGGCGTTCGTACTTGTACCGTAAGCACAATTCGATCGAACGGTATTTCGTTTGCCGTGCCCGTGAATCCACAAATCCGAATCCGAAATCAGCAAAACAAAAACTCGATTCTCCAAAGCCCGGTTGAGCTGTCGAGTAGTTCTAGTTGTCAACCGGAGATTCCCCCGAGTACATTTGGCAACACAAAAAAGATTCTGAGATTCGCTTAACTTTCTCCGAAGAGTTGCAACCCAAGATCTGCGCATCTGGGTGTATTTTGAGGATTGGGCCGTCATTTACGCAGGCTTGTTGGCATGCCAGCAACGCACGCTGCAAGCCGGATAGGCAATTAGAACGAAGTTAGGACCGAAACTTAGAGCAGTCAGCTGGCGTTGTGATGGAAATTCGACCGCATTGAGCGCATGACCGTAGCGCAAGGGCGAGAGGTAACCAAGCCCACTGTCATCCACAGAGGCAAAAAGCTAGGCATTTCGAGTCCACCGACAGCAACGGCGAAGAAGACATCGGGAACAACGGACACATAACGGAAATCAAGCAAAGTCGGAGCCAAACACAACATGGCGACCAACGGAGCATGTCCGGGGTCGCCAGATCGGATGGCTTCTGGCAGGACTCGGCGGCGGCGATCGAGTCGACATGATCTCGGGCGGCGATTATAGGCCGACGTATTGGTAGGTAATTATAGTAGAGGTATGTAGATGAACATGCCCAGCCAATGGATCGGATCCCACATGAACTCAAAGCTGTGCGCCAAAGCTTCGTTTCTCAACGGCCGAACCTGACCGACCCCTTAAATCTCTTCGCATGCGCCCAAGACACGACGAAGCCAATTGCGCAGCAGAGAAAGGTTGAATTGCAGGCCTGTTGCAGCATGTACGCGTGGACGACTAGCAATGGAAAAAGGAGATGGACTTCTGAAAGACAAGATTAAAGAACCTTGATGTCCGTGTCATTGATTGCAGATTCGAGGTTATCGACGCCGGGGCAGCAACGGAAATCTCTTGATGAGTCTGATGAGGCACGGAAGGAAAGTGAAAGGATCGAAGGAAAAATAAAAGTAAACTGCTCGGCTTTCGAGCTTTCAGCCAATCATATTGCAAAGATGCACGACTTTGGCGTGTACAGTACACGGTCCGTACAAGAACGAGGAAAGAGGTACCGGTACATGCCGTTGCCCGGCCAATCCATGGGCCCAGCGCAACCCCGCCGCCATGTGCGCAAGCTCGATGGAGCACGCAAAGCTCAGCTAGCATCGAGGTACCGGTACGAGCTATCCTCGGTTAGTGGTCCCAGACGGGCCCCAGACGGTCCCAATGAAAACGACTGGCACCGCGTCTGATTTGCCCTTGTGTCAAATTCTGGAGCAATCGAACGAAGAGCCTTGTCGATACGACTCCAAAACAACGCAACGAGGACGCAACCCAACACAAGCTCCGACAGGGATTTACCTCGCAGCAGTCCGGCAGAGCTGGGCCTCCGTTTGACGACATCCTTCGACGCCAGTGGACGCCGAGCAGACGCCCCCCCTGGCTCGCGATGCTCTTAACTCGACGACATGGATCCCCCATCCTCACGCGCAATCCTTCATCAGAACAGATACACCAGTGGTACAACCAGCCTGCAGCAAGCGCGGTACCGGTACCTCTTCCTACCTGCCTCTCTACCTGCCCTCTCTGGTGCCCCCGATACACCCAAAGCTGTCCACCGCTGTCACCGCTGTCACCGCTGTCCACCGCCATAGTGGAGGTTCCAGGCCGCCGGAGCATTATCCCATGCCAACCATTACGGCCCATCATCTGCACTGCCGTTTCGTTGACGTGCAGGCAAGCATGCCTGGCATCAAAGTTCGTCGTGGAACAAATTTTCCAATCCAAACGTTCGGTCGGTGGGGTTGGTGGCTACAGAGCGAGCGGGATCTGGGCGAGTCTGGATCGAGGGTCGTTACCACAGGATCGGCTGTTGGTGAACTTGGTGGGAGGAGAAGTCAGACTCGGAAGCACCGTGGGCTGGAGTATTGGAATGACAGAATGGCCATCACTGTCGACCGCGTGAAATCGATATTGGTCCATATTTCCAGTTACCGCCGCCGCCGCCGCCGCTCCTTGGTTGCTCCTGTGCTCCTGTTGCCTCGGTGAGTGCCGGGCGGTTGCCGACCAGCTGGAGCCGAATCGGAAGTCCTTTGGCCTTGTCCTCCCACTTCCTTTTGGAGTATCGTGGATGGCCAATAATGAGGCCCGGACGGCATCGACCTTTCACCCGGAGCCAGTGTGCTGTTTCTGATTCGCGACCCTTGTCAGTCCGAAAAGAATTGCTTTTTCAGATCAGTGGCGGCTGGCACTGAAACATACCCTTTCCCTCTGGTCCTAACATGCGGCCCCGGGAACCTGTAGCATGACCCCGAACCAAGCATGGCCGACAAGGTACCAAGGGACATGATGAGGTTGTCTCAAAGATTCAAACAGAGGGCGGAGTTTTGTGGGAGCGAACATTGACGAAGCACAAGCCCCCCGCGTACCTGCACACGAGCTCGCGCCACCAGCCCGACCTCACTGGCCGCAGAGCGATAGGCAGGCAATGGCAGTCATGTCCTGCAAGGCGTTACGCAGGAAATGCATGGTGCTGGAGGTGTTCGTTCGTTTAGTTCACGCTACGCATTGCTAGTGTACCTGGGGATAGGTCCTCAATACCTGGTTGTACCTCCTTCTGTCCGGGCACAACCTTGAAGCAACGACGATGACGGCGGATAGCGGACAACGGACACCACACACGGAGCCAGGTCGCCGAACCAGAAACCAATTGGCAGGACGATGGTCATCTACGAACGAACCAGGTCGAGCCAAACGGCTCGAACCGCTCAAAGGTGATCAGTTCGTTTGATCATTACATGGCAATACGCAGCATCGGGAAGCTGGGACGGGATGGTCGGGTAACAAAGGTTTCAGGGAACAGCATGCAAATCACAGAGTACTTTACAGGTACAAGTGAACGTGTAGGTTCCCTGTCTTGACTGGATCCCTCTCCTTGTCATGAAGCTTGTCAGTGGCCTGGGAATAGCTCGCTGAACAGAATGGTTCGTCTGGTTAATTCCCATCAAAGTGACAGCTGCCAGACACCAATTCCACACCACAACCCTACCATAACACCTTAACTAGCACACTAGGCAGGGTCATGTCATCTATGGACGGATGCGATTTTCTGGTACTGCAACCACAGCATTGCAGTGGTTGTCCAGGATGCCGATTACTTGGCTCTGTTTGTGCTAAGCACAACTGGGTCAGACAGACAGGACACGACACAGGGCATCCATGGTTCAGATCAGCGATCGACCTCCCCCTTCCTGCCCTGTGCCTCAACCTGCTACCCGGACTGGTTCCTGCCGTTCGAACAGTATTCCACGCTGTCTCCTTCCGGATCTGGCACTGACATCCAGAGCTTCCCGTTGGGCAGGCGCATTGCAGACCTTAACAGACACTGCGTAAGGTACTTGCCATGTACCTCAAACGAACCTGCCTAATGTCAGTGTCAACTGGACGTGATGATTTTATTTTTTTTCCAACCTCAGACGCAAGCTTCGGCCTTTGCTTCTCCCGGACTTTACTTGCACTATTGCACGTCGTCTTGATTCGAACTGATATCATGATGTTTCCTTCACCGGATCTACCAAACACGTACAGTCGTCTCTTGGGTGCGTGCTAGGTCTTCTTAGGTGTCATCCCTGAATACCAGTTTCTTCATCTTGCGCTAGAGGTACCATACCCGATACGGCTCTCTCTCAGCTCGAATGTCTTCCCCTAGGCTCGTCGGCCTACCCAAACACGTACAACATCCTTACCTCTGGCGGTACACCAAGGCCAGCATTTCATCCCACCGGTTCCACCGGGCCCTTGCACATTCAACCTTCATCTGTCATTTTATTTTTCAAATCCATACCAAACCCGGCTTCCACTGCCCTCCGAAGATAGGACACCGCCTGAAGGTGACTGGTGAACACGATCCTGCCAGGGTGAATTTTTCGGACGACGTCAACGGTGTGGCAGCCCCCCTTACCTCACCAATTTGATACCCGATAGTCAGGGAAAGCTCGAGCCGTCAAGTGTCGTAGAAAGAAACGGCAGCCGAGGAGGTAAAGGAAAGAAAAAAGAAACGAAACCGAGAGCAACGGAAGCGGGCTTCCGCAACCCACCTGTCCTAGGCCCAGATACAACACCACCATCATCATCATCATCATCAATTTTGGATAGAAACTGTCAGCGGTGTTGGTGTTAAGCAGAACACAGAGTGGCTCTGATTGACTTTCTCAGTCACCACCTTGACACTTGTGTGTGAGATAAAACGAAAATGAGATAGGAGCTGAGAAGAGAATGCGGCGGTCGAGTCACAGTCCAGCATCGGGTTTCTCTCTAAGCAACATTACCACCGGCGTCCTCTTGGCATCAGCAACATCGTTCTTTGGCAATACTCCTCGGTTGAAGGATTGTCAGTCGGGAGTGTAAATCGGCCCTGCTGGAGTTTTACTTTTTCCTCTCCGCGTCTTCGCCGTCATCGTCACAAGGCTATCGCCAGCGTCGATATCAGGTATCCAAGTGGCCGTGTGGTCGAGCATGGGTAGAAATTGGAGGAATCAGCTCGACGGCTAATACCCTCACGACTAATCATACGCGACTACGTTCAGCGGCACCGCTGGGCATCCACCAAGGCCTCGACGCACCCCAGCAAGTGGAAGATCCCCAGCACACCCATCGCGACGTCACGTCCCCAGACCAGCAGACCAGGCCCCAGGGCTACGTACCCTTTTCCTCGTAGACGGTCGGAGCTCGTCGAACGCCACGTACCATCAGCCTGGGGTTCAGGCTCCCGTCTTCACAGATCCACAATCACGATTCCCACTGTCGGAGAGTCATCCGGCGCTGGCCGCGAAGGGGTCCTCTTTAAAGACTCTTTGGGGTTGTTGCAGATCTCCCCGCTCTACCTGAGGAAGCTGGGCCCTACCCAGGCCCTACCTGGGGTTGCAGCCGTCTCCCGACATCACACTACAGTATTTTACCTTACTTCCGTCTACCGATACCCTCTCTTTCCCGTATGTCTTAGCCCAGAGCCGAACATCCACCTCTGGCACAGACAGCCCCAGGTACGTAGCCCGGCCACCGACCATCAAAGCGCTCGATTGGGGTGGAGCTTTTATCACTTTCCTGCTTCTTATCCTCTTCACTCACTCACCACGACTAATAAGAAATTTCTTTGCCTTGACTGTAGCCAGTCCGTATATCAATCTCGGCCATCACCCTCAAGACAGCGTCAATCTGTCCTCAGTCAACCAACATCAACTGTTCTTGACTTTGGCACAGTTTTCTGTCACCACCCCGGCAGTCTCAAGAGACATCTTTGTCTCTCAAGAGCCTGCGTTCGAGATTTTTCACCCGACCAGGCCGCAAATCAGCTCCGGCCGTACCGTGCTTCAACCGTCCAAGCTGTCAAAACAAAGTTGTGCTCGGTCTTTTCGTATCGAGTCCCACTTCCCCAACCTCGCTCGAGCCGTCTCGCCGCTGTCGCCAGTGGTTAAGCTACTTAGCGTCTCGTACGAGACTTAGCAAGACCTAACCCACGCTCGGCGCGCTGCCGCAGTCAACGAGAGCCCTGCTTCCGCCTGCTCCTACGTACCATTCTTGGACGGTCGAGAAGCACGTTCTGTCACGGTCCAGGCCCAACCGCTTCACAAAACGTCCGTTTTGCCCTACCACCTGTACCGTAACCGGGCTAACATCGAGGCAAAGGTCTCAGCTCTCAGCGAGGCAGGTGTACGGGATCACCCTGCAGCCCGCCTGCTCCTTCGACGCGGTCTTTGAGGACTGTGGTGCGCCAGGTTGATCGCAGAAAAAGGCGTGCCCAACGCCTCGACACCAAGGCATCTGGGATCTTCCTAGTTGATCTCTGGCTCAACTGACGAGTCACCCACTTTGCCCACTCTTCTCACCATCACTGTTCACAAGCCTATTCGTCAAGAACTCTTCACTGTGACCGAATTCGCCATCCCCACTTTCGGAGCGCAGAGTTCACACGCGCTCCTTAGCGCTATCTCGAGTCTTTCCTGCGGGAGGTGCCACTCGCCGAAGACCATATTCAACAGCGAAATCCTCTTTTCAAGCCTTTTTCGCATCCGCCGTTGTCTTTGGGCAAAGTTCACTCGGCCCTTCAAAGAACGCAGCGCGATTAAAAGACGCTGCTATCGAGACTGCCCCCACGGCCAACCTCGGGCTGACCTTCCGGTAGCACAAGAAACTCGTGTCAGAGGGTTTTAGATTCTGTTACATCCCTCCGACACCTCCGGGGCCACTATCTATTAGCCCCCGAGCGATCGCGAAAATTGTTGCGCCTGGTAAATTTCGGTTCGCTTCGACAAGCCAACTCGAAAACCAAGCCTGGACCTTTGGCGTCGAAGCCCTATCGAAGCCGATTATTGTGTGGCCGAAGCGCCGACCACCTCGCCTCTCCCCTAGAACGGCCCAGCTCCACTCTCAGCTGGACACCCGGTGAACACGCCGTCCAAAGCGCTCGATCGAACCCCACAAGCTTTCGGCATCATGGAGGACAACAGGGGCCAGAGGAGGCAGAACGAGCCGCCCATTCATGGCGCGTCCAACCCGCGATACCACCAGTCGCTGCATGACTCGGCGCAGCAGCGGCGGTCTTTTGCTGGTGCACAGGGGGATAGGTACCGGGCTGCACCTCTCACCTCTTCACCATCAGGAGCGGCCAGAGGAATGAGCGGTTCGGCTGGCTACAGCGGTTATTATCAAGAGCCTTCCGCGGCGGGATTTCCCACGACCGCCATGCCTCAGGGCGCGATGAGTTATCACCACGGACCGTCTGACTACGGCCAGCCTGATACACGACAAACTCAAGGCTTCGCCAGCACCTACAACCCAAATGCTCTGATGTATAACGTACCCCAAGGCGCCGGGCCACAGAGCACCACGGTATACGACACAAGCCAGCAGTTCCCTCAACGACAACCGGCCACACTGCAAATGATGGCGACTGATGTCACTGCCCCGTATTTTTCGAGCGAGCCAACAAACACGGCGGCAGCAACCGCTTTGCAGGCGCAGACAGGACCCTCCAGCGCACAGGTGTATGGGCAATCTAACATGCCAAGTTACTCGTCTGGTGGGATGACTGGTATGGGAGGTATGAATGCGCAGGCTACCTCAACCTCCGACGTCAGGATGGAGGACGATTATCCGGCGGGAGGAACCCTGGATCACGCTTACGCGTCTTATCAAACAGCATTGAAGGAGATATTCCAAAACATACAGAACGGTGTTCTGGCCACGGCTAGTGACTCGCTCATTCGTGTCTCGGACTGGCTCTTGTCGCATGTGGCAGACCTAGGTAAGCCAAGGCGCTTCCAGCGTATCCGAATTCAGGCAATGATTGGCATACTAACGGTATAATTGCCGATAGGACTCACCTCAGATGACCAGAGTTTACACGGTGATAGAATCAAGCTGTGGAACGATTTCAATCATGCTTGGCTGGGTATTCTTCAGCGCCAGAAAGAAATGACAGAATCTGGCCAGCAACCACAGCGCTCACAGAGCGTAATCTCGGCAGAAGGATTGAAAAAGATGGGGAAGGAGCTTATCAGATTGTGCGACTCGATTGAGCGCCATGGTCTCGTTGACTATCAATATGGCGTCTGGGAGGAACAAATCATTGAAAGTAAGTCACACCTACCGCTGAGACACTGGAAAACTGAACAACTTTGCTAATTTGGGGTATAGTCCTGACGGAGTGCTTGAACATCTACGAACCAACGGAGTCATCCGGGGACGATAGCGCCGCCCCTGATTCACAGCGCCGCTGAAGGAAGTCTTGTGACTTTTGATTCACGTTCTGTCCAATCCGGTCATTGGAAGGCGAACATTTTGACTCGACATGGCTCTTTCTTTTTGGAAAGCATTGCTATCTCTTCTGGATATCAGGCGTCACCAATTGTAATGCTGTGTCGGTTTTTCCTTTTTCAAGTGTCTCGTGCTCCAGCGCAAGGAGTTGGGAAGTTGCTTTTGGTCCCAAGACCCGGAGTTGGTTGGACGTTGTGTGTATAATTGGTGTGGCTTACGTATCAAGGCATGTTTCTCCCCAACTCGGTCCGGCGTTCAAAAGAAAAAAACAAGGGATAGGGTGGTTTCTTGCTTTTGCACTAGATCATTGGAGGTTTTGCGGTTTGGATGATGTGGGCGCATATTACGGTTCCCGCGAGGCGGCCGGCGGAGAATCCCTGGGGAAATCTTGTCTAATCTCGGCTTCTCTTTTCGAGATCATGATGGAATGACCCATGATTCTCCAGCTCCGTGTCGAGGTTGGATGTATCTGATGTATGGTTGGGGTAGTTTGGGCGAGAAGGGACGGGGAACCTTGTGTGTGATGACCTACGACGGATGGCGGGGGAGGCTTACATGATTGAAGGCATGTCTCATCCAGAGAAACCCAAGGGTATGGTCTTTGACACATTCCTCCCATATTCGGTAGGGTGGATGGCAGGAGACACGGCGGTTAAGTGGATGGAGTTATTGGGGAACGCACCACGGGGTTGAGGACAAACATGGGAAAGTGCGAGCTTAGCTGGACACCGAGTTTTGGGGATCAGGACAACAAGAACACCAACCCATACAGCTAGCTCGCCTGGGCTCAACCCTAACTCCCAGTCCAGCATCAACGCCGGTCTGCTTTGACATGGCATTCCTCCGAGCAGCTTGTACATAGCTCGAATTTGCGGGCTTGGCGCTATTAGGCGACACCCCCCGTCGATGATTTATGTATATAAATGCTATGGAGTGTACATATCGGAAGTTCAATGGGAAAAAGAAAGGAGTTGGGATCTAACAAAAACTCGCGGCTGATTGGCACCATTTCCCTCTCCCGTCACCCATTTTTCCACCATTTCTTTTCATCATCAAAGTCGGCGATACAATGCTCGCACCTTGTCTTTCAGCTAGCGAGAGAAGGGCATCTCCCGGTTACCTCGTGAGTGCGGTGGGAATTCCGCGGGACGGAGAAAGCTTCATTCACGATCGATCAGCACGAGAGAATTTAGTTCTTTACACCCCCTGATACCACGATCCAATGATGGGGCAGCATGGGTTCAGGGGCTTGTGGGTGGGCGGACAAGGGCCTTAGCTGACCCGGTCTGTTGGGTCGCTGTTGATATCCCGACAGATACATTTCTAGCTGAAGACTGGTGTGTACAAAGATAGAACATGTACATCTTTGACGAACTTGGCATTTGGTGTTTTCACCATTTCTCGTCAAAGCTGTCAGGTGGTAAACTCTTGACCGCTGCGAGATAAGAACGGAGTGGACATGGCGATTAGCACAGTGTAATAAACACCAGATATCGTATGGGATTGCGTTAATTACGATCACGTCGTTACGTAATAACCCAGGCTCTTAATATGGCAGGTGCTTTGTTGACATTTCCTGCGGAGTCGGTGTTGGTGTGTGTGCGTGTCATGCCCGTGGACGACTTGCCTCTGCCAAACATGATGATGGCGGCGCCGGCATTTTGACGTTAGCAGCCCCAACACTCCCCTATAAAGAAGCGCTAAAAACAGTTGATTGACCCAGGTTGCAGAACGCAAATCGTTCATGTACAGCTACATCGACGACAGTTGCCCGGCTTGACACGCGCCCCTAGTCCAGACTAGGTATCCGTCCACTACTGCAAGACATCGCACATTCACATCACGCATCACGCTAGAACCCCCCCCCCCCCTCTCCGCCCATCCTCTTCCCGACAGGCGGGCGGTCGCATTGGGCATGTCGATGTGCACCAGATAGCCGACGTAACACGATCCCCAAACCACTCAACCAACGTCTCGGTTTCCCACGCAACTGTATCCCATAAGACAAGATCGCCAAAGCTACGAGAGCGCCGCTACAGCACTATACCACAACCCCGGATGGAAGAAGCATGCATACCGGTCGTAATCCTCGATTCTCCCTACCTTCGCTTCATCACCCAAAGACCGCGCCAGCAGAATGACTGGAGGACCGGGAGGGAGAGGGGGAGGAGCAGGGCGGTGGCCACAACAACAACGGGCAATGACGACGAAGCTGTGTGTTACCACGAACGGATGGCTGCAGAAAGTAGTTCAGCCCAACCACCCCTACCCAACAGGAGGTTGAATGCCATCACAGAAAACCACCCACTCCCAACAATGCGGTCGACGGACGGTGGACAGTACGGGGCGTGCAGCTACGGGGTCGCGGTACACGTATTTTACAAGAACGGAGCCCGGAGGAGTTCGTTTCGTTGGTTGGAACGGGAACTTGGCTTTCGGACCCTGGATCGCTGGATCTCGAGGCGCTACCACGATGGGACCAGACCGGGGGGGAGATACGCGATGCCCAGTACACGTAATTCACCAGTCGATGGGGCCCCATCGTGGTGCTGCAAGGCTGCTTTGCGTACCCACAGAAGGACAACAAAAGGAAGCAAAAGGGCCGGCCGAGATCTCTATGATCTCCAGCTACTAGACCAGGCCTCTGGCAGATGAAGCGGCTGTTGGCACGCCGTCACAGGCTGAAGCGGGACTGGGTCGCATGTACGGTGCCTACACACCTGGCAAGCCCCCCTAGGCGGTCACGGTACATTTGCCATCTCTCCCTCGATGTACCGTATTCAGGTGGAGATGGCTGACGCCGCGCAGCAGAGAAAACGGAGCTTTCCAAGTTGAAGGGTCTCGTGGAGAATGTCTCCATTTCCCCGGGCCGGAGAGGAGTCAGTAGGTTGGTCGTCCGCAGCAACGGGGACCACACTATTGGAAATTACCATACAGGAAGGATAGTAGATGCATCCTGATCGTGATGGATAAAAGAAGCGAGCCAGAAAGAAAGCCGTGCTGCCTCTTCGTCCACTTTTGGCACCTCTATACTCACTTCCTGGACCACGGCACTGGGGCACCGTGACAGCCATGTTAACGCCCTGGGCGTCCTCAAGTCGGCGACTCCTACGGCTATATCGGCGACATATCGCAGCCACCTCGCTCTGGGGACCCTTTTTACGGCCGCCTCAGATCTTAAACCGTCACCGAATGACACTCACAACAGCCACCTTCAGAAATTCCAATGGATGAGGGCATACGCATTTTGACCTATTTCCGGCAACCATACTTTGACCCTGGGACGGCCTGTACACATGGCATGGCCGGCAGCAACCCCAAAATGGACCCCCGGCCAATCTGATGACCTGGCGTTGGATGAGTCCTTTACCAGTCGGCGTTGAGGCCAAGGATGGAGACAATCGACCAATCAAGCCTCGAGCTCACGACCACAGAGAGGTTGCAGAGCGAAGGAGCCCGGGAAAAGAAAAGAAGATGCGATAACACGTTGCAACGTAATCTCCAGGGCAGAGAAATCCTATCACGATGGATGCGCGATATCCGGGGACCTGGGCCGGAAGTGGTTCCCCTGCGCCGCAACAGCACCGTAGAACGCCGGACGGGCTCTCGCATCATTCACTGTCGCGTTCTCACTCAATTACGCGCGGCATTTCGTGATCCCCCAGTCACCCTCCTCCTTCCTTCTCCCCCAATGCCTATCGGAGTGCCGCTTCCGCTGCAAGAAGCGCCTCGTGATCTTCGCCGACATTCGGCTTTGCCATGATGACTTTTGAGCGCCCTTGATCACAGCAGGCGCCGAATATCAATGGCCGACGCGGAGCCTGGTCGTGAGGGAGTGAAAAGCCAATCAACCGATGTCATCAGCCAGAAAGAACGCGGCTCGCGATTTCCTCATTTCCTGCATCGACATGATACAACACCACGCAGCCACACAAACTAGGCAGGCACGATCGCGGGCACTCCAGGCAGACTCGCCGTCAGCGGTGCCTTCAGGTTCGGACAAGCATCGGCGATGGCTTCTTGAATAGGAAGGCACAGGCAACAATACCACCGACCTGACCTCTGCTCTTGCTGCCTTCCGCTCTTCGCATCGCCGGTCACTCTTTCCGATACTGCATCTTTGAGGGGTCGAGTCGGCTGGCAATGCCAATCTCGGAAGGCCAATTGAACTTGGAACATGGAAAATCTCGTCGCTCTATCACCATACCTTCACGGATTCTCACGAGCATCTCAACACTCTACATTCAGGCTTGGTTGGCTACATCTCAGGTCGGATTTCGGGCGGTCGAAGCTGCACAACCGCGCCGCCCTCGCACTTTAGCTACGGTACCTTAAGCATCTACCTTCGACCGACCGGCTGGTTTTCCGCTTCATTGCCAACTCTCGTGAGGCTGACAGGCAGCTTCCAGACTTCCAGACTCCCACGCTCTGTGCTGTCACTTTGAACGCCGACTGCATCTATTGAACGCCGGACTAGCTCGGACTATTCAAGACAAGTTCCAGACCACGACGAGCCTCGCGATTCTCATTGGCAAACTCATCGTTCACTGACACTCGCAATCAACTGAATCACAGCCGCGCTGATCAAACACCTAACCCTTCTGGACAAAACAAGCGCGGGTGGCTGACGGATGAACTGCGTAGATCTGCGATCCAATCCCCGGATCCGCAGTCCGCCCGTGTCCCAAGATCCAGCTTCCGCCAACCGGTTCATCAAGACTGCATACACCCGGCCTGGCCTGGACCTTACCCGCAGTCAGCACTTGCACAAGATGAGTGCTTGGACGCAGAGGTCATGTGCGCTTCTTGGCTTCTACAGTGTATACGACGGCAAGGCAACTTGTACATGTACGTATACACAAGTCCGAGTTCGCCATTGGAGCTGAAAATGAATTGCTTCTGTTCCAGCTGAGACAGAAAAAGCAACGGAAAGTGAGGCTCTACTATCAAGTTCATCCAACTGCATGACTGCCTGCAAACCTATCCCTCGGCTACTCCCACATGCCGATTTTAATGGTTCAGGTTCCTGGCAGTACTTTCACATCCGCCGAGGTGGTGAGTGGTTGAGAGGCATTCTTGGCAAGTGGCATTATCGCATCTACTATTCCATTCATGGGCATCCAATTCACTGATTCCCCTATCTCCAATTAGATCGGGTTACCTCATCTAATGTCATATTTCCCATCTCAGCTTGTATCAACCCCTACCCTTGACTTCTACCCTCCTTTACGCCATACTAATGCATCACCATCGATCACTGAGATCCTGTTTGCGTAGGAATTGGATGGCTCGTGAGAGAGTGACACTATTGACCCCAGGAATACGCTACCATTGCTAACTTTGAGCGGAAGGCGTATCACCCTACTCAGGGATGTATCGCTGACCATGTATAGAGACATAATCCAGAGCTGAAGTTCCCAAGGACCTAAGCAGCCAATAGCACCTCATGCAAGTGATGGAACACCTCAACCTACGTCAATATTCGGCCCGTATCATCTCAGTGGATGATTGTTTCGAAATGATCATCAGCCGAAAAGCCGCAGCCGCTGCGCTGGGACAAGCAGATTAACCTATCAAAGCTCATTAACAGCATCACGATGACTTTCCGCAGTTCCGAGGACCGAGCTAAGAGACCGAAAAGCTTGAAAGATGCAAAGGCTGGCTGAACAAACTGGTATGCCTATCAAAACCGTGTAAGTGATCAATATCCTTTCATCCAGTCACTTGTTCAATACTTTGCAATACGGGCCCAATAGCCCGGTAACCCTTGGTTACATCCCGTCTCTTGTTCAACCACGCACCTTCTGAATAAGGCTACTGTGACATCCCGTCTCTGACTCGTCCGTGCTCATCGTTGGTCGGGCACGGGTGGGGGAGGTGACTTGGGGAGAAGGACAAGACATGAAAAAGCAACGAGAGAGAACGGATCCTGTCAGTTTAGGGTGCAGATCTGGCCAGTAAGAAGAGGGCTCTAAAAGAGGACTAGCCTCCCAGCCACCCGGAAAATGGGTGCAGACCTCCCTAATACTCTGGAGGCCCCAACTCTGGTTCCACAGCACTCTTATATAGAATCAACAGATTTTACCCACTTTTGACTCAACCGTGCATTCTGATAATTAATAGTCTGACTCGCAATATTTGCGTTTACGCCATTTATAGAAGTATAAGTACCTACCCTACGTACCAATTACCCTATAACGACCAAATCAATAAGTAACTATATTCCTATTAAAAGAATCCTCCCCTAAAACTAACCGTCTTTACCTCGACGGGCCCTCTAAGTTCCGGGATTAGAGTAATAAGCTACTTGGCTATATAGAAGGTCTCGACCTTACCAACTTCGTACTAGGTTTAAAGCCGGCCATTTAGAAGCCCCCGCTTATCCGTATTAATAATTATACTATTAAGGGACCGGTTCTACGCCGTACTAAATAAATTCGTTAAGTCCTCGAAGGCCTTAAAAACGGAACCATCGTCTATATAGCCCCGGCCCCGGCCCCGGCCGCGGTTAGAATAGATTAAAATAAGGAAGCTAATACCCCGGAATTTATTAAAGTCCTTAAGGGCGTAGAAACTATTAACCGAACTTTAAATTAATAGACCGACGACGCTATAATTAAATTAATAGACTTTATTACCTTTAGTCTATAGGAATATAAATATAATTATATTAATTAATTATATAATACGAAGGTCTACGAATCCTTTAAGACTAATAACGCTAATATTTAAAAGTAGATATAGGAATTTATATCCCCTTCCTATAAGACTAGTAACTTCTTATCCTTCTAATTTATAGCCGAATAGTACGCTAATATTAAGGATGGTTATAATTATAGAAAGGAAGATGCCTAGACCGAAGCCCGCTAGAAGTATTATAATTATTTGAAATTACTTTTAAACGAATTTAATAAGAAGGATAGGGGGATTAGTAAGTAAATAGATAGCTAGGACGCTATAATAATTAATATAATTTATTATAACGTTCTAAAAATTATTATAGTTAACGCCTAATTTAAAAACCTCTTAAATTACTTATAGCCTATTAGACCTACCTAAGTATTTAATATCTCTAAATACTTTAGTAAAAAGGTAATAGCTAATACTTTTAATTTTCGTTTAATATTTAGGGACTTCCGCTATAAAGGACTAAACGAATAACCTTCTACCGGCGTTAATAAAATTAAGGGTTATAAGGGAACGTTCGGTATAGGCTTAACTTTTAATAGTTTATAAGATAGTAGTATTAAGGACGAAGACGTTTAACCTAGTAGGACCTAGAATTATTGTAAGAGAAAGCGCGAAGTTAGAGCTATAGATTTCTTATTATTATCCTTAAATACTCATTATAAGGCGTATTAATAAGGTTTTTATATAACTAAGTATTATTAATATTTATTCCCTTCCAAAATAATTAACCCTAAATAGAAGCCTATTAAGAAGGTCTAAAATAAGGTTAAAAAGAATTTCCGTAATAATTTAAAATTAAAGAGAGAAATCGATTATTACGAATAAGAGACGAAGTAAAATAATAATAGTAATAAGAATAATTAATTTTTTAATAAGAGTACTTAGGAAGTAGTAACTAATTATAAGATAATTGTTTATTAAGCGGTTCTCTAAGTAGAAGAAAGTAATTTAAATCCGTACCCTCTTAAAAATAACGCTCTCTTCGATTTTGGTAATTCTCTATATATCTTCAATAAAATTAGCCGCTTCATCAACTTTTATTACGCTCCCTACGATAACGGCCTCTAGGCTAGAAATTCCTGTATCCTTATTAAAGGATATAGCAATATAAATATTATAGTTTAAGGATATAGAGGGCTTAAGAAGCTCCGTTTCTACGATATAGCGTTTTACCCCGACTTTGTAATTAATTTCGTTTCTCTCTACCTCCTTCGTAAAAAAGGTTTTTATTAAAATTAGAAGCTACTTAATAATTACCTACGAGGTTTAAATCACTCCTTCTTCTACTATTTTACAATATAGTACTATTAAATAATCTTTAAAGACCTCTTTTCGTCCTTCTTTAAAGCCGCCTTCTTTATACGGCGCAATTAATTTAATTCTCTTAACGGTTATAAATATTATAAGAAAGAGGCTATTATTTAATACTACTATTTCGGCTATTACGGCCCCTAAATACTAGATTATTTTACTAACGTTATTAGCGCTCGTTTTAAAAGCCTTTCTACTATATATTACAACGCGTATATTATATTAAAGATTAAACGATAAGTTAGCCGTAAACCCTGCGACCGCGGCTATAATTTAAGAAAAAGATTGGCTATAAATTTCCTCGATTATACGAAGAGCCGGTAAGGATACTCTAGCGTTATATTTATTACCTATAAATATATAGGTTATATATAGGACTATTATATAATAGACCGTAAAATTACTACAATTGCCTCCTTCCTCAATAACCTCTTTATAATATTAAATACCTAGTATAATATTTAATTAAAAGTTATCGAATATAATAACGAAGTCAACGGATCCTATATAATAAAAGAATTCTTCGCTTTAAGAGGTATAATTACTAAGCCCTCTACTCTATATACCTAAGTATAAAATAGTAGCGTAGAATACTCAAGAAATATAATTAAAGAAAAAAGTAGAGCGATAACCTAAAATTCTTATTTCGCTAAAGATTTATAGCTAGAAGTCGTCTCTGCAACAATCTACCTTACTAACCGGTCCCCTAAACTCTTTTATAATTGGAAATCCTTATATAAATATTTCTATACCTTTATTACTAAATAAGATAGTTTTAATATAATAATTCCTCGTAAATTAGATTTCGTATACCTTTATATCTTTAGCTATAAAATATACGCTATAACTATAACTATTTAAAAGAAAGAGGAAAAGAAGTAGAAAATAAACCCTAAGGTATAAATCGGATATTTAATTAGCTACGCCGCGTCTTTAATCTACTATATTTGGAACCCCGTTACTAACGCGATTATTAATACCCGTAATATATTATTTAACGAAAATACGCTCTATTTTAGGGAGGTGCCTATAGAAATATAATCCTTAAAAATCTTTTCTAATGAATTTACTATATTATTCCAAAAATATAATTAAATAGTTCTAATATTAAAAATCCTTAACTTTATCGGTAGCCGAATCGACTTCGAAGATACCTAAACGTATAATATCCCCGGCTCCCTTTTTGAATAACCCCCTTAAGAAGGAAAGACCGATTATATATTTCCAAAACCCTAGTTAGAGATTTCGAATACCCCCGTAGAAAGGATATTTATTAATTTTATCTTTAATGGATACTCTACTCTTCTAAATACGCTATTATTAAATTGGCCGCCGCCTACCTCCTTCTTCGCCGGTTTCTATTTAAACCCCCGTACTAAAAATAAGATATATAACGGCTTTAAGCCCTAGAAAGCCGCCTTTAATATTAATAGATTTTATTAGCCTATAATTACGTTTAATAGTAAACCTATTATAAAGGCGGAATTATAGCAACTTATTTATAATAATAAAATTATTATTAAAGAAGAAATCGAATCCTTAATTCGTATAAATAAGGTCTAGTCTATCTATAAGTACCAACTCCCCTTAGCGCTTAAAAACTATAAATCTCTTAACTATTATATCTTTAGAGACCTCTTTAAATAAATAGAGTAAACCTATTTTAATAATTATAAAGAAATAAGGATTTGGTTAGAGGTTAATAAAAATAAGCTACGTTTTCGAAACAAGTAAATCTTCGATTATATATAGGTATATACGTATAAATTCTTTAAGAATAGTAAATTCAATAAAATTAAAGTATATTTCGTTATATATAGAAATTAGTAGGCAAAAAAAGTAAGGTAGGAGACGTACGCTTCTACCTTCGCTAGCCGCTTATTTCGTACTTTCATCGTTATAGCCGCCCAATTTAATTTCGAATTTATTTAATATAATACTATTAATACTTTCGTTAATACTTATATAAATAAAGATATCTATATACGTATACCCCCAAATTATAAAATCCCTAGTAAGGTCCTTAAAGTATTTAAAGCCCTATACGGTCTATAGCGATCCCTATTCCTCTAGTAACGAAAGCTTATAAATACCTTCAAAATAATAGGCTTCGAACTAATCCCTAAAGAATTATATATCCTCGTTAACGACGGCGTCTTCGTCTTCTATTACGTCGATAATATAATTTTCGTATATTACCCTAGTAAGGCCACCGTTATAAAAGTATATATAAATAACCTTAATTAGCAATATTATATAATTAAAAGAGATAAATTATAATAATTCCTAGGTATTAAAGTTATTCGAAACTATTAAATAAGAAAGATTTAGTTATTTTAACGTTCGTACTTATAAAAGATTTATTATTTTACTAATATTAAACGTATTACTTTAATTCCTATATTTAACGTTAAGCTAATTCCTTTTAAGGGTAAGGTTTTACTTTATTTAATATACTTTTATTAAATCAAAGTAGGTTCGATACTATACGCCGCCGTTATTATACGATTAAATATCGCCTTCGCCGCTAGTCGGCTCTCTAAATACAATTATAACCCTAATTTAAATTATTATAAAGCTATAAATAAAGTACTCTATTACCTCTACACTACTATTAATATAACTCTATACTATAGAGGAAATTAAGTCCTCTAGATTACTTTAAATTCGTTATTTACAAACAACTTTATAAACCGCAAAAACTCCCAAAGATTTATAATATAATTCTTTAAAAGATTAATCTATTAGGGTACTACTAAATAGATAACGGTAGCTACCTTTATAACCGAGGCAGAGTTTATTATATTTATTAATATAGCTAAGGAGGCCCTCTTTATAATAAAGCTTATTATTAATCTTATAGTAAGGCTAATTAATCCTATCCCTACCTTAGAATATAATAATTAACAAACAATTAAAGCTCTAACTATAGAAGCTATAAAATTAGTAATAAAGCTTAAGTATATAGATATTTATAAATATTAGGTAAGATAAGAGGTATTCGTTAGAAGGATTAAAATTAAATATCTAAAGACGGCCAAAATATTTGTAGACGGTTTAACGAAGGTACTAGATTTCTAAAAATATATAGCGTTCTTGAAAATAGTAAGAATAGATTTAGTAAAGGATAGAGAGTTGAAAAGACGGAAGAATATAATAATATATATCGAGATAAACGAAATTAATAAGGAGATAAACCTTAGGATAGTTATGTAATGCTATGAATAGTTTTATTTTTAGCCAATTTGGGCAATTTCGTCTCTAAAAGACTTCAATTGGGGAGGTATATCAATTTAGGGTGTAGATTTGGCTAGTAAGAAGAGGGCTCTAAAAGAGGACTAGCCTCCCAGCCACCCGGAAAATGGGTATAGACCTCCTTAATACTCTGGAGGCCCCAACTCTGGTTCTACAGCACTCTTATATAGAATCAACAGATTTTACCCACTTTTGACTCAACCGTGCATTCTGACAGATCCCCGTCCTCCTCGGCGGCACGGCACACCTTAGCAGCGCGGAGATCATATACGTACCTGGCAATGTACCCGTCTGGTACCTTGGTGACCTCCGTTCGTCTTACTATTACATACATACATCGTTATGTACCTCTCGTAATCCCTACCTTACGAGCTTACCTAGTCCCCGAAGCAATTCCAAATCCAAGGCCACGGATCAGACTAGCAAAAGACTAGTGTTCGTGACAAAAATGACTGATCATCATCTCCGATGAACTATCCACAATCTTGTCTCACCCATCTGGTTTGATCGTCATTGTCAAATGTCATTCAGGATCCCATGCTTTCCTACTAGTTGCGCACGCGTATCTCCACTGTATCCCGTCATTCCCATCATCCCACACGCGTGCCGCCGCCGCCGTCACATCCACTCAGGGACACTGAGACATTTTTTTTCTTCTTATTCTTCTGAAAGGCATGTGCATAGAAAGCGGAACACCCCCGCTTGCCCACGCGCATGCCGCCCGCTCGCTCGCTCGCTCGCCGAACCTGCCACTAACCTGCCAACTTCGAACCCGCCGACATGGTCCCGGGCTCCTGCCAAGATATATGTTCGGCGAACTACAAGGCGTGTGGTGAGGGAATGTCACGCGGTCGGTCAGGGAGGGCAAGGGAGGGCAGGGGAGGTGAGGGGAGGTGAGGGGAGGTGAGGGGAGGGTGAGAGGAGGGTGAGAACACTGAAGGGAGACTGGACACCGGTCAGTCGGTCAGGCTAGCAGGACTGGCAGGACTGGGCGACTGTAACCGGGCAGTAGCTGTAAATGTAACCGGCCAAATGTTGACTTTGACTAGGTGACGAGAATAAGGCCGTGGCCGTGACCGACTGGCCGTCCGTGATCGGACATATCTAACCCGGGTTGAGTGCCAGTTGAGTGGAATTGGACAACATAGCCAGCAGGTGGTACAATACTTTCGAGTGTAGGTACGTAGTATCTAGTTGCAAGAGACCCATTATCCATATGGTTTGAACACTCAGACTACAGCCGAGGTAAGTCAGATGAAACGTACACCCGAGGATGCTCCTTGGCGTCGAGTGCACATACTTCCTCTGCCGGTTTTCGTGGCCGGTTTGCGCATATCGTGGGCCTCAAGGAAGTAGTTGGTATTGTTCTGGGATGCGAAACGTGAAGTATTTCACTGGTAAGATTGAGTGTGCATAATTAATTTCCAAGCCATCAATGTTTATCGTCAACGTGTCCCCGACAGTGACGACGTCCGTGATGACTTGCTGGCTATTTGCTGATTGACTTTATGTGCAGCCACCACAGAGGCCCCCTAAAACGGGGTTTATAAGGCCCAGGTTTTGGTAGCACTTTCGCCCTTCGGGGCAATTTGGTCAATGTAAGCAAACCTTCCCGGTTCCGTGGTCAAGCGGTATGATGTGAAGCTGACAAAATCACAACAGTTGAAACGATACAGAGAAGATTAGCATGGCCCCTGCACTAAGGATGACACGCTACTCAAAGAGACGCTACCAATTTTTTTATCGGTTTTCTATGGTAGTAACAGGTATCTTTTTATCGTCTGCAATGTCCGTCAAGGTGCGCAAAATGGCAAAAGATGGATCCTGATTCCCTGACCATCTAATGGGTCTGGGCGAGGAGGTGGAGGGTTCGAATCGTGTTCATGACAGTCTTTTTGGGTGTTTTTTTCTTCCAGCGTGAAGAGCGGCTGGTTGGCTGGCTGAGGGGGGGTTCTGATATCTACTATGAACATCGGGGAACTGAGTCCGAGTGGTGAGGCTGGACACTCAGCTAGGACGCTTATCTCTGAATGCGATCATGAGTGTCGAGCATCCTCACTTGATGGTTACGAACTTAGGTACGGGGTGATGTCAGAACAACCTTGCCTTGGTCTCATATCCCAGGTATCGTGGTCTTGCTGATACCCGAGATACTGTATGCTCGCAATCACAAGGATATTTGACATGAATGATGCGTAGGTAAGAAGTCAATCAGCATTGTTTTCGTTCCATCAACATATCTCCTGGATGAAGTTATATATGTGAGACTGCCCATCCGTAGTATGACAACAGGAAGTGGTTGCTACTGGCTCACTAGGAACACATCTTCACACTCTTCCCTCTTTTGATCTCTGTAATTCTCAGCTTATCCTAAAGTTGTCATTTAGTCATCGTTGAGTGGCTTGGCTGAACATCTTCAGGTTGACAAGCGGGTAGTCAAACTCTCTCACAAGGGTGAGTTAATGGCGATTATCATGCTAGAGTAATCTAAACTTGAGGAAGATGCGGCCTTAGTCAATTAGATGCCGAGTACAGTACCTCTAGACATAGATCCTAGCAAACTTCGGCCATTAAGATAGAAAATACATTCATGACTATAAGGTACAAAAGGAGTAGTGTCCTGTCATAAGAGCCTTTAGATGTACGACAGCCAGCTTCACGTTCAAGGGAGTGCAAACGGGGTCTGAAGTCATTTTCTTTTTTCAAGTGTCTTTAGTCGTATGCACTCTGTAAAGCGTAATCCAAAGGTTTATCAGGTTTGGTGACAGGTTGCTCAGTAGTATCTGGTCAAGATGAAGCCTGTAATAGGCTAAAATATTAGCCTGAGTAGAGTGGACAAGCTTCAGCCGTAACTCGGCTGTAACTACCTAACTAAACTGACGTGAGACTAAAAAAAGTCCGGTAGCTTGAGAGACCTGGGTAGCAAACGTACATACGAACATACATCTTGTTTTTGGCAGGCTACTACGCTCAAATTCCCATCCATCATTGTAAGTGTTCGAGAGGAGCATTGTCCCATACACACCTTTGAAGCCACAATCCCACCCGGCACCACAGTGTACCGCGGTAGCTCCTTCCTTGCCTGTCAAGGAAGGGACAGCTCCGACAGTAACTGCCTCCCGATGACTGTCAAGGGGGGCAAGAGCACTCGGAGTCATGAAAATTCTTCTCCACTCGGCTCCAATTTTGTTCATCTGAAACTTGGAAGCCACATTCCGGTTACCTATATGTACTGGAACATTAAATTTCTGCCATTGGTCAACTCAGGGCAACGTTAAGCCTTAGGATCGGAACTGTACTACACCCTCATCAATATCTTCAGATCTGCCAGTACTATATGACAAAAAGAGGTTTCTGTTGCATTTCGGTATTGGTATTTTCGCGAGTTTCTACGGTTCAAGCCGTATAGACTCGGTCACCGAGGAGCAAGTCAAAAAGAGATTTACATGCCATTTACTTCGCCGACTTGCTGAACAACACAGTGGACACTCGCATTTCATACTCGGACGTTCCTCATTGAAGTCCCAATATGGACCTGTCGGAGTAGGCCAGAGCCCTCTGTACACTCCCTCATTATTTCACACCTACCTAGACACTGCCTCGCCGAATACTCAACAACATCTTTTTAACCCCTGCTTATACCGCAACCTAATTGGAATCCTCTCTATGATCCCGCACCACCAGACTAGGCCCAAGCTGACAAACTCGATCATTACAAATCTCGGATCCATGCTCTTTTTCTCCTCCACAGTCTGTAGTAAAACTTTAGTGTCCGACACCGGTAGATAGGCAGTGACTCCGGCCAGAGTCGCCCAGAGCGTTGCCAGAACCAGGACCAGGACCAGGACCAGGAGCGAGTGACTCACTTGGTACCCGTCAAGTCCTGCAATTTCCATGCCACGGCAGTGACAGACAGCGACAACTGGTGGTATGCCATCAAAAGTCACTACAAGCATACCGTCGCACCAGAGGAGGAGGTGTCCCTAGACAGAATACCTCACCCCCTTCTCCCGGCCCTCACGCCCATCCCGCCTCTCCCGTCTCCCCAAGTCACTGCCTTCGCTTCTTCGTGTCTTCGTGCCATGTGTCAAACCGCGAGTATCCTTGACACCCCAAGCCGACAGCCTATCCAGAATTTGTAAGTATCGATACTTAGACTCTCTGTCATCGACCTCTGTACCGGTACTTCGCTTTGCTTCGCTGCGATCACATCCTGGGCCCCCATCGATGCCGTCTCATCCCCCTGGGTGTTTATATGTACCGATACTTGGACTTCAACTCCCAACCTCTTGAAGTAACTGTACTTCTTGATGGTTACCGTCCCACGTGCCTACCTCTTTCTCTCTTATCCTATCCCATCCCATACCGTTTGTCCAGCCCCTCCCTCCTCCCCCTTGCTCTCCACCAAGCCTTGATCCTCGGACAGGGAAGTGGCTTCCCAACAGACCGGTACACGGTATTGTGCCACACTCCCACACTACCTCACTACTGTTCAAGCACGCGGTTGCAAAAACTTTAATCGGGAGTCGGACCGGACTCGGATCGGAGAGGGGGTGGATGTGGATTGCCCATCCATGTCTGTCTTGCCCGTCATCCTGATGAGCCGTGAGCGTGCCGATGTGTTTCGGGGCTAACTGGCTGAGAACGAATGCAGTGACTGAATGACTGTGTGAGGCATGATGTCCACCTTGGATAAATACCATGCAGGGAGAGAAAAATTCTCCGGACCGATGCCAGACCATCCATCACCTGGGGCCGGGCCAAGACTTACATACGGAGGACTGTGGCGTAGGTAGACGTCCCACCGCATCGCACCGTCGACTTCAACGGCATGGCACGTACATGCTGAATACAAAGTGGACGGAGACATCTCCGTCCGTCCTCCCATGTCCCATGTCCGGAAATATACCGCGGAAAATATCCCCCCTTGTCCGTTTTCGACCAGGCACGTCTTGATTTTGCCACTCCAACTTGAAACCGACCAACCGAAGTTCGTAGACCAGGGGGTACGTGAGAGTCCAGGATCCGGGATACCAAGGCTTCGGTAGCAGAGGTAGCAGAGAAAAGGGGTATCTGATAATTTGATTCGCATGATCGCTTTTGACGTGACCGCCCATAAAGATCTTGATCGCACTGTTTCCACAAATGTAAGTCCACTTCACTTATACTGGTCACACTTACAGACACGGCCAAATATCCCGCTCAAGGTTCTGAAGAGTTTCTTGGGTCAAAGTTGCGCCTTTTATTAGATATTCCTGTGTTATGTCCGTTTCCTTCATTTCTTCGTCAAGCACCCAGCGCCTCAGTTGACATAAAAGGGCGCGGAGGCTTGTGTATCTCTCTCCTTCTCCTTCACATCGTTTCACGTTCCAGTTTATCCTCCACCGGAAAGTAGTGATTGGTATACCTGCCAGTCACCGTGTTGCTTTATCACAAGCAAAGAGACCACATAAGCGGGAAGGGGCAAAAGAAACTGAGCACAAAAACTTGAAGGTATCAAGGTAACAAAGCAGCTTTCCGCTTTCGGGGGTTTCTGGAGCCAAACCGAGGCAGGGAAATCCTCTAGAATTGATCTGTTAAGGCGTTGACTGTCAGCTTTTTGGTCGTCCAAATATCAATAGCCAAGCGGCCCGACAGAAACAAGTGCCCGACAGAGGCAAGTGTTCAGCCAGCGGGAAGAAATAAAAAGGAGCAACTCACCCAAAGTCATGCTCATGCTGACATCCGTGTTCTCCACCATCTTGGTGAACTCCTCAAAGCTGATCTTGCCGTCCTTGTCGAGATCCGCCTCCATGATCGTCTTGTCGACAATCTGCTGCAGCTGCTGGTCCTTGAGGTTGCTGCCCACCATCATCTTCAGCACGATAAACAGCTCGCCGTTGCTGATGTAACCGTCACGGTCAATGTCGTACACCTTGAAGGCGAACCGCAGCTTCTGCTCCTTGTTGCCTTTGCTCGAGAAGGCGCTCAGACCGGATACGAATTCTTGGAAGTCGACGTCGCCGCCACCGTCTTCGTCGAAGATGGCAATCATTCTGTATATCCCCAACATCGCAAACTGTTAGTCGCTAGTTCACTCTAGATGATGTCGTATGTTGCGCCCAGACAGCACCACCCCGCGAAAAGCCAAAGATACATGATATGCAGACTTCGGCAAGGGTGAATAAGAATGTATAGGACATAACGAACCTTGTAGCAAGAGGATTTGTCGATATTTGCGGTAGGCTCAAGAACTCTTCGCGCTCGATGGTACCCGAGTTATCCTGTTAGACCAAACCCCGACGGTTAGCCAAGTATTCCAACAATAACACCATCTTGACCGCTCGAGTTTGTATTCGCTGACTTGCGACAACGGTTGGTGTGTATAAGATGGCAGCACGGGAATGGTGGTGTAGAAACATGCCTTGTCCAACTTCATAAACCTCTTGCGCAAGCGGTCAACCTCTTCCCTGTCGACTGTAGAAAAAGGTTGTTAGTAAAGTGATCTTGACAAGAGCTTGCTAGAAAGGCGCATAGCGCTTATTGATGTAAAGCGGGCATGCGATGTGCATCTCTCTATCTCCGCAACCTCGTCGTAGCAAAGACCAGTCATAGTGAGCCGTCGCCGATACGACAACAAGGATCGGGATATAGTAAGGGAAGTATAGATAACTTCCGACACCGGGAAGCTGCTGAGCGAAACGTACAGTTGGATCCCTGGACAATGTTGTCCAGGACGGAGCTGGTGGTGTTGCCCATGGTTGCTGCTTGTGTTGTGTATGCTGGATTCTTTCGGCCGACGGATATCTGGTATTATTGGGTATAAAAGATGTACGGTAGTGTACAAATCGCGGTGCTGGATCGTCGACAAGTTCTCGTTTTGTTCTGTTTCCTTTCCACCGCTGGTTGTCGTCCTCCTGATGATAGCAATGTGCGCGCGTGCCCAACGATGCGATGCGATGCGATGCTGAAGCGGTAGATAGCGAATGCGAATGGGTCGTGTCGGTAGTCGCTCCTTTGGCAAGTAGTTCGGGCGCTGGGTATTGGGTCAACACTTGAGCAGCAAAAGAAAAGTGCGAGGGAGGAGGTATTCACAGGTTGGAGGAATTAGGGGTCGACTCCGGGTCGATAAGGGTCTGGACAAGGCAGGAATAAGGCTGAGATGGGATGCCAGTGGTGGTTGGCATGGTCAAGGTCCAGGTAGCTCGGGCTGTCACTAGCTGCAGTGCGGCGCTCGATTGCCTCACCGAACAGCGGGGGCCACCCATTCACTCCTGGGCTGACACCAGCAGAGCAGCCCGCAGGCGTTTTGGCAGGCGGCCACTGTCCCGCAGTCAGGTCCGTCCCTCTTCGGTTTGGCGGTCACAGACTGGAAACTGGAGGCAAAAGAGAGGCGGGCCGCGGCCTTTGGCTCGGCTGGGCAGGCGGACAGTGGGGGCAGGCACGAGAATCGATGCGGTGGATGGTGGGGTAAAAAGTGGAATGCACGGGCCACTTCTCCTCATTTCGCATCAGCCCATTGATTGATTCATTTCAACACGCTGCCCCTTTCGACGGTCAAGGTTGATGTCTGTCGGGACTGTTCGCGTGCCTCCTCGTTGAAACCAAACAAAACATTGACCGTTTTGGGGATTCTGAGGGGAATGCATCGCATGTGCTGCACATATGATTTGCATCTCGGAATTCATCGTTATTCGGCTGCGATGCATTCATAACGGTCAACTGCCTCAAGTCTTCAGATGGTCACAAGTTGTCGTTGAATATCAAATGCGATTTCAATGGCATGGAGAAGTGGTGCAGGATATCAGACTTTAATTTATCAAAGTTAGTTGTTGTCAGGTTGAGCACTGAATGGCCTCAATTCGACGGAGGAGCCCATGACGACCAGCAAATGCTTGCTTGAATCGTCATTCCACCGAGAGCCATGGGGTTCTGATAGTAAGAATGAAAACGAGCAAAAACAGGTATCAAAATAGAATCGCTGAATCCGCGGTGCATCTCTGTAAGATTGCACGCCAATCCTTACCTTACATGACGATATTGCTCTTATCGGAGCGGGCTGGCATTCCAGGTTGCCTTGGGCTCCAGGTCGGCAGCTTGGCTTCAGGCGGTCGAGGTTGGAGTCGGGTTGTGAGGCGCGCCCGCGCTTCCAACTTTCAAACAGTGCAGTGGCCACTGGCAGTGGTGGTTGACTGGTGCGAGTGGACGCGCAGACCATGGACGGCCCGGGCAGTGGGCACGCTCACGTTCTCTCCCTGAAAAGCCAGCAAAGCCAGCGCGACCAGCAAAACTTCGCCCAAAACCACCCCATTCAACCCCTCCCCCCGCCATTCAGGCTTCGCAAGAGCAGAGCCCAGCCAATCGCCAAGACCGTGCATTGGCCGTCGAATCCGCCGCCAAAACAGCAAAATCTGCGCCGAAACCTCAACGACACTCCATCGAGGGACCAGATTTTGCCCATCAAAATATCACCCACGACGCGAGTTTTCCATCAAAAAACTCGACGGTTCGATTTCGCATGCAATCCCGCATGAGATAAAAAAAAATTCGTCGGGGTTTCCCCAGGCCTTTCTGCCGCAATTTCCCACACCTTCACCATGGCGACCCGCAAGGTTCGGTACAAGAAACTGAGTGTCAAAACAGCCCTTCAGGTGCTCAGAGAGGATCAGATTGAAGCCTCCGAATATGAATCACTCACTTCCGAAAACCAAATAGCCACCGGTGTCGAACAGGCAGAGGAAAATGTGAGTTGAACACCTATGTCCGATTGATCGCGACCGGGGTCACGTGCATGTGCACGTGCCACCCGTTTGCCGCGCCTCCAACATGCCTCCATCACCAACTCATCTTACCTACCATGCACACATTCATGTCATCGGTGCTGACCTTACCCTTTCTGTAACCAGGAATACCATCTTCAGGCTGTCCTCAAGGGGGCAGGAGTCGCCGCCGACCAGGAGATTCCTGTCCCCCCTCCACAACAGAGTGAACTAGATTACGACCAGTTCTACCCTCAAAAGGTCGCCAAGACATCCACGTATATCCGTTTCTCCCAAACGGTAGAAGAATGCATCAGTTGCATGTATGACATGACCGAGGACGATGAGACATTCCTCAAGTCTTACAACCTGAAACTGACCCCGTCCGCTCGTCTCTCCGAAGATGATTTCGAGAGGATCATGGATGTGTATGAGGACATGGCGGCAAGCATAACGCCTTTCTCGGCCATAGACCAGACAGTGCCATCCTATTCCGAGATGTCGCGAGGACTGGAGCCGTTAGACAGCACAAAGGTCATGGTCCATGCCAAGCAGATATATGAGTACTGGAAGTCGCGCCGGGAAATCAGCAAAAACCGACCGCTCAACCCTACACTCAAATTCGAGACACATGCGGAAAGCGACGAGCTTGACCCCTACGTCTGCTTCCGCCGAAGAGAGATCCGTCAAACTCGCAAAACGAGGGCAAGAGATGTCCAGAGTGCAGACAAACTCAAGCGGCTGCGGAAGGAGCTTGAGGAAGGTCGTCAACTCATCCTGGCAGCGCATAACCGGGAACTGCTCAAGGCAGATATGCTCAAGGTAGAACGAGCCATCTTCGACCAACGAGCCATCATCAAGGAGCAGAAGCTCCGACTAGGCATCAGGACGGGCGACGAGGATCTAGTAAACCAGAAGGTTAGTCAAACGGCAAGATGTGCAAGACTTACCTCAGCCGATGCTAACACTTCACAACAGCCGCAGAAAAGAAAGGCTCCGGAGGCACCCTCAGCTCAACGGCCCCCTCCACCTCCCCAGATCCGTATGCCTGTGCGCCCCGATGGCCGCCCTGCCGAGTCAGATCTTGTCCAACTGTCAGATCGCCTTGCCGAGAAGAATGCGGAGCTCATCATCGAGATCGAGAAGAAGATCCAGAACCACATCGACTGGAACAAGAACTATGTTGATCTCACTGGCAAGCCGCTGTCTCCCGTTCAGGGCCCAAGACAAGATTTGGGCTTCAGACCTGCCAAGACGCAGTATCTCATGACGCCACCAGCGTCTGCATCCTCAGGATCCATGGATGAGCCCACTCCGATGGATCTTGATAAGCCCAAACCCAACCCACCACCCCCAGTGAAATTCAGGGGCGTTGCCCAAGACGAACAGTCATTGGCACACCCGCCCTCGTATCGTCGTCGTATCGGCCGGTTGAACAGGTTGTGGATCGACCGCCGTGGTTTGCCCAGCCCAGCCCGAGATCTCAGCGAAGAGCAGTCAGATCGCTGGAAGTATGATCAATCCTCTGATGACGAGGATGACGCGCCGGTGTATATGCTGGACCCCTTTGACACAAAGGCATTGAGGTACCGTGCTTCGATTCCACTCCAGACGGTCACACGACCACCCCCTCCGGTCATCAATCGGCAGTTCATCCCTCCGGGCGCCATCCCACAACAACTTGCCCAGTCTTCTTTTGCTCCTGGGCAACCACAACCGCAACCACAACCTCAACCAAATCAATCACAACCTCTACCTCTACCTCTACCACAACAACCAGTAGTACAACCGCAGCCGCAACCGCAGCCACAGGCTCAACCGGTGTCATAATATCGGCGTTTGTCGGAGTGTTGTGTTGTCATCTTTTTCAGATATCCTTTGGCTTTTTTCGCGGGCGGGTGGTCGAGCAGCCGAAGAAAATTCGGAAGACCGCTGCTGTGTATACCCCTCAACTCTCGATTGATGCATTTAGCGATATGGGGCCAGGGCTAAAGAGAAGGATCTGGCCGGGGCGAGGCGTTTGGGTTGCGGCTTTTGTGTAGATTTGGCGAAGTGGGGAACGACTCATGTATATATGTAAACAAGTAGTCGTACTGATATCGCGTAGACGGCGGCGGACAGCTGAAGACACGCGAGATGCTTTACAGCAACAACAATAATGAAATACCAAAGCAGTAAAACACCACTTATGGCTTCCATCAGTTCTCTCTCGCGGTGTTGTGTTTTGCCGAGTGACTGGACCACAAAGGTGGTTATGGTCCAACAAAGGCCGGCAAGCGTGAAGGTTGACCTCGATGCCTGCCAAGGCGTTTGTGCTGATCGAAGGACTCGAGGGCTGATGAAGTCTTGTAGCCCGAGTATGGCGGGTGTGCGTTCGGAAGGTGTTGCCAGCGAAAAGCAAGAATGATCTCAGAGATGTTCCGAGCGTTTGGTCATCGGCGGTCCCGAAAAAGGTGCTGCGAGCGTATGCATGTGCCACATTTGCGCTTAGGTAACACACGGTGCTGCCCTGGGCTGATGTGCGAATCGGTCGGAGGCATGCGAGAATTTGCGAACCGGGTGGGTCGATGGGAACCAGCAATCGAGCTGCGGTCCGACACAAGACGCTTCGCAAGAGGACAGGAAGTTGGGAGGACGACAGAAGTGTCGAGAGAGAAAAGGCGTTCCCTCGTGCCCCTGGTGGGCCGGGTCGCTGCTTAGCGTAGAGACGGGGGTAGCCCCTTTGGCTTTCGGAGTGCCGTGCTTGGTGATAAAAGAGTGGAGACGCCTCGAAGAAAGAGGTCTCGCGAGTATGTAAGGTGAAAAAAAGCTGAAAAAAAGAGAAAACTCGAAGAAAGAGAAATTGACCGGCCGTTTCGACGTCGATGCTGGCTTGGAGGTCGAGTCTTCCGTGGCTTGGCTTCGGAGCCGAGACCGCTGCTCCTTTGGTGCAGGACCCTGGCTGCTGACAGGACTGCTGATCGCCGATACCACGGAACAGAAGATGCCTTGCAAGAGGCAACATTCCCATCCGGGAATCCGTGATTTGCAAGTTGGTATGGTTGAAGGCTCTAGCTGAAGAGTTCGAGGGCGCTCCAGGGTGGGATCTGGTTAGAACCACCGAGCGGCAATGGCTGGCTGGAGGCCAGCTTGCTGCCTTGGGGGCGAGGTTCGTGACTTTGGACCAAGGAGCCAGCAGCCCACGACAGCATTTCCCAAGAACTGGGAAGGCGGAAGAAGAAGCGATGTCCGAAGAAGGTGAAAGACAGAGTGGAGGTGTCGAGTTACCAGCTTTCCATGGGTGGTTGGTGGTCCTGTGGTGCAGAGTTCTGGTCAGCCTAGGTTCACCCACAAAAGGTACCGGGCATATCAAGCCCACATCAGACGGACTGTTCAGGACACCAAGATGTCCGAAGCAGCATTTTGAAGCCAGAAGAACGAGGGAAACACACCTGAAGAGTGAAAACCGATATCTCCATTCCCATAGACTTGGGGCGGTGCTGAATTCACGGCCTCCAATCCAGCCCAGACGGCACCGTGAGCTCGAGAGCTTGCAGGATCCGAACAAGAAGCCCGGCCATGTCTACCGGAGAAATTGCAGGAAAAGGGTGCTGAAGAGGGAAATTCAAGGAGAAGGTCGACTGGGTTGTTGCAAGACGCAGGTAAGGCCGTGCGGTTGGGAGGTTTGGGTTTGGCGGCAACAAGGTGAGGTGTTGGGTGATACAGGCTCGGAGGATGGAAGATGGTTGGACGGCTGCGGACTCTCGCTTGGCTGGGAGAATTGATTCTCGGTGCAGTGGGGTCCCGTGCAGAGAGCCCCAAGCCCAGTCTCGCGGCCTCGCCATGCCAGGATGGCTCGGCAGATCCGAACTTCTCGGAGCCTTTTTGCGCTACCACAGAGCAAGTCAGATAACGTAAGCTCATCTGCATGTTCTGCTGTAATGGAATTGTTGATCCAGCTCATGGTGAGAAGCTAGAAATAATCAAACTTCTAGAGTCTTTTCCACAACTCATGCGCCGATGGTAGGTTTGCGCCATTACGGCTGCGCTACTGGTCCAGTGTGTGTAAATCGCTGCTACTAGCGCACGAGCCAGGCTACGTACCTGCCTTACATAACATTGCATTGCGCATCTCACTCTCCCAAAGCGACATAAAGTCCCACAGTGCACAAGACTGTCACTCTCAAGCGGCTGCGCGGTCCCACAATTCCTTGAACCCCTCATCGATTCCAGGGACCTCTGACGAAATCCCATTGCCGATTCCTATGATAAGGCTGTTATGTCCAGAGAAATAACGGGCGAGAATGGCTTTCAAAATGTCGCTGCAAGTGGTGAAAATATCGAGCGGCCTCGAGAGACTTGACATCAGCCCGCTGGAAAAATCCGTACATCCTCTTTCATCCCGATCTCGAGTTTCGTCACCTTGATCACTCCCGGCGCGCCTAGCCTTCTCACAAACGCGACGAAAATTTTCTCCACTCTAAAATGGTGCCCCTCCGTTAGCACTTTCTCCATCTGACATCCTGGCATTGGATTTGGCACTGACAACATCCACCATCCTATCCAGTACGCGACGCGACGCCTATCAACAACCGAAGGATATCAGGGTCCTTGATAATTGTCACCAACCAAATACTCATTGATACAAAGAAACAGCCGAAGCTCCTTTTGCTCCCAACCAACGAACCAACCGAAACCCCCCTCCCTCGCTCTCCTCAAAGCCCCAACTGCACCAACAATGCCCGACGCCAAAGGCCGCCGCATCGCCCTCGGATGCGAAGGCTCCGCCAACAAGCTCGGCATCGGCATCATCGCGCACGACCCCATAACCGGCGAAGCCCTCGTCCTCTCCAACGTGCGCGACACCTTCGTCTCACCCCCCGGCACCGGTTTCCTTCCAAAGGACACAGCCCGACACCACCGCGCCTACTTTGTTCGCGTAGCCAAGAAGGCGCTCGCGGCCTCGGGCGTCTCCATTTCCGAAATCGACTGCATCTGCTACACCAAGGGACCGGGGATGGGCGGTCCCCTCACATCGGTGGCCGTGGGCGCCCGCACGCTGGCGCTGCTTTGGGAAAAGGAGCTGGTGGGCGTGAACCACTGCGTGGGCCACATCGAGATGGGGCGGGCGATAACGGGGGCGTCGAACCCGGTGGTGCTGTACGTGAGTGGGGGCAACACGCAGGTGATCGCGTACGCGGAGCAGCGGTACCGGATTTTTGGCGAGACGCTGGATATTGCGGTTGGCAACTGCCTGGACCGGTTCGCGCGCACGCTGGAGATCAGCAACGACCCGGCGCCCGGGTACAACATTGAGCAGCTGGCCAAGCAAGGGGGGCGAGTCTTGTTGGACTTGCCGTACGCGGTCAAGGGAATGGATTGCTCGTTCAGTGGAATCTTGGGGCGGGCCGATGACTTGGCGGCTCAAATGAAGGCGGGCGAGCCGGGCCCTGACGGCGAACCGTTTACACCGGCGGATTTGTGCTTCAGCTTGCAGGAGACGGTGTTTGCCATGCTTGTCGAGATCACCGAGCGGGCCATGGCGCACGTCGGTAGCAACCAGGTTCTCATTGTTGGCGGTGTCGGTTGCAACGAGCGGCTACAGGAGATGATGGGCGCAATGGCGGCAGAGCGAGGCGGAAGTGTCTACGCAACTGACGAACGGTTCTGCATCGATAACGGCATCATGATTGCTCATGCCGGTCTATTGGCCTACGAGACGGGCTTCAGGACGCCGCTTGAGGAAAGCACATGTACACAACGCTTCAGAACCGACGAAGTCTTCGTCAAGTGGAGGGACTAATGACAAGGAAGGAGACGAAGATGAAGATGACCATTACGATGATACCCCCAATCCCATAACCTTTACTCCATCCACGGCAGTCACTCTACGTGCGCCTCTTGCTGTCCCTCGATGCCTCCTTTACTGGAGCAGAATCCCCAAGGACAGTTCGCTGACAACAGTTTGCGCCCGCTTACATAAAGTGCCCTGGTCATCGCTACAGCGTCGTACAAACATTACTCGTAGACACATATAGAATAGGTCATACCCCGCGGGCGGTTCATTTTCCACCGCTATTTTACTCATGACTTGCGCTGTTCGTCTAGTGTGGTAGCCACCAGCCAACTGGTCCCAGTCCTGTCTACTAACATTCCAAACTCAGATGCCTTCTGTTGTTGTTGGCTTGTACATGATGGTCGTCACATACTATGCAATATGTTAGCATTGGTGACTATGTGCAGAAGATGCGGCTACGAAATATTGGGAGACGAACCTTGTTCTTATATCTCGTCGTAGCCGACACAGCCAGAATATTATTCTTAATACTGCTAGTAGCTAGATGGTTAAGAACGGTATGATTGGGCATGTTCAGAACGCTGTTGTCATCCTTGATCAAGGTGGCCGCATTGAGAATGGGCTTGCCGAGGAAGCCAGGAAGCGCAGGCGGCGTAGGGAGTTTCTCGATGGCGTTGACAGCGCTCAGGTAAGGTGGACTTTCCTCGGGCGCATCGAAGTCGAGTAGATATTGCGGGATCTTGTTCTCAAATAGCTCCGCCGGAGGTACAGGTCGGTCCCTAGGTGTCTTGCTCTCTTCCGTCTGGGACGCGGAGGTCTTGGGCTCCGTAGGTTGCTGGGAATCCTTGTCGGCGCTCGCAGCGGCTCCCTGAACAGCGGCGCGCCCCACATCATCAGGGCTGACCTCGATGTAGTTGACCAGGTTGTTGCCAAAGTCCACCGTGGTCGGCAAGTCTGGAGAAGTCTGCATCTGTCCATCAACCAAGAAGCGAACGTGATGTGTCCCTGGAAGAATATTGATGGTGGCAGCGAATACACCCGGTCGGCCCTCACTGTTTGACGAGTAGCGGTGTCAGCAAGCGCCCGTCAATAATGGAGCCTAACTGGTCGGGCCGTAAAAGGTACTTACACAGGGTGTAGTCGTGTCTTCCTGTTCCACTGGAAAATGGTGCCTGTCACGTAAACCTTCTCGCCGCCACGGAGCCATTCGAGCCTTGTGGGGACAGTCGGTCTAGTCTTGTCCACCCGTAGCTCCTCCGTGTCTTCTTCATCCAGAGTTGAGCTGTTACTCAAGTTGGAAGAGCGTCTGGTGAGCGTAGTGAAGGTGTCGGCGTCCTCGAGCGGGACCCCAATGTCGGTCGGGGCAATGATTGGCGATCCCGGCGTATGGACCTCTTCTTCGATCGGCAGAGGTAGTCGCGGCGGCCTGGTCAAATATGAGACATCTTGCAGACTGCTCATCTGCATAGCCGCAGTCTCGAAGGCATCCGATCTCTCTGACACCGGCGATCGCACCGACGACCTAGGCGAGCACGACGAGGCGTGGTAGGAAGCGGGCACCGCTACAGGTTTCGCGGGCTCATGGCTGCCTTCGGGTCTCGGCTGTTTCACTTCGACAGGTTTGGTAGGGGTGACAGAGCTGATAGGCACCGACGAGCCCGGCGAGCCGCTCTGAGAAGGTGGCATTCGCGAGTGCAGCGACTTGGGACGAGCGGTGGTTGAGGGCGGCTGGACGGCGGTGCCCTGGGCCTGGGTCAGGGAGGGCTCAGGAGGGGCAGCGACTCGCTGGTTTTGGACCGGTATAGGGTGCTTGGTGTCGCGCTTCACTGCTCTGGCAGAGTCATTTTGGATCGAAGTCTGCGACTGATGCTGCGACTGCGATTGAGAGGAGGAGGAGGATGGCTGATTCGGGGTCTTGGAGTCTCTGGAGGTGGAGGGGTTGTTCCCCATTTTCCCTAGTTCGATCGCTGGCGCTGGTGACGGGATGGGGTCGCCGTGGTCGTCGGGTCGGGGTCGGACGGGGTCGTCAGGTGGTTCGCTGCTACCGCGGTCTGCTGCTGCTACTGCTACACCTGTTCAACAATGCTTTCCACCGGGTGCAATCAATTCATCTTCCACTCTCCGGGGTAATTGGCCAAGTTCGGATAGAAGGTGGTTTAACAGTCGAGGGGCTTTGCATGCTACGCCAGCGCTGGTCGTGGGTGCGGTTGTGGTTTCGGGAATTCGAACGACGTTGTCAGGTGTCGTGTTGTATAGGCTTGGTGCAAACGATAGCGCAGCAAACTGAAGATGTGATGATTCCGTCGTGTTGAAAGTGGAAGAAGTGGAAGTCGAGAGAATGACGGGAGAGTTATCAGTATCAGCAGTTGACTTAAGTTTCCCTCCCTTCGGCCAAAAGCACAGCTGCCATCCACCTGGTTGCTGCTGCTGATAGTTACTATTGATAAGAAGCGACCACTGGCAAGTGGAATGGAACTCGAATGCAACGCCCCGGGCTCGGCGAACAGAGTTGAACTGTGGGTGACTGTGAGACCGCGCCCAGCCCAACTGGACGGCGGCAAGTGTCCCACCTCCACTGTCCACCTCCATCGGCCCCAGCTTCGGCCCCCACCTTTCCCACCTTCTCTCCTGCTTCTCTAGCTCCTAGACCGTGCCACCCTTGCCTGCCAAGACCCAGCAACCCTCCTGGCTGTGAGACCTGGAGCTTGCGTTGGCGCGACGCGGCAGGCAAGAGAGGCGGCCGATCTTCTTTCCCAAAGAACATGTTCACATGCATTCCTCCAAATAACAACATCTTCCTCCGTCAACTGTCCTTTTCCAGTTATATTCACTCGCTCATCTATCTATAACTTCAGGCCACGCCACAACATTATCGGTTCCCGCCCGCGGATTCATCAATAACATCGCCATCTCCATACTCTAATCAAAAATGTCGGAGAACTACGTCGCCCCCGGCCAGCAGCGCTACCTTCGTGCCTGCATGGTCTGCTCTATCGTTATGACCTATGCTGTAAGACGAGCTGCCCTTCTTCTCCCCATAACCACTCCATAGCCGACGGGTTTCTGACCTTTTTGTTTTTCTCACAGCGCTTCCGTGACGAAGGATGTCCCAACTGCGAAGACTTCCTCCATCTCCAGGGCTCGCCGGATCAGATCGACAGCTGCACGTCGCAAGTTTTCGAGGGAATCATCACCATTGCCAACCCGCAAAAGTCGTGGGTGGCGAAGTGGCAGAGGCTGGACGGTTATGTGAAGGGTGTATACGCTACCAAGGTGTCGGGCCAGTTGCCGGATGATGTCCGGACTACGCTGGAGGATGACGGCATTCAGTATATTCCGTAAGTCTCTTGCTTACATCCGTGTGGTCTGGCCAAGCAGGCTATGATCGTAGGGTTATGGGCACAAGCGGAAGCTAACATGGAACAGGCGCGATGGCAGTGCGACGGAGGCGGACTAGAAACTCGAAGCTGTGGTGCAAGAAACCTTGTTGGATGAACAAGAAGGAAAGGGGGCCGAGAAGAAAGAAGGAAAGGGGTTCGATAAGAAAGAAGGAAGAAGGACCGATAATAGATCGTCCACAGACAACACAGGAGCGAAATGCCTGTTTCAAGAGAAGGCAACAGGAGTTCAAGGCGTTAAGGCTGGTTTAAAGGGCGTGGTCTAGACAGCAGGATAGCGGCCATTCTGAGTTTTTGCTTGATTCACACACGGCTATTATTATGCTTACAGCGGGTTACAACACTCATACGGATGAGTTTATCATTAGCTATCCCATACGGAAGAGTTATTCATCAGCTATGGATCCATTTTACGAAACCCCCCCAATGCAATGTGGTATCTCTATACAGAACCTCCTACCACGCCGAAAACGCCTATAGCATCAGATGTGCCGAAATATTGCTAAGCCATGGGATAACACCTCAACCAGTAACGCCGCAAGAAACTACACCGTAGGTTTAAAACTGAAAGCGTGGCTTCTTGTTCGGAAGGTTCCCACCCTTCTCCTCGCGAGCCCTCTTGCGTTCCATTTCCTCCTTCATTATCCTCTCGGCCTCGCTCATCTTCTTGGGCGGAGCAGCCATAACCTTCTTGGGAGCTCCAGCAAACGCATTCTTGAAGACGTTCTTCGGTTGGGGCTTCATGCCGAATTTCATTGATACCGGCTTGGGCGCAGCAGCGGCAGCAGCAGGAGCAGGAGCAGCAGTCGAGTCAGCCGCGGGTTTGCTTTCCTCTGCCGTCGTCTTGGTAGCCTCATCAACCTTTGCAGCCGCTTCCACCTTTGCCGGCTCCGAGCTTACACCGTCCGTCGTTGTCGTCGAAGGTGGCGTCGCAGTATCCTTCTTCTCCTCTGCTACAGCAGCCAATCCATCCCCTCCACCCGGCGTTAGCGTCGCCGTAGCCGATGTCGAACCCTCCTCACCCTTACCCTCACCCGACTCCTCTTTCTTTGCTGCAGCCGGTTTCCCAAAGCTCAACTTAATCTTCTCCCCCTCCCTCCTCTTCAACTCCTTCCTCTGCTCCTCCTCGGCTGCCTCCGCGTCAAATTTCACTCCCCTCGCTTCAGCATCTTTTTGCGCCCTCTTAATCTGCTCCCTCAACACCTTCTGCTCCCGTTCCTCATCCCCCTTATCCATCATCTCCTTCCGCCTCACCTTCTCCCTCCTCTCCATCGCTTCGGGGCTATCATCAATCCACGCCACAAACAGTCCCTCCCCCTCCTTCTCCTCCACCCTACACACCCCCTCCCTGCCCAAATACTTTGCAAATTCGGTGAGGGAATGCCATTTCGTCGCGTTGAGATGCACGTGATCCTTCCTGGCAATGACCTCTTGATAAAATTTGTTGATGTGGATCTCCTTCTCCCCATGTGACGTCCGAAGCTGGGAGACGAAATCCTTGAGGAACTGATCCGAAAAGGTGTCTTGCACGCCCTTGAAATTGGAACCGGCTTCGAGCGCCTTGGCCGTGTGCGAGGGCGATTGGCAGTGCATCTTGTACCCGTTTTCGTCGCGGCAGGATTTCTCGCAGAGTTGGCAGTACCAGCGTAAACGGTTGAGGCCGCGGGACTTCATCTTGTTGGCGAGGTATTTGGCGGAGCCGACTTCTGCTTTGGGCATTTTGGGCTAAAGGGTGGGCTCGCTGCGCGCGAGTCGGGCGGGTGCGGTTGGGTTTGGTGGTTGTTTTTGTTTTGGGTGGGTGGAAGGGAAGGGAAGGTTTCGCTCGGGAGATGCGGCGGATGACGGTTTGGATGCTAAGTTGGGTCGAGGTTGGTTATGCGACGGCGATGATGGGTTGTTTCGATGACTCGGGGCAAAATGCGTCGAGGTTCGACTTGTCGAGGTTGTGTTGTTGGAGAGTTGATGTTCTGGAAAGGAAGGTTCGACGAAGCGTTTGCCAGCCGCCACTCAACGTATGCCGAGTGCCAAGCATTTGAAGCGATTAGCAATCAACCCTAACCCAGATGTGCTCCCCCGTTTGGTCGAGGATCACCCCTTTTTCTTTTGTTTACACGAAGGAATCATCATTCCCCACGGGGTAATAATGCTACGGAAGAACTGTGCCTCAGAACTTGTGTTTCAACTGGTTACAGAGGGGTCTGCTCTACAACATACTTGATCTGTGCCGTAATAGAGCATATACTTGGCTTGGTCGAGTTTCACGTTCCTCGGGACTCTTTTGACAACGCCTTTCTTTGCTGTTCCCTCGACACTCCGTTTCACCAGAATCGTATCCCATATTTTCACACCTTTGCAGAAGGCATTTATGGTTAGCAGTTAGTACAATGCTCATCGTTCACTCTGTTTATCAAAATGGCCGAACCTTCTCAAATAATTACATTCTTTTAGACCGAACCATGCTTTCTTCATTCTTATAACGGATCCATCATCTGTCGACGATCTTCAATAGTATTTACACAGTTACAGTTATGTTGACAGCGAACTACAGCTGACAATAGTATCCAAAAAAAAAACAACCACCCATCAAACCGATTTTCCGGGACCGCCCAAAACAGATTGTATCAACGCAAAAAGCCACAAAAAAGAAGACACCATCAGTCGAAACGGACGCGTTTGGGTATCAAACTGGTAGAAGCAAAAGTATGCAATGACTATACAAGAAACAAAGATATGATAGGACCATGACTGAAATGACATGATGTCGTTGTATAGCGATCAAAAGCGATCACGCTCTAACTCCAAAAACTGCAAGATAGAAGAGAAGTTGCGCTCCACCTCGTATGCCGAAAACGGCAGGGCTTCCTGATGCTCGGGCAACGGGTATATGTCGTGTGATATGGAACGGCGTTGGGTCCAGATGAAGCGTATAAATCGGCATATATAACAACAACAAAAGGCTGATATACATAGTATATAGGTGATGATGTCATAGTGCAAGATCGACATCCGGGATCCGAAGGTGTTCGTGCTGGTCGATGATTGACGCATTGAGCCAGGTTTCTGGACGTTTCAGTCTGAAGGCATACCCCTGCGATCGGACGGCGCTTGATCGTGCCGGGCTGCCGTGGTGGTGATAATCCTCAACGACTTTCTCTCAGGTATCTGGACTTGGGGCATACTTCCAGGGCGTTGCCGACAGACTGGAAAGTAACCAATGTCGAGTTCTCTCATCATATCATCCCTGGTGGAGCTGTGACGGGTGCCTGAGCCTCTGTTTGTTCGATCCTGGGTGTCCCCTGCGAGCCAGAATTCGACGTTCCGTGACCCTTGCTTCGAAGGGTGTTGTTCGACCCCAGACCGCGCTTCATCATTTTCCCAAGGACCGTGACAAGCTCACATGCGTCGTTGAACATGTCGTTGTCGATGCCTTCCGTGGCCTCATACACCTCCGAAATCGTTTCCTTTGCGAGTTTCCGGCTAGCCTCAGCATCATGAACGCATTCATAAAGGAATGCTGCATATTCCGTCTTGACTGAAAGCCGTAGCGAATGCGACCCCCAGAGTTGCTGTTCGGCGAGCTGAATAGCTTCCTTGAAGCATTGCTGGGCCAGTGGTAGGTAGTCCCCGGGCTTCATGAGGAAGGCTGTTGGTGATTGTGGGCCGAAACCTGGAGGTGGGCCAACGGGTCCCCCTTCGGATATCGAGTTTGAAGCACCGTGGCCGTATGTGCCATTGCCCTTTGCTACCCCCTTTCCCTTGTCGATGCCGTTCGCTACACTGGTTGTCGACTGGCCTTCCGGAGTGTTGGTTCCTATCGTCGTAACCGGTGGAGTGTTGTGAAACAAGACGATAATGTGATAGAACGAAGCTAGCAACTTGTATGCTAGAATTTTGAGCTCGACATTCTTCTTCAGCGTTGCTGACGGCAGGACATATTGATCGAGCAGTAGTAACCCCTCCCGCGACAACCAGATGATGTGAAGATGAAGGTCTAGTGGGGGATTTGCTGAGCTTCCGTCTTGTCGGCGCTGTTTTCGTGCGGTGATGAGCTGGCTCGAGAGGTTTATCGAAAGTCCTAGAATTTTGAACAGGACGGAGGAAAGCAGGGGGTTTTCATTCTCGACTAGCCGGGCAAGCTTGCCAAGAAATTTTTGGTCGATCTCCGAAGAAGCCATGAAGTCAAGATTTCGCGATCGATTCGACTGATCCTTTCCCTAGGATGAATTCAGGCGCCAAAAGTAACGAATCCAGTAGTCCAACTGACAGGAGTCGAATGGTGTCCGAGGAGGAGAATGGTGGTGAACTCCTGCTGTATGTCGACGAGTTGTCCCTTCGCTACCTGAGGGAGGCAAATTGGTCCAATGAAGATGATAAGTTAAACGAGGGACTGCCGAGATAATTCGTGTGTTGCGTCAGTGGTGAATATTATGTTGGCCCCGGCACAAAATTTTGCATTGAGAAACTTGGTGTGCGAGCGCAGAGGTGAATGAAGTGCTTCGCTCAAGAGCTTCGGCGGGAGACTGTCAATCAGATATAGTCTTTGTGAAGCTGGACTTCGGCACTGTAGCTTTGTTTAGAACTCATCAACCTTGGCATGCTTCATGAGTTTACTGGATGAAAACTCACCAATATCACACAGAAGAGCAAAATGTACTAGGTCGAAGGGAGGCCACCAAGGTAGCAATCTGTCCACCGAGACGGGCCAATCAGGGGCTTGACAGCGGCAATGGTGTTAGCAAAGGAGTGAGGCGTGTGAGGGAAAAAAGTTGAGGCTCAAGGATGGAGACGGAGGGCTTTGAGAGTCTGGGACAGGGCATGGCGACAGTGTTGGGTCTTTTTCAAGGAGGTGTTTACCGATTGATGTGGCGCGCGCAGTCGCAGTCGCAATCAGGTCGCAATCGCCGTCGCCAACAAGCCGGAGGGCCAGTAGTCACTGGTACCTATAAGCCCCGGGTTACTGCAGGGGAAACAGAGGTTGGTCGACGGGTCACTGGGACGCGTGGGACCATCCAAAGAGGACGTCGACCTTAAAAAGAGACACGGGGCGGTGTGAACGGACCAGCTGTTGGATTTTGATAAGTATGCGCAGCGCAAAACTGTTGCGAGTCTCCAGCAGAGAGGAAGCGAGCAGGTTGAAGCCCCAGCAGACCCAGCAAACCAGCGCCGAAAACAGGCTAACCACGAGCTAGGTAAAGCAGGTCCTGGTTGCGCCAGTGCCTTTGCAACTGAAGGTACCCGGTACCTCTCCAGCTGTTCCTGGCAGTCCTGGCCAGGGCCGACTAACCAGTCCCAGCCAGCCTGCCTAGCCTTGAAGGTGGGCCCCCACAAGACCCTGCGACGTCAGACGCCCCGTTTTCCAGCACCCTGTGCCTTTTTGGCTCCGTTGACGTCCACGACCACGGGCAGAGAGCCGACCTGGGTTAGGGGGGTTCGATTGGGCGGCGGCAAGGCTAACGTCAGTGGACAGCAGTCGGCCTGGTATGAAGCAACAGCCGCGGGTGCGGTACCAAATGTTACTGTGATATAAGATGAGATGAAAAGCAGATAGCCGCACTGGGGGAGACAGCGCTTTGCTGGAGGATGTACAGAGTAAACACGAAGAATTGTGAATCTCGGAGACAAGGGGCAACCTTTGCGGCGCTCCAATTGAGCTAACAAGACGGGAAACTGGGGACAAACGCGGAGGTTCAGGCTTGACCGGGGCTGTTGTGCTGTAGCGTACACAGTACATAGAGGTACGGGGTGTGCGATGCCGCTGCGACTGCGATGCGGGCGAGAGCCAACCAGGCCAACCGAACAATCTTGCAGGCTGCAGCGAAACTTGAAGGGCAACACTGGACGAAGATTCTGTGCATGAACGAGCGTTGCGGCATGCAAGTTAGGTAGGTACTGGGACCCCCCGCTGTTTAGGCGCATCTCAAAACAACGGCACAATCAAAAACTTTGGCAAAGAGGGAAAACATGGGACGGCATCCGAGGTTCTTGCGCAAGCCACGGGAGTCCAGGATCCAAAAGAAGTGAGACCTCGAAGACCAATACCCAAGGAACGTCGTCAAACTCGTCTCCTCAACGGAGATTGAAGGCGGGCGATGGCGGCGGCCGACTCGAACTCGAAAAGCAGGGCAGCTCTCGACGAGCAAAGTGACTTCCAGAAGGCATGCGACAGTGACGGAGGTTTATGTCATACAGAAGCGGTTGGCGAGCGACGATAGGTCGACGTTGAAGTGTAAAAGCGAATGGAAGTCGTCGAAATCTGCAGGATGAGTTGTCCACCGGGACGGCCGTCGTTCAATCATCTGGGTCGGCGCATGATGCCCTGGATTGCCCTGAGAGTGCGTGCGTCTTGATGCCCCAGTCCGGTCGGGTCCCGGTCAGGCAGCCCACTTGGGTTACTCGGCTGAAGTTACCCCCAGTTCATGTTCCATCAGTCAGGACACCATCGAAGTCCAATGCAGGGCAGCGAATATCGATTGGGTCAGGAGAGACGGAGTAAGGAATTGCCAGATTGATGGGTGCAGTATGTTGATGGAAAAAGATGGTGCAGAAAGCCGTCTTTGAGATATGCGTGCGGCGGAGTTGTCAAGTGGAAGCGTGGAAGCCGAAGTGGATGTGATGTGAGATTGAAGTTGAGATCTGATCGACGATGAACCCAAGCAACAGGGAAACGGAAACATGACATGACCGAAGTGGAAATAGCACTGAAGTGGAAGACCAGGTACGCACGGGGCGCTAAAGGACCCCGTGCGACATGCCTGCCGCCGTATGTTACGGCGACTTACGCGGACCTGCGTAACAATGCATGCTTACGCCTTACTTACACAGTACGGCCCTGAAAATTCCCGCTGCCGGAATACTGTGTAAGGTAATTACCAGAACACTTATTTGAAGCTGAAACTCTAAAACAGCTGGAGAGCCCGCAAGCGAAATATCAGGATGCAGCAAGCGCCAGCACACCCGGATACGGATCACAAAGCGCATCTTGTCACTTCACTTTTCTCCTTTCCTTTTTTTCATATCACAACTGCCGGACGATCTGGTCCATCATCGATGCCTCGGACCGAAAAAATCGCACAAACCGCAGAAAAGGGGATTGTATCCCAACATCCTCGTGGCCGCTGCTTGGATGCCACGAGCACCACGAAGCTGCAATGGAACTGTTGTCGCCATGTCGCACCCGCACGCTCTGTGTTCCTTCGGACCCATTCGTTACGTGTGGTCGTGGTGTTGGTCATTCATTACAAGTGAAGTCTCACTCTTGTGCTCCGAGTCGTCTGTACCACTTACTCCCTTTCCTTCTTCTAATTCCCGATGCCAAGTCAAGATTGAGCCTGTGTACCTAATCCTGACGAGTACTTCGCCGTCGTCACTCAATCTTTATGTTGTATACGCCGGCAGGTCTTAGGAGGTTATTTGTACAAGCAGCGGATGGCGAATGCTCAAGTGAGTCCGGCAGTTGCAATTGGTGCCAGCACACGGAAAGGTTCCAAGTACCTATGGCCTATCTGCCATCATCCGCCGCGGCAACCTACCTACCTACAACAAAAGCATCTCGAGGCTAGCTGCGGGCAGTTCTAACCAAGTTTTATTTCTCCTGCACCATACACAACGTGCTCATCTCATTTACACAACATGAATAATCAGAACAAAAGGAAACAGCTCTCGATAAGCGGTCAAGAAACAAGCTGGCTTGTTTTTTCCTATCATATTCCTCGCCGGTGGGAGTCATCAACCAGTCAATATCACGGCTAACTTCCCGGATATTGACGACCACGGCCCATGGTTGAGGCTCTGTCCCCAAGTCCAAGTTTGGATAACGACCAACCTCGCCAAGCATTTCCAGATGACATCTCTTATCAATTTGACATGTCAATCTGACTACCAACGTCCAACGGCCCGGTCCATACCGCAAAGACTCGGGCCATTGATTTTGGGGATTCCTGGAAATCAGGCATAATGTGTAAGCATACTGCAATATTCATGCCCGCCAGAAGTTGTATGCAAGACGGTGATTTTGAATGTTTCCACCCTCCAGCGCCCTTGAGAAAACAGAGAGAAAAGATAGGGCACCAGAAGAATCGAATTTACAGTGCTCCGGGGTGGCAACACGTCTCCCCCACTATTTTTGGCGGGCATTAAATGCAGATATTCGGGCATACATATGCCTGATTTCCAGGAATGCCCAAAATCAATGGCCCGAGTCTTTGCGGTACACATGCTTGGGGGTTCTGTCTGCCTATGGCTGCCTAGTTGCATGCCTACCACTACCAGATGTGCATATCTGCCAAGTACGTGTATGCCTAGGTATGAATGCAGCCCTATGTATGTAAGACTTCGAACCCGTTGATCATTCAGATTTCACCGTGGTTCCTTTTTTGGGCTTGTTTCCTCTTGTCCGAAACATCAGTTCTAGTTCTCTAACACTCGGAGCACTAGAGTGTTGTTTGTTAGTTTCAGGAACGGCTTCAAGAGCGGAAAAGTGTTTATTTATGGTTGATCGTGACCAAATCCAGATCACGACCCTGAATGAAGAGAACAGAAGTCAGTCAGCCTTGACCTTTTCTATTCCGCGGTCAATGAGTCAGATCTACAATGTTGGAAGACGGCGGCCGAGTTGGAATACGGGCGAGAAGATACGCAGTAGATGCCTGCGCGAGTGCGGCTCAGCTTAGACTGGTGATACGGGATCGCTCAGCCCCTTGGAAACACTCTTATCTCTCATCCGTATATAATTGCACGACTGTCCAGACACTTGACTCTACGGAAATAACAACGATCTGTCCAACATCTCAGCTGTGCACAGGCGTGTCAGACTGTCGCCACTCTTTTCAGCTTTTGCGATTTGGGAACATCATTCATTATTTTTGCAGCACGAAGTCAGGACGTACAACTCTATATAAACGGCTACGAAAGGGAATATTGAGGATTGCGGTGGTGTCAAAACCTTTTATGTTCAACCGGCCTTACCGCATTGTTCCTGGGTGGTCCAATCTCCATCTACATCGTCATCCTAACTTCATCACCCACGGACTATACTAGACCAAACAGTCTATATAAAACAACCTACCTCTATTAGACACACCGCAATCACTCAGCCCTCAAAAGTCAACAACACCACTTACCCACGATATCACTTACCACCCCAAGTCTCGGCATCCCAAAATCCTGAGAGATCAGATCATTCATCATATCTCTCGAAATCCCGAGATTCGATCATATCTCTCCCCAGTAAGGCCTGCGGACTATACTGGACCAAACAACCTACCTACCTCTAGACACAACATAACAACTCAACGCCCATCAGTCAATAACACCACTAGTCACCATATCACTTACCGCTTACGGTTTTCCAAACCTCAAACTCCCGAGAGATCAGATCATTCATCATATCTCTCGAGATCTGAGATTCCACCATATTTCCCCCCCGGTGTCAAAACCACCCCTCTTCGAGAGATCAGATCATTCATCATATCTCTCACTCAAAATCCCGAGACCACCACATTTGCCCTCAGTATCAAAATAACCATCATAAGGCAAAAAAGTGGAAAACAATGTGTCAATACTACGCCCACGCCTTCACCTGCAAACACGTCTCCCTCACCTTTGCCCGCTTCTGTCCGTCCGCCAGCATGATCCAGACGCGATGCGGCGAGCGACAGATCTGGCAGACGATCCGAATGGCCGAGTCTTGCGAGGATTGCAAAGGGGGTGGTGGAGGTTGGATTGAGGATGGCGGTGGTAGTGTTGGTAATGCGGTTAACACGACGGGGTGTAGGAAGTGAAGTGAAGTGAATGGGTATGTTCTGTCTGATCTGGAAGGGGGATGTGTGTGTGATTGTGGAGAAAAAAGAGAGAGAGAGAGAGAGAAAGGAGAGAGGCGGAGAAGAGAGAGAGAGCCTCTCAGTCGCATTTGGAAGCCATCATGGAGGATGCAGGTGGTGGCCGGACAACTTTCAACCTGCATTTTGAATTCTGGATAGCCCGAGTTTTTGCGGTAGTGTCGCTGCTGCTGGTTAGGGTGGGTGATGACTGCGAATGACCGAGGGAGGCGACTTGGTTCTGCAGGTTGGGACTTGTTGCTGCACGTCATGAAGCATGAAATGCTCTGCGAAGATGCGGGCATAAAATCGGAGTTCCGGGGGTGGCTTCGGCGTTGGGTCCGTTGGGGAATATGCACCTTCTGCGGCAAGTGTCTGCATAACGTGATCGAAGGCTTGGATTGATCGTTACCAAACTGCTGGGCGTCCACTAGACTTTCTGTTAGCTTCATTCTTCTCAGATTTGGGGGTTGGTTACCTGGCAGACTGTCCTTTTTCGGGAGTTCTGGAGTTTGTTACTACCTGTTTCCTATTTGGTTGTCTTATTTACAAGAAATTTTCCCTGTCCTCCCTTTCTCCCTCCCTCTTGTGCTGTTCCGTTTCTGTCTCGTATATTTGAAACCAATATACCTAACAACCCATCCACCAAAATATCCCCATTCCTTCCCATATCTCGTCCATGCCAGATCACCTAGTCGTCCGGACAAAAAAGCTGATACAATCTGATAACTCCCGGGCAATCATCACTGAGTCGTGATTCTCCATTCATTTTAGTTGTTAATTTTGATGTTGGGCCTTTGTCGACTGTTGTACCATCGACTGTTGAACCATCGCAGGCATGCTCGTTACTGAGTGCGAAAAAAAAAACCAAATGATAAAAAAAAAAAAACCCCCAAATGAAAAAAAAGCAAATAGAAATAAAAAWAGAAATAAAACCAAAACCAAAAAAAAAACATTTTAAACAAAAAAAAACGAGTCGTGTATATCGCGGGGATCATGGGCGTGCTGTTCTGGCTGACCGGGGCTAACATCGTGTTCTTCAGCCCCGGCAGCATTTCTCGTGTATTTTGTAGTACATGTCAGACTCGTCCTCGGATTCTTCAATTTCAAGTTCCTCAGATTCCGATACATGTTTCGGGCCAGAGGGCAGGAGGAGCGTCCTTACATCGCTTCAGAAGCTGATGTAGACGGGGACCCCGAATCGTGGATCCGGGGCAAGCCAGTCAACGGCGAGGAAAGATTGGAGGCGGCGTTGACCGCTGGATTAGTATTTTACGCTCGGGGGTGTGGAAGTGGAAGCAGCCCTCGGAGCAGTGGCATCGTGTGCTCCTGTTGTCGAAGCAGCCTCTGACCCTGTGGCCATCTGTCGTTGATGGTTGGGGTGGTCACACGGTGGGTACAACTCCTCGAAGCCAGGGTCCTCGTGGGGACACCATGTGTACTCCTCAGTTGTAGGATCAATATCGGAGCCATGGCTATCGGCATCGGTGATGTTTTGGCCAAGGTCGGGATGACTCGGTGATTGTGCAAGGTCGGGATGACTCGGTGATTGTGTGGAGGATTCAGCTTCTTCCACTACTTCATCAGAGAAGTCAGTACAGATCGATTCAAAAACCCGGTGACAATGGTGACTTACCTCTCCTGAACAAGGGATATTCAACCTCAACCCACCTCATCTGACCCTCCTCTGACGAGGGATCAATGTGACCCCACCGACACGTTGGAGTCTCCCCTGCCATGTTTCGAAGCTCCATCCTCCTAATCGTCTGAGTCTTCTGTTCGGCGGAGAGATCGAGAGGCTGCTGTTGCTGCTGTTGCTGCTGTTGCTGCTGTTGCTGCTGTTGCTGCTGTTGCTGCTGTTGCTGCTGTTGCTGCTGTTGCTGCTGTTGCTGCTGTTGCTGCTGTTGCTGATGTTGCTGATGTTGCTGCTGCTGGTGCTGATGGTGGTACGGGACCTGGCGCCGGAAATCGTGCAGAAGCCGGTCCCCGACCTGGGGGAGCTGGTCACCGAGTCGGCGCTCCTCCTCCTGGTACTCGAAAGGGTACCGGTGCTGGAGCTGGTCCTGGCCCTGCTCGTAGTGGTCGTCGTCGTCGTCGTCGTCGTTGCCGTCGTTGTCGTTATCGTCTTCGGTGGATACGTAGCCCATGTCCGACATAGGCTTGTAGCCCTCGTCCTCGTGCTGGCGTTGGTGTCGGCTCTCGGGAGTTGGGGCCCTGCTTCGTCCGTCTCGATCGGAGAGTGACAAAGCCCCCATGTCGTTCTGGATGTCAAGGTCCTCGTCGTCGTCGTCGTCGTCATCGTCCTCGGGTGATACGTAGCCCATGTCCGATACGTACAACTTGTGGCCCTCGCTCTCGTGCCGGTCTTGGCGTACTCTCTCGGGAGTTGGGGTCTTGTTGCTCCGTCTATTTTGTTCAGAGAGCGACAATGCCCCCAAAGCTGCCCGCGTAGCTTCCACGCACTGCTCCTTGTGGCCCGGCGAAAACGATCCAGGGGGCGTCGAGTTATGTCCGAGTTGATGTTGGCGTAAGCGTTGCCCTTCAGGGCGGGTTCCGAGCTTACCTCCGTGTTCGAGCTGGTCGGAGGACCCATTTGTTCCATCGTGCTGGTCATGGCCAAGGTAGGACGCCCCTGTTGCCGATTTGGCGGTCAGGGGAGAAGTGTGCCTATGTTGGCCGAGATCATGGTCAGTGATGTTGCTTTTCTCGGAGAATCACGGTCTGAGGGAAGAGAAAAGTCGTACCTATATTGGCTGATGGGTTCATGGAGTCGCCTATTATGCTCGCGCAAGGCATCTCTTGCTTTCTTCATGAGGGCGAAAGCGGTGTAGGCGGCGGTGTCAACGGCAGTAGCAGTAGTCGAGGTTGAGGCGGGAGCGACGGCGGCGGCAGAAGCAGCGGCAGCAGCAGTAGTAGCAGAGGAGGAGAAGGAAGAGGAGGCGGAGGCGGCATTACTCTCTCTTGGAGGATCGTACCTATGTTGGCTGATGGCTTCATGGAGTCGCCTATTGTGCTCGCGCAAGGTATCTCTTGCTTTCTTCATGTTGGCGAGAGCAGCGTAGGAGGCGGCGGCAGCGGCAGCGGCAGTAGCAGTAGTAGAGGAGGAGGAGGACGAGGAGCAGGCCTCATTACTATCTCTCGGAGGATTGTCAGGCTTGCCAAACCAACATATATCATCTGCAAGCTCAAGCTCCTCTCTCCTCCTCGCTCTACCAGCCTTAGTGTCGGGACCCAGATAAGGCCGGTCGGCCTCCCAAGCTGCACACAGGAGCTCCTTGTTCTGCCGAATAAACAAGACAGTCTGTTTAACCTCATGACAAATGTACTGCCACAGGTCCTCGACCTCCTTCCTGTCTTCGTCAGTGCAGTCAGGATGTCCGAGAATCAAACTCAACAGGTGTCTGAGACGGGCCATCAACTCGCCCCAATCGGAGGTGATGAAAGGGTCGAAGTCCCGGCAGGCGGCCGAGGGGACTTGGAACACGGTCCTCGGCTGGGGAGCATTTTGGGTAGGAGTCTGGGTAGAGGCGGAAGGGCCGGCAGAGGCTTCGTCCCGGTCTCGAATGTTAGAGCTGAAGATCTCGGCTACCTTATCCATCCTCTGGAGGTCCGGGGGCAGAAACTCAATGCCTCCGACCGCGGGGGCCAGAAGCCCATGAGCCCTGTGGATTGGATGCTCTTCCAAACGAATGAGCATTTCTCGTGGCCAAATTTGGTACGAAGGTGGGAAGAGATGGTTGTAAGAGGAGACCACAGCACAATCATTGTGGCTTGGGGGAGGGTGTTGGCAAGAAAAAGGAAGAGAAACAAAATAGGAACAGAAGATCAAAAAGTACCCCTCTATTTATATGCAAAGCACTCAGTTGGGCATACAAAATAATGGATACTGCCTCGATCGCACTGTCTCGTTTGCCCGAGCCTCTCCTGCCTCAATTAATGAGGTATTCCCGGCCTCGAAGAGACCGCAAGGCCCGACTTTTAATTATCATGAGCTTTCTCAAGTGAAACCGCTATTGCAGCACTATGAAGGACATCCCGCACTCACCGGACCGTCCTCCGTGGGATACAGGGCAAGAACCGTCTTATATATGTGGTTAACGGCTGTTTTGATGCTTGGTGGTAACCAAAAGGAAAGAATTCAAATTCCATTTATTTGTAGCCATCGGTGTGTGGTGGTGGCATTTATGTTTGGCTGTTGACGCAACCCTTTTTTGTTAAGGTAGTCTGCAGGTTTTGTGGGCATGAAGTGGCATGTAGAGGCGCTTCAATCCGGAGAAAACTTGATGATGCAAGATGCAGGTGGGTAGCTCGTCGTTACGAAGAAGCCGAGGTTTACAAACACCGAACTTCATGACTTGTGTCCCCTGATATTGAGGTCAAGCGAGCAGAAGACTATGGAAAACGCTCATCTATGTGCCACCTGGAAATTAGCTGCCCGAGGTTTTGACAGGAAGTGTTTTCCAGCTGAAGCTCTCCGTGTCCACAGTCCGATACCTTCGAATCTCCGTAACGTCGGCCGCTTGAGATATGGCAGTCGGAGTTGCTCCTTTAGGTAAGAGCTTGGACCGACCGAGATATGCACTACAGCTTTGTAATTGCATTGTACACATGTCCATAGAACCTTTGGCGCGGACCAAGCTGCGGCTCATATGCAAACAGGATTAACCGCATACCTCTACATTTCGGCCGCAGCTCCCTCTCACAAGACTTCGTCTTCGAACGATTAAACTATTAAGTACATTATTGTCGTAATACATGCTTCCTGCTACGTTCCAACTTTCAAGCCACTAAAAAAACCCCTCTCCCTTCCTCCTCTCTCGTCTCCCGTCACCCTTCCTTCCTCACTGTGGCAGTCGTGACAGACCATACTTCTGAATGCTGTATTTATTCCAGATCCTGCGGGGCTTTCTTTCTCTGCCACTCTTCAACCTCCAATCAACTACAATTCTACCACTTTGGTTTAGTTCGCCTTGTGATCCTTTTACTCACCAAGCAGTCTCCCTCTTCCTCTCCTTCTCCTTCCTATACCTCCAACCAACCTCATCATCCTCCCACCTCTCCACCACCTTCCCCTCCTTCTCCCCCTGCTTCACCTTCTGTCTCAACACCTTCGCATCAACCATCCTTCCCGTGGCGCTCGCAAACTTGGCTTGCAAATCAAACCACTTCTCCTTCGAAGTCGAAGAACGATCGTACTGCTCGGAAAGCGCGATGAGCACCCAGCAGTCTCTCAAGGTAAAATCGCGTTCGGGCTTGGGCTGGGGAAGTGGCTGGCGAGAGGACATGGCACTGAAGACTACTTGTTTGTATAGAGATCGGAGGTCTTCCTCGGAGAGGGTTTTGCACTGGGCGCTACGCTGGCCGGGTTGGTATGACGGGCCGGGTGCGGGTGGCTCGGCGGTGGTGATGGCATGTTTGGAGTTCCAGGGCGCATCGTGGGAAGGGTATTGCGGCGCATGAGGAGGGTGGTTGTTGTACAGTGGGAGGAGAGTGGTGTGCGCTTGGGTGTTGGCTGGGGGGAAGTAACCAGGTGGGTGAGGAGTGGTGGTTGAGTAAGGGGTAGAAGGGTAGCGACCAGGAGGACCCGAGTATGGGGTAGGGGTAATGGGAGGAACTGGCGCATGGTGGTCCACGACGGGAGGGAAGCCAGAGAGGCCGATGGGTGCTACATTCCTATTGTAGCCGGGTAAGTCTGTGACCGTGTGAATGTTAAGGGCGTTCTGGTCATCTCCCTTTGAAGCTTTGTTGTCGGCCGATTTGTTGCCATCCCAGGGAACGGTACAGTCCGCGTACCACGCGCGAGGGCCTCCAGCAATGGGATTAGAGCCGGTCTCGTTGCCAGGTGCGTTGTTGTTTCGCTTCGAATCTCCTCCGATCGGGGCGTAATTCCAGCCTCCGTTGTTGCTAGGTGGCTTGCCATAGTTCGCACCTTTCGCGGAGCCTGCGTTGCTGGGAGGCTTGTTGGTGTTGTCCTTGCCTTGGTTTGAACCACTGCCCCAGCCACTGTTGCTAGGCGGCTTGGTACAATCTGCCTTCCAGCCAGTACCTCCGAGTCCAGGAGTCCAATCTCCGTTATTGCTAGGCGGTTTGTTGCTGGGCGGCTTGTTGCTAGGAGGCTTATCGTTCCTTGTTGTGCCTCCAGTCCAGTCATTGTTCTCAGGGGGTTTGAAGCTTGGGGGTGAGACTCGGTCCGAGCCTCCTCCGCCCCAACCAGTTCCAGCAGCGGCATCAGGACCGGAGTTCCAATCATATTGTTCCCCGGATGGCTTGTTGTTGTTGAAGTTGCCAGGTGAGTTGTGGCCCGCATTGCTGCCCGGCTTTCCGTTGTTGCTGGGAGGTTTCTTCCACATATCATAACCGTTGTCGGGCTCCTCATCAACGCGAGTTAATCCTTGCTTCCAATCTTTGGCAGAAGCAGATCTGGCGGCGGGGCTTCGACCTCTAGTGTTGTTGTCGGGCATATTCTCACGTCGACGGGGTTCTGTGACCGGAGTGGCATGCCAGCCGCCGTCGGGCGTGCCCCAATGTCCTCTTTCTTTGGGTGGACTGATAGATCCCTTCCAGGTCTCCACTCGCTTGGCCGTGCGATGCCGCTCGCTTTCCGTGGGAGAACCGTAGATCCAACCGTCAGGACTACCAGGGGGCGCATTGTTGTTGCTGGGGGGCTTGCTGTCCTGAGGCGGAACAAAATCCTTGGGAACCCAGCCCGAGTTGCTGGGCAGTTTGTAGTCCGGGTTTGGGGCAGCACTCCAAACTTCGCCGGAGGCTGGACGGGATTTCCAACCTGTGCTGTCGTCGGGCGGTTTGTTACTTCTGGTCGAACCCGCAGCTGAAGGGGGCCTCCAGTTGTTGTCGCTGCCACCTGTGTTCCAACCCATGCCCTTATCGGGTTGCTTGTTCTGGTTCAACTTGTTAGCGCTGTTTTGTATTTTCAAAGCAAAAACTTCCGCCTCTAAGCGCTGCAGCTTCTCGGCACTGACTCGTTCGTTTAGAGCTCTAATCTCCTGATCCTTCATACTCAGCTCTTTTTCCATAGACTTGGCCTTCGGGTCGCCCTGTTGAGAGCCGCTCCCATGGTTTGAACCACTGTTGCTAGGCGGCTTGTGGCCATTATTCGAACCTGAACCCCATCCTCCGCTGTTGCTGGGAGGCCTGCCGTGATTCGAACCTCCGCCCCAACCACTGTTGCTAGGCGGTTTGTTGCCTTGATTCGAACCTCCGCCCCATCCATCATTGCTAGGCGGCTTGGTATTGTTGTTGTTCCCATGATTCGAACCCGAACCCCAGTCGCCGTTATTGCTGGGCAGTTTATTACCACTGTTCGAACCTGAGCCCCAGCCTCCATTATTGCTAGGAGGCTTGTTGCCTTGATTCGAGCCTCCACCCCAGCCGCTGTTGCTCGGAGGCTTGTTGCCTTGATCAGAACCGCCGCCCCAGTCGCCGTTGTTGCTGGGTGGTTTGTTGCCACTGTTCGAGCCTGAACCCCAACCTCCATTATCGCTAGGAGGCCTGCCGTGATTTGAGCCTCTAGCAGAGCCTGCGTTGGAAGGAGGCTTGGTGTAGTTGTTGCCCTGATTCGAACCCGAACCCCAACCGCCGTTGTTGTCTTGAGTTGGACCTGCTTTACCCCAGTCGCCGTTGTTGCTAGGCGGTTTGTTGCCTTGATTAGATCCTCCGCCCCAACCAGTGTTGCTAGGAGGCTTGTTGTTGCTGCCGCCGTGATTTGGACCACCGTTATTCCAACCGCCGTTGTTGCTAGGAGGCTTGGTATTGGTGTTGTCCCCTTGATTCGAACCTGAACCCCGATCACCGTTGTTGCTGGGCGGCCTGTTGCCTTGGTTCGAGCCTCCGTTATTCCAACCGCCGCTGTTACTGGGAGGCTTATTACCCTGATTCGAACCTGAGCCCCAACCGCCGTTATTTTCTTGAGTTGGGCCTACGCCACCCCAGTCGCCGTTGTTGCTAGGCGGCTTGTTGCCGTTGTTCGAACCTGAACCCCAGCCTCCATTGTTGCTGGGAGGCTTGGTATTGTTGTTGTTGTGGCCTTGATTCGAACCCGAACCCCGACAGCCGTTGTTGTCTTGAGTTGGACCTACGTTACCCCAGTCGCCGTTGTTGCTGGGTGGTTTGTTACCTTGGTTCGAACCTCCGTTGTTCCAACCGCCGCTATTACTGGGTGGTTTGTTGTTGTTGCTGCCCTGGTTTGAACCGCCGTTATTCCCACCGCTGTTACTAGGAGGCTTATTACCCTGGTTCGAACCTCCGCCCCAACCGTTGTTGCCACTGTTGCTAGGCGGCCTATTTCCCTGGTTAGAGCCTCCTCCCCGACCATTGTTGCTAGGAGGCTTGTTGCCTTGGTTCGAGCCTCCATTGTTCCAACCACCACCGCTATTGCTGGGCGGCTTATTGTTGTTGTTGTTGCTGTTGTGATTTGAACCTCCGTTATTCCAGCCGCCGCCGTTACTGGGAGGCTTATTACCCTGATTAGAACCACCGCCCCCACCACTGTTGCTGGGAGGCTTGTTGCCTTGGTTAGATCCTCCGTTGTTCCAGCCGCCACCACTATTGCTAGGAGGCTTGTTGCTGTTGTTATTGCCTTGGTTAGAGCCTCCGCCCCAGCCACCACTGTTGCTAGGCGGCTTGTTGCTAGGCGGCTTGTTGCCTTGGTTTGAACCATTCTTGGAGCCTGCATTGCTGGGCGGCTTGTCGCCTCCCGTACAGTCGGCACCCCAGCCACCACCACCATCACCAGGCCCCGGACCGACATTACCACCTCCGTTGTTTTCCTGATTTCCGTCACCCCAACCCGAATCACCAAAGCCGTTGTTATTGTCGTTGCTGTTGTTGGTGGTGTCGTTATTGCTGTTGTTCTGATCTCCGCCTCCGGTACAGTCTGCACCCCAAGCAGGAGCATCAAATCCAGGACCAACATCTCCACCGCCGTTGTCGTTCTGATTACCACTTCCCCAGCCACCATCGCCGCCACCGCCGTTGTTATCGGTGTTATTGTTGTTGTCATTGTTGCTGTTGTTCTGATCACCACCTCCACCCCAGCTATCACCATTGTTGTTGTCATTGTTATTGTTGTTGTTGTTGTCGTCTTGATCTGCGCCAAAGCCAGGGAGGTCGCCAAAGCCGAAGGTCTCGTCCGCAGCAGGGGTCTGGCTGGAGCTAGCATCATTGTTGTTGTTGTTGCTGTTCTCCTTGTTCTTCCCCTTCTTTTCCTTTTTGCTCTGATTGCCCTTATTGACCTGCGGCTGAGCAGCACCTGTGCGAACGAGCTCCTGGTACCGTTTCTTGACCTCGTTCTTGTTTCGGCCGATGGCGTTGCCGATACTAGCCCATGATTCACCACCTTCCTTCATGCCGAGAAGCATGGCATCTTGGGAAGGCGTCCAGCCGTCATCGGCCTTGCCCGCTGCTGGAGTTGCTTTGGGCTTCTGGGCAACAGTCGCCTCCGCGTCGGTGGTTTCGGCTTCGGTGGTCGCGGCTTCAGTGGTTTCAGCTTCGGTCTGGGTTGCTTCCTCGGTAGTAACGGCATCGGTTGTCTCTGCTGGGTCAGAGGATTCGACTTCGACCTTCTTCGCCTTGGCCTTTTTCTTGTCAATCACCTTGGTCTTGGTTTTGCCCTTGCCCTTCGTCGCTCTCGCCGGCGTGGGCTCCGCATCCGTTGTGGCGTCGTCAGTAATCTCGGCTTCGTCAGTGGTCTCGAATGTGACCTTCCTCGCCTTTTGCTTCCCGCTGGTTTTGATATGGACTTCAGACTTCTTTCCTTTGATAGATGAACGTGACTTAACGTGCGTTGTGTCACCTTCGTCTGAGGATTCGACTGTGACGGTCTTCTTTCTGCCCTTTCTGGTGGTCTCGGTAACGGTAACACGGTTCTTGTTCTTGACTTTCTTCGGGGGAGACGGCTCAGCTTCTGTCATCGACTCAACTGATGAATCTTCCTCTTCGCTCGAAGCCTCCACCACTACTTTCCGCTTGCCTTTTCTGTCCCTTGTCTCGATCTTGACCTTGGCACTTCCTGCTCTCTTCGATGAAGCGCTCGGGTTCTTCTTCGATGTCGGTTTGGAACGTAGATCGATATCTGTTGACTCTATATCTGATGAATCGGCATCTGCTGTCTCCTCGTCAGAAGACTCGACTTGGATCTTCTTCGTCTTTCTTCTCTCTCTGGTCTTGCTCCGGGATTCGAGCGTCTTCGTCTTCGTTGGGCGGGGTGACTCTACATCAGATGACGACTCATCTGTTGCGTCAGCAGTTGTGACTTCGACTTTCCGAGTGCCGTTCTTGGATGACGACTTGGTTTTGATTCGAATTTCCGATGCTTTCCTGGAGGTAGAAGATGACTTCTTTTGTAGTAACTTTGATTTGTTGGGAGGAGAGTCGTAGCCAGCTTCGTAATCTTCCGAATCGCTGTGTTCATAACTGATGGCCTTCTTCGGAACAGCCTTCGAGCTTTCGCCATTCTTCCTCCGGTCCAACATCGCTTCAAGCCAGCCAGTTGGAACATCTTCAGGGGTGTTGAAGACCACAGGCGGAGGCCGAATCGTGAGCTTCTCGACTCTTTCTTCCTCGTACGTGAGGAATGGCCTTGAGCCTACAACTGGTCGCGAAGAGCCTTCGGTTTGTCGCCGTTGTCTCGAGGTGTGCGTCAGGCTTTCGGATCCTGAAGTGCCAACTTCCATATCGGAGGCAGCAATGTCCCTGTCCCTTTTGCTGGCCAGGACCAGAGATTGGTCCGACTTTTCGGGCTTGCGATCGCGCTCAACTTTCAGGTCGAGTACCCGACGAGGCTTCTTGCCCAGGACTGCAGGACCGCCAGCAAGCCAGCTGGTGAGAGAGACCGTGTAATCGCCATGCTTCAAGATGCTCGCAGGAGACCGGTCAACTTCCTTGTCTTTTTTCCGCCCGGACGGTGCCATCTTGAGGAAATATGAGAGAGCTTGTGGGTTTCGCTAGACTTGATTGCGAGGTGAGAAGAAGTTGATTTGAAAGCAGAAAAAGCTGAGCACTTGTCAGCGATTATTAGAAAATAGGGGGGAAACAGGTCGAGGTACCAGACTTATGGTGTATTGGTCGAAAGTGAAGTGACGAGATTTTTGGTTGATGGTTGAGTGCAGTTTCGAGAAGGAGGGGTAATGAACGGAGGAAAACCAGAAATGCCAGGCAATTTAAAAAAGCTTCGTGGGTGGTGAAGTTTCCAGGTCGCAAGATCGGTGCCAGTTTACTTAAAAAAGCGCGTCTTTGAATTGCCTGCAGTCCTGATGTACGCCCGCTTGGTGGCAAATGCTGGAAGGTGAAGGATAAAATGAATGGCAGGTGAATATTCAAAGGTCGCCAGCTTGCAAATTCGCAGGTTGCCATGGAAACAATAGTGTCCGGTGTCGTCCTCACCCCGTCCCAAACCCGAACCACTTTCATCCGATGTCATTCTGGACAAACCACTGGTCAAGATGTCCGACCCCACGCACAAGACGAGAAAGATGAAGCCAAATAAACTGTTGGAACACATTGTTCAACCATCGAACTTTCGATATTCAACGAGTGATATCGAGACATGGTGCGCCTGAAGAGGAGAAAGGTGGTCGTTGTTATAAGGCTGCACACGCAAACCGTGGGATGACGTTGGGAAAGGTGTAGCCGCATTCCAGATTCCGAACGGGGTGACCCCCGTTCTCTTATCTCTGCTGACTCATCTGGTGTGGCCCCCATTGTCCCCTGGCAAGATATCCACTCATATGAAAAGGGAGACCCTGAAACGATCAACAATTTAGCTGGACTCACCCTTTGCTACTCATGTTCCTTGTGTCTTTGCCTCTTGTCGGTTCATACTCATTTTGATCCTTTTTTCCTTTCATAACCACACGTTAGCATCAACATTGTACACACAGCTTTTTGAACGCAAGTCTCACTCACCATGGATGAAATCAACACCCTTCCCGACAACTACCACCAAGCCCTCAAGCTTATCGACGAGGCACACGCCCGGGATCCGAGATCGGTCGAGAGGGAGTCCGGCTCTGTGCCGTTTGAGCTCGATTATGCCCAACACATGACACGCTGGTTGGCGTTACGGGAACCTGGAGCGTCGCCCGTTTTGCAGCTTGCATGCCGGGCCCAGCATTTCCGACGGTTCGTGTTCATCAACTTCCCTTGTTTGCTGAGATGAACCTCTTTCTCACACATGCCAAACACAGTTGGGAAATCCCGCGAAGCAGCTACCCAATGACTCGGCCCGGATATCTCACCTGGCGCGCCAAGCTCAAGTCCCAAGCGGCAAAGCAGGTGGCCGAGCTGCTTGCCGACCCTTCCATCCAGCCTCCGCTGAGCCAGGAGGAGATCGACAGGGTGGCCGCCCTGGTAAGGAAGGAGGATCTCAAGACCGATAGCGACACTCAGGTGCTCGAGGACGTCGCCTGCCTGGTATTCCTGGACGAGCAGTTCGACGACTTTGAGAAGCGGCCGGATATCGACGAGGAGAAGATGGTGGGCATTTTGAGGAAGACATGGGGCAAGATGAGTCCGTCTGGTCATGCACTGGCCCTCCAGATGCACTTGAGCGAACGGGCTAAGATCCTGATCGAAAAGGCTTTGGGGGTTTAGAAATGGAAAGTCGCATGACGAATGAAGAAAACAGGAATGATTTGTCAAATGGGGGGTTTCAAACAGTGGACAACATTTGATATTGCGTGTTTGTGAAATGCAGAGAGGGGTGAGAGGCTGGATGCACTACGCTATACCCGTGTAGCGTTATAGCGCTATGGGAGGGATGGGGGGGAACCCTTTTTATAGGGGAATAATGGCCTGTGCACGAGCAAATTTCGATGCACGACTCGGCTCCTAACTGCATTTCATCTTTAGAAAAGAAAAAGGAATTAAAACTTGGAAAGATCACAACAGTTTATTAACTGATATTCTGCTCTAATGCATCCTGTGCACAACACAGCACGCAGTTGGCTTCAGGTGGCATGGATGGCATCATCGTCAGGGAGTGCCAGGGCCCTAAACAGATGACCCACTTCCCCAGTGCCGGCCCGACGGGAACAACCCCACAACCTGAACTTCCGGGGCGGGGGACTGGTGGGATCCCGGCCGGGTCTCAACCTTTTAAGGTGTCTTCATAGCTCGGGGCCAATTCCCCCGAAGTTCATTGTCACTTCTTGTGTCTGTCACAAGTTTTGACCCGAGTGTTGATCATCAACCTCGGTCTTGTTTTGTTTCAAGACCCGATACCCCAATGTCTTTAAACTCAGGCTGAAATATCCTGATCTCTTTGCTTCGCATCCTTTTCCCTTCCCTTCCCATCTGGACCATCACCATCACAACCACAATCATTACTGTCACACGCATACCCACCATCCAAAATGACAATCCCCCCAACAACCATTTCCTCCTCCTCTCCCTCCAAAACCCCTCAAACCCTCCCCTCCCAACCCCCCCTCCACACCCTCCTCTCAACCCACGACTTCCTCTCCGCCGCCTCCCTCTCCTTCCCCCCTAAAACCCACGCCTTCGTCACCTCCGCCGCCACCGACCTCCATACCCACCGCTCCAACTCGCACACTTACTCCCTGATCACCCTCCGCCCTCGCATTCTCCACGACGTTTCTCAGGTTTCCATCCGCACCACCATTTTGGGGGAACCCGTCTCCTCCCCCATCTTCGCCGCCGCCACCTCGCTGGGAATCACCGTCCACCCTGAGGGCGAAAAAGAGATTGGAAGGGCTTGTAAGAGGTTGGGGGTGGGGATGACGGTTAGTACTAGTGCTAGTTTTGAGGTGGGGGAGATTGCGGGGGTTGTGAGGGAGACGGAACCTCAAGAAAGAGAGATTCCGTTGTGGTTCCAACTCTACGTTGACAAAGACCGGAGCAAATCGGAGAAATTGTTAAAGCAGGCGGTGGAGGCCGGGGTGAAAGCGGTGTTTTTGACTGTTGACGCGCCGGTGCCGGGGAAGAGGGAGGCTGATGAGAGGATTTCGGCCGAGGAAGCGTTGGTGGTGGTGCCGATGACGGGGGAGAAGGCGGAGAATGATAAATCGGGAGGAGGGCTGGGGAGGATCACGGGGAAATTTTTGGATGCGAGTGTTCAGTGGGGGGATATTGCCTGGTTGAGAAGATGCTTGCCGAAGGATGTGAAGATTGTGCTAAAGGGGGTGCAGACGGCGGCAGATGCGGTGAGGGCGATGGAGGCGGGCGTGGAGGGGATTGTGGTGTCGAATCATGGTGGGAGGAGCTTGGATACGGCACCGGCGACGATTTTGGTGCTGTTGGAGCTGCAGAGGTGTTGTCCGCAGGTTTTTGACAGGATGGAGGTGCTGATTGATGGAGGGGTGATGCGCGGGACGGATGTGTTTAAGGCGTTGTGTTTGGGCGCCAGCGGGGTGGGGATTGGGAGGGGGATCTTGTACGGGCTTGGATATGGGGAGGAAGGGGTGAGGAGGTATGTGGAGATATTGAATGATGAGTTGGAGACAACGATGAAGATGTGTGGGATTACGAGTCTGGATCAGGTGCATCCGGGACTGCTTAATACGAGGGCGGTTGATCACCTGGTGCCGGAGACGGTCGAGGAGGAACATCCGTATGCGAAGTGGAGGCCTTCGATGAGGAAGAAGGCAGCGTGAGGGATGTTGAGGGACGGGAAATCATGACGTCGGATTCCGAATAACGTTCTCGCAGGCATGAACATTGCATTGCAGGCTATCTAAGTGACATAAACACAGCAATACTTGCCATTTTATTTCCCTTCATTCAGCATGCTTCCCAGCAATCAGTCTTGGAAGATGTCGCATTAATCACTTGACCGCAACAGCTTTATTGTCCCAAACTCCTTATTTTTTATTTCGTACAGCCAGCGAGACACATGCATCATCTACATTTGTTTACTTTTTTCAGGGGCTCGCTAGCCGCAAGCTTCCCGCCGTCATTGGATGACGGCATTCCCAACTCCACCACTCCCTACCAGCTATTTCCATCACTCCTAATAAGCTAGTCACATGGTACAGCTTAGTATCGATGGTTGCGTGGCCCAGTGGTTAAGGCATCTGCTTTACAAACGATAACGCAGAGGATCGCAGGTTCGAGCCCTGCCGCGATCATTTCTTTTTGCGTTTTTTTTCTTAACGACTGTTTACCTTTTTGTTTCTTTGTTCTTGACTTTGGTTCTTGGGGTTTGTTTACCTGATATGTATCATGTTATGCCTTTGCATTTCATTGTTTCTTTTTTCTTATTTGTGCATTTGATTGCTCTCTATACTGCAGATGTCGGCTTCTTCTTTTCCTGCATCAGAATGCTCACAATATCACAATGACACAGCGTGTGTAGACTCTCTCGGCACAGTCTCAACGTACATTCTACTTTCTCATTTCTCATATTTCTACTCGTCAGGAGTAGAATCGTCTTCTTCCCCTTGCTCTAGTCCAGGCGAGTAAAACCTTCAGCCAATGTAATGTAATGCAAGGCTTTCAACGCTACGATGCTTCCACATAGAATCGCATCATGTAAACACCAACACACGCTCTGCTTCTTCACAAAGGTCAACTCCTTTCATCATGACCTTCGATTTTCCTGCTCGCCCAAGGTTTGTCTTGCCAGCTTCTAATCTCTGCGCAACCCCCAAAACAAAGTGCGTAATGCAAATCGAAATTTTCAATTCACGAACCTGCGTCTACAAACGAATTCGCATTCCACCGTTCTCAGTCCCCATCTGGGACCATCTGTCTTGGACGTTGAGGTTACTACCCCAAGTCCATCGTATCCCAGTTCCCGAAATCCGTCGTAAAGTCCCCTGTCCCCAAGCCGCTAAAGATATCATCACCACTCAGGTCTCCTCCCGCACCACCGCTACCGCTGCCTCCGCCGCCAGCACCACCAGCTCCTCCTCCTCCATTCCCAGCCGAACCAGCACCAGCTCCTCCTCCCGCACCACCACCACTCTGACCGCCCGTCCCAACACCACCTCCCATTCCTCCTCCAGTACTCGTATTAACCGTCAACCCACCCATACTCCCCATACCCATATCTCCCATCCCACTCAAATCCATCCCACCCGCCCCTCCCACATCCAACCCACCCACACCCATGCCAGCAGCATCCAAACTCATCGCGTCCACCGAATGGTGATGATCACCACTCGACACTGCCACCGCCGCAGCATTCATGATCGAATCGCCCATGGCATCACCAGCCACCACCCCTAACGCGCTCAGCTCCGGTTGCAGCATCGCTTGCTGATGATGATGATGCTGCGCGGGCGGCGGAGGCGGGGGAGGGAGGGCCATCTGCGCCTCGACGCGACGATGCAGGCGCACGACCGTCTCGGCCATTAAGGGGTCCGATTTCTGGATCTTCTTAAACTCTTCCGCTTCGAACTTGAGGGCTTCGCGGAGGGTGATTCTCGGCTGTTTTTTGGTGACGGGATGGTTCGCAGCATCTCCTCCTCCTACTCTGGCAGAGGAGGGGTCGTTGTCGTCCATTATGGGGGTGTTGTGGACGTCGGGAGCGCAGATGATGGCGGTGACGACGTCGTAGGCGACGGGGCCGTTGCCGGCTTCTGTTTGCGCTTTCAGCTCCTTAAGCAAGGCGGAAAGGAGACGCCTCGCGCCGCAGATCTGGAGGGCGACGAGGACCTGGCGGTGGGTGTAAGTGGTGGGCACGCCGTTGCCGGGGGAGTGCTGAGCCCATTGCACCAGGTTTTGGACGGTGTGGCGGATGGCGCCGTAGAGACCGCCGACGGACCCGGAACCGTTGTGGTGCGTGCCGGTCCAGTTTTCCAGCTCGCTGTGATCGGCGCCGCCGGTGCGGCCGGACACGGCCAGGTTCTCTTTGAGAGCGCGCAAGAGGGGTTCGACCTCTTGTGATGCGGGAACTTGACGCTGGTAGGAGCGGAGTGAGAGTTCTAGGGGCTTGGCGACGATGTTCAGGACCGATGAGAGCATGGCAGATGCTTCATTAGAGATCGAGTTAGGACGCAGAATGAGCTGAAGAATCTTGATGACCGCTCCTTGACCGGCCTGCTTATCGGTTCGCAGGTTGTTTGCAAGGAACAGGAGTGCTGGCACCAGTGATGGCAATAATAGGGTATCCAAGAGATCTAAGAGGCAGTTAGCGACATGGCTGTGATGATCGCGGCAAGAAAGCTGGCACTTACATTCTAAACCACTCCTCAACAGGTAATCGTTCAAGCAGCCTGTGCTTAAGGCCATAACGATCTGATCAAAAAGCGTCGGCATGAGCAGATAGAAGTCCTGCGGAGGACATGACGACATAAGATCATCTCCTAAGCCGCCAGCTTCAGAGTCAAATAGCCCATGCACCCAACCATTAAGGTGCGACTTTTCCTGGTCGCTGAGCTCGTCTAAAGGCCGACTCAATTGGCCCCTTCCTAACAGCTTTCCCACGAACGAATCCGGAGACCGGATGGCCAAGTCGGTGGGTGTCAAGCTGTACCGGTGCACAAATGCCAGTAGTAGAAGCAGGATAGACCCAAATTCCTCGTATACAGGCTGATATTCGCCCTGATCCTCGTCGTATCCGCCCCAGTTGTCCAAGAGCTCGCATAGAGGATGAAGTATCTTGTATGGCTTGTCGAAAAGCAGTAGAATATCCAAAGATGACGGTTTGCTGGCCAGCTGGCTGCACAATTGTTTGAGAGTCATGGTCTCTTTGTTGCGGCAGAGGGTACCAATCACCTATTATATCATGTTAGCAGCCGTCACTGACAGGGTTCCGTTATCTGACTGGATGCCGACCAACCTCAACAATCGCTTGCGCGGCAGCGCCCACATTTCCATTCATGTTATCCAATTCCCCGATAAGCCTCTGACTTCTCTCGGAATCTTCCAAACACGCCTGAACAAGCGTCTCTTTCACGTACCGGCCCTCGTCTGGCAGTGTTTGATATGTAATCTCCCCTAACAAGGTCTCGATGGCCGACGAAGACAGCAGCCCGTGCAATTGGCAGGCAAAGCAAAAGTCTTGTCGTACCGAGTCCTGAAAGGAGCTGCTCGTGTTCGACATGTCAAACATATTGGACAATGTCGGGAACACATTAGTGTCAACCTGACCCAGCGCCTGGGATATGCAAAACTCCGCGTCGAAAGGATACATGTGTGTAGAGGAGGCGGCAAAGTTACCCAATATTAGGGGAACCTTGTTGACGACGTATGATTTGAGCAAATGTCCAGTTTTTGATCCTTCATACCTAAAGACGGCGTTCGCCAAGACATCGAAGGATGCTAAGATGAGATGTATTGCTGTTGTTTGTAAGTCACCCTGAACTTTTGTCAGCACAGACACAGAGCGCGTTGCATGTTGAACGAGAGGACAGACCTGGTATCTGTTGTGTAGGTAGGTGTAAAGAGAATGATCGTCGATCAAAGGTCGTCCCACGAGCTATCTAGGCGTTAGCATCCCGGGTCCCCCATCCACTCCAGATCAACGTAACCGGCCGACGAACATACCGCAGCATTGATATAAATGTACAGACCAGCGCGAGAGTTGACCAAGGGCATGTCGGGTATTTGCCATGTGTCCAGCCCGATCATGTTATCCATGTAGCTATGCATCTCCGCTACCGCAGCGTCCTTCAGGTCAGAAGACTCTTCCCCGGCCAGTGCTTGCCCTCGGCTGAACTCTAACCTCTCCGCAATTCCAGAGGTATTTGGATTCTGAAGGATATAGGGTATAAGCTGATCGATAGAGCTCGCTAATCGTTTGCGATGGCCTGGTGAGAAGAAAGTCATTAGCCAAGTGCTCGGTTCATAGAACAGGGAATCATAGCATAGAAGAAGCGTTACCTTTAGCCTCGGGCCGGCTGAAGGCAGAGACCACCCGTTGGTTTCCCAAAAAGTTGACCAAAAGCAAACTGAAAGCCTGAAGAGAGGTTTCCATGTCCTGCTTGGTCCGCATGTTCTGAATAGTGCCGAACGTATCTCGTGAAAAGGCGGCGATGACGTCGATGAAGAGCGTTATCCACTTGCTCAGGTTCGTGGCCATCTCGTAGGCGTCAGAGGCATGCCTGATGCCTTGACCATGCGTTATGACCTTGGAGAGCCGCAGAAAGATTACCTCCTCGTCGTTGTATGAGTTCTGCCAGAACACCCTCTTCGGTTTCTTGTCTCCTTGTTGCCCCTGGCCTCCCTTATTGGCCGTCGCGGCCTCGTTTGTGGTGCCTGCATCATGTTCATTCTGAATCTTGGCCTGCGATGTCGAGTAATGGTGTAGAACTTTCAGGACGGACTGGGGATTGACGAGCTTCTGGTTGAGGAGGATGGTGAGATATTGTAGTCGGCGGGGGTCGAGAGAATAGGAAGACTGCTTCGTCGGCTTGAGGAGAAGGTTGGCAATAATAATGGGAGGCAATGGATAGAAGTCCGAGTTAAGGATGGGCACGAATCTCGCGAAGTCGCTTGGGTCTAGTCGTTTGGCTTCGGCGCGCCCCAGGAACTTGGTCCATTGTCCCACGGCCGCCGACAAGCCTGCCGTCGCTGGACCTCCGGGCATGGTCGGGGCATTCGAGACCGGTATTGTCGACGGTAGTGATAGTAGGTGGTAGAGTAGCAGCAAAAATCGGGCGCGTACTATATCGGGGCTGTGGTCATTTTAAAGGTGGTGGTGTTTGGTAGCTGACGTTGTTGCGTCGCGACCAATGTCCGATGATGCGCTTGTCAGGGTCAGCTTTCGAGCATGTGGTCGACGCAGCTGTTGGTCCCGCCCCTTCCACTTCACTTGAACAGCAACCGGTTTCCAGATGACCGACAGGGGCGCTTCGTTGGGGCTTTAGTTCCAGATGCTGTGGATTCCGTGAATGCCTTCAGCGGTGCGTTGCAAGTACCTGGAGGTAGCGCGTTTCGTTGTGCCTGTGGGCGCGTTGCCTAGACCTGGAAAATGTGATGAATTCGTTGATGATATTCGAGTGTATTGCTATCGTACTTTGTAAAGCGTTCGATTTCGAGTCCTATTTCACGACAGATAATGGGAGTGAAGAGAGGTTGAAAGCAAAGAATGAAGTTGAAGTGTGAAGCAGTCAGAGTTGCGCCAGTTGCACAGCGCGACCGGTCCCCATCTGCAGGGGCAATTGCAGCGAACTGATGTGGAAGTTACAAAACGAAACAAAGCTTCCAATCTTTCATGTTTCTTATCCGTAAGCGAACGTGTTCTGTAAGGTATTGGATCGTACCCGGGCAAACACCAGGCGAACCTTACTTATCACGTTAGGTCGGCACGAGCCGAGGACCCACATAGTAATTAAAGTGGAGAGGGACTCAAAGCTTGGGCCATTTTTGAGTTCTGAAGCTGTCTCCGTCTCCGGCAGTCCGGTCTTGTACTGTACATCCCTCTTCACAGTATCAAAAGTCTCGTGAACGTACCGCCACGGCCGATATTCGTACGGTATACACACACGGAGACACTGGAACATTGACAGTTGAGGTCTCGTTCTTTGCCCATGCTCTTTCGATATTTGCAGCCGATATTCGTACGGTATACACACGGATGACACTGGAACATTGACAATTAAGGTCTCGTTCCTTGCCCATGCTCTTTCGATATTTGCAGCCGATATTAAGGGTCCTGTCCTAGGTTGGGGAAGCATGGAATTGATACGAGGAGTCGCTCTGATGCAGTAACTAATAACGATTTCCATGGAAGAGCCGGGAATATGTCATCATCTTTTCATTCAAATTCCGGTATTTTTTACCCGTGTACTACCCGATTGTTCGGAGGTCAGTTTGAGGTTGACGCTCTGACCTGTCCAGATAGCACATTCATCCTTTTTCTGATAGCTATGATACAGCTCCATCCATAACCGTGTAGTAACATGCTCAAACATGGCCCGTAGGAAAGTTGTACAATGGAATGCCAACACTCAACAGAGAGAACACTCATATCCAACCCATTAACTTTTTCCTTTCCGTTCTCAGTTCGCCTAACAAAACCTCCTGGGATGAACCCCTTTCAGTCACCTTCCCTTTTGATACCCTGCATCCGCCCACCGTTGGCGTTGTTCCCATTGACGTTGCCGTTTGCTTGCTGCACGTCCGGTGCGCGTGGTCCCAGCATCCAGTCCTGCATGGCCAACCATTCGCTCCAGCTTCTCTCAGCCAGAACAATCTCTCGTTCGGTCGCATCGCGCAAAGGTTTCAGAAACGGTATGGACTCTTCCTCGTTCATGTCGTAAGCCGCCTTGACCTTGAGCCAGTTGGAGCTCTTGGCCGCAAAGAGGTAGTTCCGTCGTTCGTTCTCGTGGAGTGGCCCGATACCAGCCTCCCAGTCGTCTCCGAAAAAGCCGTGCAAAACTCCCGGGAAGTCATATCCCGTGGCCACCAGACGGCGGATATAGGGCAACAAGTTGACACTCGCATACGACTGAAGACCGTAACCCCCAACGGGCGCCTTCCCCCCTGCTCCCCGGACACAAGACGCCTCTAGTTCCGGTGGTGGGCGGACTGTCTGTGAAGATAGCACCGGGGTGGGCTTCTGGAAAGGTAGTCGGATGTTGATGAATCCGGCAAGAGCCTGCACGGGGCCATGGTACTGGGCGTGGTCCAGGAAGTATCGCATGCAGGACATGAAATAGGGGTGCCACTCGAGAATGTCGAACTGGGACTGGGCATCCGCAAAGGACTGCGCGGGCGTGTTAACAACTTTCGGGCGAGCGTTGGAAGCCGGTCGCGGGAAGGAGAAAACACCATGTACCTGTGCGTGACGAAAAGCCGGCCCGCCTGGTTGAGGAAAAGCCATGGTTGGCAACGGTGATTGTCGGTGGTTTAGGTGAGGGCGGGGTTAACCGAGGTATGAATGCGTCAACGAGAAGCGGTATGACAACGCAAACGGCTTGCTTGTTATGTTGGTGATGATGTTTTATCGTCTCGTCTTGGTGTAGGCGTCAAGTTGACTAATCTTTCTCCGTATAAATGTTGTTTGATCAATATCGACCTCCGTATATAGTTCACACTGACAACGGATGGTATGATATGATGGAGCTTGTGAAGGGGCAGGTCGTCTTGGTAGAGGATGAAACAACTTGGTGAACTGAAGGGAATAACGGGACGGAAGTTTAAGCTTTCTGAAGCGGGAACTAAGATGTTATATAGCCCCGTATGGAGTAGATGCGGACCTGGACCATTGAATCCTTGATCAACCTCGGGAAGATTTCTCAACTACCCACTCGGCCGCTGTAGGAGGTCCCAAAGCCGCATGATGTGCATGTACCATTATGGGGGTGGAATAACAGAAAACCTGTCTGGACTGCGTACCAGAAGAACAACAAAACAGGGGTTGAGGAAAGACGTCCCGTTCCAGGGCACTAAAACAACGAGGAGCACCGGGTGTAGGCGACGGAGTGACGGCGGGAGTCAGTGTGTACTATGACTGTACCCATCCCCGTCTCCATTGCAAGCAAGGTACGCTCCCTTAGCTGCAGCTGAGGTGCGCTCGGAGAAGGAGGGAAAAAAGAAAAGATTCACAGTACTTTTGCGAGAGGATGGGCAATTGCAAAGGCCGAAGTGATGTACATGATGGGATTGAAGTCGGGCATGGGTGGGAGATCTGAAGACGGGTCTCGTCGCCGTCATCGCGGGGGAGATCAACAACGCCAATCACGAAGCAGCGCTCGGAAGATAGTCTGGACAGTGTCTGGATAGCCAGTGTGAGACGGGGCATGGATGCCTCCGAGACCTGATTGATGAAGCAAGCGCGATGCCCTGTACGAATCTAAGGCGGATGCATCATGGGATGGGATGTCGAGCGCTTCTCTTCCACTCCGAGTCCGCGTTGCCTCCCCGGGTAGTGGTGGGTGGTGGTCTGGATTTGACAATCTGGATGTCGAGCTTTTGCTGTGAAGCTAGAAGTCAAACGCGGAGCGTCGCGAGGAACAGAAACGCCTGCGGGACGTCGGGAGGAGGAGTGGGCTCGGTGGAGAGCCTAGAGAGCCGTCGACACTCTTGAGAGGCTTACAGGGGCTGTGGCGACAAGGATAGGCCATCTTTGTTTACGGTAGCCGACTGCAAGGAGGGCGAGCGAGCCGTGGTTCTCATAACCCGTCAGTGCCTGCTCCCGCAAGAGTCCCGCTTCCACTTGAGAAGATGAGGTGGGAATGGGGTTATGGAGGCGACAGCATGGGTCCAGTACCTCTACCTATGCAAGGCACCACAGCCGGACCACCTGAGCTCTGAAACCATCCTGGTTCTGTTGCCCTGCCGTGACTGATGGATGGCAAAGAGGTGCGAGGCTCGCTCGGTGAGTGCTTGTTTGTTTGTCCATGTCTGTGATTCAAAGGGCTAAGCGAGGTTGAGAAATTGGATTTGCCAGTGATGCTAGGATCGACGACGGGACGGGGACTTGCTCGGTGAGGCTGCAACATCTTGATAGACCCTACACAGTGATGCTGTGTGTGCGATGTGATATGGCTTGATGAAGCTTCGGGTGAGGCGCAAACCAGAGACCTCACAAGAGACCTTACAGACCTCACACCTCTCGCTCCCTTCAACTTTTCCAAGGGTCCTCCGAGGGCAACACTACCTAGAGGTACCCCGGGATCCCAGGACAGGGAGAAGATGCCCATGCCCGAAAGCCATCAGATTGCCATGGTAAGATGACGGAATGTATCGACCTGATTTGCTGCCAACCCGCTTGCCCGCTTCAGGTCTCTGCTGCGATCCATATGCGATGCGATGCAATGTGCTGCTTACCAGGCGCGGTATCTGGCGTTGGAACTTGGGTTGGGGCAACTTGGAAGGTACCATTTGACTGCATATCCTGATACGCCAGGGTGCAGGAGTGAGAGATGGATGGCGTCCACCTTGTACCGATCGATGGGAAGGAAAAGCAACAAATTCATGTCATTGACGCGATGCTTGGTATCGAGAAAACGCCATGACATCGAAGAGTGGGTTTGGAGATGATGGGCGCAGTCTCGGCTTTCTTGGTACGGGCTTACAGCGATGAAAGTACCATGTCGGGCAACTGGAGATATCAGAGCCACAAGTCGGCTGAAGGACGCGACTTGGTGAACCTGGAGCTTGACCCTGTTGTATGGTAGCTCTTGTCGTTCGGTTGTGTTGTTGATTTCTTTTGAAGGTTGTGCTTGGTGCGCGCACGAGTTGCACTCCCAGAGGGGAAGTTACATGTTCGCTACAGGGGCAGGCGAGGATATGCACATCATTTCCAAATCACCTAAACAGCCTAGCGTGGTGGAGATTCCCCTCAGCACCCCACCATCACTGGCGCTAATGGTCCGTGCCTCGTCTACATACCTAAAGCGATAGGCTAGCGCATTTTGGCATCCACCTGCCGACTGTGTCGTCGTTATGGACTTCAGGTACCGTCACGGTAAGTTAGAACAACGACATATTCTCTCCGCATGATTGGACATGGGGTTGGATGGTCTTGATGTTCCCCTGACAGTGAATGGGAAAGGTATCAATTTCTCAGCTGCTACGGCCGGTGATCACTAGACATTGTAGCTTGACTTCAGCTGGCTTAGTATCATTAGTATGGGAGGGAGGGAGCTTCGATGTGACGAGCGGCGCCCTTGGATGGCCTATCGAAACTTTCAAGGGCTATGTGTTGTGGTTCCTCTGCGTTTACAAGTCAAACTATTGTGGTGGATTTAAGCGATAGGCTACAGCACTTCTTTGGTGTGTAGCCCAAGAAAAGCTGCGGCCTTGACTTCCCTGGTTGGAAGTTCATATGCTGTCATAGAGACATCCAAGACTGTAAAGGTAAGAAATCCACTGGACCATATGTTAGGCCGCATCGGGGACCTACTTCGTGAGTAATCGTGATATTAACCTAGCCCCCAGTACCTTCTTCGCTTACTTGACGGAAATGTTGCATAGGTAGAAGAGCCTCCGTTGATGGCATTGAATTCCGTCAACGATACTGACCAAGTCCGCTTCACATTAGCCGACCTGCTCGGGAAGCGCCAGGTACCAAGGCTCACTAGGCCATGTTAGCTAGCTTAGTCCAGGCTTGGTTGTCAGTCAGCGGCAGCGGGTAGTTTGAAAGCGTCCCGGTCTGAGACAACTGTGATCAGGGTTCCGCCTGGATGGGTCCAAACTGCTTGAGCTGATACCACTGACAGCCCTTGACGCGGTTTGATCCACGAAGCGCAGAAAACGGCCATCGTTTCGGGGTTTTCCCTGGCGCACACCCTTGACTAAGCTCTACCCAGAGCGTTGGTTAGCGGATTCCTGTTCTACAGCTGCAACCGCCAACTTCTTGCCAAAGAATAAGGAACTCGGTCATTCGCGATAACGGAATGGTTTCGATAAACCTCTTACACCGGAGGGCAAGCCCGGGTACGACGTAACGCGGCAGTCTGTCAAGTCCAACTGTTACTTTTGAAATCTCAAGTGACATGGTCTGCGGGACCGAGGAAGACCTGTCCACAAGTAAAGCCAAGTACACATTTCCTATGCTTGTCTGTAACAGACAAGACTTGTCGTGAGCGGCCCTTCGCCTTGGCGTACTTCATCAGAGAATTCTCCAGGTCGATCTGTGCTTGACAAAGAGATGGCTCCACATCGAGCTCATATGTCGGACCCAGATGGAAGAGATAAGATAGTTGAGAGGGCGCACTGCATGTTGAATGAAAGCCGAATAGTCCCTGGGAAAAAGACCCTGTGGCTGACAGTTCGGGTATAATTTCCAACCATATCCAATCAGGAATGTAACGTCTCCAAGCATGTAGCCATGTACCGCTCATATGTGCCGGGTTTCAGCTCCTTCGCTCATGAAAAGCATGTCGGGCAAGTTGGCTGAGCTTGGGTCCATGCCCGTCCTGGCGACAGATGGGGATTGGCGATGGCAGGGGACTTGTGATTGATGAACTTGACCAGGCATCTGCATCGGGTAGCTGTGGTACTACATATCTCTTCATGCCGCTGGATTGCTGAATAAAGACGTGAGAGATAAAAGATGCGAGTAAATGAGATACTGACCACTTACCAATGTGCTCTGAGAGAAGCAGTCACCAGCCCCAAGCCATCCGACAGCCACTGGTCAATCTTCTGGTCACAAATTCTCCGGGCATCGAGTCCCAATCTTGCGTTCGTCCAACCCTATGCAGCGTAGCAGACGGAAGTAATGCGGGTGTCGATTCCCCGGGGAAGTGGTGCGTCCCAGCATCCGTACCTTGGGGAACGGCAAACCCCCCTCGCATCCGTCAACCCGAGTGTGCGGACTGGCGACACCAAGTGTGATCCCGAACTGCGTAGCCAAGCTATCATTGGCTGCGGTACCAGCAAGGGCGAACAAGGGGACTATGAAAGGTACAACGCTCAACTTGAGCTCATCACTGATTGTGATGTGCCCGAAAGGTTGAACCTGAGGTACCTCTCTCGAAACTCCAAGTCCGGTCTGGTCCGAAGCTTTTCGGTCTGTCCTACTCATGGCCGGACAGCAAGGCGTCCATCCGACGCAGAGAGAATGAATGAATAGGGTAAATCTGAAATAGAAATTGGAAGATCCATGCGCAAGTGATTCTTGTATGTCCTAGGGCGAGTGCGGCCGGGATGGCCGGAGTAGAGGGGAACTGATCAACTGGGCAGTTGTTAGTTGTCAAGGAGAGAAAGCCGCGAGGAGCCGACAAGACTTCGCTGCGGTGATGTTGAACAATGTCTTCTAGCCCGTGCACTATGTACGTAATTTACAGTTCACCGTAATTGTTAGTACGGAACGCGCTGCAAACGCCCTGCTCAGTGCAGGTTGGTACCTGGACCCCGCCAATCCTGAAACGGTAAAGCGTATTGCGGAGGACCGGCAGGGTCTCGGCTGCCCTGTGAGGCTCTGCGACAAGACATGGGAAATAGGTAAACAGGAGATCTGGAAGCTCCGTCTAGACTCTCCTCTTTCATCATCGACATGGTCACCACATTCGCATCTTCGAAAATGGCCTCGAGAAAATGGGAATTGAATTTTCAGCATATTGCTCTTGTGTCGTACCTTGACCGTTGACCTCGAAGGCGGCAAGCCACTCTATTACGGCAACTGGCGGTGGCTGGCAGGTTTCAGAGATATGTTTACTTCACGGCAACATTCGGCATCATGGGCAAGAGATTTGGATGTTCACCGAACTCCAAGTTGAAGCGAAGCGGAGTGTATCAAACTCCAAGTGGTCACAGTGACCAAAACGACGGGTAAAATTCAAACTTCCGAGTAACACCAAGACGAACCTGGAAGGTGCTCACCAAGTGTAAAGATGCCCCGAGGGGGGACAGAACGGGAAGGAGCCCGGGCTTGAGGCACCGGTTCGGACTACCAAATTCTCCCGACGAAGCACCAAGTGGAAGGGACTCCCATCTTCGGGACCGTTCGTGGTTGCAGTTGTTCAAGTGTTCCCTCTCGAGTCACTCGACTGCACTTCAACTTTTGTTGAACTTCAACTCACAAGTTTCACACAATCCCGTCACGCTCACCTACAACCATCGCCCCCCTTCGAACATCCCCATTCCGCCATCACCTGGTTGGATGATAACCCCCATTGATTTGTTCTCACTCAGCGTTACTCTACTTTCCCAGGTTCACATCTGACTGGGTTTCAGAACAAAGCATGGAATAAACACAGAGGCACACAGGCCCAGGTTTCAGACACCGAAAGGGTTGTAGCAGGCACGGCCCGGTTCATTCATGTCAGGTACGAGATTTCGACCCCCTACGACAAAGTTAGCAGGGAACTCCTTCTTCAACTCACCAGGGAACATAGCTGTTAGTTTATTGTCGAGTGTTTGAGGTATGGTGCTTGACATGTTCCACTGTGTTTCCGTGGCTGCCTTGGCTTCCCGCCTGCGGCCAAGTTCCTGTGGCTGTCTCCCTCTCCTCAACCCTTTCTGCTCATACTCTACCTCTATCCGTCGCATATCCTCACAATCATCATGGCCAAGGACAATACGACGAGAGAAGCCGATGCAGGCTTGACAGCTTCGATCTTTATGGATAAGCTTACTGTCTAGCATCACGAGAAACCCAAAGCTAGCTAACATTTGTGTGCAGAGAAACGTTATACAGTCCCCTCAAAGATCACCAATGAATAACTTTATTGGACACAGTTTCCGAACCATGACGACTCATGCACCGGAAACATCCCCAAGAGAGGTGCTTCACACCGAACATCAAAGAGCAGTTCTTGGCCAATCATGAAAGTAACGTAATGGTCCTCGATAACCTCTCGTGTTCGCTCACAGCAACACGTTGTCACTTCCGCCGTTATGTCGGAGAAAAACTCACCATGGAATGCACTGATACTGAATACCCCGGGGTTTGACTACACGCGGCGGCTGTTCCGGCTAATGACTGCCCCTATAGTTTTTGCCCAATCCAGTTGGGATTGTTTGGTCCCCGACATACCATGTCGCCGACTCCCTACCGGATTCCCATCCACTCAATATGCTTAGATTTCCGGAACACCGACTCTGAGGATGCGAGGCGTACGCCATGCGTCGCGTCCTTTCACAAAAGCTACAAACGGCCGGGCCTTTGTTTTAGTTCACGGGCGGTGCCAACGGCCTGGGTCACCTTTAAGCACAAGGCCTGAATAAATGCAGCCACCCGTGGCGGGACGTAGGTCCACTCCCCAGTATAATATTAGAAGCGATCAGTGATCGGTGAAACCTTTGCCTTGGATCGTGCAAGATCAACCAGATCCCCCCGCATAATGATGTATGCAGCTAATCTCACCAGCACTACGAGCTTAGCGACCGTTTATTCCCTGAGACAGTGAGGCACGCGAGTAGTCACATGTTTATGGGTCAACTGTGGCTTTCCAGTCGCGTCAACACCACGAGATATCTTTGGTTTGGGATTTCCACCTTTCAATGCTATGCCGAATCGCCGTATTTCGAGGCCTACTACGGCTGCGAACAGGGCAGAAGCCGACGATCAGCAACCCTTCCCCATGAGTCTGCCACATTTCTAGACAGTCTAGGCTTGTCCTGAGACAAAGTCCTGTGAGCAAGCTTCCCTCCTTTCCCAGGGGACCTAACGCCACTCTCTCCACTCAGCCCCAGCCGTTTCCTCAGGGCTGACTTTAGAGTGATGCTCTACATACAGCCCCGCCTGCTTTGTATGCTGCCACCGCCCGATGCGAAGGAAGTTCATCATAGGGGTCCACAGCCATGTTTCGATAGTTCATGACGTCTGCACGATCCCTACCCACATGAACGCCATGGGGAGTGTTCATCAATATGAACAAGGGTGGTACGGGTACCGATCATTAAGGAGCACAGGTTTTCTTTAAATCGCCACCCCGGCCTCGCGCTTCTAGTGTTTTGATATGGCTACGGGATTCCAACCCACATACGGAAGCTAGACCTTGCCTTGGTGCCTAGATATTGTAAGATCCGTTCATCCCGTATGAGAGCTCGGTTGAGACGAGAACGAGCCTCGGGCTTTCTGCCAGTCACGAAAACGTAGACCGCGGGTCGGGTTTGGCGGCTTCGGTGTATGCCGATCCGGAAGGAACGGAAGGCTCTTCCGATCAGAGGTTGAGGGCTGGTATGCAGATTTTTTACATGTGTACGCTTTTGGACCCCGATGCTCTTCCTCGGCCCTCCTCCAGAATCGTGGGATTTGAGCTCATCTCTTGTAAGCTGCTGATCAGAGGTCTGCGATCGATCGTTGTAGCCTCACCGCGTCGAGGTCAGCAAGCAAGAAAATCAGAGGGCGGATGAAGACCGGAGGATGTTGTGTCACTTGCCGAAAAGTGATGTCGGCTATGGTTGGTAAGCAAGTAAACACGCTTTACTCGAACCATCATTTTGCTATTTTCACCTCCGGATCTTCTTTGTTGGATCCAGGAGCATAGCTGATATTGCCATCCTTCTGATGGGGGCATCTCAAATTTACATGTTGAGTAACAATAGGAACTCGCTCACGAGTCACGAACACAGGAACCATCAGCCAACCATGGCAAGGCCATAGACTTAACTCGAAGTGTCATCTTTTAGTACCTAACGAAATTCAAACAGGAGAATACATCAAGTTAGTAGAGCAGTCCGCACATAGGATGACAAGTGGATATCTCAACGGCGTCTATTGTCACTTGCTCGCAGAGTATCTACTACCTCTAAAGCTCAGCAAATCTTGACAACAGCAATCAACATTGTGATCGAACTATCAGGATAAATCCTCACCACCCCCACTACACCAGTGTGGCCTTTGAGCCCTGCGTATCCGCTACCTCCAAGTCCTCGTTGTTATCTCTTCATTTCATCTGCCTTCTCTGACGCACAACTCGGAACGACAGCAGCCGGATGAAGCAATCACTCCATCCCCACACACCCGCTTCCCTGAGAATGTAATGGGTCCTTGCCACTTGTCAAGCTCACACTGATTTCGTCTTCGAACGCTACCCTTTATGTCCGGTACGGCTGGCAGAGTTGACATGCACAGCGAACGGACATGTATCCAGGTTCAACGATCCGTGATTTCCAGAACTCTTGGCTATCTTTTCCGTACTCCAAGTAGTTCTCAACCATCGACTCGTTGTGGCGTTTCTGACTGACTGAACCAAAACAACATCCGGCACACATAAACTAAAGTGCTTTCGAAGCCAAAGCGTTTCTTGACGACAGTGGTTTTGGCGTAATCTAATTCTGCCAGTCCTTTGACCAACTGCCACTCAGCAACTGTTTCGCGACGACAAGGCCGGAGATGCTTGCATAGTGATTGGTGGGCAAGGAAGGATTAACCAATTATTGATTCACCACGAAGTCATTGTCAGAGTCGATGGGAAAGGTCGGATCGTTAAGTCTGAAGCTACCATGAGATTGAATATCAGGATTGGTTCGCAAGCTCGTTGAAGATAAACATGAGCAGTTGGTTCAAAGGTCTAGTAGTTCCTGGAAATCGAACGCCAATGGTTAAGTGTTAGAATCCGGTCATTTACAAGTGATGGAAACGTATGAGCAGAGGAAGGAAAGAAGGAGCTCAAACCTCAATGATCGCAGTGAGGGTTTCCAGTTGCGATAGCGCGAGGTCTTTCTCGGAAAGGACATGATCGAGTGTCATGGGACTTTCCAAGTCACGTCAAGCAGCGCAGCGCTGCTGCAGTGTACTGCATACGATGCCATGCGCCTGCCATCGCTCCTGCCATCATTCCTGCCGCCGCTCCTGCCGCGCTGCCCACCCGGCACGCCCTCCCCCAGACATCGGACGAAGTGATACCCTTCCCGCGCACCTTCCCAGACTGGCCCAGGCACCAGGCACCAGTGGCAAGCACCATATAAGGTCCGTTACCTAGCCCCTCTACCACAACGGGGAGCCCTGTGGTCTCATGGCGCAGTGGTTACCGTTGATGAATAACTTAGCGTGGCGGTTTTCGTAGGTCTGCAGCTGGGGTATTGTCGTTCGTTCTACAAACCTACCTGGGCGACTGAGCTTTTTGCATTTTTCATTTGATCGGGGAAGTGATGAGGATATTGGAAATGATGGTTTGGGGTTTTTGCTTTTGGTTTTGGGGTTGTTAAAGGGGGTTGTTTGCGCGACGTGGGAGGTGGATGGAAGGGCAGCACCGACCGTGATCTCGCCTTTTTTGGGCACCTCAGACAGACACTCCGCCTTGGTTTCAACACGAAACGGCCCTGGACCAACTTGTTCGAGGCCAGCGGTTGCGAATGGCATTGGCATTCTTTCTCGAAAGAGTATAATAGTGGGAGTCTGCGAAGTTCGCTTTCGTTGTTTGGGAAAGTCGAGAGGAGTGTCTTCAAGCTTCTTCGAGGACATGGAGGCAAGATGGTCAAGTACTGGCACCCTCTCCATGACCATGGTGTCTTTGGAGACGATTTTGTCGTCCACATGGTGGTTGCTGCTCAGTTGGGATGGTAATTTTGCATTCGATGATGCTTTTGGTGATTGTGTCAAGGAATTCTTAGTTCTTTGTCCTTCTCGAATCAAGAGAACCAGATATGTTGATGATAGCCGAAAGACAACGGAAGAGAACACAGCGACTTATGCATTTTCGAACCCCGCCATGCAATTGGAGTGACATCTTAATCAAGTTCTGCACAGTACTTCGTGTAACGCAGCTCTATGCATAGTCCATGGCTAGTACCCCGCCTTTGAATGAGACTCGATGACCGTGATGGAATCGTGGACTTGACACTGCTTCAACTCCCGACGTGGAAAAAAGAACAGATCACCAGAACAAGCGAGTGAAGATAGCCACTTCCGTCCATCATCCGTCTGGAGATTCGACCGCTACCCACTTCGGCCAACTCAACCAGACCAAACAGGATCATACCAGACCAACGTAATAAGATCCGAACCAACCTACTCAAACCGAAACCAACCATGGGCGACTCTCGTCAACCCCGAACCATCTACGGCCCCCCTCACCTCCTCGATATTCAAGCCACCATCCCCGACCCACGAATCCTCTTCACGAAAAACGTCTCCATCCCTCTCAAATCCTCTCCGTTCCCCATCCGCGCCAACGTCTACCTCCCAAAAGAACCCCAGGCCTCAGCCTCGTCCTCGTCCTCGTCCTCGGTCGAGAAGAAATACCCAGTCATAGTAACCTACGGCCCCTACGGGAAGGACATCCCCTACTCTTCATTCCACCCGGGCTCCTTCGCCGAGGTCAACGCCGAGCAGCGGTCCGAATTCTCCGCCTGGGAGACGCCCGATCCGGTGTACTGGTGCAGCCAGGGATACGCGGTGGTGCGGGCGGACGAGCGCGGGACGGGACAGAGCCCGGGGTTGTTGGATACGATGAGTAAGGATACGAGTGATGCTTTTTGTCAGGTGATTGAGTGGTGTGCGGAGCAGGAGTGGTCGAGTGGGAAGGTGGGGTTGTTGGGGGTTAGTTATTATGCTGGTGAGTCGTGTGTCTGGGTTGCAAGATGAAGAAGGGTTATTGACACTTTGAAACAGGCTCGCAATGGCGGGTAGCCGCTCGTCGACCGAAAGGCTTAGCGGCCATCATCCCCTGGGAAGGCATGTCGGACTACTACCGTGATCGGTGTCGACATGGTGGAATCCTTTCCAACAACTTCATCGATATCTGGTGGAATCGCCAGGTACTAGTTAATCAGTATGGCCTGCCCGGCCGCTCCAAACTGGAGTTCCCACCAGATGGACCCGGCGCCAGGGGGCAGGAAGACACGATCGAAGGCGACCTGTCTGAGGAGCAGTTGGTATCAAACAGGAATGACCAGACCAAAGACAACGAGGCGCACCGGTTCCGCGATGAAGACTATTACGCCAGCAAGGAGTATCGGCTTGAGGACATCGAGGTTCCCGTGCTTAGCGTGGCGAACTGGGGTGGCATCACGCTCCATCTGCGCGGTAACGTGCTAGGTTATATGTATGCCGGATCAAGGTTCAAATATCTGCGTTTCATCACTGGTCGGCACGATCTTCCGTTCTACTACAAGGAGCAGGTTGAGTTTCAAAAGAGTTTCCTTGACGCCTTTCTCAAGGGTGAAGACAGGGTCGGGTGGAGTGTCCCTGACAAAGTCTCTCCAATCGAGATAACGCTACGCAAAGGTAATATTGGGTTCAATGATGCAGAGAAGGAGAAAGCGTACGGGAAAAGGTCAGAGGGCCAATGGCCGCTTAATTCAACAAAGTATACAAACTTCTATCTTGGATCTGATCACACTCTCTCCCGGAACAAACCAGACCCAGCCACGCCAAAGCAAATCGGATACAAAGCTCTCGGAAGCCTGGACAAGCCTGAGCTGGTACAGTTTATCACGGCACCCTTCGAGAAAGAGACCGAGATAACCGGCCATATCGTGGCACACTTGAATGTCTCGGTGACACCTGAGAACCCGCAAAACGGGGCAGACATTGACCTCTTCTTGACCATCCGCCATATCGACCCATCGGGGAACGAAGTGTTCTACACCGGAACGGCGGGCGACCCCGTCCCTGTCTGCAAAGGCTGGCTCCGAGTAGGCAACCGAAAGGTCCATGACGAAAACCCCAAGCACAAGCCATGGCTTCCTTATAGAGAGTACTTCTCGACGGATGTCCTTCCCGTCAAGGCCGGAGAGGTGTACGCCGTTGATGTTGAGCTCTGGCCAACAAACGTAGTGGTGGATGTAGGCGGTAGGATTGTGCTTGAGGTTGCCAGTGGTGACACGCAAGGAGCTGGGATCTTCCAGCACAACTCTGAAACAGACAGGTGAGTTTTCCTTTTCGACGGTGACATTCCGTGGTTTTGGGCGCCGCGTGCTAATTCTGCTCCAGACCCGCCTCCAAGTTTGCTGGTCAGAACCGTATTCATTTCGGAGAGGGCCTTGACAACTATGTCACACTGCCGATAATCCCAGAACACATCTAGGTTGTGCAACGTGGACCTCAGGCAGTCTTTCGACAGCGAGAAATGGTGTTGTATTCCAGAGAAGGGGTATCGTATGCCGAGTGAATAGTCCTCCACAGAAATGCTTGCTTTGCTAGTGTTGCMAAAAAAAAAACAAAAAACATATGAACTCCGAGTGTTGTCCGCGAGATTTGGTTGCCCGTAGATTCCACTGACAGATGTGAAGTTTGTCGTTCGTCGTGACCAAATTCCCTTCCAGTCGCTGCTTCCTCCCACCTCATTCGCTGTTCCCGCGTGCCTCCACGTCCCGCGGCATCCCCTCTTCATCCACCATCCCCGCGAGATACCCAACATTGCCGCGCAACATCCATCAGCGTTGGCGCAGATTTTCTTCTGGTCCGTTGCCGTTGTCCCCGTATCAGGCGTTATCGAGTAGACAGTGATTTAGCCGAACTTTCTGGTTCCGCCCTTGAATTTCTCCTTGTTCTCCTCCTTCTTGCCCTTGCCGATCAGCTCCAAGTGACCAGCCCTGGCGCCCAACATCTTCTCGGTTTTGGCGACCATGCCGGCGGTGAACTTCTTCTGGACCTTGTCGGCCTTGGTCTTGTTCTTCTTGACCTTGGTGACGCCCGACTTCTTGGGAGTCTTGCCGCCCTTGGACCGGTTCAGTCCAGGGTTGGGCTTGGTGATTTTGCCGCCCGAGCCTTGAGCCATGTTGGCGGTGGTTCGGATTGAGTTTGTGAATGAGGCGACAACCGGATTGTGGAGGTCGCGCAAATTGAAGAAAAAGGGAAAGAAGAAGAAAATGAACATGAAAAAAGAGAGTTGCTTCATGCAGGCCCCTCACCGCCAAAATTATGTCCGGCAGAATTCTTTCCAGACGAACGTGCGCACTGACCAATCCCCACATCCCCTCCACGGGCAAGCTGGGGCCGGCATGTTCCGCCTCCACCAGACAGCTCCACGTCGAGTCGTCGAGGTACTCTGGCTGTCCACTGGCTACCTATCCCCTATCACCACTGAAGCTATACTGAACTGTCCATCATCAACAATCAACAACAGACAGTCCCCATATAACAACCGACACTCTTACGACATCAATACCTGGGGCATCCCATAATCGCACACCAGGCCGGTCCTCGACGCCAACATAATCCTCGCCAATCGATCAATACCACCACCACCACATAATAATCCCAAACCCCCAAACCGATAATCAAGATGTCCGACCCCTTCGGAGCCGAGGCCGAACTAATCAACATCGAGAGCCACTTCCACCAAGGCCAATACCAAGAAGTCATCGACTTCGACACCACCTCCTTCTCGTCCGAGAACGCTCTTCCCGCGCGCGTCCTCCAGCTGCGCGCGCGCATCGCGCTCGGCCAAGCCGAGGACGTGCTCGCCGAACTCCAAGGGGAGAAGCGGCCGGAGCTCGAGGCGGTGGGCGCGCTGGCACAGCTGAGCGCGGGCGACGCCGAGTCGGCCGTGGAGACGATCGAGCAGCTGGCGGCCACGGACGCGGGCGAGATTGGTATTGTGCAGGTTGTGGGCGGGACGGTGCTGGCGGCGGCGGGTAAGGCAGACGAGGCGCTGGCGCTGCTGCAGAGACACCAGGGCAACCTGGAGGCGACGGCGCTGATTGTGCACATCTACCTGGCGCAGAACAGGACGGACTTGGCGGTTAAGGAGGTGGCCAGCGCGAGGAGGCTGGCGCAAGATAGTTTGTTGTTTAACCTGGCTGAGTCGTGGGTTGGGTTGAGGCTGGTTAGTTTTCCCTCCAACCCCTTTTGAGCGTGAGACGGGAGGAAGGAGGAAGGAGCTCAGGTTGCGTGCAATCTGGAATAAGCTGTTTTACTGACTATTGACTTTTTGTCTACTACTCTCAACAGGGCGGCGACAAGTACCAACAAGCATTCTACGTCTTCGAAGAGCTCGCACAAGCACCTGCTACCTCCTCGGTACGGAGTCTCGTCTCGCAGGCCGTTGCCGAGATCCATCTCGGCCGCACAGAGGAGGCCCAGGCTGCCCTGGACCAGGCGCTCAAGAAGGAGCCCGGGTTCGCGGACGCTATTGCGAACCAGCTCGTCTGGAGCGTCATTACCGGGCAAGATTCGGCTGAGTACAAGGCGTACGTTACACACACACACACACATGGCTCCGGTTTCCTACGCCTATCCTCCTTCTTTACTACACATGCTAACATACATGTCTGCTTTACAGTGCCCTCGAGCAGGCTGCTCCCAACCACCCCTTCCTGACCGACCTGGCCGAGAAGAGCGACCTCTTTGACAAGGCGGCGACAAAGTACAAGGCCAAGGTTTCTGCTTAAGCGAATGTTTTGGGCGAAGCGACGATGAACATGAAAGATATCTCTTAATTCACAAAAAGGGCAAGCGGGAGGAGCAACGAGAGAAGGAAAGATGAAGGCGTGGCATAATGTTTGTTGGAGAGGATTCAAGAAGAGAAAGAGGAACTCTGTGACCTTGGTAGTGCTACTGACATGCGAGTATAAATACTAGACAGAGGAATAATGGTTCTCACGGCAATGAAGTCGATCGGTCTACAAGACCAATGCTTTCTCGACGTGTATGGTGGGAGATGTGAAGCAAAGCATTACGCGGCTGGGTGATGATATAACCAGATCATGTGTCTTTACCTCAGTATCCCAATACCGTAACCTTGGCGAAATGATCCAAGTTTCAAGTTCAGCCTCAATAGACCCTCGGCTGAACAGTGATGGGTTGTGTGTGCAACTGGAAGATAAGAGGGCGGTTACGGATGGTTGAATGGTTGGATGAGTCGGACATGAAAGTCGCACATCCATACGGTGGCCCAAGTGTGACTTAGGTCGGATATAAAAAATTTCGTTGAAAAAGGTTCCCTGCCAGCTGGGGGTACTAGGCTCGCACCGAGGAGTGTTACATTAGCACCAACACTATCATGATCTCTGCTGTGATTCAAGCTCAATTCCAACCTCGGAAGGCAATGAAGCAATGAAGCAATGAAGCAATGAAGCAATGAAGCAATGAAGCAATGAAGCAATGAAGCAATGAAGCAATGAAGCAATGAAGCAATGAAGGCAATGAAGCAATGAAGTAATGGGAGTCAATAGGAGTTGATAAGAGCCAATGGGAGTTGATAGTTTATTGTTGACTTCGGGAGGTTTGCCAAGACTTTGGGTAGTAGTGCAAATGGGCTCCTGGTCCTTCTCCAAATTTTTGACTTTAGCGTCGCTTCGTTGGCTATACGCAACTAAGGGAATTGGGGTAAGGTAACAGTACAAATGGACCTTCCACCTCCTCAAAAAACTGAGAGAGGGAGAGAGAAAGAAAAGAGGAAAGGGGAAAGAAGGAAGGAAAGGAAAAAGGAGGGAGAAAAGGAAAGAACAAAAAAAGAAAAAGGGAAGGTAGGAAAAGATAGAAAAGATAAAAATTAGGAAGGTTGAAGCGGAAGTCTCAAAATTTGGTGGCGAGGGTGGTTCAGTGGTTAGTTAGCGCTTAATGGGTGTGAGTGTTGAACGTTGTAAGTGCTTTTGGAGGCGTTGATATAAAATGGCCGACACTTGGCTGCAGCTGAAAGCTCGGACCAGTTTTATATCCGACCTAAGTCACACTTGGGCCACCGTACATCCATCGGAAATGGATGCCGCGCGCTCTTACATTGGTGTAGCGTGTTTTATAGTGGCGCCCGCACTATGTTGTGGAAAAGGGGGAAGAGAGGGGATGGGGGGTAAGGGGACTGATGCAATTCGATGAGAGAAGATCTCAGCCTTAAACTGGTAGGTGACAGCCGGACTTTGAGGGGCCCCGACGCGGCCGATGGGAGGAATCCTTCATTCGATGACCGAGGTGCAACTGATTGATGTCACGGCGTCTGACGATGCGTTTGGTTGTTGGTTGGATATTGTCTGTTGGGAGCTAATCACTTCAAAGAGATGCCGAGTCAGAAGAGTGAGAAGTCAGCCTTGGCTGAGTGATGTTGGCTGATGGAGAGAGAAGGGAGGGGTAACTGAAGTGATGATGAATGTGGCTTGTATCAGGGTCCAGTCCTCTTTTGGCGCAACGTGAGTTTATGGGATTGTTGAACGGGTCTGGTGTCGTGAAACATTGCAGTGGCATCATATCGAACGACATGCATCATCGTAATGGAGACCGAAGACTCGAAGGAGATGTTTAACCTTGAAAAGGCGGGGAAAACAAGATGAAAGGATAGAAAGTCGGGACGGCCTGTGATCCCGTCTTGCCCGTCACCCCGTCTTAAAGATGGGACCCACAACGGCGGCATCGCGGCGGACCCTACAAGTAGCGGAAGCGGCAGCCCTGCCTGGCTTGGCTCTCCGTCCGCTGGGAAGCCGAGGAAGCTTGGCCTGCACGGTGCATCTTTAGGTGACCCCATTCCCGCTTTTTGGCTTTCACTTGTACAGGGGCAGTCTCAGAAGGGTCAAACAATGTCAGCAAAAGTCCGAGAATAGAAACCTCCTTGAGCTGGAGGAAACACACGACTTCAGTCAACAGTCTGGATAACCTCGTGAAGACCAACCGCATTTTCATGCAGGTAATCGACTGCCACTAGGCAACAGTTTTGCAGTGTTCCATCCATTCGCTTCCCCGGAAAGCATCCTCGATTCGTGTAAGAGGTATTCGGAGAGGTATTTCTTAACTAGCAGGTGACTATCGAAGAACAGGCAAGTTCGTACCGAGAACGCGGTTAGGCTGGGGATATGATTTGCATGCGCGGTTTATGGAATCGACGGGACATTGGAGGACACGCTTTCTCTCTTCCAGCCCGTCTCATGTTTACACCATCCAGCCCCTCCCATAGGCTCGTTGGAATGACGGCCCACCGCTTGTTTTCGTTGAGGGCCAACGGCGCGGTCAAGGAGGGTCCTGAGGGTGGTCAAGGTAAGGAAAACATGAATAGCTTTGGCGGTTAATTTTCCGCTGTTGCGTCGTCTTAAGAGTTACACCTGCATACATATGCACCTCACGATGTAAACTGGAATGTATCGTGATGTACGGGTGATGTAACACTGGGCTATGCACTACCGCATGGGAACCTTGGCTACCGTGGTGTACATTCGACAAACATCCAAACAACTTCCCCTTTTTGCGAATCGTGATTTGTGTTTTGACAGCTTTGGAAGATGCGCCCCTGAGGGTTTGAAGACACACTAAACAAACTAAATAGACCGCGGGCCCGAGTACCTGTATCCGGCCGGAGATCCCCCGGGGTAGTCGGGAGGCGTTAAGGCGGTGGACGAGACTCCTTGGCGGATTCAAAAAGTTGAAACTGTCCTCTGCATGTGTTGGAGCATCACGCAACCTCTCCTCCTTTCAAAACATCCGGCGGTTGTTCCATCAACTTCTCTGTTTCCTCCTCTTCAACCAAACATCAGCCTCACAGCCTCGACACACGAGAGAAGCATTGGATCAGTCGGAACAGTTCCAAGACTCCAAGCCCCCGCCGATCTCAGCTTCCACGACTTCCATTTTGTCACCCACTTGGTTGCCCAGGGCCCCCACTCCACTCGGGAATTCCATCGCATTGTCTATAAACCAGCAATCCCGGCCCGAATGACGTCTCTGTCCTCCAGCTCCAGCTGACCCTGATACACCCGACCGTCACCGATTTCTCTCTTCAGCTCTCTGTCGAAACTCGAATGGCTACCGCCCAGTTCGTCTCAAAGTCTGAGAGTCCAAATTCCACTTTCCAATCGATCTTGGTGGTAAAGCTATAGACTTTTGCCGCGCCATCTTTGCATATACACACTAGACACTTACAGTACTCTTAACGCATTAACGCTGGGTGTAACTCGACAAGACTCCCAAACCACAACAACCCCTTTTACGTTTTGGTCATTAACGAAACACGATACCACCACCACCTCTTTTAGTATTCTTGCCATTGAGCCCCGAAAAAGTCAAAGGAACGAACCCGTTTGGGACCCTTCCTCCCCCACGCTATTCCCCTTCCAAACATTGCACATCAATCGATTACACACACACACACACACACAAACAGGCCTGCACGACACCATCAGGGCACATCCATTACATAGCGGCGCTACCAAGTACCAACCAGGACAAGGCAACTCCCCAAACAAGAAACTTGGAAGCAACCACAAGCAAGCAGGCGCCCGCAGCAGCACCATTGACGATTGACGACGCTCTCCCTACGACAAATCGACGCTTACGCAGTCCTACGATTATCGGACCCCTCCTTTGCCTTGCCCTGCCTTGCTTGGCTGATCGATCCCGTCCACCCGTCAAGCCGTCACAGCATCACCCTCACTGCCCCTGGGCATTGCCACTGCCAATATCCCCGTATATAGCTCCATAGGTACCCAGCCGGGCGACCCCGCTAGGTCCCCCTTCCCGCCGCCATGGTCCGCATTATTCCAAACCGTCTCAAATCATCCAGCAACTCCTTAGCAACTAGCAGAAGCGCAAGTCCAATGCGAAGCAAGGGCGATTCAGCAAGCCCCGAGGGGCGCAGAGACACGGGCTTGGTTCTGGATGTCAAGATCATACAGGTGTGTTTATAGATGTGTATGCGAATTGCCGGCATGATCCGAATGGCATCGCATTCCCGCAACAGCAGCACTGACGGTTGTTTTTTGTTTACTACAGGCCAGAAACCTTGCGGCAAAGGATCGAGGAGGAACATCAGATCCTGTAAGTTATGCGACAACAATCTTTGACAATTACCGACTAGAGGTATCATTGCGGTATTGGTACTGACACTGGCTGCCTGTTGTGTCTAGTACCTCGTATTGAGCCTGGGCGACGCCAAATACACGACCTCCACGATACCAAAGACTCTTGACCCGATCTGGAACGAACATTACCAGTTTCCCATCAATGGCGCGCAAAGCCTTTCCCTCACCGGTATTTGCTGGGACAAGGATCGCTTCGGGAAGGACTACCTGGGCGAGTTCGAGCTCGCCCTTGATGAGGCCTTCGCCGAGGATGGCATCACGGACCTTGGGCCAAGCTGGTTCCCCTTGAAGAGCAAACGGACCGGAAAGAAGAGCAGCGTCGTCTCAGGTGAGGTGGAGCTGCAATTGACCATCGTCGACAACTCGAACCCCGAAGCCACACCCAGAGAACTCTACGATCAGTTCATTTCAATCACCAAGTCCGCGCCTGTGCCCGATACCGCCTCTCAAGTGTCGTCTACGCGCTCCAAGAACGCCTACGAGTTTACCAATGGCGATAGCGACACCTTGGGTATTGTCTACCTCGAAATCGGAAAGATCACCGACTTGCCTCCCGAGCGCAACGTGACCAAGACCGGCTTCGATATGGATCCCTTCGTCGTCATCTCGTGTGGCAGACAGACCTTCCGCACCAAGACGGTCCGACACAACCTCAACCCCGTGTATAACGAGAAGATGATCTTTACGGTATCGACTTACGAGCAGATGTACTCCTTCAACTTTACCGTCATCGACCATGATAAATATTCCGGCAACGACTTTGTCGCTTCCGTAAACCTTCCGATCCGGGAAATCATGGAAAAGGCACCAAAGCCCAACCCGGAAACCGGTCTCTATAATCTGAAGGATATCCCAGACTACGCTCCAGTGCAGAAGAGCGGTGGCCGATTCGCGAGATTGGGCCTGTCTCGGACGGCCTCTGCTCAAAGCTTGAGCAAAGCCGCCAGACCTGGTCTTTCTAGGCAAAATTCCACGGCCGCAAAGGAACCATCGGTAGCCGGGACTCCTCTTCAGATTGCTGTTGACGGTTCTCAGGATGCTAGTCGGAATTTCCTTCCCCCACCTAGCCCGGCCTTGCTGCCACCTGGGGAGAATCCCATTGCGGCCGCGGGTGCGGCTGCTACGGCTGGCGAGATTGCGCCCCAATCCGAAGGGGACGACGACTTCACTTTCTTGACTCTTCCTCTGAAGATGAAGAACCTTGAAAAGTGGGAGTCCAAGCACAACCCTCAACTCTATCTCCGCATCAAGTATATGCCATACCCAGCGCTGAGACAACAGTTCTGGAGGGCACTGTTGAAGCAATATGACGCGGATGAGAGCGGGCACATCAGCAAGGTTGAGCTGACAACCATGCTGGACACCCTCGGTTCTACACTGCGCGAGTCTACCATCGATAGTTTCTTCCAGCGGTTCCCCCATAGAATGGAAGGAGACGACTCGGATGATTTGACCATGGATGAGGCTGTCATTTGCTTGGAGGATCAGCTAGAGGCCAAGTCACGCTCGACCATCCAGGGAATGGTCGACAAGGTCAAGGACAACGTAAAGAACCTCCTTCCTGGTCACGGCAAGGACTCTGGTACCACTAGTGATCTAGAGGACGCGGAGACTCCGGCCGGCGGTTCGCAGCTTACCGATTCAACCTTCAACATACCAGATCTTGGCACCTCGGGCGAGGAAGGAGACCTGCTCGACCGTGATGACTTGAACCTTTCATCTAGCGGCGAAGAACACGTTGTGGAGATTAAGGAGTGCCCTATCTGCCACCAGCCTCGCCTGAACAAGCGGAAGGATACCGACATCATCACCCACATTGCAACATGCGCCAGCCAAGATTGGCGCCAAGTCAACAATCTTGTGATGGGCGGCTTCGTTACTTCCAGCCAGGCCCAGCGCAAGTGGTACTCCAAGGTCATCACCAAGATCTCGTACGGCGGTTACAAGGTTGGAGCCAACTCGGCCAACATTCTTGTGCAGGACCGTATTACCGGTCAGATCAACGAGGAGAAGATGAGCGTCTACGTCCGACTTGGCATCCGCTTGCTGTACAAGGGTCTCAAGTCTAACAACATGGAGACGAAGCGCATCCGCAAGCTCCTCAAGAGCCTCAGTGTCAAGCAAGGCAAGAAATACGACGACCCGAACTCCAAGGCCGAGATTCCCAAGTTCATCCAGTTCCACGGTCTTGATTTGTCCGAAGTCGCGCAACCTCTGGAGGAGTACAAGACCTTCAACGAGTTCTTCTACCGCGCTCTCAAGCCCGGTGCCCGCCCTTGTTCCGCTCCTCACAACCCACGCATCGTCGTCTCCCCCGCGGACTGCCGCTGCGTTGTCTTCAACAGCATCGATACGGCCACCAACGTTTGGATCAAGGGTCGCGAATTCACCGTCAAGCGCCTGCTTGGTGACGCCTACCCCGAAGACGCTGCGCGGTACGAGGGAGGTGCGCTCGGCATCTTCCGTCTTGCGCCGCAGGATTACCACCGCTTCCATATCCCCGTTGACGGTATCATGCGCCAGCCCAAGACGATCGAGGGAGAGTACTACACTGTCAACCCAATGGCCATTCGGTCCGCGCTGGATGTGTACGGCGAGAACGTGAGAGTGCTGGTGCCGATTGACAGCCCCGAGTTTGGCCGCGTCATGGTTATCTGCGTTGGCGCCATGATGGTCGGTAGTACCGTCATTACGAGGAATGATGGCGACGAGGTGAAGAGGGGTGAGGAGCTCGGATACTTCAAGTTTGGTGGTAGCACGATTGTCGTGCTCTTTGAGCCGGGCAAGATGGTGTGGGATGAGGATTTGGTGCTGAATTCACTTCTGCCTTTGGAGACTTTGGTAAGTCTGATCCATCAAGTAACTCGTGTAGTGGTCGTTGACTAACAGTAACGAACAGGTCCGTGTCGGCATGTCGGTCGGTCACGCGCCTAATGAGCCGCAGTGGACTCCTGATATGCGCAAGGACGAGGGCGATATCACGGCCGAGGACAAGGCCAATGCCAAGCGCCGCATCCAGGGCCAGGTCGCTGAGGAGTCGCCGGAGGACAGCGGCAATGACGAGATGATCTCGACCATGCCTAGTGAGGTTCCCCCTCCTCCGGCGATGGGACCATGAGGAAGTGGTCTCCGCCGTTGGGTTAGGTGGTTCAGGTAATTTTGTATTAGTCTTTGGGATACCGGTGTATGTTTATGCCAACCTGGTCTTGGAGCGCCGAGTTCGAGCGTCCTGCATAAAGAGTTGTAATGTTATGATTTTACGAAGTATCGATATTAGTAGCACGCCACAAGCCGAACAGTTGTTCTACTTCATTCGTTAGGATCGAACCATCGTTAAACGCCTTGTTTGTGTGCTCCAAGGTATTTTTAGGGTATCATAACAAATCTCCCAACAAAACCAGTCCCTGGTTGTTTTCAACCTGCCTTGATGAAAGACCGACTTATACTCCCTGTCCGTTTTCCACCCGAAGCCCAACCCTTTAACGCCTCAAAAAATGCACCATTTTACCTCCCATCATCTTCCCCATCCACAGCCCGTGACAAAACCCCCCAACAAATCAAAAGCTCTCCAACAACTTATCAACCTTCTTCCTCTCATCACCTGCCCCCTCTCCATCCTCCCCTTCCCTCGCCCTCTTCCTCCTTCCACTCCCCCTTTCCCTCTCCCTCTCCTTCTCCCTCTCCCTATCCAACTTCTCCACCCTTCCCCCGACCCTAGCAAGCAAAACCCTCATCCTCTGTAACTCAGCCTCCATCTCCCCATTCTTGGTCACCAGATTCTCTTGCACCGCTTTCATTCCTCCTCCCCCTGCTCCTCCTGCTCCTCCTCCTCCTGCTTCCACTGCTCCTCCCTCCTTCCCTGCTTCTCCCTCAGCATTCAGATCTTGAGGAGGGGAAGACTCAAACCCCTCAACCAACCCCCTAATTTTCCTTAATTTGGCCACCCTCTCCAACACTTTTTGTTTCTGCCCATCCAACTCCTTCAACTGCGCTACCAACTCGGCAAATCGCTTGGCCTCTAAAGGGTAGTCCTCCGCTTCCTTTTCGTTGACGACAGACCAGGAGTCTGGTATGGAGGTGATTAATCGTGGAGTGGTAAGGTCGGCGTTTACTCGCAACCAACCCTGTCCATCCTCATCTTCATCCTCTTCATCCCCCTCATCTTTGTTCCCCAAGGAAGTGGTAGCAGAGGTAATAGAAAAGTAAAGTTTGTCGATTTGTTCAGCCACGTGTCGTGTCGCTTGAGGAGGGTAGGCGCGTCGGTTGTGTTGGGTGAGAAGGTGGTTGAGTTTTGTTAGGGCTTCGGAGAGCGGTTTCTGAGGGATGTGCCCTTGGTGTTGTTGAGATTGAGAGTGGGGGGAGGAGGAGGTGCCGTCGTTTTGGGAGAGGAAGGTGCGCGTTGGGGTTAAGGGTTGGGAGAGAGTGCGCGTTTGGGTGGTGAGGAAGTCGGATTTTAGGGAGAGGATTGTTGGTGGGGGTTGGGGGGGTGGCATTTTGGTTTGTGTTGGTTTTTTTTGTAGTTGGTTGATGGAGATCGGATTGGATATGGAGTTGTTATTGAGAGTCCGTTTCAGGTGAGTTGATCTTTTTTTTGGTTGAGTTGGGCGGTTACAGCGATTTCATGCGAGTGTGTTGTTGATGTGAATGACACGGAAGTGATGCTGTTTGGAGAAATGATATTGGAGAACCAAGCACTAACCCTAACCCTAGAGTCCTCGGATTATCGGATAATGACAACATGGGATGAGGGGTCGCTGTGGATGCGCTGCAACTGTACCTGGCATGGGGTTAGTGGAGCTTGGGCCAACCACCCGATGTTCGCAACACTTATGCTGGAAGCTGCCCCGGTCAACAGGAATTTGGAGATTTCAAAAAAAGAAACATCCCGAGATCGAAAAGCCCGTTCCTGCCACCATTCAGATCCCAAGGTCGCCTCAGTCGCTTGTGCTTGCGCCTGTGTTTGCGACGACAATCGGGGTGTCATTCCACCACCATGCACCAGTAGTACGTACCTCTTTCGAAACCCGACCCGAGAACGACTCCATGGAGAACTGGAGAAAGATGGAGACGCTGGCAATGGAGATGGAGCACGAGAACCCCTCAACTTACTCGAGTCATGAACCCAGGACTGCGCTCTACTAGGATCCCTTTCCCAACCATGCGGTCGCATCTGGCACGCAACGCGACGACGACACCGAATGTGTACAGACGACTTCACGCCGCCGGTCATCATCATGGCTTGTTGCGCCCATGCTCTGTAACAGCCCTCTCTGCCCGTCGCTGTCTCCTCGACTGCCAGTATGACGTCCCTCACATTCCACGCGACGCCCTACTATGTCCCCGAACCTCCAAGAGGACGTTTATCAGCCTCTTCACGCCGAAGCCCGAACGAGTCGTAAAGCTGCCCCATTTTGACCCGGGCTACAATGTGCTTCTCCAGTACAGGAGGAGCGAGGTTGAGCAGGAGCGCCCTCCTCCGCGGGACCAGCTGGTGACGGCGTTCAGGAAGTTGACGAAGTTCAAGGCCGACACCAATAAACCACTGAATCCCAACCAGGCCTTCCTCTTGAGAACGGTGTTGCATTATCTTTTGGTAACCAAGCCCGAGGCTGACGCTCCTGTTGACCTCAAAATGAGCGACCTCGAAAATGCTATGGACGCTGCATTGCTGCCTCCCAAGGGCTCTCCCGAATTCCATCTTGCGCTGGCCCGGTTGTTGCACGAGGAGATCACGCGCAGGAGGCTCATCTTGTTGAATCCCGATGAGCGCAAAGCGCATTTGACCAAAGACGACTTCGCGAGATACATCAAGGCATTGACGCAATACGGAGGCTCCCTGGAAGCAGCAGCCCGAGTCAAAGGATTCTGGCAACAATTAAAGGACGAAGGGAGCGTTGTTACCTTCAGAGGCGCGGGGAGAAACTGGATTATGGTCTTGCAGGGCCTGGCGGACGAGGGTCGGGAAGAGGAACTACTACAGTTTTGGGAGGAAGCACAAGAGACGGGAGGCGTCAAATACATCCCGGGCGTGCACCAGGTCTTCGTTACGTTTTATGCGAAGCAGGACAAGATCGAGGAAACAAAGCAGTGGTACAACAAGCCTATACATAGCGGCTTCTCTCCCACGGGAGAGACATTGCTGGAACTGGTGCGATCATCACGGCGATCAAGCCAGAAGTGGAATGAATGGCTTTTGCCAGTTTTTGAGGAGGTGGTCCAGGATAAGTTCGCGAAAAAAGGGTCATTGGAGGCCTTCTTACAATGGTCCGTTTTAGCTCTGGATAAGGGGCCAGACGGCATCAAGACGTACCTCCAGACCATGGCCAGCGGCGAGTTTTACAGAAGTCACGAGGTTAAGGTTGATGCTACCACCATCAACCTGCTTATGCAAGCCGCCCAGGAAAAGGGGAATCCGTACATGGCTGAGAGGTTTTGGCAGCTGGCCAAGGACTTCAAAATCAAAGCCAACGTTCACACCTACCTTAACCAAATGTCATACCGACTCGACGCCAACGATATCGAAGGGGCTCATCAAATTTTCTCGAAACTCGCATCGGGCGCCGTCGAGATCGAATTCGAAGAAGACCTGCCCGTAATGAACAAGTACCTCCGCGTCTTGTGCGCGCAGCCGGAACCCAACCTCCAGCACATTCTAACCATCACCTCGGCGCTCGAGCAGCGCCACGCCGTCTTAGAGCCGGAAACCATCGTCGCGCTCTGCCTCGTCTTCCTCAACCACGACAAGAAGTTCGACGTGATCGACACCCTTTCCTTACACTCCGTCTCCATCAGCCACATCGAGCGGCAGCAGATCTACAAGGCCTTCGTCGACTACATCTGCTCCCCCCAAACCACGACCGAGCGCGCCTGGGACGCCTACTCGCTGCTGCGGCAATACTTCCCCGAAACCTCGGTCGACGACCGCGTCCGGCTCATGGAATCCTTCTTCGACCGCAAGAAGCCCGACATGGCCTGCCTCGTATTCGGCCACATGCGCGCCCACGACGACGACAACATGCACCCCACCGCCGACATCTACGTGCGCTGTCTCGAAGGGCTAGCCAGGTGCCCGCCCCCCGAGCAGCGGCCCAGCGACCCGGCCAGCTCCCTGAAGATGGTGCACAACATGCTCAAGATGGACACGCGCGTGGAGATGAGCACAAGACTGTACAACGCCCTGATGCTGGCGTGCGCGGCCGGCGGAGACCCCTTTACCGCGCTGGACTTCTGGGAGGAGCACATTACTCGCTCGGCTGAGGGTCCCTCGTATAACAGCTTGGCTATTGTGTTTTGGTGCTGCGAGCTGATCCCGCTGGGCGATCGGTATGCTAGGCCGGTGTGGCAGAAGATGTTGAGGATGGATCTGGAGGTGCCGCAGTACGTGTTCAACGCGTATTGCGCGGCTATTGCAAGGAGTAATGCGGCGTGGGGGAGGAAGATGGAGGAGGTGTTTAAGCTGATTAAGGGGACTGATGCGAGCTTGGGGTATGGGGCTAGTATGATGACGTGAGTCTCCCGTTTTGTTGTTGAAAACTTCCTGGAAGAAGTCGAAATGCTGACGATAACTGAATAATCAGGCTTGGAGTAACCTATAACGCCCTTCCCGACCCCGTCTCCAAGGAGGAGTTTGCGGCCTGGGCAAAGGAGGAGTACCCGGAGGAGTGGGCGAGACTGGAGAGTAAGGGGCAGAAAGAAACTGAGTTTCAGGGGCCTGTGTTCAACATTATGAGGCCGTTTGAGGCTTGATCTAAACCTGAGGGTCATATTACATAAGATATCGACAGTAAGTAAAGAAAGGAAGAACAGGACTTGTACAGAGAATTATGTTTTATAGTTAGAGAGAAAGGGGCTTGCATTGTTGTATGATTGTTGGGTGGCTTTTTGAGCGGATGGGCAGGAGGTGGATGGTTGTCTTTGGGTTGTACAGTACAGTTTAGCATATTTAGACAAAGCCTGATGGTGGATATAGGAAGCGGTTTTTGTCTAGTTTCTTGATCGGTTTTCCGTCACTGTCTCGGTGTCATGCAGAAGAGCATAGAAGAAGTGGTCATTCACTCCGTCTCTTCATATGTTCACTGTCCGCTTTCCTTCAGAACCACCCTTTGATGATCACCATCCAAGCCCAAACTTTGCAAAATACCATTTTATGTGCCGTGTATACAGTAATAATACACCAACTCTATAAAGCCGTTATAGAGTCCACCGATCAACCATCTATACGGCCCATGCCATGTTGCTAACCACACAGCATCACGCCCGTAACCACCCAGTCATGCAATCTCCTCATGATTCCCTCCTCATCCATCCACTCCCAGACCTTCCAGACCATCTAGTTCTCATCCTCTCCATCAAAGTTCTTGGTCTTGTTCGCCATCTGGCCCTTGGGCACAACAAGCGGCAACAAGTGCCTGCCATTGCTGTTCTTGAGGATTTCGGGGTGCTTGTGCACGGACGGGTGGATGCCGAGGCCGATGGCGCGCCGCACCATCTTGGCGATCTTGCGCTGGTTGACGGGTTTCAGGCCGGTTTCCTTGGAGTGCTTTATCCGGCCGAAGGGGGTGATGTAGTCGGAGATGAGGGAGAAGTTCTGTCCCAAGGATATCAGCATTTTGTCCAGACAGCCCCAAGAAATGAGATTGGAAAGAGCGTGGGTGTGTATGAGGAGGAAAAGGGGAGGAAAGGAAACAAACATACACGATAGTTATCCAACGGACTAAACCCAAGCTCATCAACCACATCCGCCGGCTCCACCCACCCCCCGTTCCTGCCCTTCATCTCGTACGGTGACAGGTCGCGCGGCGCGTACACGTCGCCGTTGTTCCACCGGCGCCTCTGCATCCGCATGTAGTTGTTGGAGGTCACCTCGGACTGGAGCAGCTCCTGCACCTTCTGGCTGTTGTTGCCATAGCGCTGTCCTCCGTCGACGTCGCGTGTGTTGTTGTAGTTGTCTCTTCCTCCCCGGCTGCCGGCGCCGCTGTTTAGGAGGTTGAACATGTCCGACTTGTACTGGTTGGAACCGGCGTTGTTGTTGTTGCCCGACGGCGACGAGGTGTTGGTGTTGGTGCGCGGGGCATTTTGGAAGGAGGTGGTGGGGATGTCGCGGACTGTCGGCGGTATTGTTAGCTACGTGTTATGTCTGTAGAGTTGTGTATCGAGGTGCATCGTGTTTGCGACAGACGGAGCGACATACTGGCAGCGGCCGGCGAGGTGGTCGAGAACTGGGCGGTCCTCTGGCCGGCAGCGCGGCACTGCCTGAGCGCAGAGGAGAGGAATTGACGAGAGGACGACATGGCTGCGGTTGGTGGTGTTTATGACAGCTTCAACAGCTGGGAGTTGGCGATGTGTAAGTCCTCCCGGGAATTGGAGCTCCGTTTCGCGATCGGTCGGAGTCGGGGATCGGGGGTCAGTCGCGACGGGAGATGCGGCGGCGGGCACGGTACTGTAGGGCGGGCAATTGGGAATTGGAGCTCCGGGCCGGCAGCGACACTTTTTGGCGGATCAATCTCTTTTCGGCGCACTGCCGGGGCCTGCCGGCACTGGGCGCTGTTGCGGCTGACAGCTGGCAAGGCGGGAGCTGAAAGCCTGAAGCAGTGTGTTTTGTGGGGTAAAATGGAGCCCGTTGCAGGCCAAGAGCGCGCTAAGCAAGGGGCCCGGCAGGCGAGAAACTGTGGGGCAAGATTTTTCATTGCAGCAAAAGTTCAACGCCAGAACACCACCACCACTGCAGCTGCTGCTATCAGATTACGATAGTGAACCATCCATCGCCTCCACCCGTCCGATTGATACCGCATTTTGATACCCTCCCACGACGACCTTTTCCTCGATTGCGACTCAGAACAGCACATTCACCAGTAACACAGACCACAAACCGCCAATATGGTCCGCAAGCTCAAGCACGCGGAACAGAAGCTTCTTCGGAAGACCGACTTTATCAACTACAAGTCGGACAACAAGCACCGAGATCACGATGTCGCCAGGTAAGCTCATTCACTTGAAGTGTTTGTGAGAGAACATTTTGCTAACAGTTGTAAAGACGGTACATGATTCAGAAGCCTGAGGACTATGTATGTTGATTCAATCATGGATGAAACTCACAGTGACCTTTTATGATGACCATTACTGACCCCCTCCTAGCACAAGTACAACAGGATGTGCGGTGTAAGTTTCATCAACTAATCCTCTCTCAAATGATTCATGGCATACTGACATGATATGCTGTAGTCCCTCCGCCAACTCGCCCATCGCCTCAGTTTGCTCCCCCCAGACAACGAGGTGAGGCGAAAGCACGAGGAGCTTCTGCTCGACAAGCTCTACGACATGGGCATTCTTTCGGTATGTCTCCCAGTATCAAACTTCAACCCGAGCAGTTATTAACGTCCGACAACAGTCCAAGTCCAAGCTGTCGCAGGTGGAGCACCAGGTCACAGTCTCGGCCTTTGCCAGGAGGCGACTACCCGTCGTTATGACCAGACTCCGTATGGCCGAGACCGTACAAGCAGCGACCAAGATGATCGAGCAAGGCCACGTCCGTGTGGGTGTCGAGGAGGTCCGTGATCCTGCTTTCTTGGTGACGAGGAGTATGGAGGACTTCGTCACTTGGTCCGTCGGCAGCAAGATCAAGCAGAACATCATGAAATACCGCGACAAGTTGGACGATTTCGAGCTTCTCTAAGTGGGAGAGCATGGCTGCGGGCATATCAGGAAGTGGTAATGGTACGTTGGGGGAAAGGCTGGAAAATGGATCACCGGGAAAGAACTCACTACTGCGTTGTTTGCAAGTTGGCATTGGGTGGAGTGCTCATATGCGAGCAATCTTCTGTGGCGTTTAGGGTAAAGGCATTCAAAATTTTGTGAAAGGGATATCAAGATACCATTCAGGTTTCCAGGTCAAGAACTCGGAGTTGCGGAAGTGCAGGGCTCTTTCAGTTGAACTTGCAGTGTCGATGACTAAAGCCTGGTGAGTCTTCCTTCCGAACTACCACCAGTTTTCTGACAATATCATGGCTTTAAGGGTGCTCCTGCGTTCTTTCCGTTCAGTTTCTCGAAACTGGCAGCACACGGAACAAAACATCCGGCGGGCATCACTCCTTCCCAAAGGCACATTATTACGATACAGCTCTTTCCGTGTTCGTGGGCTCATTTACATCGCACACTCTTCCATACCTAGATGTCATCCCTGTGCCCACTCCTCTTCTTGGCTTTTCGTTCTTCATCTTCCGCTCCACTCCCTAGAGAGACTTAACAAATGTCTCCATATTCTTAACGACGCATCATCACTCACTTCACCCTTTATCCTTAGCTTTATCCCTATCCTACATGGTCTTGGCACCCCTGGTTGTCTTTTTTCTGTGACCAAGGTTTCCTAATACTCCTCGTACTTCCTAATCTTGGTCCTAATCTTGACATCAACAACGATTGGATTTCCCTTCGACACCCCGAGACACCGGGCTCCATACCAGACCAACCGTTCTGTTTGAGTTCGTCCCCCGGAAGAGCTCTCCAGACATCAAACTCCTAGTCTCATCCTCCACGATATACACGATATACAACCACCATGCCTACCTTCGGCAAGAGCCACATTCGAGATGCGAACCCATACTCTGGGCCCATCGATCCGCCGCCCTACCAACGTGCCCCCTCTCCGGAGATGCCTATATCTAGTCCCAGAGGTAACAGTGCCTACCAGGAGGCATTGAGCAACTTCTCTCATTCTCGTTACTCTTCGACGGATCGTGACTCGATTCCCAAGTACGAGCATCTCGACTCGGTTCCAAGTCCGAATATAACCATCAAGTCAGGCAACATGAGGTTCCTGATTCCTCCGCGGCAACGTATGTCTAAAGAGTCATCTTTGTTCCCAAAGTCCGCTAACTGTTCACGATGCAGATCCTTTCACTCCCACGGACACTACGCCTACGAGTTCTAAAGTCCCGCGTAAGGCAAGCTCCCGAGTCACATTCGATCCTTCACCCTATGAACTCGAGTCACCACCAGAATCGTGCCGCGACTACTTCTATGGCGTGATGTATGAGGAAGAACCACCCGGCCCTTCTTACAATGTCAACGGGTCGCCCGGGCAGAGCTAGAATCTCTACCCACTCAAAGAATGGATAGAGACGAGCGGAAGCCAGGATCCCTCAAAGAGTGATTTTGTCCACCATACATTGCCCGATGGTCAACTGTTTCAGGAACCGTCAGCTACTTCAGATCATCATCACCAGCATGGTCACAGCTCGGAACCAAAAGTTCGAACGGTTGCGGAGCTCGCGAAGTCCAGCACATACGACCCCACCGGGCGGAAGGGAATACCAAAGGTTGTTCCTTCGCCGAATCTGCCGCCCTTGTACCACCAAGAGGGAATGCTTGACTTGGCTACTTACATTGCCTCACGGGATCCGAGTCCCATGGACAATATGCAAGCTCAAGGGGTTGTTGCGAGCCATCGTCTCGCGGCTGTAACACGCTCTCATGGGCAAAGAAACGTTTCGAATGTCAGTCCAGCCCGTCTAGATTCCCTTCGTCACCATAAGTCCACCGACAGCCGCATGAACCGTCATTCTGGCCATTCCTTGACACCAAAATTGCAGCCATATAACGACGGCGATGGCTCAAGAGACTTTACTGTTGACCAGGCAGTAACGCCTCGCGGGTTCGCAAAACAAAGATCAGCATCCGAGCTTGTCGCATACTGGGAGTCGATACAAGGTGATAACGATGCCAACAATGCCACCCCCGCGCACCAAGGCTTGCCACAACGACCTAGGGCTGGAAGTACGACCGTCTCTCCCGATTTTGTGGGCAGCACGAATCGTACTGTTCTCGGTAAAGCACCCGAAGAGAAGCTTTATCCCGTAGCTGAGCACATCTCAGTGCCATCAGACAATAATTCAGACCCAGCGGCCACGTCATCAGCCATGCTAAACTTGAACCGCACAAGAGCCTGGCTCCGAGATCTAATCAAGCAACCGCAGCCTTACAAGACGAGATTTACTGAGCTGCCGCACAAGGATTCAATGCATGAGCCCCTATTGGACGACTACGACTCTACGGATCCTCGGTCACTGCTAAGGAAATCCACCGCTGGAGCCTCCATAGACATGAAATTCCGGAGTACTATCAATAACCTGGAGAACCTTCTCAGTGAAGCAATGGAACTGGCAGCGGCAACCGCCCAGCGAGAAGTTGACCACCAGTGCCCAGACTATTATGAGCTTGACGAGCTCGCTCACCGTGATGTTCCAACACCTTTGGGCGTACACGAGAGCTTTCCCAGCGAGAATGGGTCGATGGTGAATGAGGTTGGCGACTTTGACTACTGGACCGCTGTAGAAAGCGCCTTGGGAATCCAGCCTAGCAATGACAATAACAGGCGCGAGCCGAAGCATTACCGGTCAGCTCCAGGAATGCGCAGTAGGAACGTGGCAGTCAAAATTCCGGAGAGAAAATCCAGTTTGATGAAGCCCAAGGTTAAATCAAGCTACTCGACTCTGGGTGGCCCTCGCTATGAAGACCTAGTCGAAGAACCTCCGGCACAGGACCCGGCTCCAGGGCCAGCTGGTCTAAGGACCAAGCAGTCATCAAGATCGGTAATCCCAGCCAGTCCACCCACCAGTACTGACTCACCGCCGACGTCTGGGTGTCTGCCAAGGGTTGCTTCGAGACTCAGAAGCTACCGCAGCTTTGGCGCGATACGGCCTCTACGCCGTGTCAGTTCGCTGCGACCGCAGGCTGATGGTGCTATGGATACCCCTGGCGACGAAAGTGATTCTACAATCATTCGTGCATCACTCAAACACAGGGTTCCGGCTTCAGGTTAGTAGATACTTGGTTTAGGTAATCAATCAATATGGATGATATACTGACTAGTATCAAGGGCTCGATGGACCAGCCACATCAACTGGGAATCGTTCACAGCAATCCCAAGCTGCCTCATGGACTTATGGTGATGATTCAAGGGGCCTGGGAGAAGGAGAACCAAGGGACGCGCCAGATACTCGGATTGATCTGCGTGGAAGGTCTCATGTCAGCCTCCGTGGCTACCAGGGTTTTAGCCTGGCACGAGCGTACCGTCGACAACCAGTAGCCCGAGACTGGTCTACTGCCCGTAAAAGGTTCGTTGCCGGAGTCGCATGTCTGAGCACTGCGTTCATCGGTATGGTTATCGGCATCTATGCTGGTCTTGTCCCGTCCATCCAGTACTGGATAGCTGATCTCAATCACTATGCTATCCTGGGTAATGTCTTCTTCTACTTGGGCTTGGCCGTTCCCACCTTTTTCTTCTGGCCTTTACCGTTATTGCACGGCCGGAAACCGTACATCCTGTCAAGTTTGATACTAGCGATGCCTTTATTGTTCCCCCAGGCTATTGCCGTCAGCACATGGCGGTCACCATATGTGAGCACTTGGAGATGGGCTCTTCTAGGCTCACGCGGGTTCATGGGGCTCACTCTTGGGTTTGCGAGCATGAACTTCCACTCCATGCTGACGGATCTGTTTGGAGCCTCGCTCATGAGCGGCAATCCACATCAGGAAATAGTCGACAAATTCGACGTACGCAGACACGGAGGCGGCATGGGCGTTTGGCTGGGACTGTGGACGTGGTGCTTTACTGGGTCCATTGGCATCGGATTCCTGATCGGAGCAGCGATCATCAACAATCTCAACCCATCATGGGGCTTCTACGTCAGCATCATGATGATAGCTGTCGTGCTTCTTCTAAATGTTATTTGCCCGGAAGTCCGACGCTCTCCTTTCAGACGATCTGTGGCTGAGGTCAAGGACGGTAAACAAGTATCACGGAGAGTTGCTCGTGGTGAGGTAATGATGCACCGGGTGAAAGATGGTCCTACCTGGTGGTGGCAGGAAGTCTAGCACGGTATTTTGCTATCACTGGAGATGCTTCGACAACCCGGATTCATGGTCATGGCCGTATATGTGGGATGGATCTACGCGCAGGTGATTCTCATTATCTGTCTGCTTGGCTCACTTACGTCTAAGGATTACAGGCTCAGGTCGCCTTTGGTTGGCCTTTGTGTTGCGTTTATCTCAATTGGCGCACTAGTTTCAATACCTTTCCAGAAGGCGAACATATTGTCCCGCCACAGGAACTACCCTCAGCTGTCTAACATGGACACTCTTCTCGACAAGAAGTTTACCTGGACGTCACATCTTCTTCGCCGCGCCATATTCCTCACCCTTTTGCCTATTCTAGGTATGGCATACACGGTGTCTTCCGCTGGAGGCCACATACCGGTGCCTGTTCCTGTCCTTTTTGCTACTCTGATAGGCACAATATCTGCCCTTGCAGTAGCCGAATGTAATGGGCTCATCATGGAGAACTTCGACTGCTCCGACCTACTTCCGGGTATGATTGGCCGTCCCAGAGGCTATTCGAACAAGCAACCCAAGCGCACGAACTACTCGTCACACCCGCGGATAGCTGCTGGGTTTGCTGTCTGCCATACCTTTGGCTTCCTTCTTGCGGCATTAGCGACCGCTGTAGCCGGAACAGCACAACGAAACCTCGGCCAGCGGGAGGCAACCGGTATTGTAGCTGGCGTGCTGTTTTTGTTGACTGTCCTCTTGCTTGCAGTCCTTGTTCGCTTCAAGGAAATCGAAATCATCCCAGTCTCGAAGACGGTCGAGATGGAGAAGTGGCAAAAGATTCGTCGTGAAAGCATTCGCAAATCTATCATTGAGATCAAGGCTGGGAGACCCCTTCCAGTGACAATGACGGATGAGGAGATTTGGCGTCCTCACCTTCCTGGAAACCCATCCAGCCAATTCCGAAGAGTCAACATACTGGAGTTGGGTGCAATGACGAGATGGACCGAGATCCGGAAGAAGAACAAGCTGATTGACGAATCGGCCGCACATCTGAACCGGGCAGCGCTCGAGTCTGCACGTATGGCTGTCGAGGATGTCACTGGAATTGGAGCAAGGACTACAAACCTCATCCGAAAAGTCAGCAGTCGCAGGGGAAGGAGAAAGCAGGGTCAACCTCAACGCACGATGTACAAGCACCGAGGTGTGCCAGTTCAACCGGAAGAGGCAGGCCCAAGTCGTGGTGACACAGCGTCACCAAACAGGTTTGGTCTTTATCGGTTTGATGCTGAGCCTACGAGGACTGGTAAACAAACACCCACTCTTACAGTGCCTCGTGAATCAGATGGTTTCTCCTTCCAAGCACATTCTGACTTGGACACCGGGAGTGTGCTTGAGCGTCCTGTTCCTGAGGAGGATGAGGACATGGATGACTTTATTACTTCCTCGGAAGAGGATGGGAACGACAGAATTGAGTTGGAGGAATTGGGACCCTTGGATGGCCCCCCAAGCGGGCATGCAAGGAAGGAGGTTTGAACGTTGTTGGTTCGGTGAGGCCGGGGTTGAGTTTGATCGGGTAGCCCGGTTGCAAACATTCCTTAGTCGTTCTCGAATACGAAAATCCTAAGAGTTATCCTATAGAACACCTTTTTTTCTGGAAATCGCAATGTTGAACGAACTTCTTTTCGGATGATCAAACACTAGAGTTCGGATGGACATCAGATGGTCGCTCCACTTTTCAGGGGATTATGGGTTGGTTTGTTGACTTACTGCCGTATGAGGTTAGCACCCGGCTTCCGTCCCGAGAATGTGGGGAAGGAGCGGGGTTGGCGAGGGCTTCATTAACATCCCGTGCTTCCCTCCCTCCGTGATCTGCGTTTGCTATCATTGGCGGTGAGAAGTGAGACAACCCACGAGGTTCCCCTGAATGATACCTCTAAGCATTAAAATCCCAGAGCCTCGTGTCTTTCCTCTCCTCAGTGTTACTCTCCATCACGACAACTTACCTTGTGTAGAAATCACAGAAGATTCTCAGCCGCCCAGTGCCTATCTATTGACTTACCTCTCTACTCACCTCACTAACATCACCACCAACCAAACTTACCAAGATGGCCCTCCCAACCCTCTCCAAAGCCGACCTCATCGCCCTCTCCGAAACAGACGTAACCCAACCCATCCCCAAAGAATCCATCTTCGCCGCCCTCGCCACTCCCCCCTTCCTCTACATCCCCGGCACATTCAACACCCGCGACCTCGGTCTCCTCCCCCTCACCAATCCTCCCAACCCCAAAGGCCGCAAAGTCGGAATCCGCCCAGGCCTCATCTACCGCTCCGGCGGCTTCTTCCCCAACGGCGGCTTCAACGACGCCGCCAAGACGCAACTGGCAACCCAGCTCGGCATTAAAAAGATCTTCGACATCCGTTCGGTGAGGGAACACAGTCATGCTCCCGACCCGGAAATTTCTGGGGTAAAAAACTACTGGATGGGCGCGGAAGCCACCGCGGAGAAAGAAGCGACGGTTAATTTGGCTGATTTCCTTGAGGGTAAAGGGGAAAAGGGGTATGTGAAGATGTATATGGATGTGCTTGCCCAGTACAAGGAGGTTATTGCTGCTTTGTTGCGCAGTTTGTTAGATGCTGCTCCGGAAGACAACCAAAAACCGGAACCGATATTATTCCACTGCACGGCGGGGAGGGATAGGACGGGGGTGGTTGCGGGATTGTTGTTGAGTCTGGCGGGGGTGAGTGAGGAGGATGTGGAGATGGATTGGATGTTGAGTCGGATTGGAACGGAGATGGCGAGGGAGCAACTTTTGGGGTTTGCGATGAAGGGGGCCGGAGTGAAGAGTGTGGAGGAGCCCGGGTTTGGGAATTTGGTGTCCTTGAGGAGGGAGTGTTGGGGGGCTTTCGTGAGGGAGGTTAAGAGGGTTTATGGAGGGTGGGAGGGGTATGTGAGGGAGGAGTTGGGGTTGGGGGCGGGGGAGGTGGAGAGGATTGGGAGGGTTTTGAGGGGGGAGTGAGGGAAGTGGAGGTAGAGATGCGTGGAAGTGAGGTGCGAATGCCAACGCAAGTGAGGTGTAGGTGCAAGTGAGATGCAGGTGCCAATGAGGGTTTGACTGTGTGGGAAGGGGTCGAAGCATTGAAGCGCCGAAGCATAGAGGGCATGGATTTTGATGCATTGGTCTTTGATGTACCGCGTAACTGACGGACAGACATCACATTAACAATACATGAGAGAACGGGAAATAATGTCTAATTGATAAATGCCGGGGCAAGCGACACTCCCCGATTCAAACCCGATGACCCTGAAAGTATCAAACTTAAAATTAGTCCTCCCCTCCGTTATCCCATCTTGTCTCATCCGGAGCCAACTCCGCGGTGTTCATCCCATCTATCCTATCAGATATCACTCTAGCTTCACCGCCATGAAACAGCAGTTCACCATCACCTCACCTTGGACTTCACCTTGGAATTTCACCTCATCCTTCAGGTGACATCATCCCAGCTCCCAAACATCACAACTTCAAAATTGAGCCCAAACAGGTTTAATGCCCAGCGCTTACACACCCTTGTTGGACCCTGAATTCCCTGAAAGAGGGGGCTTGGCTTCGCTTGGTTATAGGGCAGCCAATGGACTCAGGCGGGATGACGCCACTGACGTTAGCGTGCAAACGTGGGATGCGTGTGGTAAATGGGATGGATTGTTGGAACTTGGACCCATACCCACATTTCAACGTCTTTGAACTCATCAACATTCGCGGATGTAATGACGGATGTGGAACGGGCATGGCTTCTGCATGGCATGTCAAACTGACGGGCGCAGATGCAGGTCGGGTGCAAGCGCAGGTGTACGTAGATTGCAGGTTTAAGGGTCCTGCCTGAACGTCAAAGGGTCCATCCACACCACACCTTCGAGGACACTGATAGGATATGAGGCCCGAAAAGCCAAGTCGGCTATGGCCTCCTCTGAGTCCGTTAATATGGGGACCACACCAACTTCTTCGTTGCTTTTGATGTCATTCTCACGGCATGTTGCCGAAGCCAAGGGGAGATCAAGTAGACCAAGTGTGGCCAAGGCACGTCAGGTGTGGCTGGTGACGTTGGCTCGTTGGGTATCAGATATTGAATATCGCTTCGTGGGTGGTATCTGTTGGTTCAACTGCCTGGCGTCGTCATTTTACCTATGATGTGTGGCTACGTAGGTGGTGTGCAAGAAATGATGGTTGGCGAAGAAGAGGAGGAATGTTGTGTAACAGCGGGACGACAATCAACGAAAAAGAAGAACCGGATGGCGCTTGACGGGCAGACGGGATCTTCGACAACCCTCATGATGACGTCTGATTTGACAACCACACCAAATTACCAACTAAGTTCGGGCCAGGTAATCAGGTATATAACTCCGTCTTGCTTCACTCTTTCCAGATTTAGTCTCATCTCATCAGCATCAACATCAGCTTAAACATCAAACCAAGCTACACACCCCAGACTTCAAACCAAAAGAACAAGTCAACACTCAACCACTACTCCCATCTACAACCCAAACCAAAACCAAAACAACACCCACACAATCTAAACAAATTCGAAATGTTCGGCCGTCGTCGCGCTCACGCCCCCATGACCACCACCATGGCCGGCCCAACCACACACACACACCACACCAAGCACACAACCCGTTCCACCCGCCCCATGGGCGGAGGCATCTTCTCCTTCGGCCGCAGCCGCCGCCATCACGTCACGCCCATGACAACAACTCATACCGCGCCCATAACCACCCGCCGCCGCGGCTATGGCCGTAGAAAGCACCACGGCATGGCCGCCCCCGCTGCTGCTATGGGCACCACAGCGGCTGTGCACCACCACCAGAAGCGCAAGACGAGTATCGGCGATAAGATCAGTGGAGCGTTGATGAAGATTAAGGGGAGCATTACGGGACGGCCGGGGCAGAAGGCTGCGGGGACGAGGAGGATGCGGGGGACTGATGGACGGGGGAGGAGGAGACATTACTAATGGTGAATTGGTTGAGGAGAGGAGGGAAGGGGTTGTAAGATTATTGTAATGATGTTTTTGAATTGTTTCCTTCTTTTGTTTTTGTTCTTGGTGTTGACGATTATGTACTTGTATGTGGAATTAGAAGCAGAGAGAGATACCCTTGAATGCACAGATCAAAGTTCATACAACATATGAAGAGTGGGGTGAGTTGCGAGACTATAGATACATGTACATGAGTTATACAACAACTACATCAAGACACTGCACTCATTCATCAACTTCACTTTCACTAATTATTTCTGGGCTATCGTGATGGTATGATTATTAAGTATTAGAGTGGAGGGTACTTATGCTATGTTCAAGTGACCAAACTAAGTGTATAATAGAGTGGGGCTGTAGGTATGTACATCAGCCAAAGAAACTGAAAAAGACTTCGCACGAACGGTATGAAATATGTAGATCGCAGTGCAGTCTATGTGCTTTTTGAAACGACAACGCCAATGTCCCAATTCCTTGCTTCCAAACCTAGGTACTCCGACAAACTGGTAAGCCAGTTAATGACCATTAAACCATTCCTAAGTAAAAGAAAAAGACGGCCACAACCACCATGACTGGGGTATGGTCGCCTGAGAAGGGAAATTTCTAAAACTGCGAACCGAAAAGGAAATGACCGAGCTGAATCGTGTGGGTATCATACAACATCCAAACAAAAAAACGTAAGATCGTGGCATCAAAGGTCGTAATCCTTATGATCATAACCATAAAGCCTCATCGTCTCAGAAGACCTCCTGTGAGCCAAGAGGTCTATAACCATGCTTCATGGCGGGGGAACCCATCTGGAGCTCATCGGTCTCCATATGTCGAAGATACGGGTTGAGGGTAAGCTGCGAGTCTGTCCGAGAACGGGTGATGCCGACAGGTTTGACGACCGCTTTGCGCACCGGCGCGGTGTAAAGCGGCCTGGGTCGACTGGGTCTGAGCAACGGTACCGTTCCGTCATCATCCTCCGTACTCTCCCCAGATCGGTTGCTGGCGGAGCGGCTGGTGCAAGATGGACGAAGGTACTTGTTCTCACGATCGGCGTCGTAGTCTGGCAAGAGAAGGGTACTACGAGCAAGCTCGTCCAACTCGTCTTGCTCAGCCGCACGGCCCAAGGGCACATCCGGATATTGCGTGCGGAACTCGATAGTCATGAGCTCCAAGTCACGCTTAGCAGGAGAAGGGTGTTTCTTTCTCTCGACGTCGTCCACGACTGGGATGTATGAGAAGATACTGGCAAGTCCCGGAGACAAAGCCAAGGGATTCTTCTTGGACTGCGCACTGTCCAGGCATAGGCCCATTGGAGAACTAGCATCGAAATCAATGCTGCGGCTTCGCAGACCGCCACGAGGTTTCTTGGTAGGACTCTCGCTGGGCGACGAAGTACGCTTGTAGCCCCTTCGAGGTGTTGATGAGGCAATGGGAGCAGACGGGAGTATCGAGTCCAGGCTGCTCTCCATCACTCTTTCCGATTCGAATGGATTTTGGGATGAAAGAGGCGGCAACACAGAGTCGTCCACGGAGCCTCCCCGAAGACGGGTTTCGAACTCGGTGAGAGGTCGTCGGAGTGAGCTTGGAGACGCAAAAGGATCATCCAGAGACCTACGAGCGCGTAAGGACTTGCCTTCCATGAAAACGGGCTTGCGACGGACTTTTCCGCCAAATATCTTCTGAACCTTGTCTTTGTTCAAGTTCACACCCTCATTAAGGCGTAGTTCGATCGACTTAAGACCTGACTTCTTCCCTGCATCGCCACCTGGTGCCACAAGTTCTGTTTCGTCCTCCTCTTCCACGATGTTTTGTACTTTGGAGTCCTTAGACTGATTCTTGGGGAAAAGCCGCCGTTCGGAAAGCGCATGAGAAACCTTCCTGAAAAGGCCGTTATGTTTGACGAGGCGAGACACTTTTGAAGACGTGCTGCTGGAGGGAATGGCGGTTGTAGGTTGTGCAGGTTGTGGCTCTGACTTGAGTGCCTGGGTAGCAGCTAACATCTTTTCGATCTTCTCGGCAATCTCTGAAGCGTCAAGACCTACTGGCCTGTTGGAGGTCGTCGGGGCGACATTGGGCTGTTCGTGAAGATTTGTCAACGGCATTGTTGCCGATGCGGGCAGCTTGGTCATCCTACTGTTAGGCGGGTGCATCGCCAGGGGATTCAGAGCGCCGGTGCTCGACTTTGGGAGTCCCTTGACGTAGTCACAGCGGGGAGGAGCTAGAGGAGATGGTCGCTGGCGAGTGGATCGGCGTCTCGACGACCTTCTGGGTAGGCTGGGTGAGGGTCGCACGACAGGAGCCGGTCGCTGGCGAATCTTTCGATTGGCGGCGGGCGCCTCCTCCACTCCAGCATCATCAACAGCATCTTCAACTATGCCGGTGTTGTGAATAGGATGCGGATACACGCGAGTAATGGTGCATGCCGTCTCATCGGGGGCAACGTGAGGGGCCTGATCAATCGGCGACTCCATGGCGGAGGTCATGGTCGTATCTTCAAGAAGCGCGCTGGCCATCTCGTCGATGCTATTGCGACTGCGATTGTTGGAAGTGCCTTGACTGGTCCCTTGAGACTGGATATCCAGGAGACGAATGGTGGGATCTTCTTGGTGGGAGGGGTCAATGGATACTGCAAGCGTAGTTAGAACAAGGCCTTTGGGCATCGTGGTAGTGAATGCGCAAGATAAGCAGGCTGTTTGTCGGGTTTGTTTTGCTGTTTGCAGTCTCGGGGAGAAGAAAGAAATGGACGTACCGGTGCTCATGGTTCTGCCCCGCGAAGGCATTGTGGTGTCAGGGCGACGGTGCATGAAAGAAAGAAGAGATTTTTTCTTGGAGTATGTTACCGTGGTAGAACTCATTCTCGTTGTTGGATAGGCGACGAGTTTGTGTTTGCTTCAAGGTTTTCAGGCCCGGAAATTGGATGAGCGAAAACTTGGTTCGTGGTGAAGGAGTGGATAGGCCCAAAATGGGCACCGAAATAGATCAGGTTGGGGTCGAAGTAACAGCACACTGCTGGCTGTTGTCCGGACGATATGAATCACTGGGATGGACAATTCAACTGCAACAAGGTCAGCGTCGTCAATGGAGGATTTGGACACTAATGCTGGCGTTAAGTAGGCGATGGCTGCGGCGGGGATGGGGTGCGACTTACAAAATCAGGTCCGTTGCCGGGGCATGTTGCTCACACGCCACAATCTCCCGTGACTATGTTGCTCTCCCTGCCTAATGTAAACCAGGTGACGAGCAATTGCGCAAAGGATAATTGTCAACGCGCGCCAGGTTGAGGTTGAAGATGCCTCAAGGGGTCAACGGGAAATGAGCGAGTGACTGGTGCTGGTGAAGGTTCGTGGGATGTGATGGAAAAGGTTGGAAGGAGGGGAGCAGGAATCAACCTGGAAAGCAAGTGCTGCCTGCAAAATGGAATCACGATGTTTTGAAATTGCCAAGAAAACACTCTGGGGAGTTCGGCGTCGTACATCAGACCAAAAGGCAATCGCTGGACTCTAGAGGAAGGTGGTGGGTTCCGGGCAGGTTTCATGGTCGTAGAAGTTCCAGATGAAAGAGCGTTCGGGCCCGAAATTGTCAACTGAATCTGATAAGGAAATGAAGGGTTTTGATGGCGAAGCCTGGGTTGCCACGAGGCAAGTGGTCTGGTTCAGGTCGGTCGTCACGGCAGCGCATTTGCACCTTCACTTGCGCTCCTTCCTTGATGTCCACTCGTGACGAGAGCAATCTTGGGATCCATGAGCCATTATGCAGGGAGCTTTTTGGTACGAGGCTTCCTGACAGTTCAATTCATTCCTGGGACGGAACCTTGATGGCCGAGTGTGTGAGCCGAGACTACAAAACATACATCTTATCTGATCAAGAGTTAAATAAGTGGAACTCATCGCCAATCCGATGACAGACACTCACTCGAGGATGAATACAAGCTGGCCGAGACAGGACGAGAAAGATCGTATGTAGAACATTGAGTTGAGATAGATCCGATGGGCTCTGGACGATTTGATAGCGACAGCAGGAGAGGTCATCAAACAGTATACGGGATCGTCGCGGACATAGTCCCTACAAAGGTAGGTGACGTCGCCAAGGGCGTTCAAGAAAAGTTGCACTTTGGCCAGTTAAAAAACCAGAGGAAAATGCAAACAGTCGTATATCGAATGACAGCTTCGCCTCCGAGTCCAAAGATTTGAAACTACCGAGCAATGGCTCTTGCCATGCGATAGAGAGACTTGAACAAACAAGAAGGCAGGATGAGAGCAATCGCAATTCCTCGGCGTTTCATGCGATCCTTGAGAGAATCTGCCTGCTGCCCGTGACATAGGTGGTTGGAAAAATCCGGCCATGTTGAAATATAACGACTCAAGACCTTGTATTCAGGACGAATCTGAACCGCCGGCCACCCTAGTTATCGAGTGTCGAAGGAAGCGAAGTCACTCGAAATCATCTGCTCGGATGTCCAGAATTCCTCGAAAAAGTGCAACAAAAAATCGTTGGAGCTCATTAATTCACCAGAATCATCAAAGCACCAGAGGGTCGGTTCTTGAGAGGATGGCTTGCTCTTGATCAACTGATGTTGTCTTCAAACCATCACGTAGTTCTTGGCGGAGTTGCGATCGTTTGTCGTTGAAAGACATGGAGTGCTTATGTCAGCATAATAGCCCCTTGCACGTGCTTCGCTTCGGCTGTTCCGAATGTCAGCAAGGTCAGTAGAATCCGAAAAAATCGAACGGGCGACAAAAAGTTGATGTTTGAGAGGAGTGAGTTCCTAGCTCACCTTATATATGGGTCTGACCTCGGATTATATACGGAGCGCTAAAATAGCGCTAAGATAGACCTCGGATTATACTTGGAGTATTGTAACGTGTATAGGAATTTATATCCTTATTATGCTCGTTTAACAAATATTAAAGCTCGAAAATATTAATTTAATTGGGAGGACTAATTTAGAACTCGTTCCTAACCTATCCGAAACCTATCCCCATTTTATTCATTTAATTCTTTATTCTATTCTCTATCTTTAATTTCAATTATACTCGGACTAATTTAAAACCGGTTTAGGACTAATTTAATATTAATCCTATACGGATTTACTTTTTTACGCTATAATATAATAAATTTTATGTATAATAGTAAACGGATATAATTATAATTAATTAAAAATTAGTTTAAGATTTATTTAATATTAATCCTATATAATTTATTCCTAATTTATTTAATATTTTATATCCTTATCTTATTCTTATTTTCTTTCCTCCCTATTTTACTCTTATTTTCTTTATTATATTACTATCTTACTTATATAATTCTTTATTTTATTTTCTATCTCCAATTTTAATTATATTCGGATTAATTCGGGACCGGCTTAAAATTAGTTTAATATTAATCTTATACGGATTTGCTTTTTTTACGCTATAATATAATAAATTATACGTATAATAATAAACGGATATAATTAGATATAAATTAATTCTAAACGAATACTATTTCTATTAATATATTAAATAAATAGTTTAAAAAATATATAAATCCTAAACCTATCCCTAACTCATTCCCAACTCATTCTTAACTCATTCCCAACTCATTCCCAACTTATTCCCAACTTATCCGAAACCTCGTCTCCCTATCTTATTCTACTATCTTATTTTCTATTTTTAAATATCTATTTCCGGAATATATATTTTTTTAAATTTTATTTAATACTGATTTAAAACCTTTCTAATATTTATTTACTACCTACTATAGCGCCGAAGTATTAATAATTAATTACCTTTATATATTATATAAAGGGGGGTAATAATAGTAAAAGATTAAAAAATTTTCCTCCGTTTAAAATTAATAATATAAGTATTAGTCTATATTTAATTTAGAACCGATTCCAGATCGGTTATTAACTTGGTTTAGGATAGTAAATTAATTATTTATATTAATAAAGTATATTGCCGGGCTCTTATTAAAGGGAAAAAATTCTATAAAAGTATAGTATATAATTAGGATTTTTATACTTATATTAATTTATAATTAGTTATTAATTAATTTAGTATTAATTCTCTTCTTAAAGTACCTTTATTAAATATTTTAAATGGTATATTAATAAAGAAGGTAAATTCTACAATATTATTTCGTGAGAAAATATTAACGGGAAGAAAACTTTTAGGTTAGCGGTTAAAATTGCCTAAAAAGTTTAAAATATATAATTAGTCCTTAATAAATTATAAACGGATTTAGAATTAATTTATTATAGCTTTCTATAATTTATTTATTAAATATTATAATAATTTCCTTATTCGTAAAATAGTAATAGAGAAGTTAACGAAAGAAGTAATAGAAAGGTAAAAGATTAATTAAAAAGTAAAGTAAAGGGTAGAAAAGAAGAAGGTAATAAGAAAAAAGTAATAAAGGTAAGAGGTAAAAAATAAAGGAAAGGGAGATAAGGAGATGGAAAATAAGTATAAAATACTTCTAAATAACTAAAAACCGGTAAAGGATTTATTCTAAACCGGACGTAGATTAATATCGGATAGTAATACTCCCTACAATTATTCTCTTCCAATTATAACTACTTCTTTAAAATATCGTCCTTACTAAGAGGTAATACCGGTTATAAATTAATCCTAGACTAGTCCTAATTATAATAATACTCTTTATAATTATTCTCTTCTAACCGCGGCTACTTCTCAATAATATTATCCTTATTAAGAAGTAATACTAATTATAGACTAATTCTAAATTAATCCTAATTACAACAATACTCCTTATAATTATTCTCTTCTAACCGCGGCTATTTTTTAATAATATCGTCTTTATTAAGAGGTAATACTAATTATAAATTAATCCTAAATTAGTCCTAATTATAATAATACTCCCTACGATTATTCTCTTCTAGCCGCGGCTACTTCTTAATAATATCGTTCTTATTAAGAAGTAATACTAATTCTAAACTAATTTAAGACCGGTTCGGGTTTGGGCCTAAATTATTCTATATTTATATAGTACAACTACTTTATTCTAAATTGGGAATTCCTAGCGATAAAAGATATAGTAATAGACGAATTCGCTTAAGAATTTCTTCTCCTTAGAGAAATAAATTAATTATAAATTAGTTATACCGCTTCCGAATATATTTTTTAATACGCCCCCGAACTATTTATTCCCCTTAATAATATAAAACTTATTCGGGACTAATTTATAATTAATCTTACTATTTCCGAATTACTGGCTATCTTTAATAATATAAGACCTATTCGGGACCAATTTATAATTAATCCTACTACCCTTAAATTACCGGCTATCTCTAATAATATAGGACTTATTCGGGRTTAGTCTATAATTAGTCCTACTACCCCTGAATTACCGGCTATCTCTAATAATATAGGACCTATTCGGGACTAATTTATAATTAATTCTACTACCCTCGAACTACCGGCTATCTTTAATAATATAAGACCTATTCGGGATTAGTCTATAATTAGTCCTACTACCCCTAAGCGTACTATATTTATAACTACTTTTAAACCGCCTTTTTATCTTTTTAAAAAGGAGAGTATAGTTTTATTTATATTTAAAGTAAAATATTTTAAAAGTAGTCTAAAGAAGGGTTAAATAAATTATTTATTTAATAAGTCTTAAATAAATTCGGGACTAATACTATATTAATTATATATTAATTTCTTCTATAGCTTTATAGTAATGTTATAAAGTAGGAGGTAATTAAGTTTTATAGTTAGGACGGGTTATGTATTACTTTATTCGAATATATTATTTATAAGGAGGAGGATAGAACGTATAAGTATTTAATTTATTCTAAATTAGAACGAAATTAATTTTAAATTAATATAGGCCCTCCTCCTATTCGTTATTATAATTAACCTCTTTATAAAATATAGTAATACTTCTATATTTATTCTCGTAAAATATAAAATAAGTAGGGTACGGATTGAATAAGGATATAACTAAAATAGGTTGCGGATTAATCCGGTATTAATCCGCTAGTTAATAAAATATTAAAATTAAATATTATAAAGTAAAATAATTAGACGATAACCCCGGTAAGTCTTATTCGTATATTAATTCGTAAAAGAAAGTTGAAGGTTAGGGAATAAATAGGATAAATTTTTCTTTTATATTTCCTTAGGCGGATTAGTTAATAATTATTTTAAGATAAATTTAAGACCGGTTCGGGATTAGTTGTGTATTGGTTTGTAAAATAAATTTTAAATCTTTAATTATTCTTTCTTCGAATTATATGACTTTTTTTCCTTTAAAATAACTTTTTTTAAATTCTTCCCTCTTTATTTTCTATTTCTCAATTTAATACTTACGTATAAACTAATTTATTTAGAATATTTAACTTTAATTAATCCCGGATTAGTCTATTTTATATTTTAAATTAATTTTTATTATATTTTCTACTACTTTTAATCTTTATACTTCTTTTATATCTATTAATAATATTATACCTAATGTATTAAAGACCGATATTTAATTCGAACCCGTTATTAAATAGAATAATCTTATTGAAAATAAAGCCTTCGCCTTTTTTAATTCGATTATAATTAACGCTAATTAATATAATATTATTATCGAAGATAATATATTAGACTTAATCCTTCTTATAAATAGTAGCCCTATAAATAGATCGGGTTCGAATTAGTTTAGGACTAGTCCCGGATAGGTTAAGGACTAGTCCTAGATAGGTTAAGGATTTGAATTAATTAAATAATATTAAATTAATAAAGTTAATCCGTATCGTATATTATTAGACGGTAAGATTTCCGAATAAATAATCGAAGTAGAACGTTTAATTTATACTTTAATACTTCCTAAATATTTAGAAATATTTACCGGCGGAGTTAGTTATATAATTAATATAGAAACCCTAATACTTAATTTGGTTAAAAAATTATATATTAATATAAGTTGGATTTGTCTTAGATTAATCTTAAATTAATTCTATACCGGTTTAGGATTTAATAAAAATTTAATAGTTTTAATATTATAATAAGTAAGTAGGGAGTAAAAAGTTAATTAGCTCTATATTTTTAAACGGAGCTCCTTATTACTATTTCGTTTTAAATTATATAGGGTTTAAATATTATAAATATTTTAATTTACAAATTTAGGACCTTTATAAGAATAGTAATTTTTATTATATCGATGAGGAGGCTATTTAAATAGGGTTCTAAATTCGAATGGCTAGAAATGATAGTCCGGTAGGAGATTAAGCGATATCGTAAGATTGGTCCTTTTCTTATCTTGAATTTATTTTAGACCTAATTAAAATTAATTTATAATAATTTAATTCTATAGATTCGTTCTAGTAGTAGTTAAAAACTAGTATAAAATTAGCTATTTTGTACCTACTAATAATTACCGCCTTATTTAGTATACTTTTAATATAAATTATTTATTCCTCGAACTAATTTAAAATTAGTCCCGAATTAGTCTGGGATTTATTTAAAACTAATTCCTAATAAAGGTCGCTAAAATAGTTAATTCGTTTATTCTTTAAAATATTTTAATTAGAAGAGTAGCGTATAAGGCTATTGGAATCGCTATATTCTTATAAAGTTTTATCTTTCTTAAGCTTTAATAAAGCCTATTTTTAATAGGGTAAATAAACGATAAGAAGTAATTTAGAAGTAGAGTTATAGCGAATAGAATTCGAATACTTAATGCTAAATAACGTATAGTACGTATTGAATTCGGATTGATATAAATTAGGTTTTTAACCGATTTAAGACTAATATATATATTAGGTACTAATTATCCTTAAGGGTAAAGAAAAATAGTAAATTTTACTAATTGTAAAGTATTATAGAATTATTATATTCTAATAGATTAAGACTATATTCCTTATATTGTTCTTACTTCCTATAGCCTTTATTACCACCCTCGCCCTCTACCTTCTAAAATGCCTAAGAGAATTTAAAAGGAGATTTCTTATATTTTTACCCGGATTAAAGATCCGAATCTAATTTAGAGTAAATCTATAATAAGTCCCGGATTAATCCTATATTAGTATAGAATTAATTAAGGATTATAATTGGATTAGTTCGGAACCTTTTCTTCTAAGAATATTTTGCCGACTAAAATAAATTTACTTTTAATAAATTATATTCAAATTATAATAATATCGTACAAATATAGCTTTTAATTAAAAAATATAAAGCGATCTATTAACTACTTAATTCTTCTAATATTATAATTACTTATTAATAGTAAGTTCGGTATAAGAATAATCTTAACCGAATAAGTTTCTTAGATTTATTTTAAATTAGTCCCGGATATATCCCGAATTGGATTAAAACCGATTACTAACGTATATGTAATATATTTAATATTTCTTCGACGATAGTAAGAATTTTATTATTATTTATTTCTATAAAAATTAAGTTGAATTCTTTAGAAGGGGTTTAATTAAATCCTTTAAATTAGATATAAATTATAAGCATCTTTTAAGGAAGGATAATTGTAAAGTAATTTAGGGTTCTTATTTTGAATTAATTTAACGAAGTATATATTTAGATCTATCCCGAACCTATCTAAGACCGGTCCTAAACTAGTATAGAACTAATCTCTAATATATCTATAACTATTCCGTTTATTAGAATCCTTATAAATTTAAATACTCTATTAATATATTGATATACCTTCTAAATCGTTTTTAATATTTTTTAAAAATAGTATAGCTATAAAATAAAGTGGGTAGATCTTTATAGGAAGGGTTTATATAGTATTACTATTGATTAAGATTATAAGGCTATAGTAGGTATTATTCCCTATCTAATTTAAAATAGGTCCCGAATTGGTTTTAGATGAATCTAATATTAATACTTCTTATATATAGGCTTTAGGAGTTACCTTTCTAGCCTTAATAAATACGGCCGTAATTAATTATACTACGCTTAAAAAAACGTCTATTTATACTATATATATTTTAAACGTAGTATATAAAGGTTTACTTAAAGTAATAAATAATTAGAGTAATGGATAATAAATCTCTTAAATTATTATACTTATAACAATTATATTTTAATTTACTAGTAATTAATAAGTAAGTCTCTTATAAATCTATAATTAGTCTAGGACTAGTCTAAGATATATTTAGAACCGAAATAAAATTAATTTAAGAATAGATAATAAAAGAATTTAAGTTTAGGATTAGGTTAAGTATAAAATAGCCCCGGCTATTCGAATTAACTTTAATCTAGTATATTTAAAGATGCTTTTTGAATATTAGAATATAATAAGTTTCTATACTAATACTATTAAAATTTTATATTAATAATTATATAATTAGAGTATTCGCTTTATTAATTTAATACTATATATAGATAGGTAACGTACTTAATTAAAATAAGATTTAGATAAGTCTTAGATTAATCTTAGATTAATATTTAGTAATACTCGGTTAGATATAAGTACTCTATAGTACGTAGAGATTAAATTAAAATTTAATATTAATTTTAATTATAAAACCCAATCGAAGAACGAATATTTTATAAGAGGATTTCAACGGTAGGATAATAAATTGAGTAAATTAATTAGTCCGGGACTAGTTTAAGATGAATCGGGGATTAATCTATTATAGAGAAGTAATAGAATATAATTATCGACCTTACTATTCCAATATACGACCTTACAGCAAATTTACTATAAACCCCTACCCTATTAAGATTCTCTTCGAAGAATAATAATTTCTTCTAAAATTTGCCTTTATCTTCTACTCCTTCTATTAGATTTAGTTCTTCGCTAATATAGAGTAATATAGAAGGGTAATTTTCAATAGCCTTAATATTCTCTTTTAGGATCGTTTCTAAGTTAGTTTAGGATTAATTCCTAACCGGTTTATAATTAATACTAAATTACTTAGGAAACGAAAACGACTAAAACCTAAAGTAATATAATAAGATTATAAAGGAGAAGAACGTCGGCTTAAAATTCTTGAATTAGAAGCTAAGAAAATTAAAATTAAAGCTAGAATAATTAAAATTAAAATTAAGAAAGCCGAAGCTAATACCGATAAGGCTAAAGTAAATATTGAAATCTTAAAGTTATAAAGGAGGTAAAATAAATATTAATTTTATTCCAATTTAGGATTAGTTATAAATTGGTTATAAATTAATTCTAATTATACTTTTATAAATAAAATAAATTCAATTTTAATTATATCTTTAAGTTATAAAGAAAGTATAATATAGATTTATCTTATTCTAATTTAGGATTGGTTATAGATTRGTTGTAGATTAGTTTTAGTTATACTTTTATAGATAAAGTGAATTTAATTTTGGTTATATCTTTAAATTATAAAGAAAGTATAATATAGATTTATCCTATTCTAATTTAGGATTAGTTATAGACTAATTGTGGATTAGTTCTAGTTATATATTTATTGTAAAATTCCGGCCTCAACGTTAGTCGTATAAAAATATACGTAATATTATTAGAATAATTAGAAAATGACGATTCTAAAGATATAAACGGTTTTATTTTACGATGATATAATAATCCAAAACGTCTATTTGAAGAAGGTTTCCTTCGAAGAAAGGGGAAAGAAATATATTTTAAATACTTATCGATATCTCTACTAATCGACTACCTTTCCCTATATTCTATATATTATTCTATTTGTCTTTAAATACTCTATATATATATATACTCTAATACCCTCTAATACCTACCAAATTACCCTTTTTCTTAACCTTTAAAGAGAGGGTGATTTTTACCTCTTTATTTATCCGGAAAGGTTCTTTCCTCTTATCTAAGAATTCGTCGATCGATATTTACCTATATAGATAAAGCGAATTTAGTTTTAGTTATATCTTAAGGTTAAAAAGAAAGTAGGATAAGGATTTATTCTATTCTAATTCGGGATTAGTTATAGACTAGTTATAAATTAGTTCCAATTATACTTTTGTAAATAAAAAGAATTCAATTTTAATTATATCTTAAAGTTAGAATAAAAATAAAATACGTACTTATTTTATTTTAATTTGAAATTCTTTATAAATTAGTTAAAATATTATTTAAATAATTAATAATTTATTTTATATTATTTTAAAAATATTTTTCTTATTATTTAAATTATATAATACCTTAATAATTATAATTGGAAGAATAAATATAATATTTCAAATAGGAATATTAATATAAATAATTTATAATATTAAAAGTACAAAATAAGTTATATATTAGAATATATTACATTTAGATTTACTTAAAGTACTATTATTATAATTAGAATTTAATTTAAATTAAAAGTAAAAATAAACTTTTATTTATATTTATAAAGTTATATAACTATTAATTTATAATAATAAAGAAAAAT